>JAMGZF010000002.1:1410570-2115856 GCA_024713925.1 Morchella sp. 2016-103
CAGGGTGCTTATCACTTTCGAGGTGATGATGCGAGTGTTCGTTCTGAGTACTACAGCTAGGCGTGCAAGAGTATCAGGACGAATTTGTTCAGGACGTTTGGCCCCAGAGGTCGGGATATCAGCTTAGAATGTGAATGAGTGGGTGAGTCGGACGGTAGACAGAGGATACGAAAGGGCCCATTGAATTAGCAAGTGAGTAAGTGACGTCGTCAGTATAGAAATTTTTTTTAGCTAGCTAACTCTCCGTTTCTCTTCATTCTCCTCGCTCCTAGGACTGCCTTAATCTCGTGCCACACTTCTTTTGTGCCCTTTTGCTATAGATCTACCAAGAACAAAAATGCAGGTGTGAAAATGATAATCAGGGTCGTTGCAGGCATTCTTGCAAGGCCAAAGACGCTATGTACGCTACATCATTACCGTACTACTGACAGATTCCCAGCTCATAAGCAGGGTAGGAAAGCACCCCCGTAATTGAATAATCTGTTGACTATTCACATTTATACATTATTAACTGGGAGAAGTAGAATTTGCTCCTTCTACGCGATCTCCGGGTTTACCCCAGCACTAGGACCTTTTGGAAATTAATAATGTCGGAACATTGATGGCTCTCACGTACATGTACGTACTATGATAGTTGGCAGGCGAATTTCGTCGAAAGGACAGCATGTATGACCTCTTCCAGTGCGTTCGAGCTGTAAAGTAAAAGCTCTACCCATTTGTCAGGCGCTGTTTTAACTGCTCAGATCAGCTAACCTCAGCACGTGAGCCATGATCCAGAAAGTGGGGGATCTACTGCTACCCAAGCTCCTACATACTCCTCCACCACCACCTCCTCCTCCGTACGCTCTTTCTTCTACGCGCTGTTGACAGGAAAAGGACAGAAGAACCAAGATAGATACAATAATATTTTCCCCCATGCGGTATTCGTGCCAGTTTCAGACGTCCTTCTTTGTCATAAGGCAAGCTGAGAGTTGCTACTAGTCTTGTGCTACGAACATTTACACGCAGCCCTGGTGATAAATGCGCCTCACTCCCTCACTCCAACCAGCTCCACAATCCTTTCCAAGCCCTCCCAAATGTTCCGAGAGAGAACGAGAGAGAGGAAGAAAGGCTGCCACGTATGAACCAGCCAACGGGGGCAGAGGGAGTATTCTTTCTAGGTACAGGAATTGAGACGGACGGAGCAGGAAAAGAAAGGGATTCTTAAGAAGGAAAAAAAAAGTTCACACAAAACGTTTGTTGGCGAACGCGGGGAAATGGGAAAACGGAGGGGTTGAGCTGTCCTTGCGCAAAGTTGCGCCAAGGGCATCTCACGATTGAGTTCCCGTCAGGGAAAGAAAAAAAAAAAAAGGATAGCAGAGTGAGGGTACATAGTACTACTATGTAAGGTTGAACGTCATGATAATCACTTGCCTGTCGACGTCTGCGTTGCTGCACGCATCTGCATTAATACCTACATTCCCTCTACATAAGGCGGTCTCTTGTGTGCGTGCGTCGGTCCGAGTGCAAATTTGTGTATCAACCGTTCCACTTTGGGAACGACGAATCCACGGTTGACATTCTGAACAGCACCGTACCACTTCCCATTGATTTCCGGCACATAACATCGAAGTATTTGCTTTAAAACCTACGTTACAGCTGTCGGTGTCGTCAACCGGGTTCGCAAAGAGTATCTTGGGTCATACAGCGAGCTAACCATGTAGAAGTAGAGCTTTAGTACATTTTCCAGGCAGGATGGCGAACTCGCTTCGGTGTTAAGAGTGTCAACCGAGTAAAAACGTGGGAACCCGTGCACCCAGGCTCTGGCATTGCGTTCACGCCACACGACTGTAGGGAATATGCTTCAGATTCAAACCTGCCCAGGGTTTCCCTCCTCTTCCCCTTCCCTTGGACACTGCCTATTTAAAGTTTCTGAATACTCATGAAACTTAGGATCTTCTAGAGTTCGGTGGGCATGTAGTTATGAGGAAGCTCTGAGGTGAGGTGGTTGGTTGCTGTTGACATCAGCCACAGGGTTATCATCCCCCCTGTTGGTAGGCGCGGGCGCCGGTAACTTTGTTGCCCAAAAAAGCATCCTCCAAGTTGCGGGTAAGCTTTCCATAGCCAAAGCGGTAAGTTCCCGTCAATCCCTTGGCATCGTACCAATTTACAGTTTCGTACATAGAAGCAAGAAAGCAACAGCCTGGCTGGATGATGGCTTAAATCCTCCTTGCTCTTTCTCACAAGGTTGTTTGATATAATACCTTATGTGGTTTCGAAATTTGTGGCGCTTGGACATTTTGAGACACTTGCACCCTGCTGGATCATATGGTCTTAATTCTTGAAAACGAGGAAGGAAGGCTTCTTAGCCAGCCATCCAGTCAGCCAGTTAGCCTACACAGAATTCGTTCATGGCTATGGCTGTAGGTACCTTTGTGGTACCTACATTACCGGCGTGATTCACACACCTTCTCGCTACCAGGACCACACGATGTACCTGCATGTAAGAAGAAGAACAGTGCGCCGCGAGAGAGGGCGATGATAGACAAAATGAAATAAAGAAATAAAGAAATAAAGAAATGCAATAACTTTTACCATCTAGCGTCCCCCCTCCCCTCATGGACAGTATGGATTGTGATACCCCCAAACAAATTGGGAAGACCTCATCGCACACCCTCCGTTCCCTCCGGGAATTCTTCCGCGTGGAGGGTGTGTGGGGGAGATCTTTTTGTGAGCACTTAATGCAACTGCAGCCAACAGCAGGAGCAGCAGGCGGGACACAAACAATAGGTAGCTTGTTTGCCAGGTATATAATACTCTATCTACATGTACCTACATGTACTATCGGTGCTATGATAAAATCTGCAAGCTGGAAGAGGCTGTTATGGGTAAATGGCTGTACTCTGCTCTTTTTTTTCTTGCTGCTCCGAGGAAAGAACTAACGGATACTCAAAGATTGTCCGACGGTTTTTTCGTCCCCATGGAAGAAATACCCCATTGGCGAACCGGTCCCTAGAAAAATCGCCAAAGTCGGCATTTCCATTGGCCGCTGATGATCATCGATATCGATCTGGGCTTTTGAGGAAATGGCAAAAAGCGGGGTCACCTCTTGCGGCTCTCCGATGTTTACCAAATCGATAGACAGAGCTCGGCTTAAGCTCGGGATCATGAGGTGACGTTCAATCGACCGCGCACATCCTGTGTGTTACTACATCCGCAATCTTATCAGATCGATCTACAGCCAGCCGTAACGGGCCCGTGTGGTTGGCTGGTTACACACTAGTGCCGGTCCCTCGCAAACCCCCACCACCTCCACCAAACGAGACTACGTATTTGTCTGCTCATTGCAACATTTCCGTCAAAAAAAAGTTTCGCCCCAAACCACAAAAATACAGCACAATGGCCACTACTCTCCGCCTCTTTGGAGCGCCCACCGCTGCCATCCGTGTCGCTGTTCCCCGTGTTAGCAGCGCAAGGGCTTTCACTACGTCGCAAATTCTCCGCCAGGCAACCGTCCCGGTGCCGAAAAAGAGGCCAGTCGGCGCATTCAGAGGAGGGTACGTACTATAAACTATATCTACGGGCTTCTTCCGCGGTATCTTCTTGTCGTTGGACCAGCTGGTGGGGTTGTGGTAATGGTGGTGGTGGTGTGAACTGGTTGAGTAAGGGAGCGGGCGTTGGGTGAACAGTGCTGACATACCCGGGAAATTCTTGATAGGCTCTTTGGTTTCCTCCTTGGATCGTCCGTCTCCGGAGCTGCAGCTTACTTTTACCTTCTGGAGGAATACAAGGTCTCCAATGAGCTCTTGACGGAAGATATCGATGTGCGTTTTTTACCTTTCCCTAGACCCTTTCCCGTCCGCCCGTTCAATTAATTCTTCATCCACCACTACCTCCCCCCATAAATATAGTTACCCAGATGTGAGTTTTGCGGTTTACTGAAAAGTCGCTACAGGCCCTAAGGTCATCAATTCAACGGATCGAAGTCTATGTCCGCAGCCTGGAGGAGAAGATCGAGGTCCAGGAGGCCAGATCAAAGAAAAAATAAATGTTCAAAACTAATCCACCATCCGTCCCCATCCATACTCCACATCCAAAGGAACAGGAAGAAAAGAAGAAAAGAAAAAAAAAAAAAAAGAGCAACGAAGGAAAGAATATAAGGGACCTCAATGCAATGATAATCTTTTCCTTTTTTCTTTACTAGTATGACTGCGTGAAAGATATCTAGGGTTTCTTTTTTAGTTGTTTGTGGTTTCGTCCATATTTTTTTCTCTCCCAATCCTGTCGTTTCTTTACTTGCCCTTCATCGCGGGTAGGAAAAGTGCTGTATCAAAGCTCGTGGCATGTAAGTAACATATCTCTGGAAAGTACAAAATATCACATTTCTTTTTCTGGGATTGGGAGGAGGAGTGGAGACATTCCCGGAAAATGCGTCAAGTACTGGCGTTTACTGGCCCGATCTCGAAGAGTGGATGGGCCGTGGTGTTGGAATTTTCGTCTGTAGATATGTGGTTCGACTCCCCACCGCCAATTAAACTCCTGTCGGATCCGGGCGGCATATTGCCAGGTGTAACTATGTGAATATCCAGGGTTAGGGTTTCATCATTTAATGTCACTCGTATTAAACTCCATTTACAAAACCTCATCCGCCCCGTTTAGTTGTCCATCTCCTTCAGCAGGTAGCACGGAGCTTGGGGGGCTCGGTGGGCCAGCGAGCGCGACGATACAGCAAACTATATAGAGATTGAGGCGAATTTGACCAGGATTTAGTTAATCCCACCATCCCCAAATGAATATTGTGCTCGCGTGGCCAGACTTGAGCAATAGTGAGAGATGGATGGAGGATACCTTATTTATCAGGAAACGTTCAACAATCCAGCCATATGAGAAGAATACTCTCTTAGAGTCGTGTCAGGTTTTTAGTATCCTGACCAATGCCAGTAACTATTTGTGTAAAACCCCTGACAAGCTCCGCAGCACTCGTACTTACAAGAAAGGCCGCTGATCACGCATATGAGGAATAGAACAATAAGATATAAGACCAGGTGTCCCCTATATGCTATTCATTATACAAGTTTGATACAAAGGGAGGGTAAGAAGACCACATCCTCTCAGGCACGAGTAGTTTCTCGCTGTCAACTACACTTGCCTGATTCTCAATTTTCCTGACTTACTTTTCCCCGACTTACTTTTTCCCTTGAACCTCTTTCTGCCGGGGTCCTCGGCGGGCCATTCTTTCCCAGTCTTTTTGAAGATTGTCTCCAGCAGGTCAAGGTCGACGTTAGGCTCGGTGCGTTGCAATCTATCTCGCAGGATTTTCATTGATTCGCGGAGTTTGAAAATCTTGTAGGTTCCGTTCGTGACGTCGTTTGTGGGGTCGGTGGGGTCGGCGATACAGAGAAGAGAATTACGCTTTTTACCGCAGTGTCCTTTTGTGCCCTATGAATATGGTTAGTTTAGTAAAGGCACTCGTCGTGAAAAAGTTGCATCCTCAAGGAGGACAGAGCCTACCTTGTTGTAGATAACACCTTCAGCTGGCTCTAGCATGGTGGTGGCCAACTTCCATTGACACGACCAGAAGGAAAGGTAGTCCACCAATAAGCGCTGGTAGTCTCTCTCCTCTATCCATTTCTGGTATTCCTCAACTGTACATTTGCGTGCCTTGACTGTCTTTCGGACCTTTAGGGGGGGGGGGGTCAATTATACAGCTAGAGGACAGCCCAAGATGCAAAAAAAAGAAGGGTCATCTCACATTGAAATAACCAATGACGGTCAACGCGAGGCCGTACGACGAGAGACCGCCAGTGTAGACTTTATTGTAGTTTCTTGATTTGAGCCTAAACCGTGTAAAGTTAACTTAGAAAGCTTATTCTAATTCCGAGAGGATACAAAGGCACAATTACCAATATTTGAGCAATATGATCATTGTCCTCATGTAAGGACGATCGTCCAATTCTTGTTTAACGTACTCCGTGTTGACGAGCCCGTTGGTTGTGAACGATATGTCCACACCAATAGAGTATAGCGAGTCAATATATGTTACAATGGGCACACGGGCGTTTGCGTGGACGGCCGTGTCCGTGGGTTTGGTGATTCTTTTCCTGATAAGTTCATCCTCCATATCTTGCGCCCAGATGGCGGCGGCGTGCTTGGTGTAGTCACCCTGGGTATCGACCACAAGGTCAATATCACTGCAGACATAAAGGGTCAACTACTCTACATTCCTCCAAAGAAGCCAGTACAAGAGGGTGAAGGTTGTAAGGGGGAGAATGAGAAGGGAAAACGGACCTTCCATGTAAACTTGTGCCATTCGCAAAGCTACCCACCGGCGAAACTTTTGCCAGCGGCCAGATAGAGCGTGCAATTTCGACGCTCCTATCTAGAGTTAGGTTTCTCTTCAATGTTCCTTCCGTACTGATAGCAAGACGGGCTGCCAGGGCAGCGAATGGGCTCGCCATTGTGCATTGTTCTCCAAGAAAAAAGTTGTTCAGGGAAGTGGGTCACCAAAAATTATTTTTGTGGTTACTGACCGGGATGGTTCCTTATCGATTCCCGAAGCGGAACATTGATTGGGTAGTTTTTCTTGGCTTTTCCATAATCACACCTCACGTCTTCTCCCACAAGGCATCCAACACCATCATTAGAGCCGCCCACACTACCAGTAACTTAGAAAGCTACAAATATGCCTCCCCAGCCATCCGCCTATTCATCAAGAGGTGTCCGCCCGTCGCTCGCCCCCTCGAATGCGAAGGCGCGTCAGCTCGCCCA
The DNA here is from genome assembly GCA_024713925.1 of Morchella sp. 2016-103. Classification (NCBI taxonomy): domain Eukaryota; kingdom Fungi; phylum Ascomycota; class Pezizomycetes; order Pezizales; family Morchellaceae; genus Morchella; species Morchella sp. 2016-103. The sequence goes on from JAMGZF010000002.1 coordinate 1,417,318, forward strand.
CCTTAATTCGCAGCTGGCGCAGCTGCAGGCACATCTCGCTGATCTCCAGGATATCATGCGGGTAACAGCTGTTCAGGCTGAAAATATCAAAGCCCTGGGAGGGCTCAACGGTGCACTGTTGATCTCCCCTTATCTTTCTAACATGCATGCAACGTAAAATAAATGAGGTTCCGTTTCGCTGACGGGTACAAAATGGGGAGCTTTAGATTGATGGCTGCTGGGAAAGTGCTCGGAGATGAAGGTAACGGGGAATAATCACTTCTTGCTGGGCGGAGGACATACGTACTAGGGGAATCTAGGAGCTAATACTCCATATTCAATGGCTGAGGACTTCTTCACAGGGTTGTAGAATTTGTAGCAACGTTCTGTTGGCAACTTCCTGCTCTTCCACCAATGCATTTCACGGTCTACCTTTGCTTGAGTGCTGGTAGAGAGAAATTTGGAAATCTTTAAAAGCTAATCATATCAATTCTGACAGTTTGGATTACAGAGAAACATGTAACCCCACTCCTCCTGGTCCAATAATAAAAAAAGAGAAAAAGAAGTTAAAGTAAAAAGAAACACAGTCCCGAAAAGAGAGTAAAGATTTGGCGTATGAGACTGGTCCCTACAAGAGCTGTACAGACATAAATGAAGATCGAGATGAATGGAACCTGAAACCCAAAAACCCTTTAACAGAAGGTAAAAGAAACCCAGAAGCTTTGGCATAGCCAGACCCAATGAAAAAATAGTGCAGGGCGAGACACAACGATGGTAAAGTAACAGGAAATGGCACTCGTTAAAATCATATCCCTCCCATCAATACCAGAAAGCCAATGAAAACAAATACTGTATCTCTTGTCCAGAAAACGATTATAACCGAACCCCAGGAAAGAAACAAAGTAACAGAAAGGATACCTCCTTCCAATAGGCCCAGAAAGACACCTCCTTTCTATCCATGATGAAACAGGGTAAAAAAAAATAACCAAAACATGAAATATATCAAATCAACCTAATAGCCAAGCAATCAGACAAAGAAGGAAAAAGGACCCGTGCTGAAACGAACCGTAAAAGAGACAGACATGCGTGAGCATATAACGGTAAACATGAAGCAAAGTCCCCAAATAAATGTACACAGCGATCCACCTCTGATCGCGAAAAGCACCTCATCTTAATAAACCAACACTCCAAATTACCCACAAAAAAAACCCCGCTAACAGATTCCCTAAGTGATTACTCAGGTAATTGGACTTCACAGTGATCTCTAAGCCCTCTGAATGAGTTTACAACCAGAAAAGAAAACAACCGACATAAAATGAGAACACCATAGAACAGAAGAAAAACTAGACGAAGCATTAAAGAGACATTGTAAGCCACTCCCATTCCTGGGTACCAACTGTAGGATTGACCGCTGGCGCGATAGGTGTGTGGTGCGTTGTGTTATGCAAAATAGACGACGTTGATTGCTGGAGAATCGGTGCCAAAGGCTTTTCCTTCTTTTTTGAAGAATCTCTTGTTGAATCATCCATAGCATCGCCATCTTCACTTTCCTGGGAATGACCCTGACTTTTCGAGAGTCGCCGTTGACGCTTCGGCACAGCAGCAGCAATCGGCCTAGCAGAATTACCACTAAGGGAACTCTTTGGTGGAGCTGCCGCGATTGGGATGACGGTTGTTTTGTTACCCTGTCCAGAAGCACTCATTAAAGATATATTGTTCGTGGGAGTGCTGACGTTAGACCCCCCACCCGTGGATGGCGGAGATTCCGATCCTGCGAGACTTTTGGATTGAGCTGAAACTGGTGTAGTAACTGGGGTTTGTACTAAAGAATTCTTCCTGCCCCCTTTCTTAGATGCACGGGTTGCCGCATTCCCGACAGGCATCGAGTTTCCACTTCCACGGTTTCGCTTCTTGATGACGTCCGTTTTCAAGGAAAGAGGCCGAACAACGCCATGTAATTTCAGGAATAGACCACAGGCATTGCATAGAGGGTGACCTTCGGGATTTCTCCTCCACAAGGGCGTGGTTTGTGTAAAGCAATTAGTGCAGGTCGTTGGGAGTCCGTTAGAACCACCCACCCCACTCCCTCCGTTCTTTTGACCATCTGGTGAAGCTGGTCGGGATGGCTCAGTGGAACTGAAACCAGACTCTGGTGGTGTACTTGGATTAGATTGGACGCGCTGGTTCATTATTGAAATGGCTAGTTGGGGAGCATTAGGCGTGGAGCTTGTGCGAGCGATTTTCTGCCTACGTGCGCCGTTTGGATCCTGTACCCTGTTGCGCATATCACTTACCGATGCACTAACAGAATGAGATCGGCTATGATGTCCCCCACTCATATTCCATTCTTGGGGAGATGGTGCAGTCTCAGTGCCACCAATCCTCACGGTCTTTTGTTGTTGTCCCGGGTACCGCCCATTTCCAAACGAGTTCTGCCCGCCCGCACCATTTCTCTGACCCCATTCACCAAACTGAGTTTGTAGGGCTGATTGCACATCCATCTGATCTTCCATTTGACTCAAGTCATTTTGAATCTGCATCTCCTCATCCTCAAAATCGGAATCGGCACCAAAAGAAAACATTCCATCATTTCTAGCTCCGGTAGAACCTGGTGACCTAGCAAGGCTAAAATCTCCGCGCAGAACCTGTGAGGGGTTGACGTGCTGAAACTGCTGGTATGCTGGAGATGGAAATCCTGAATGGGTAGCAGAGGGGTTTGCACTCAAAAGAGGATCGGTATTGTTGAAGTAGTATTCATTAGATGTCAAACTGTTTGGTAATGTGCTGTTCCTTGAGTGGCCAAAATTAGGAATTGGTCGCCCTTGTTGTCTGTCAATGTTGATCTGATCGAAGAAATTGCCTGCATGATTTTCGGAAAGGGGATGTGGCGTCGAAACAACAGAGTGGTTGGCGGAGGCAGGAGGAGAGTAGAAATCGTTTGAGGTCACCGAAGACGCCATAGGTGTATGAGTGCTGTACATGTTTGAGAATGGACCATTCGTCACAACGGGACTGTGGACAGGAGAAAAGAAACTGTTTTGATAAGGACCGGCAGAAGTAAGGTACTCTGATGACTCTACAGAAGTGTCGAGAAAGGTCATGGTGGATGGGTGTGAGTTTGGGACGGAGAATCCTTGGTGATCCTGATCTAGATGATAATCGCTTAAATCGTGGTCTGGGTCTGGATCGTTGGGAATCATGATACTGGCGACTGGAGGGACATGCGGGGAAAAATCCGCGCGTCGCTTAGGAGGCTAGAGACACGGTTGTTAGATATCACATGCTTACACTTTCCATAGAGAAAACTCACTCGACGCTCATCGACGCTTGTTTTCCGTATCCTCCTTTGAACATAATCAAACTCATCGTGAGGAGTAGTCTCAAAATGCTGCGGTGCAGAGGCAGGTGGGAGATGAGAGCTAATTATAAGTTCCTTTTCTCGAGATGATTTTTTTATGGGGATTGCCGAGGCAATAGCATGAGATGAGGTACTGGGATTTAGGTTTTCGCTACTTGGTGAATGTGCAACCCCGCAACTCGAAAACCCGCTGGGGGAGCCGACCATTGATGGTGGTGATGTAAAGGTAAGATCATCCATAAACATACAATCGGACTCCGATGGATTCGCACTGACGCTGGCAGAAGATGTTTTACTCTCAGCTGCGGAGCGGGCAGCAGCAGAAATCCCTCCTATGCGGCTTTGTTGTTGTTGCTGTTGATGCTGAGATTGTCTTGCGGCGATCCTGGGATCAAACATCAGAATCGGAGATCTTTATAAAATAAAAAGAAGGATGTATGTAGATTTTGGTGGGCACTCACCGAGCTTGTTTCTGCTCCTTACGTAGTGTCATTGACATCATTCTCCAAGTAAGGTTTTCCATACGCTCCGCGTTGGGAAGAACGTTCTTTTGTTTACTATACAGTCTCCATACTTGAGTAGCCAGAGGATCTTTCCTTTGCATGTCCTCTGGTGTTTCTTCGTGTCGGCCGTTTGTAACGCCGCTAATATCCCCAAAAGATCCGCCCAGAAGCTCCTTCCGGGCGAAAGACTGCGCCTGTGCAAACTCCAGATTGGCTTTTTTGTCTCCAGATTGATCTCTAGAGTATGAGGGTGAGAGAGTAGGGGAAGCGAGGTTTTGTGGAGAGGTGGGCTTAGTTTGATGTAGATGAGAGTGCGGAGAAGTTGCACCTGAACCAAATGAAGATGCCGAAAACATGTTGTGTGAATTCTCACTAGCGGCGACGGCACCCAAGCCAGCACCCCCACGCCCATTGAAAGCCATCGAGACTAATGTCTATGAATGTATGAGATGGAACCACCCCAGAAAACGGTTGCTTTTGGGAGATTATTTGCTTTTTCCTCGAGTTGGAGGGGTAGCGTAGTGGTGGAGGGTAAAAGTGATTATGTGGTGATGATCTGTGGTAGAAGTAACAAGGTGTGTTGCAGCCGGTGGCACGAACTTGAAAACCCAACACTGACCGCTGCTGAGTTTTGCGGGATGGCCGCAGAGTTGGGGGAGGGAGGAATCGTAGCGACGAATGGAGAAGCAGTGTCCTGACCGGTACCCTGTCTTGAGGCTCCCCTGTCGACGCCGAGATCTGTTTGGAGAATACTCGAGCACAATAAATAAAAGTATGTGAGTGATCTTGCGCACTCTCCGGCCGTCAGTCGCAAGATGCGCTGCGACTGTGCGCAACCGAAGCAATCAGAGTTGAACCCGGCAGCCGAATGAACAAGGTGGACGTCAGTCAAATATCAAACCCCGCCGGTGGCTTCGCACGGCCGCTGTACGTTCGTCTCCGTCGGCGATGGTTTATTTTGGATTTTGTTTCCTTTCTTAGGTATTACACAAGCCTGCGGCCTCGATGTCAATACTCTCCGCACCCACAGAGAAAAAAATAAAAGAAATGGGGGGGGGGGATTATAATTCGAGGATAGGCTGGTGTGCATACCTGGTTCTTAATATTGTTTCTCGGTCGCTTGCGACTGTCTGTTCACTTTTCGCGAGATAAGCGACCGTAAATAGATGACAAATTTGCAGGGGGGTAGTGAGCGCGGGGGTCACATACTGTCTCTGTCTCAATCGAGTCTGGCGAGTGACTACGAAAGAAATATAAGAGAGGTAAGTAAGGGTGTGTGTGTTATATATATAGGGCGTGCCAGGCGAGTATAAAACACAATTCCACATGAAAATGCAAAGAAATAAAATAGAAAAAGGATTCTGGCTCTATATGAGAGTGGAATCTGGGGGGGAAGGACAGCGGGGATAGATGGAGGAGGGGGTATGAAAGTATGGGTTACAGGGGGGAGGAAGGGAGCAACAGCTAAGAGGTGAGAGTAGCCAAAGGAGCAAAGAGAGGCGCGTATATGTGGTGGATATGTAGAACTGATGTTAAGCAGCTGCTGTTGACTGCGGTACATATGATGGACGAACCCACCCAGACCCCCGAACAGTGCTTTCTGACAGGGTACACGGGAGGGCATCCAAACAGTCGGAAAGAGTAGGGAAACGAACGGTATTCTTCATTGTGACGGATAGAGGGAAGAATCAACTTACGGATGGACCTGGTCCTTTTCTCTCCTTCTCTTGTGGTTCTGTATGATGTCTGCCTGGAGGTAGAGAATCAGGTTGGTTGCTGGTCAAAGAAGAGGGTGAGGACAACCCCCGCTTGTCTTACCTCTTTCCGTAAATGTACCGTCCGTTGTCAAAAACAGTGAGATTCGAGAGTCCCACACAATTTATTTTGGCCGCTCTCTCTTGTTTTCCTTTGTGTATTCCCTGACCAAATAAGACCAGGTTCCTCTCAGCTTTTCTGAATGTTTTGATGAAACGGGACGGTTAGATATGGATGGTATGATCTGAATAAGAGAATAGGCGATCCAAAGCGCGTTACTGTGGCTTCTTCCCTCGGGTGATGAAGGAACGAAAGGACTGCGCAGCTGTCGAGATAGACAGCCACTGGATAGATAGAGTAATATCAAATCGTCAAAGGTTATAGACGCCCATGTCAAAAGACAACCAGAATTCAAATAAGTTGGAACCGGGACTCAATTAACTGTGTTTGGATTTGTTGTATCTGACCTGTTTAGAAACAAGAAAAGAAAAAAAAAAAGATGAGCTCTAGCTGGTGATGGAGGGAGAAAGGCCAGCTACCAGACAGTGGGCTTCCCCTCCCCAGGCATAGTTCTCACTCACACTCACTCGCTCCTCGTTTCTGGACTGAGGGGGTCATAAAATAAAAAAAAAAAAAAAAAAAAAAAAAAAAAAAAAAAGAGGGACTAATGAGGGCACAAAAAGCACTGTTATTTTTATTTATTTTGTATTTATTTTTTTTTTCACTATGGATGGATTGCTACATCTGAAAAGCAACACACTTAACCGACACGACAGTTAATCGGCTAGCCACACCTGATCACCACCATCACCACTCTTTTCTACAGGCTGCACTAAGTAGTGCGAGTACGGGTGCGAACTCTATGGCACGCTCTTGCTATACGATAGAGATTCAATATTTCAACCAGCCCTAGGAGTTTCCCCCTCCTTTCCTCATCATCAAAGATAAAACGCCAGCTACAATCTACGCTCTTCCCCTTGTCCGCCGCACGTTCGAGGCCGACCCCTCCCCCAATGGAATATTTCGTGCAGCTCTTATTCCTCAAATGTCCATAATTAGGACCTCGCCCAGCGTTTGGATAGCTGAGCACCAAACAATCCATTGCCAACGGGGTTAGTTTGACCCATTGAAAAATGTCGCTAATAATGGCACTGAATAATGGCATGGTAGATCCGCCTTCTACAGAGCCGCGAGTCTTTAAGGTTTCTGTTTTCAGAGTTGAGATGTTCTGGTGAGTATTCACAAGACATGACATCGGCGCCTTCCGTTATGGTGTTCTTTTCCCTTTGGGGTTCTTTTTCTCTCCCGCCACGTCGTTGTGTAGCTCCGCCCCCGGAAGCCCCCCCACGCGATCGGTAAAGGAAGCTCAACGATTCGCCACATTTCCAACGGAACTGAGGTCTACTTTAACCGTCCCTTGTTGAAAATCCACCGCTTTAATTTCGTGGGGGTATTGAACCACCCCACCCCGCGTCGTTGTCCGGTCCCTAGGCGAAAGAAAGGTGGAGGCGTTTCGACGGCCGAGTCTGTCATCCAGCTGCGAGGAACCATAAAATGAAATCACAAAGAAATTCGATCAAGAAAAGCAGTGATGATGAGTACATCGTGTGTTCCTGGCAATCATATTGGAGGGGAAAATGAACCCTGGCAGCAACCTAAGGGCCCTGAAAATGTTTCGAAGGGATTTCTTTTTCATTTGTTGTTGACTTTCTATCGCTATCCAAAGTGACCCCCCTGAAATCTGTTCTCGAGGAATATATTTTGAGACTTCACGTGAAAGTGAAGGTTTAGGAACGCCATTGACATTCCGAGTTCCTCCGAAGGAGCCCCGCCGACTGAGAAAGCAGCACTAACCCATTGTCAGCATACTCCTCTTTCGGGATTGACGTCGTCGTCGACAATGAGCCCAAGGTCTTCGTAAATGTTCGGAGCGGCCGGATTTCGCAAGGGTGGCGCGAAATTTTCCGGAATGCCCAAGCTTCATATCCGATGATTCGGGGGGGGGGGGGTTAGAAATACCCCGCGGTCAGTAAGACGACGTTCAGGCGCTTGGTCGACGGTGAGAAACCTTTGTTAATAAATAATAGTGATGTGGGGAACTTCGGGCAATTACTCCGGCCTCAAGCCATGTCATCAGCTTTGATTTTAGTGTCGGTATACTCGCGCGTTAATTAAGTCCTGAGAAATTTTGTGAGCCCGTTGCTACCAAGAATTCTCAGGACTTAATTAATACGTGTGTATGTTTGCAGAGAAAACATGAAATACTGGAAAGCTCAATTAGCTAGTGACCGAAATCCCTAAATAAATAATTCCCACTCATTGGTGATGCATCGTGAGGGGCCTGGTAGGTACAGGACGGATCGCTGCAGGCACCGAAATAAGCATATAAAAAGGTCGCTTGATGTGGGTTGCGATGGGGCACCGTCTGCAGTGACTGACTGCGCAGGAGGGAAGAATACTTCATTGCAACGTACCTGAGATCGGGGGTCGGCAAATGAAAGAGTGGGAGAGAAATACTTAAGGGAAAGGAAGTCGCCCGCCTTTAATAAATTCACGAAGATAACCAAAAATATCCGGGTATGTCTCTATCTGGTTCAATACTATCAATACTGAAACGGCGCCCCCCCCCGGTAACGATTCGCGTTGTTTGTTGAACCTGGATGAACCATGGTGTAAGACAAAGCTTGACTGATAGGAATGGAATCAAAATGAAAGCTCGGATGGGTGATAGAAACATCTCGCAGGGGAAAGAAGCGATGGAGGAAAGAGGAAATAACTTGAGCACGAGCACGGGAAAACCGGGAACAGTTTCATTTTTAAATTTTTGTATCGCTGACGGACAGTACCGAGCACAACAAAAAAATGACTCGAGGAAAGGTTTCCCTATCGTATATGTGTGTATGCAGAGATATGCGTTGTTGTATCGGTGCCAGTATCTTCGACAGAGCTGAGAATCGTAGGCCGTTTCTTCCTATCGGTGCGAGTGCTGCGAATCATATCCCAGGAAGCTCACTTCTATTTCTGCTTTTGGAGGACCTGGGAGATACTGTAGCCTGGAGAGATAAGGAGGCTGGTGGAAGCTGTTTCTATGATGACAGACCCTTGCCAATTGTCTACTGAAATAGAGCATGTAACTATTAGCAGGAGGCCACCGCCCAAAACATATCCGTCTGTGAAACGACATGGTTATGATTTTGCTGGCAATCGATATAGACATTATTCCCCCCTGTAATTGCAATATGGGCATCAGTATGCGTGGTTTTCATTCGCTAAAGACATGGCTTGGTAAATTATTCTACTGCGTTTCGATTATTTTGTACACAATGCATCACAAAGAAAGAGACCCCTTCAAAGAAAAGGAAAAGGAAAAGGAAAAGGAAAAGGAAAAAGGAAAAAGAAAAAAGGAAAAAGGAAAAGACAAAGAGCCAAACGCCGAGATTTTAAAGTACAGTAAATTTTTTTGAGAAGTCTCGAACTTTTATCCCTAGAGTGTCACTTCTAGTGATATCTCATCTTAACTGGTTTTCCCGTGACCAGTGAGTGTATCATAAGGTCTTGAACTTCAACCAGAGTATATTTGACAACCCTAAAAGGAAAGCAAAGCAAAGCAAAAAGAGAAAAACGCCGTGTCTAGCCTGCTTATCATACAGAGGAGATAGGAAGGCGAAAATCCAAACACCTGTAAATGCCTCTCTCCCCACGCGCTGCGACGAGTAGTCTTAATTTTTGTTCCTCCCACATCACCTTAACAGATCGATGGGTCAGAAGATAGGAAAAGTACGAAACAGAAGAACCATGAAACTAATCGCCTTGCCTGAACCGAGACCTTGTACCGATATGAAAAAATGACGATAATGACGATGATGGTGACGATGATGGTGAAAATGACCCAAAATAAGGAAAACAGACCCTGTTACCACACGTGTTCTTATTTTTTCGAAGGAAATAAAATGAGGAGCGGTATTGAATATGACGTCCATCCAGAGGAACATTGTTGCCGGAACTCGAAAGAAAAAAAAAAGGCTTGGGTATTTGATGCAGCCTTGAAATCGTACATAAGACATCCGACCGCAAAAGAAATCCGTCAAGCGTCAAAAGCATACGAACTTCCTGTTTTTGATTTTTGAGGAGCGTATTCATCTCTGTGACATTGAGACAGGAGCTGTGCTCTGAAGCGGGGAGGGGTAATACGGAGAACCCCCCTCTACAACACCAATATAGGACTCCTCATCCGCAAATGACGCTTGGTCAAATGTATCTGAATCCAACCGCATGCCTTCCATATCACACCCGTTACCAACTGCCCCATGCTCTGGCCATTGAGTCGAATAAAACTGGTGGTCTCCATAGTGCGAAGACCCAGAAATTGATGCGGTAAGAGAGGCCGTAGATGCACTAGCGGAATACATTTCAGGTATACCCAGATCGGGATCTGAGGAATAAGCGGACTGGTAGCTGAATTGTAGGTTCATGCCCTGGTCAATTGAACCCATTCTGGACGGGGCCTGAGAAGTCCAAATACCCTCCTCAAAATTCTCTATCGAATCAGTAGGAAGTGATGTGTTACTGATATTTTGTTGAGAAAAATTGTTCCCAGTCATTGGGCCTGACGTTGCCCTCCAAATTACCGACGACAAAGAGGGATCTTCTAGCGGAGCTCGGGAAGAAAAGTCGGCAGACGATTCAGGTTGAGATGGCAGTTCCCAGCGTGGTACCAAATCTGAATACCCTGGCTCTACCTTCACGGTTGCTGGTGTGTGCATTTGTGCCATGCTGGGCCTCCGAGAGACTGAAGCCGACTGAGAGAGCCCCATGATACGCCCTGGTCTAGAAATGCCGTTTTGTAAAAGCTGGTGTTCAAAAGCACCGGGCCCAAACTCAAAATCCGCTCCCCAAGTTGGAGTGACAGGAACAGAGACTGGGTAACCGTTGGCGTCTCCAGATAATTGGCCTGGCCCAAACCCAGGAGAAGGGGACGAGCCGGATGAGCCCGAGTCTTGACTATTAATGTCTGGCTTTGACATTGATCGTGGTCGTCGATCTGTGTTCTCCACCGGATAAAAGTTACACTCTTTCTTCAAACGAATGCAGTTGGAGCAGCGTCCATGCAGGTCATCCTTTGCCAGTAAACAGCGAATTTTCCGACGCCTACAGTGACCTGAACCACCCAGATGCACAATCGTTAGCAATTGAGTTGTTGAGTAGCAGTATTTGGACGGCCGGCGAGGCAGAGCTTCTTTTTTTTTTTTTCTTTCTTTCTTTACAGAACATACCACATGCAACGGAAGTTCGATGGTAACCGAGTTTATTTCGACCTTTGCCTGTCGAATAGGGCAAGCCAGAAGTGGAAGAAGGCCCCTCAGCGGCCATGGCAGCAGCCTGCTGCACGTTAGGGGTGGAAAGCGAGCGTTTTACTGAAGCAGTCATTGTCGTAAGAGAGCGTGTTTTGGACAGACGACGGCGCCAGGCAGCAGATCCAGTAGACCCAGGATTGGGAGGTTGGGGAGTTGAAGTACTTAAAGATGGATGTGGGATATGCGGGATGCTCTCAGTAGCCTGCTGGGATGAGCAATGGTGTGGAGACAAAGGAGTGGATGGTGGTGCTGAGCCAAGAGAAGAACGGTGAGACTCGATCTTCACCTTGCACAATTCTAGTTTGTGGTTGGGCGAGGGGGGCTCTTCTAGGTCTACAAATGTTGCTACTATTCCCGGTTCCCCTGCTAGTCCAGAAGAGGGATATACAGAATGAAGAAAAGAATGTGGTGGACCTGAGGGAGCTTCTTTTTTTGCTGGTGCTGCCAGTTTTGAGAGTGATACTGATTTTGGATTTGGTACTGGTACTGGTGCCTGTAGTACTGGTAGTGGTAGTGGTGCAGCAGATGAGGCTATCTGATAACGAATTTCTTGTGTGCCCAATGTTGAATGGCTAGCCTCTGACGGACTTTGCCCCGGCTCTTCTTGGTGGTGTTCCTCAGTAGTAGTACGTTGAACGTGGTGGTAATGTTGCTGGGGGTGGTTGATAATTCGAGCAAGTTGATCCTCTTGATCGTGCAACTCAAACTTAGCCTGCATAATAATACAGGTACAGTTTGAGCTTTCGTATTATTATTCGAGGGCTTTTTTTTTTTGACGCACTGAAGTTTGTTAAGCAACTAGAACACTGCAGAACGAATGAAAGAAAGAAAGGGCTAGGGATTTCTAACACCAAAAGACTGAAATAAAAAAGTACTGAAATGCAAAAATATATATATATATATATAAACCAATGTAACGTAAAAAGGATCAGGAGAATATTTTCAAACCACAGGAGAATATCACAACCACTGTAAACAGAGTGGGGAAGCCTGTTGAAAGTGAAAGAAAGAAAAGAAAGAAAGAAAAAAAAAAAAAAAAAAAAAAAAAAAAAAAAAAACCAGCTGCAGTTACAGATGGGGAAAAAACAAAGAGGATGAGTTGCTGTTGAATCCAAGTGCAAAGCAAAGCGCAAAACAACACCATACCAAGACAAGAAAAGCAGCCAGCATTAACAAAAGTCCGTGAACATACGTACCTGGGCTGGGGTAGTGTGATCAATCGAACGAAGTGGGACCAGCCAGCGCTCGGTGTCTTTGCTCCTGTCTCTGTTACGTTTCTGTTTCGGTGCTGACTTCGAAAAGCTGGTGCCTCGATCTCTCATCAATAACTATCAGAGAGCACGCAAGCCAAATTGCAAAGCAATACAATACCTGCTCTCCCCTGCGTCCTACATAATCGTTCACCGCAGCAAGCAAGCAGCGCCTCAGTAAACAAGTGCGGTGTTTCTATCTCCGTTTGAGGCCGTCGTCTCCTGATTCACGCTCGTTGGGATGCAATTGAGCAAATAATAATAAAATCAAAATAAAACAAAACAAGGTGAACAAATACAAATGCAAAAAATAAAATATAAGAAAATAAAAATAAAATATAGAGAATGTCATAGCTAACAATGAAAACCTCGCCAACAGGATGCATCGCGAGAAGACCAACGATGTTCCAGCTGCAGGCGCTATTCCGAAAGTGGCACGGTTGTGCGAGGGCAACATTTAAATGCGAACACCTGCCAATTGAAGCCAATCGCAACCGGGGATTTGGTAGGGTGGCCCCGCCTGCAGCCAGGCAGTTTCACGGCAAATTCTGTCCTGAGAGCTGGGCAAATTACGAGGGCATTTCCCCTTCCTCATCCCACTTCTTCCATCGTTCACGTTATCAATCATAAGGGCTCACTAATGAACCCAAGTTAAAACTAAGTAATGACACCGGTAGTCTGGTCCCTCTTTGTTTCCGGGTGGGTTTGAGTGTGGGATAATTGATTCTTGTTGTTGTTCCCACACAGGTAGTTGGTGATGGATAGTTGTGATGGTTGAGTGATAGATGTCCGCGGCGTAATTTTTATCATGTATGTACCTACATATGCCTGTTCGAGTCTATGTATATGTAGAGTATACATATGTGTGTGCGTGTGTCGAGGATATATGTAGGTTAACATGTATGTACACGCGACACCTATCACGTTGGGAGCTGTACCTGTCTTCTGAAATCTCCTCTCCAGCGTTGAAGGCCATCTCCTTTCGTGCACCCCGAACGACCCCAAATATTTCTTTCCACCTCAAACATAACCGCAGCTCAGTCATATTCCGATGAATCGGTTGGCGGGGTTCCTCAGCGTGTCAAGAGTGTGGCGGATGCAGTCTCATCTTTTTTTTCTTTCCTTTTGTTAAAGGCCCCGAGCGGTGGTCCCTTGTTAGCGGAGGGAAGAAAACCGAACAAGATCGAGACCTCGCCCAATAATCGACTCGCCACAGGTCCATTTTGAACTAATAGCCCTCATAAATCCTGCGAACCAACGATCTAAAAAAGTCTCCTCAAAAACTTGACACCTTATGACGCCTGTCTGCATGCCTTAGTAAACATCACATCACAGGGACAAACACTAAACCTTCACTGGACGGGGACTTCAACTTCAAGCCTCCAACAAAAATAAAGCCTCATCATCTGGGACAGGGTTGTAGATCATCATCTTAAACACTCGTTTCTGTATGCTGATGAACCCAAAGGGACTACAAAGGGATCCAATGAGATGGCTTCTTGACATCAGGAACCGCAAACGAGAGAGAGAGTCGTGGTGTGTTGGTCTGTTCCTGGAATAATTACTCCATCGATCTTGGAAAATCTAAACTATTTTAGCAGACCTTGGTTGGAATATTCCAAGGTCTAGTAGACACGTGCAGCTGGCAGTAAAGAAGCTTCCTTTTCCCCGGCGCCCAACTCATTTGACCGGGGAATACGACGGACAGGGTACCGTATCCACCCAGATTACATGTATCTAGAAGTGATATTTGATTGAGCTATTCCACCCCTGCGCGCGAGTATTTTTAAGCTGTTTAGAATTGATTTTCAACTAGATAAACCCTGTTCGACAGATACATGGGATCGATTCTCTTAGAAAGGAAACTTCCAAGAATCGTTTCTCGTTGTCCTCCCCATATTCTCAATTACCCTCTCTGGCAGAGCCATTTTCGTCAAGGAGAGAAATCAGTAACGGGAATGAAAATAACCAGATACGTGTCCATTTGCTGGGTAATGATGTTTCCAAGACGTCTTACATATCCTGGCTTGAGAATTGAAACATTTGTCTAGGCCTCGGCCTAACGGTGAGATTTCGGAATAATGAAGCATACTACAATTCAGAGGAAAGAATTGTTTCTGGCGGCGAGAGCCGAATGGTTGAGATTTTCAATGTGATACCGCATGGTCTGGCAAAACTTTTGGAGCTCTCCCAATCCCCCACGTCGTCTCGGTAGTGGACATCGAGTGGACAATAGGAGATGTCGAACAAGGAAAGGAAAAGCAACAAAAAGACATTTTTGTTGCAGACTCATGCAAGTAGGTAGCCTCCTGAAGCACGTTTCTTGTCGCAAGCGACAAAAAGAAGATATGCTGGAGTAAGACTACGAAATACGATTTACCGGCGTAAAGCCAAACCCTCGGAAATTTGCCGACAGTGAAGTCTTCTGCATGGCAACAGGACCGAAGATCGCCATGAGCACGGGAAACGCCTTATGGTGATGTTTCTTCATTGAAGTATGATAGGGTTTGCCCTCCATCCCCAGCCTATCTTTGTGGTTCAAATTGATTATTCCCACACTTTATTGATCCTAGACGTTTACTGAACTCGAGTCCTCCTGACCACAGTAAGTAAGACTTCTTAAAGCTCGCCTCCATCCGAGCTCCCAATAAGATTCTGAAGGTAAGGTCTCGCCTCTTCTGGTGCCCCAAAGATCCGAATTGGTGTAAAAACCTGTTCAAGAAAGCGCCAAATTCGGCATTATTCATTCATGTCTAGCTGCCATTCGGGGAAAGGCATTTGGCCAACCATGATAAAGGACTTTTGGAAATTGAAGCGCTGAAACATAGTACCTAATTGAAGGCCACGTGCTCTTAATTCCATAATTATTCCGGAGTTTCTTGAGAAGAATCCAAGTTTAATAAATATCATACGATCTGCCTCAGAGCCCGAGGGTCCAATTTCCAGGGGGGGAGGGGATACTATATTTAATTTAAATCTCAATTACATGTAAATGGTGGGACGAAACGGGTAGATACTTCTTTGTTCGATGATGAATCCGGCATATCCGGTAAAGTGCCGAGGATCGGGATTGGGAATTTTGCCGTTTTGGAACCCAAGAGGATGGGTTTTTGAAATATAGATTTGGGGGGATGCCTTTGGGCCTTTTTTTTTTTTTTTTTTTTTTTTTTTTTTTCAGGGAGTTCGGATTATGCATATTACCCCAAGAATTAAATGTGCAAGGACCACTGTAATGGCTATTTTCATACACACAGCTGGTGTGAGGTTTCCTTTGGCTTTCCTCTAATAAACTGTCAGTGGGCGGGCCTGTCTTGTTCCGGCCAACATCACGGATCACCCAGTGTCACTCACGGGGGCAAAAGTCTCAGATTCCACTGCTACATAAGCTCTGTGCCCGCAAGCTTTCGGTTGTCCGGTGTCTCCTCCTGGTGACAGCCAGCAGCTTGAGATTATTATCGATGCCAGACCGGCAAACGAACGCTTTCTACTAAAGGAACACATTAGCGAGTTTGCTGCAATTTCAAACAATTTCAAACAATTAGTCAAATGAATTATTACGGTATGGTTACACCATGTCTGCCCATACCATATATGACCACGTCTGTTCTTTGCTCGGCCCGACATGTCACCGGCCGGTGCAGGTTGTGCCGACACGGAGTTAACCTAGCCAGTCATGAGGGGCGTCGTTATTGTTGGTTTGAGGGCTGAGCTGTCAGGGACCTGTTCTCAGCCCTAACCCCCGAACCCTCAAAAGCCCTATGGAGCACACTTCCCCCTTCTTTTAAAAGAACCCTTTTGACAGCTTTATTTGACAGGGACCACGCCCCTTAGGTACCGGATCTTATTTTCCGTAGATTAATGACGTCAGATCTACACTAGAGATTTAGGCCCCAAGTGACTCTGGGCGTCAATTATTCCTGGATATAGCGTATTTGACGTCACTCGGTTATCTGCTAAGGGCTCATATCTGGGGAAAGAAGGGTTAGGTACCCAGAACTACGTAATCATCACGTCGTAGCCCACAATCGATACAACCACCAAGAAAACAACCTTCGTGAAGTTTTCTGGGTGTAGGTATACTGTAGGTACATACATGTAGTAGTGAACAAATTCTGACGTATTCATTGACTATGGCTTTTGGAATGGATATAAGACGAGGTCTTTGAGCCGTGAGATTAACATCCATCACCTCAAAGCATTCAAGCAACCACATCTTCACATCACTTAAACCATTTTTAATTCAAATTACTTCTACACTATCAATCAACATGTCTGATCTTGGTTTGTAGCCCCCCAACTTCTAATGGGAACGCCGTATCTAATAACGGCCTCTTATTAGGAAGGAAATCACTCGGCGACCAGGTTGGCGACAAGCTCAAGCCTGACTCTCAGAAGACCACCACCGAAAAGCTCGGGGACACAATGACCGGCGTGGGAGATCGTGTCGCAGGAGCTGTCCAGCCTGAGTAAGTGCTTTGTCGCTGATAATGAAAAGGTTGTACAGCTAACCATCTTTAAAGCTCCCAGAAATCAACCACCCAGAAGATGGGTGATAACATGCGCTCCGGCACTGATGACGCATCAAACACGAGCAAGGGGATGGCCCAGACCGTATCCGACACCGTGGGTAACGCCGCTCAGACTGTATCCGATGCTTTTGGCCAGGCTATGGGAGGAAAGAAGGACACTGCCTCTACTTCCCGGGAGTTGTGATCTTGCAGAACCGGTGTTTGGGTTGTTATTATGTATTAAATGAATAATCTTGAATGAACAAACAATTCTATTGATCAAATTTGAGGCGCTTTGGAGCTTCGGTGCCCGAAGCCTCGCTACCCATTATTGCTCTTTTATTCCCAGACCTAAAGTCTTGGGCATGCTTCCCCCTTCCTTTCTTCACTTTGATCGAGAACACTTTCTCCCAATAAATTTTTTCCTCTTCTCCAGAAAGTATCTTCCCCAGAACCCAGGTTTCTTTGTTGGCTCCCCTTTCACCTTTTCTATCTTCGCCATCTCGCATTCTTCTTTTCCGTTTTTTCAACGCGTGGACAATCAACAAGGAGTCCTCTGGGTTTTCTAGTCTTAAGTATGCCTCATCCAACCCCTTCTCGTAATCGATATAGCCTATGCGCGGGAGCTGGGGATCTTCATCACTCAAGCCATTATCCTCTTCCCCCCGCCTTTTCTTCCGAAGGTACCGGTCTACCGCCCGACTGACAAGTGCGTCGATAATAGTTTTAGTTGTGGAAGGGTGTAAATTGGCAATGCGAACTATTAGTCCTTTTTCGAAGCTTGTATCAGTAGAGAAGTTATGTTTTGAAGCGTTTTCTTCTCGAAAACTGGTGTCTGGGTTCGCGATTCTGTGCTTCCTTGAATTGGTTGTCTCAGGTTGTAACTGGCCGATATTACTCCCCATTGCCGCAAACCTGTTTGGGACCTGAGCTGCCAATAGGGCCTGATACTCTGAGTCCCGTTTTTGCCACTCCTGCCTGGGGTTTTTAGAGAATTTCAGTATCTGTATCGAAAGAATCATTGACAAATAGGGTAAACCCACCTAGATAAAATAATCCAATCTTTAGGCCACAGTTTTTTATTCGTTATATCATCCTCTGTTAATGCCGACGAAAAGGTCACGAAGGTCCATGGTTTCTGCGTATTTTCCACAAATTGGACTGGAAGATATCTTCGAGGCAGAGGTGATTCAAACAAGATTCTTGCTACCCTCCCTGGGTTCGATATAACAGTGGGGATATCTGGTTCCTGGAGGCTCTATGGTTAACAGAACGGTCGAAGTGTTCGATGATATATAAACTTAGCAAACATACAATGTACATGGTAAAGAAATTTTGAGCCTTGGTTTGTGAACACAAGCTGTTTTGCGTCTTCCGGCGGACATAATAGCCATCGGAGCTTAGCTATTGGTCGGTTAGTGTTTAAAAACTATATAGACGAATGGAGCCCAGGGAAACCTCAAGGATGTCTGATTTACACTCCGTAAGCGCCATCTTCAGGCTGACTTGTGACAGAGCCGGTTTGATTGTTGAGAAATACTGACAGTCTATGAAAGCTGAAAGATGAATATCTGTCATGCACCATATAATTAGTCTAGTTACAAAAGGGCTTCCTTATTTTGACTCACAATTACTCTTCCCTTCAAACTCCCGCATCCTCCCCTTCAGCCATTTACCATGTACCTTCTCAAGCGAATAATCAGAGAGCAAAATTTCCAGTGACATGACTGTCTCCCTAGCTACCACGATATCGACATTATCCACCCCGCCTAACTCTGCCTCGGTTCTTTTGGCTAGAGCCAGCGGCGGCGGTAGTTGTACATTTGATTTCGAAGTTGAGGTTTCGGGGGTTGGCTTTTGTGGTACGGACCTTTTCTGGAATTGCCTAGGGACGAACATTACATGGTGCTGTTTCTACGTGTTGGCGTGTTGAAGATAGGGAGACGTGTGGGATCTTGTGAAGCGTGATATCTAATCTAATCTATCTAATCACTAAGCACTTTTAAATATTATCTTATCAGATATCATCTAAAGATCTCCGCATTGAGAGGTGCGCGGCCTAGGGGTCGTCCCGGGGGTCAGCCCCGGGTCAGTCCCAAACTAATTCAGTCGGAATTGACGCTCCGATAGTTTCAAGTTTCACAAAGTAAAGTAAATCCACGGGTAAACAATTAGCGGCGCTGCTCTCGGGGAGGCGTGCGCTGATTAAAATCTTGTAAATCGATCCAGCCTGATTCACAACGGTGGAAACACTAACACAACCACGGCCAAATTAATAAATCGCGTCTTTGTTGACTGCCCTCCGACTGAACCAATCAAGCACATCAGCATCGCCATCGGTTAGGTTTAAGAAATCTTATCTTATCATCATTATTCAGGAGAGGCTGGATGTACATGTATGGAGAGTACATCCTCTATATATAGAGTAAGTTGAAGTACTTAATTTGCTTTAGGATAACTGCATACATAGTACATGTGTTCAAGAATCTCCACGCATGCATGCAAGTTAGATGCTACTCTAGTCTCTATCCTGGGTAAATGCAGACAGTCATTAAACAGCGCCTGTACGGGTGTTTTGCCCAGCGCGCAGTTCGGTTGGAAATTGTTCGCCGCGCGTGTACCGACGCAAAATATGAGTAATGTACATACATACTTCCAGTACTTACAGCACCATATTTTCTCTCATTGAATGGTCCAATGTTGAGCAAAGTGCATATAGTTGTTGCCCCTTAATAAGCTAAAAATAGAAACGAAGAGTGTTATAAAGAAGGTTATAAAGAATAAATCCAGTTAAGACTTCCGGACTAACGTGGGTGGCAGGGAGTCGAGTGATACTACATGAGACGTTTTCACATGTGTATCTGGTATTCCGATCTGCAAATCGCAAATCTTTGGGGATAAATTTTAGCGAATCACTTTCATCCCCTTTCTCCTCTTTTTTTTTTTTTTTTTTTTTTGCATTGCAGCAATCACTAAAAAAAAAAGTCTGGGAAATTGAAACTGCATGCATGCTCAATAGGTGTATCATGCTCACACTATAGCTATAGCTAATCAAGAATCTATATGCACCTGTGATACACAAAAAAGTCCATCCTTACAACCGCTGTATAATGCGCTCTGTGTCTGGTGGGCTGGGCGGTTCTCTCTCTCTCTCTTTGGGGGAGGTCTTACGATGTTCCCCTAGACGCGGGAGTGGCTGTAGCTGTAGAGCCCTTAGTGTGGAGTCTTCTTCCGACGCAATTAAGTATGTATCGCAGCTATAATAATTAATACATGTTGTCGTTCCGCATCTTGCAATTACACTGTGGAGCCCCAAGATAAGCCATGATTTGGCTTGAATATCCTCAGCCGGACGAAGGCTGCGATCCGGGACTAGGAGTATGAAGTATATATATGCTTAGCAATCCTATTCGTAACCGTTTTTTTTTTTTTTTTTGAAAACTGTAAACGGTAATGGTCATGATTACATGGATTTTAAAAGTCTAGTTAGGATTGTTAGGATAAGGATACTATAGCTCATGTGGAGACTCCATGCGCCCATGTGTTTGTATTTTTCGAAGCTTCATACCAACTACATATGTATGTAATTAAGAATTGATTATGGGGAGATCTGAAAACATTGTAATCGTGATAGCCGTGTCACATAATTTTCCGGATCCGAACCCAAACCACGAACCACGAACCATGACCCTGCAGCCCACGATGACCACAAATCCCAGAATCAAAAGTTATAGGAGTGAGGATAGGAGGAGAACTATTGTAAACCTTCATGATATTTATTATCTAGCTCTATATAGTCTTTTCTTGCTTCGTTCGTTGGTTCGTTGGTTCGTTCGTTGTCATGCGCGACGTCCGGAAAATTATGGGACACGGCTGTACATTGAAATACTCTGCAGAAAGTTCTATACATGTATGGCGCGAGAAGGCATAGAGGGTGGGTGTGTAAACCTCAGAGGAATCTTTTTTGTATGGGAATTAGACCGTTAGGCTAGGCGCTAGTACAATTATGGGAGTAGATCCCCCAATTTCTATAGACTGATTGGCTGCAAACGCCGAAGTTTACACACCTACCCTCCATAGATTCTCGAGCCATACTTCGTTGGATGTGCTAGCACCCCTAGCCCTGACATAAGCTGGAGAGACTTTACACAGTATACAGCACATCGCTCTCGCTATAAGGATTGATACGGCCTGGTCTCCTTGATTTTGTCATAAAAATATCCTTAGAAGGACTGGAAAATTTTGTATGTGTACCCATGGAAGGTAATGTAGTCTTGGCATGAAAGAAGATCAAACCTTTATTCCTCTAATAATAACAATAACCATCAAATCGGTATGGCTCTTCTTTTGTGGTGGGCCTAGGGCTGGTAAAACCAAAAAGATCTTTATTTGACTGGACAAATTATTATTACGCAAAGCATGGAGTAAAAAGATACTGCTAAATGGTACTGGAACACCTAACCCTGGACTGTATATAACGTACATGTAGTCAAACGTAGTCGGAGTTTTATGCCATAGTTTATACTGCACGCAATGTTTTGTACCTTAAAACAAATGATAAAAAAAAAAGTCAAACATAGTCGGAGTCATGTGTTCGTTACGATCAAACACTCACAAAAGCTTAAGTTACGCGAAAATGCAAACACTGAGATGCAATTGATACTGAGTTAAAGAGGGGAGTACACCAGTTTGATGCAGCTGCATTTCAGGGTGCCTGTTGCCTGGCCAAGTTGCTATATGTGTGGTATAAGTTTGGGGTGGGAATCATACAGCGTGTTTGCCTGGACGACTTGTGGCAATATTTCACTATAAAATCCGCAACCAAGATTCCGGGTTAGGGGGCCTAAAAAGTATATCAGGCCACTGGTTTCTGGAACAAAAATAGGATACATGAGCATAAAATGATTTAATTCGTAAATCAACCGTCAGGTTGCATCCTCGTAATAAAAGTTGAAAGAACTACTCGTCATCCTCTTCCTCCTCATCGTCATCACTGCCATCCTCGTCTGCCTCCTCGAGCCACTTCAAGAAAGGTTCAGCGGCCTTGCGAACCTTCTTACTTGTCTGGACATCAACGTATTTTCTACTCGCCCTACTGCCCCATTTCGTGATGGTCTCCTCAGTAGCAAGATCATTTTCATAGTAAGCCATAAGGATTGTAGGTATCGCGCTTATGAGCTTGGGAAACTCTTTGCCAACGAAGCGCTCAGTTCCACCGAGGAAAGCTTTCTCATGGCGATCAGAAGTAATCATCTACAGTAATGTTAGAAAATAAATGGAGTAGGTAGGGAGTAACACACCTTCTTAAGAAGACCGACATGCTTTTTGACCTGATTGTCCTTGATGATATTCTCATCAAAGAGTGTCTGGGCCAGAACTTGCAGTGTCTTGTGCTTCTTCTCAATTCCAAGTTCTTGAGTTTTTTTGTAAATCTCGATATCGTCGATTTTCCCGTCGTTCTCCTGCTTTTGGGCGACGATCCAAGATCCAAGTTGATCATATGGGTTGTCAACACCATCTGCATCTTCGTCATCTTCGCCTTCGATGACAAGTGCCCGCTTCAAGTCGTCTGGGAGATTCTTGGCACGGGCCTTGATAGCTTCCTCAGACATATCAACGGCCCACTCATCCTCCTTGACATCAGAAGCGCTCCCGTTAGCCGCAAGCTCCCTTGCTTCGGCGTTGATGCGTTTGGTGAGTTCGTCATCCGATCCACCATCGACATCACCATCTCCTTGATCTTCGGAACCGCTGTCCTTTGGAGAACCATTCTCACCATCCTTCAATCCTTTGGTGCTCTTTCTAGAGGAAGTAGTTCTGACCTTCTTCTTTGGGGGATTCTTCACGATGTAGGAAGAGAGCTTATGACGCATTTCAACATCAGTGCGTTGACCACAGGCCTTGCAGTCACGAATGATGGATTCGTCCTTCTGTATAATCAAGTCTGTTTCAGGATTCTCACACTGTTTGCAAAGTACAAACTTTGTGATGAAAGTGTCAAGATATTCCTGAAGCTTCGCAGAGTCGTGTGCACCATTGATGATGTAACGGTCATCAGGAGGGTTGGCAGTAACCTGGGCACCTAGTTCAAAACCGAAGAATTTGATCACATCTGAACATCAATTAGTGGTGTCCCAGATTTTCAAGAACTAGGAGAACTAGTGGGGTCAAACTTACAGGCAGGATCACGGCTCAAGGAATGAGCAACACTACTCAGGTTTACGATGACAGACTTGATGCCATTTCCCTTGCCTTCAATCTTCGATTGAAGGCGTTCCATTTTGTAGCGGTAGAAAGGGTCAGTAACATCGCGGCGAATATTGATGGTAGCCATGATTGCGGTTTAGTGTTCGAAAGAGCTAAAGTGAGCGGGCAATGATATAAGAGAAATACCGGCGAGGATAAACAGCATGAACTATTTTGCTGTAAAGAGCCCGAGAGGATTATATTTCGTTTCGTGTGGCGAAAAAGATGACTTCAAAGATTCTCCCCTCCTTTCAATGGATGGAAGCGAATATTTAGGTAGGAGAAGGATTACTAAAAGTCCTTCTGGTCTTTTTCAAGGGCCGTATAAGGCGGGAACAGTTCGATGGTGAGTTTGCGGTGGGGGGAAGATTCATGAACAACGACGGCTGCGGGAGAACTGTCCAGATGTTCGTCTGAAGGAGAAACTCTTAAAGAGTGAAAGATGGAGGGTTGAGATGTTGATTGCAAGAGCGGAACGGGGTTTCCTCAAGCTCGAGGGTTTGGGTGAGAGACGGATACAAAGTGTGTTTCGTTCTGATTTTGTTTGCAAACGGGTGGGGAGACGTGCGGAGAAAAGGAAGAAAGGGAGGAGGGCCAGCGTTGTGGAGTATAAAAAATCTTTCCTAACACAGGCCACCTGTATCTCTGATGAGTCATCAATTTTGTGGCTTTTTACTGGTCAGTGCAAATGCAAGATTGCGGGGCAGTGATTTAAACAGTTACCCGGCCATGCTCGGGTAAGCCCACCACCACTTAAACGTCGTTTAACAGATGTACGGGGGTTGGTACACAATTTACATCGTCGAGTAGTTTGTATATACATATATTTACCGCCACCCATCTACGATCGAGAGCAGTGAAGAAGTACCAAAGGGTGTGAACGGCAAGAAACAAAGCAAACCCTCCTGACAGAACACTCGTTAAGCCAAAGATTCCCTTGGATTGATCTCTCCACTCAAAGAGAACCCAGGCCCATTAGTGGAACTCAAAACTACCTCTGAAATACTCTTGGAAACCTGAGTGATTGCCGCTATGTCTTTCTTAAGTTGTGTCATGAATGTCTTAATGTTTTCTTGCAGTTGGCGCTCCGTGAATGCAAGTTGACCAATAGGCATGCGCACAACTCCAAGGCGCTCACGATAACTAGCTTTGCCGACTAGGTCATGAATTTCAGCGGTGGGGCTTTTGACAACGGTTCCAAACTTAGCGGAGGGCATAAGACCTCTGGGGCCGAGGATGCGGGCTACTTTGGACTTGACAAGCGCTTGGAAGGATTTATCGTGACACAGGCATAGATCGAAATCGATTGTCCCCTTTCGAATCTAAGAGGTTTTTGAATATGTAAGTCCGTGTTTGGAGCGTTAAAGTCACCCTTCCCCACCCCACCCCCAAAAAAATAGAAATAGAAAAAGAAAAAGAAAGGAAGACAAGGTGTGCGTACAAGATCAAAAACTTCATCGGTCCCGGCCCTTATTGCACCAGCTCTCATCGCATCTTGAGCAGCCTTTCCCTCCGCAATAACACAAATCCTGGTGTCTGTCTTCACGGGTGTCGGTAACCGTACCTTGTCTCTCAACTGAGGGCCGTTTTTGGGGGTCTTGAGCTTGACAGCAAGCTCGTATTTTGTCCGTACAGGATCGCGGCCAACCTCCGCCGCTCGGATGTACCGAACAGCTTCAATAAGGGAAAATTGCTGGGCATCCTTTAAGTCATATTGTATGAATTCCGTGCGTTGTTTCTTCTTATCTTTTTTATCCTTAGCTTTTCTGAGGGTTGGTTTCGTGCTTTTGGAAGCTTTAGAAGCGTAGGTACGGCACAGCGGAACGGCCGCTGCTGGAGGGTTAAGTGGTGAGATGAGAGAGGCTAACGAATAAGTTGGGAGATGTAGTCGAGGGGGCATTGTTGGGGATTGGCAAAAGATCCGCGGAACCAACAAGCTAGCCGTTCAAAACTGAGTGATCAATTCGTTGATGTGTAGCGCACAGTTGAACCAATTGGGGGGGGGGGGAACCAACTGCACTGAATTGTGAAGGTCAAAAATTTCATGGAAAGAGCTGAGTCAGCTGACCCGAAACCCCAAGCCGCCAGCTGAGTCAGCTGGCTCTGGGTGCACATTAACATGGAGCAATGCACTGATCTGATAGAGGCAATGGGCAATTCGACAACTTAAAACCTGTAGTCTTAACACCGAAACTGTATCTAGCTTTCGCAATAATTTGTATGTAACCGCGTGCGCACATGTACCAGGTACACTACCAAAAAACTACATATTGATAAAAGCAAAATGCGCCCATGGCCAGAGTGCATGCATGTAGCTATACAAAGTTTAGGATTTTCTAATGTTGTATTTGCTTAAATAAGCCCTGGTATCTGAATTCTGATAGTATGTACTTAGGGTGTAGGGGTAAGTGAGAAGACACCCTTCACGTAACCTTGGCAGAGTGGTGTCTGCTCACTTACCCACCCTAAGTACATGTAGGCCCGATAATATATATCTCTGAATACATATGTATATGATTCCTTATTTTGGGGGTCATGCTCGAGACAGCGTTATAGACGGTACTAGCTTTTGCCTTTGAGGTTTGCCGTTCCACTCCTCTTGATCTACTCACCACTTTTGTTCCCGTATAAATTCTTCCACCATACCATATACCATCTTGTGACCGCGTGTAAGTAAACATGTATTGGAGAGATTACTTTGAGTGTCACGCAGTTCATCTATGGGCCTACTCGAGTTGTGGCGAGGTGCGATCTCGTAGGGCTCTATCTCTATCCCTATGCTGGTTGCTGCTGCCACTGCTGCCGCCACCGCTATATATTAGACCATAAACTATACCGCAAATGGCTCAGATGAGCCGGTAGTAAAAAGAGGTTACTCTACCATACTAAGTGTTGTTATGAATGAGGGAAATCAACTAGGCCTAAAAATATAGGGCCGAGGGCTTCGAGATCATTACGAGTGATAATGGGTGATGTAAATAGGTATTTATTATTTATCTATTTAATACCCCATACATGCATGCAACCCGGAGATTGGAAAAGTGATGCAAATAGGTCGTACATAGGTTATCAAGAACTCCCACACTTATCACGTTAACGTTTCTGGAGAAATCCTATAATTTTCAAGTCATTTGGACTGCATACAATTAATGAATTAAACAAAAAAAAGCGGGAGAAAGTCATATTTGGGGCTTTAGGGTTTCAAGCCTCGAACAAAACGTCAAGAGAAGATAAAACATAGTCGGACCTAGCCTTGTCAGATTTTCTAGTACTTAGCGCCCATTAATATGTGGTGATTTCGGATCACAAAGACTACATGTACTCGCCAAAGCTTTGAGTCTGTCCCTTTTTGTATTGGGTATTGAGCGGGTATTTGGCCATATAATATACTGTGTAGTACCCCAGGGATCCTCAAAGCGATACAATAGCGACAAAGAACCACAATTCCTTAGCTACTGGCTACCGTGCCCAAAGGTTGAAGACCCGTATGATTTATATAGATCGAACTGCATGAGACAGAAGTATATAGTACCTGGAAACGAAAATGGAAAAAAGACAACTGGGCCTAGCTTTTATGGTGGCTGCGGCACTAGTGTTAATTAAGGACCCTGGGGGTATACTCGCGCCTCGAGATCTCTTGATATAATTCAGTATCTCAGATCTCTTGCTGTCTCGTAAGGATTTGCGGGATAGGTACTGTCCTTCTCCACCAAAACCCATTTGCTGTCTCGTATATTTGCTATCTTGACGTAGGGGTTTGGCTCCTAAAAATACGCTGTATATAGGCGGGCTTTTCTGTCTCCCCCCCGCCGGCATATATATTTACATTAACGTCTAAATCCTGGGGGAGCTTTAGGTAGGAAATTATGCGCACTCGTGAGGTATGTATACTACGAACTCGTGTAAAGCTGTAGTACCTGTAGAAGTCTAAGATTTGCCAAGACCTCATACAGCACCGTATTGTAGGTGCATGTAACTCATCCTGACTTTCACGGCTTTAGGTTTAGCCCAAGTGGTCCACGACCAAACTGATTGCTAAAATTTTCCAGGCCGCCAGGGCTCTGCGTAGGGGGTTCTGGGCGACCTTGAAAACGACGGGGGAGTCGTTTTTTGTAACGAGGGGATGACTCAACAATGACTAATAAGTTGCTGATGCGCTCCTTCAGCTGTTCAGGCATGCGTAGTCAGGGTCCAGATCGAGTGCTATGCAACCTACGCTTACCCTCGTAGGTGCATGTACCTACATGTACCTGCTCTACATTCACAATCTACCTACCGACGCCCAATAGATCGAGAACGGAGTACCGTGTCTTCATACCATAGGTCAACTAGGATTCGATTAGTAGCTACATAGGCACTAAATATTTCTAGGTCCCCAACCAGTTCATGCTCTCTCCACGGCGAGTAAAATATCTTTTGCTCAACATGACCCTCCTCCTCTTTACCGCATCAGCTATGATATGTTTATTAGCCTCTATCGTGTTCCTGCTTAATCCGCAGGCCTCATATTCGTTACCAAACTCTTTGCAGGGTCTGCAGGCGGTGCTCCCTTCGTACCTACAGACTCATCATGGGGGCTGGTGGTCTAGTGAGCCGAATTACCAAGCTGCTTCAGGGCCCAATGTTGACAAAGATGAGTGGAATTTGCTTTATCACTTGGGTGGGAATGGTCCTTGGGTAGAAAAGATTGATGGCGTCGTGGAAGGGGGGATACAGACGCCGGATGGATGCGAAGTTGATATGGTGCACATGGTAAGCTATTCCCCCCCCCCAGGGTGGAAAGTATGTGTGGTTGTTAATCCCACACTAGATGTCGCGACATGGAGAGCGCTTTCCTACACAGAACGCTGGTAACAGTATGTTCCCTCTTCACGAAATAGGGAATCCTAACTAGTTAAATTAACAAATAATTGTATAGGAATGATAATTCTACTTGAGAGAATCTCAGAAATTAAAGCTACCGGAAAGGAACTCAAAGGCGCGCTTGAATTCCTAAATGATTGGCAATACTTTACGAATAGTGAGTCGAAAAATCGATAGTATGAATTTCTATGTGGTTATTAATCGAACCCTGTAGGTCCTGGTGACCATTTTGAACAACTCACTACTACCGGCCCTTATGCTGGCGTTCTCGAGGCTTTTACAGCTGGAGTCAAGCTTCATACCCGTTATGGTCATCTCTGGAACGAAACTCTCCACGGTCGGACAACCGTTTGGGCGAGTGAATGTGACCGAGTGATCGATACTGCTAGATACTTTTCCGCCGGTTTTTTTGGGTTGAACCCCAAAGCCTCAAAGCTTGAAATCGTTAGTGAGGCCGCCAATAAAGGTGGCGACACGTTGACACCTGGGTATTTATCCTTTTTTGTTGTTGTTCTTTGTGGCTCGGAGATTTGACGCTGATGAAGCATAAAAATAACTGGTATTGATGCTGACTTGTATAGCGACACTTGTATTAGATACGTTCAGGACGAGGAAGAAGGCCATGATTATGGTTACGAGATGCTTTATAAGTATCGTGCAACATACCTCGGCGATATTGCGAAGAGATTGGCAAAGGACAATGAAGGTTTTGATTTTACGGACTCGGAGATTTACAGTATGCAGGAAATGTGTGGGTTCGAAACGACAGTGAGAGGATCTAGCAGATGGTGCGATGTCTTCACCAGAGAAGAGTGGCTTGCATTCGAGTACGCGAGAGATGTAATACACTACTACAGGGCCGGCCCAGGTAATAAATATGCCAAGTCTATGGGTTGGCTTTGGTTAAATGCTACTGCAAATCTTATTGCCGAAGGACCAGATACTGCCGGGTCTCTTTATTTCAGCTTGTAGGTTACCTCACTATCTCACCCTCATAGCCTACATATTAATGACAATAATTTAGTGTCCACGACGGGGATATAGTTCCAATGCTTGCAGCCCTGGGACTTTTCGAAGATGCTGAGCATCTACCCGTTGACAGAATTGCAGAAGATAGAAAGTGGAAAACCTCCCAGATAACACCCATGGGTGGCCGTATTATCTTCGAACGCATGAACTGTGCCGTTAAAGGCTCTGGAGAGAAGGACGTATACATTCGTCTGAATGTTAACGACGGCATCGTAGCACTTGAGGGCTGCACTGACGGTCCCGGAAGTAGCTGCCCATTAAACAGTTTCTTAAAGCATGTTAAGACTAGAGGAGAGATCGGTGGCGATTTCAGGAAAACTTGCGGACTGGCCGAAGATGCAGCTGACCGTCTAACATTCTTGAGGCAGCCAATGGGAAAGACTGAGGAGGTTAAGGAGGTTACTGCTGAAACGGTCAAGGAAAAGGGGAAAGAAAAGAAAAGGAGATTTTGGGGGGTATAAGGCAAAGTTCTAAGAGACGCGTTTTATAAGATGTGAGAAACGAAAAGGTTGTGGGGGAATGGTTGCGAATGAGATATCCCTTGTATTTTAGCGCCCACATTCGATTATGGCGAAATCATTGCATGGATATATTTGTTGAAATCTTACAGCGACGTGTAATTCTTTTTTCACTGTGAGGGTTCAAACCTACGGCTAGTTGTGTGCTGGTGTGTGCAGTTGCTTATGCGGGGTGCCACTGGCCCTTTTGTACTGTATATGTATCACGAAATATCACTCGAACAACATTGTGAATGCTCCTACTATTGGTTTAGATTTGTTGTTAATTCATTAATTGGCGCATGGTTCTATATTTGGATCTAGGGGAAAAAATCGTCAAATGTTGAAACATATTGGCTACTTAAGGCCTAGAATAGATCGTGATAGATTGTGTATATAGGCATGACGATCCTGTACGTACGTCGATATTTATCATTGAAGGGGGAGGGGGTGCACACTAGGTTGGTCAACCGGGGCATGGAGAAAGGATTACCCGGAGGGCCAGGTTAGCGTCGGTAAGTTCGAGTGGCTGATAGTGATTAAGTTTATAAAAACTGGTTACCCCCGTGGCCAGCCGAAAATCTGCTGCGCTCCCTCAAAGGACCATTAATGGGACCGCTGGACTATGATATATATGTCAAGCGGTAATCTCAGCTCCCGCAGAACGCCCCCCACCCCTATGAGTTCCTTTTAATCCCATTGAACAAAAAGCCGCCCCGTATATATGTCCAATTCACTGGATGTGTACTATGGGGCCAGTAGGGCGGGGAAAGTCTCTATACATGTACTAATCATATGTATGGAGACTTTCCCCTGCCCCCCGTAGTACATACATTAGTTGAGCACCTGTCTTCTAACTGATTCTTAAGCTTAATACATGTAGTTAGACCGTGTGCACCCGCGCCGAGAATCTATCCGTGCCGGGGGGCCTTATCTGATCTCTATCTACTCCAAATAGTAATGCTACCTTTTATTATGTAGATTAGATAAGATTACCGACACAGCAGGCACATTCTCGCGGTCTAAATGTAGTAAATCCTCTTCGAGGGCCCATAATGTTAATTGTGACTATCACCAATTATAGTGGGGCCTCAGTTGCTGGAGAGGCCTGCTCGATCAGGACCGGGGGTGGTTCAGTGCCAGCTCCAACTAATAACCCAATGTATACATAAAAGTTTGGGGCGCAGTAATCCCACATCGTTGATCATGCATGTATGAATTATTAAACAATAAATCTCATCGTTGATCCTCTGGTAGAAAATTGTGGTTATATTAATTATTACAAATCATAATTGAGGTATTTGGCAGGATTATGTTGTGTGGTTTGGCCTTATAAATGCAGTTATCAATCCACTTGCACTTTAATTCTATAGAGCACTCTTTCTGTTTTTATGTCTACAATTTATATAGATATAGAGGGATCTGCAGCTGGTTTCCCTCTAGCTTCCTCTGTTTCGACCACTAGCTCTACGAAAACCGCTCCTTCGATTCTCTTCTAGAGTTACTCCGGGCAAGGCCCACCGCAAAAACATAAGAGCTACATCCAGTAGTACATGCAGTACCGCCATACGTATTGCCACATTGACGTGACCGAGCCCGGGGACTATTTGGGTCTATGGATTGATAATTATATATAAAGGGGATCGTGTGCATGAAGTAAGCCGGCCACCAAGATATTACTTTAACGCCCGATCGGATATTCCTATGGGCCTTATTTCAGCCTTAAAAAGGGCTTAGTGAAAAGTTAGTCTAATAAAGACCTTATTCAAGAATTTTCAAGAGTGATTTGAGGAATATATAAGGTCTTTATTAGACTAACTTTTGACTAAGGCTTATAGGAATATCCGATCGGGCGTTAAAGTAATCCGCAGTATTATTTATTTTTCAGGGGACTAAGTCAATTCATTTTATTCCATCTAGTCACCATCTACCGTAATCACTCTGAACAAGAATACCCCTAACCCTATATATATCAAACCTCGAATAATATTCTGACCAGGTCTGGGGGATAACAAATAATGCTGCGCGGGAGATCGCCGATGGGATGCTATATGTACTTGAGCTTGTATCGATACAGCACCGATAGGCACATTCCACATACTCTCACACCGGCTTTATCACTACAACATCCCCCTCTCAGCCTCAACAACTCCGGAACAAATCCGGGATACATAGCCTATAATTTAAGGAGGCGGGAAAAAAAAAGAAACCCCGAAGATCACGGCCAAATCCACGATCTGCATTCCCCGGTTTTCCGCAGATCGTACTCTACCCACGCCCGGGTACGGTTATGGCAACGGCAACGGCAACGGCAGCCGCATGTCTGGCTTCAGTACAGGCTGCTGTTTCTCATCACTCATTACAGATAAGAGGGGGGTAATCCCGATTGCAGTGGTGGTGGTGGTGGTGGTGGTGGTTGGCTTATCAAGCACCTAGGCCTGGCCCTACCACACCTGTGTAGTGATATCTCATGATCCAATCACTAAACAGCACCTTCATACCTCAAACCTACAAGCACCTCAACAAAGTGCTGATCGAGGCAGCACGTTGATTATCCCTCCCCTACTCTACTTACCACGTACCGCTCGCGTGGGGCGCTTACCTGCTCTACATCTACATACATATATTTACATACTTACATCATACCAAGAAGGTAAGGGTAAAAAGTAAGGGTCCCACCCATACACCATCCATCCATCCATCCATCCGCTGTCATGTGCGGGTGATTTTCATCGAGGCCCTACATATAGTTAGCACACCTTCTAGCCTCTTATTTCGACAGCACATTCGCGGGGGACGGACCGTAGCCCCTTCGACCCCATCTGGGGGTGGATGTTGTTGTTGCCTTGCAGAGATTGTGGCCTGAGGATTTCGATGTGCGGATTGGATTAGTTATGACTCCTGGGCCAGATCGCGGCGCGGTGAGAAAAGCTCAGGCATAATGATGCAGAGCTAAGTGGAGAAATGGGGAATTGATGGGGGGAGGGGGAAATGGGGAATGGGGGCGGAGATTATGATGCTGATGATGATGTTGATGATGACGGTGGTGGAGGAGACAGCTGAAAAAAGAAATAAGGTATGTACAGACTGTCCTGCATCAGGACGGATAGATAGATGCAATGATGATGATGGTGATTGTGATAATGATAGTGATTTAGTGATTGATATTAAAAGAGGAGAGAGGTCTTGTGCAAGGGGCCACACCAAAGGGCACGTGTCGAGGTCATTGCTACGAGTGGCCGATTAGAGAAAAGGGAAGGAAGGCATTTGACTCTGTAGACTCCATTGCTTTTTTTTTTTTTTTTTTTTCTTTTCAACGCCGGTACTTGCGGAGAAAGAGAGAAAAGAGAGGAGAGAGAAAGCCCCAGAACCACTCAAGTCCTCTCGACCCCACAGAGCACTGGCATCGTAAAAGAGTAATCCTCAAAGTATGATTGGGCCCAGCATGAATTGTCACTCGGTAACGATTATCCAACCCGAAACACTTCGGAGAGCGCGAGGTCGCAGTCATGCGCGATGCAGGGGCAATCACGAGGGGGGAGGGGGGATCTCATATATCACTATTGTAGACGACATTTTTATTTATTCTTTTCTTTGCCTCTGCCGGCCGGCTGGGCTAGAGATTAGGTATTGTATCGTATCAAGACCTACAATTGCACACGTACGCGGACAAAAAAAAATTGTTTTTTTCTGTATCATCAGGAAATTTAGAGACTCCCGGTTGCATAATCGTGGTGAATAATACGGGGAGTGGAACCCTGCCTGCGGCGCGCTGGTCGGCCGACAAGCTGGGACTGACAGTGACCACACATACCATACATGTAGTGCTCCTGCTGCTTCCAGAACTGAGCGGGCTGAAAGAAAAGAGAGAAAAAAAAAAGGAAAAAAAAAAAGCATTTCCTCTACTTCCCTCTTTCTCACTGTCTGCTAACTCATCACAGTCCGTCCCTCCTCGGCCTTCTCCTCTCCTCTCACTGTGCCCGCCCCTCAATGAGTTTGAGTGCCGGCCGCACACATCATGTGCTGTCCTCTCCCTTTCTTCACTCTCTAAAGGTGGGGATGGGGACTTCCATTTCATCATCGCGCAGCACATCGCCAGCGAGAAAAAAAAAAAAAACGATTTTCGCCTTCTGAGACATTTTTCCGCACGGTCCACTTCTTATTGATGGCGATAAAAATATTTAAGAGAGGCAAGCTTAGCAACAACGCAACAGTCAATTTACCGGTGACCTGGGTAGCGTTACCTAGTGGACGTTGCGGTGGGAGTTTAAACGGTAGCCGCGCCTGCCTGCCCTAGGGCAATTTCGCTGGGGTTTGGGCAGAACGTTGTTTTGCACAGAGGTGAAACAAACAAACAAAATGTGTAAAGTACCGCGCGCTACTATACTGCTTACGGAACTACAAACAGACTGGAAGGAGGGGATTGGGTACCGCCGTGTCGGTTGAGATCCTTGGAGCTCAGGGTTCAATGATCGTATTTCCCTCCTTGCTCTCTCTTTTTCGAGGAGAGAAAAATAAAATAAAAACCTGTTTCATCTGATACCATACAAAAAAAAAGAAAGAAAGAAAGAAACACAGACAGACAAATATGCAAAATGACGATGATTTCCCCCTTCCCCCGCTCCTTCCCCGCAGATTCACTTCGTTGTGCTGTTCTGTCTGCCTGCTTCCTCGGAGGAAACTGATCAATCGTGCGCGCGTGGCCGGCCCCCGATAAGTCGATGATAGATGGGAGAAAGAGAGAAGGGGAAAAAAAAGGGTCAATGGTTCGTTCACTTGCGATTATCGATATCGATCTGGGTATATGCGTCTAGTTAGGTGGCTGGCCAGCTAATTAATATTAGCTGCCAATCATGATAATCACCCGAAGATCTGTCTATTGGAGGGAATTCGAGCGGGTGGGTGGGTGTATCTACCGGTACCTAGGGAGGACTTGGTGTATGTACCTATTTGTAGTAGGTATAGTAGAGTTGCCTGCTCTAGTACCTAGCTCTGGGCACTGCTCGCGATATGTACTCAGCTCAGGATTGCATACATAACTTATGTATGCACAGGCTATAGTTTATGTAGAGTTGAGAAGGGTACATAGGGCTACACTGCACACTGCGTGGCTGCACCACCGACCCGGGAAACGCTGGAATCACGCCTTGGGTAAAGACGGGTACTGTACCCACACCAGTTCAGTATCCCAGGACTCTTCTCCCTGCCTGCTTGAATATATACCTATTCTGTAGAGGTAAGTACATGTAGGTGGAGTAGGTGAGGAAGTATAACTTCCGTATTCCTCTGCATACATACATGTAAGTACATGTAGTTAGGCAGGTACATGTACTTTAGGGGGGGTACATACATGTATACTCAATCTACAGCTTAAGCGGTATAGCATACTTACATGTATCTACATCTACCTACATCACATCTGCCCACCCCCCCGCCAGATAAGCGCCCTCTTGTACACCCCCCCTCCCCTTCCCTCCCAGTCGGTGGGTATGCAGCTCAAATCTAAACTCCACGGTGCATCGTGCATCCATCATCCATCCATCCATCCATCCCGATCCCTTATGCATTTCCAGGTCTCACTCGTCTCGTCTCTCTCACCCACCGAGTGATCGCCCATGACGCACACTTTTTTTCCCTTCTTCGCGATAACGGTTCGTATCGGCCAATCACCCGCCTTAGGATGTTTGGTGATAGCGTCATCGCATCACATGTCTGATAATCTGTGTGTTGCGATTGGGGGGGCTGGAAGCGCCCTGCTGGATGGCGAGAGGGGAAACAAGGCAAGCAAGACAGGAAACAGGACAGGGCAGGCAGGAAAGAAGGCAGAC
Source organism: Morchella sp. 2016-103 (assembly GCA_024713925.1). Classification (NCBI taxonomy): domain Eukaryota; kingdom Fungi; phylum Ascomycota; class Pezizomycetes; order Pezizales; family Morchellaceae; genus Morchella; species Morchella sp. 2016-103. The sequence goes on from JAMGZF010000002.1 coordinate 1,452,488, forward strand.
GAGTGATTACCGTCCAGAAACCCGGATCTGGGAGGGGGGGGGGGGAGGGGGAGTGTACAGATCGACGGCTGACACTGCAGTTGAATTGGTTGCATTGCAGATTATTGTTATGTAGTGCGCAGGTTAGAGGTATCTACTCGGTGTATGTTGGTGGGAGATACTTACGTTGTTGTGGAGTTACAAAGTATAGTTCAGTTACTCTTAATAATTGTATGCGATGGCTAGCTACATGTAAGTAACCATCTGAATAGTAAGTACTTAGATGGCCATGGATTGGAAGTGGCGGAGCTAGTGATCTAGAATCGACGATGATCAATGATCAATCCCGAGATTTGGCTATGAGTTCTAATTACAATGTAGTTTTGGTTAAAATGTAGTTAGCCCTTTAGGGGGTTAGTGATTGGAAATTAAATGGCATCCTTCTAGAGTTCTGCATGGATGTGGCCATAGTGATGAGCTGTAACTCAGTATGGTACTGCTGCCTGCCTGCTGCTGCACAGTGCACACACACACACAACACCGGTAAATTGGTAAATTGGTGAATCGTACCGGTTCACACGTCACATACATTAAAGGAAGAAGGAAAAAAGAAAAAGAACTCGTCCGGGCCTCCGCCGGCGCCCCCTCGGCTCCTCGGTGTTTTCTCTTCCCGGGAGTGCCCCCCATCTCGTCTCGGGTACGCCACGGATGATTGCGCTGGAGGGAGCTTCCCTGCTGCGAGGGGCCCCGTATAACTACAGTACGGTACCTACATACTTGTACATCATCGCACTTGCCCGAAAACACGGGGAATACGGGAAAGGAGAATTTCAGGCAAGGAGGGAAGGGGGGGGGGGCTTGTGTGTGAGAGAGGAGATTCTATGGGGTTTCGGACACCGTGAGAAGGTGGTTTAAGGGAAAAAAAAAAGAAAAAAAAAAACCCTACTCCTCCCGTCTCCTTCGGACCCGGGAAACGCAAAATTGACATGATCAAGGGAAGGGGTGATCCCTCCACGATATACGTACGATACGCGGCCGGACAAATAATCAACGTAGTGTGACGAACAAAAAAAAAACGTCCGCTAGCCAGACTAGTAAATTATAAAGTAAGTTGGTTAGGAATGGAAGGGGAAGGGGAAGGGGGAAGGGAAATAAAAACTGAGTGTTAAAAGGTACCTACATAGCTCGGCTTGTGCCCAAATGGGATCAGAGCTATGGGTTTAGATTTATCCCCCCCCAGCATCCTGGTAAACGGTATACCGGTAGAATTGGGGATTAGGGATTAGGGATTTTGGGGATATCTACATAAAAAATCTGTCCATTGAAAGAAGAAAAAAAAAAAAAACTCGTGAACCTACAGATAGATAGATTGCTGGGAATGATCGGATCTGATACAAGCTAGCTGGGCACGATGGCTATATGAGGTAGCTAAGCTACAGACAGACAACTGACTGACAGGGCCCGCCGCTCACCGATGTTTAGAGTTGACACGCCTCCCCCAAAACGGGAAACTGTATCAGCTCAATGTAAATAAAATACATACATGTACCGGCGTAGAGTAGTTGTAATAGATCCAGCTCGGTTTGATACCTGACCTGACCTGACCCGGTTTGTTGGGTGGGGGGGGGGGGGGGGGGGGGGAGAGAGATAGAGTCTGGACTGTAGTAAGATTAAGATCATATAGAATAGGATAGAGATAGAGTAGAGTAGAGAAGAGTAGACCTACAGGCACAGGGGAGTGATATATGTAGGTACATGTAATTACAGTATCGATCACAGTCGCAATTAGCACGCATTCATATATACACACAGATAACATCTAATTAACGACTCTCCTTCATCATTATTACAGGCTGCTGCACTACCGGTGATCTAGAGTAGAGTACACCCGACTGACGTGACATTACACCACTCCACTCTACCTTCACCGCATCTTTCCAAAAACTATATGCCGTTCCATAAACTGTAGGTACTATACACTATATACGATTACTGTAAAGTACTTCCCCCACCTCCTAATATTCTAGATCGTCCAAGTAGCGTGACACCCCAATCACATGCAGTGGTCCCTCAAGCCACGATAACGACCTCTCTCTCTCTCCATCCAGGCCATACCAATACCATACCCTGAACGTGAACCCCGAACACCAACCCCAGCCGTTCCATTCCACGAGTAAAAGGTACATTCTAGTAGCATCTGCGCCACGAAGGAGGAAGGAGAGATCCTTCCCACCTTCCCTAGATTCCGGAACTGCACACGACTCCCCGGACGATCCTACGCGTTTCAGCAGGCAGGGTGTAAGAGAAGGGAAGGAACATCGTGGTAGTAAAGTAGCTAGTTAGCTACAGTATGTACATGTAGCTATGTAGATGATAGCTACAACCATCCATACATGCTAGCTAGGGTCAGGGCCACGTGCTTCCCCTGCCCTGCCCTGCCCTGCCCTACCTGCCTGCCCTGCGCGGTGAGCATCATAAATATCAACCTCGCTTACGATCGCTGAACCTCGTTTCGTTTCCGATGCGGCGGGCTGGCTGGCTAGTTGGCTGGCACATGAAAAAAAAAAAAAAAGGATTTTGTATTTACGAACTATCGATCCCGAGGTTTGTAAAACTGGGTTGGATTGGATGGGATGGGCTTGATATGATGTTCCCTACCTTTCTAAATTAATTTGGGGGGCAAGGGAGGGAGGGAGGGGGGGGGCGGTTTTCATCTACCACTCACTTACTACAGATTGTCAACTACATACCTACTAAACTACCAGTTAGGGTACCAACTGAGTATTGTTCTAACTTGCCTACATACAGCTCGGTAGGAGGATTTTGATATGTCGCCGTTGTTGGGGTCACTCATGTAGGTTAGGAGGTTAGCTGGGAGCATAATTTGCGAGGTTTAATAATCCTCTACAAACAACACAATGCTGATGACGACGATCCTTCTCACTCATTAACCCACTCCGCAGCCCTGCCTGCCTGCCTGCCTGCCTGCGTTGCCTCATATCATAATTATCAACCACCAGCCTAAGCCGCGCCGGTAAGTAATTAGGTCGTTGGCTACTTCCAGGCAGGTACAAGGAGCCGGAGAGGCCAGAGGAAGAGTAAGAGGAATAGAGGAGGGGATGAGGAGGAGGAGGAGGAGGAGGGAAAATCAATCAACCCAAGCCAAGGGTGTCCCCGAAACACTGTTTCTCTCACCCCCCCCCCCCAAAAAAAAAAAAAAAAAAAAAAAAAACACAACAGCCATGATGACCCCAGCAGGCTACCTAGCTAAACGTGTGTATGTATGTAGGTGTGCGCACCGCAACCGCAACCGCAACCGCAATCAAAACGGAACATTCCATCGATCCCCACGTGTGGGTGATCACAGCAGCAAGCAAGCAGCAGCTGTATGTAGGGGAGAGAAGGGAGAGAAACACAAAATGGAGTAATGATGATTTCATCCCTCTCTCTCCCATAGGGTATATCACGGTGCTTCTATAGCTATAGCTACACAAACTCACACACACTCTCACACACACTTCTCTCCCTGGTTTGGAAACCGGAGAAACAAGAAGGAAGCCTTCACATAATTTTTTTACTGAGAAAAAAAAAATCTCCCCGGGTAGCACTAATACTGACAAAGCTAGAACAGTAGGGTCCCTGCGTTATACGTAACTCACGAGTACCGTGTATATATATAAACCATATAAATATATATAATATATACCGCTAGGAGCGGGTAATTTCTATAATACATTTTGGGGTCCTGCTTTTTTTATTTATTTTCTTTTTCTTTTTTCTTTCCTTGAAAGAGTGAGGGAGAAAGAGAGAGAGAGAGAAACATGATCATCCTTTAAGCCCTTGATTCCTCCCCTCCCATCTCCCATCCCCCCGGCCCCCGCCATCCACTGTCCCAGATGAGTAGTAAGTAGTTGACTAAAAACCCCCATAGTCCGAAACAAAAAACAAAACCCGCCCCCTCCCGCCCATCCCGTATTCCGGAAGTAAGTTTTGCGCCATGCCCGTTACAATTGATGCAAAGAAATAAGAGTTTTAGAGAAGAAAAGAGGAATCATTATAAACGACAGTTGTAATAGCAGTAAGTGGTAGTAGTAGTAGTAGTAGTAGTAGTGATGATGATGATAACCCCCGCCCAACCAATGATGATGATAAAGGAAAAGAAAGGAAAAGGAGAATAGAAAAAAAAATTATACACAACGCTCTCTCCGGCCAGCAGCTGGATATGATATGGTGCATGCGTGGCTGGTTAGATGCTATACCCGCTCTCTGTTTTAGTAGTACCCTTTAGCTACAAAGTCAAAGTTAACCCGCCAATGATCAATGATAAAACATAAAAGTATAGAGGGATAAAAGACAGATTAATGGGGAAAAAAGGAAAAAAAAAAAAAAAAAAACAAGACAAAACCCCCCCAGATATAGAACAGAAGAACGGGATGAGAAAAAAAAATCCAAAACCGCGTACCCATAAGGAAAAACAACAATGAGACAACAATAAATAATAAAAAGAAAAAGAAAACCCATAAATCAAATAAATTACCCAGGACCTCAGGTCGTTTCTTTTTGCTAAGACCCTCCAGGCCGAAAAAAAAAATTATTCATGTCCCACATATGATGCCATACTTTTTTTTGCGTTTTTCTTTTTTTTTTTTCTAGTCCTTCCACAATTGTCACATATCTAACTGTCTATTGGTGGCAGCCCCTTTCGTGACGCTTCATGTTGCTCCGTACACTGAATGCCTTCCCACATCCGTGATGTGGACATTTGAACGGCTTCTCGCCCGTGTGGCTGTGACTATGTATCCTCAGACTACTGGGTCTCGAGAAGGCCTTGTTGCATGTCTGACATATGTACCGATCCTGGCTCTGCGGGAAAGCCGCATGCGACGCTGGCGACGAATGGTGGTGGTGATGCCAGGGATTCGACGCCGAGGGTGGAGCCACTGAAACGGGGATCATGTGCGAGTTGTGCGGCGGCACGCTCCCCCCATATCCCATCGACGGCGACGACGCCTGCTGCTGTTGCTGCTGAGGCGGAGGTGGCGGTGGGGGTGGGTAGTATGAGGATTGATGTGGCGGTGGATACGGCGACTCGGGGGAGGAGTAGACAGGAGACCTTTGCTGCACCGGCGGGTAACTGTTACGGTGGCTGGAACTGGGCGAGTAGAAGTAAGAGGGAGTTTGGGGGGGCAATGTGGGCGAGTTTGTACTGCCTTCGAAGACCGAGTCGGGGCGCATTGGGGGAGTAGGTGGGAGGGTTACGCGCGGGTGGGAAGCGTGCGGTGAGGGTTGACTGTGGTATGAGGAGGGTGAATGCGCTTGGGTGGGTTGCTGGCCTGTGAAATTAAAAGTTAGTAAAAAAAGAAAAAGAGTTTACATATTGGGAAAAACCATATACAGTATATGTATGTAATAATGGCATCTCAAGAGGAAAAAAAATTAAAAAAAAAAAGAAAATTTACCAGTTCCGTTGGTATTTGCTGGACTACAATCGGCATATACAAGCAATGTTGAAATTGATGGTAGTGAGCACTTTGAGTTATCTTCTACTGGTGGTGATGGAGGCGGCGCTGGAGGGTGCGAGTGGTATTCATGATGTGAGTAGTGCTGCTGGTGGGTATGGTGGTGGCCGTGTGGTGAGCTCAGCACCGAGTGCTCTGGGCGGTGTCCATGACCTGGCATTGGTGAGAAGTGGGTCTGGTGCTGTGAATGCGAAGGGTGGACGAGGCTTGGTAGGTTCATTGTGAGTGTTTGTATTGGTTGGTGAGGAGGGCCTAGGGAGGAGTAGATATATGGAAGGTATTGGGGATGAGTATTGTATAGATTGGTAACTGTGTAGATGGACGAAGGAGTATGTATGTTGGTAGGATAGTATACTTTTTTCCCCTTCTGTGTGCGCGCGTGAGAGGAGATGGGATGAAAATACAATCTCTTTTCTTTCTGATATATACCACTATATATCAATGGCAAGTGGTAGTAGCAGAGTGGTAGTAGTGGGGGAGGGAGAGCACGTGGGGATGTTGGAGACTATTAAAAACACTTTCGACTCGAGGAACGGACGACAGTCAAATAATAATACACCAGTAGTAGCAGCAGTAGTAGTAGTGGCCGCTTGGGAACACAAGTATTAATCCAACGGGTGACCTTGAATTAATGGAAGAGGGCGTCGTGGGGGTATTTATGGAACCGCTTTTCTCTGTGTTCCTGGGAAAGGAAATCCAGGCGACGGGTGAGGATTATTTAGTTCGGGATGGTGATGCGAGGCCGAGGGGGGTATGGTAAGTGTGGTAATGGTAGTAGAGGAGAGAGTAGCGTGCAACTGGGTGGTAGTGGTGGCCAGGTTCCAAAAAAGCACCCCAACCGTTAACGTCGGATATTTGCCAGGGAACGGAGAAAAAAATAAAAAAAAAATAAAAAAATAAAAAAATAAAAAATAGCAACTAGAACCCAGGTTCCAACCCCCCCTCCTCTTCCCCTCAAAAATAAAGCAAAAGCAACAGTTTAGTAAGTAAAACCCTAAGGAAAAGAAAAGAAAAGAAATATAATACCCTCGAAGCGAAGTAGTAGTAGTTCGAGCTGGGTTGAAAAGGGGAAAAAAAAAAGACCCCCGTCTTTTCAAACTCCTCTTCCTTTCCCTCCTTCTTTCGAACACAAGTGTAAGGTAACGGTAAAGGATGCGCAGGCAATCAAGCAACTAGACAAGGTCCTCCCCCCCCCCCCTCCTCCACCCCAGGTAAAGGGTATGTATGTAGGGAAAGGGAAAACGGGGTTGATTGACGTCCCGATTGATTGACCGTGCTGATTTTACAGGGAAAATGGGGAATGCCCGGTACGTCTGCAATGGGAAGCGGCTACTACGAATGTAGAGGTCGAAATCGAAAGATCATCAACAGGATGATGGATGATGGGATGATGGGTGAGCGAGAAAAGTATATCAGGTCTCCCCCCTGTACCGCAGGGTAGTCACAATGGGTCTAGGACGGTAATACTCCACACCGCGCACCGTCTAAGGGAGTAAGAGAGAGAAAGGGAGAGGGTTGGATTATGGAATGCGTAGATTGGATGCCCGGGACTGACCCCAATATTTGTGATATAATGTTATATGAAGACGGAGACGAAGAAAGACACAGAGATGCGAGTAAACTTGATAAGATCGACTACCCGTAGGCAATTACTATGAAATCCCCCACGACAAGGGGCATACAAAGAGGGGGTAGGGGTCACAGGAAACAGTGTTATGATCATTTAAACACCTGCCATGGGCCCTGGGTAACGGCCTAATGGCGGGGAAACAGTCAGGAGGAGAGAGAGACAAGGTTATGAGTAGAGCATTCGCATCAAGGGTAAGAATATGGAAATGGTAATCTACAGTCATGTAGCTCCTACATCAAGGTCACAAACCAAAAGAACAAGCTCACGCAGCAGCACACTCTATCGTCAAAAGACGGGCGCGAGTCGCCTCTGGTGTCTTCAAAGTGGGGAAATCATCGGTGATTGCCACAAACCTCTTACTGGTTGAGATTCACTGCGAAAGCATGGGGGGCAGGGTGCAAAAGATGGGATGAGAAATGGCTATGGGAGGAACTCACTGGGCAGAGAAAGACCTGAGTAGCAGTATCATCCGCCCACCTACGCCATATTACCCACCGCTTCAGGTGCCTTTTACACCAACAGCCTGGTTTCCAAGGACGATCTCGATAGAATAGGTAATCAATGCCTCAGAGATGGTAGTTTTATGGGCTCCGGGGTAGATGAGGCACGGATTGTTGTGGTCGAATGGCACATATTCGTCTTGACGTAGGTGGAAACGACCACCTTTGAACCCGAAACAGCACTTTCCAGTACAGGCGGGTCTCGGCAAAACGGGCCTTTCCTGGACCCCTTCATGCTCTTGTTTTTGATTGTAGCTTTTCTTTTTCTTCATCCTGAATTGTTCTGCAGAACTTACTTGCCATGTGGAAGGGGTGTGTAGAAAATTCGGGATTTCGTTTACCAGCAGGGGGGTTCCTGTACTGTACACAAGATGCTCAATGCGCAGGCGGCGTTGAAAGTATGTACTGTATACACCCATCTTTTATTGCTCTTGAAATACACAGGGCAGGCAGTGGCTATTATGGTATTCTCATTATCGCTGTTACTAACAAGGTTCGGACCCAAGCCAACCACCTGGATGGAAGGTGTCAAACATCATAAGATCGTCAGTAATATATTTCTGCCATATAACAGAACAATATTGGGAATTACCACCCCTCCTCCCCTTCAAGATGCTCTTTCGCCCATCGTCTCGAATATAGATATATGCGGCGGGAGCTGTGACATGACGCAGCGCATACATAACTATATATTCGATTAGAATAGGAATCAATTGTTGGTAGGGAGCGTTGTCCGTCTGTACTTTATCGCTGGTAGATCTTAGTTGGTATGTACACCCTCACCCATCCGGACTTTCACGATTCCACCCCCTCATTCCCAAAGTACCGACGGTCAGTTTTCTTTTTCTTTTCTTTTTTTCTTTTTCCTTTCTTTTTAGGTTTTTTACGTGTGGAAATGAAATCATCGTCAGTCAGTCGGTATGTATGTAAAGCTTCAACACAAGGCAAGACACAACCTCTGCTCCACCTTACAACACAACTTTGGATGAGTTGAAGTTGGGGCGCTCGTACATACCGGTCGCACCATACCATGACTGATCGCTCAAATCGAGCCAGCCGCAGAGAAAAAGAAAAACAGCAAGAATAGGTGCGGCAAGCATTGATAGCGCGGAAGAGCAGTGGGCTTCGCCGTATTCTCGACCCTTGATTGGCTGGACCTGGGTAAGGAAAGGGAGCGACGCTGCCTCTGCTGCCTGCTGCTGCTTGCTGCGCGAACGATCATTGCTGACGATGATGAGCAGCAGGGGATGTGGTCAGGGGCCTCAACGGATCCCTGGAGGGTGTCGACCTTACCGCTTTTGAGCCGTCACTGTTTCAAATGGGGTATAAACCAATCAATCGCGCTGTATTTTACCGTGATTGACCGTCTAAACAGAGGGTCGGGATTGTGTCTTGATTTACAGGGATTCCCCGATAATCACCCACGCACGATTCCAAGGGTGAGATGGGGGCGAAACAATCATCGCGCAGATCGTTTTCCCAGAGAAGCCTGCCTGCCCGGGAGGGACGAACGTCTGCCAAAAAAAAAGGAAAAACGGGAAAATGCAGACCAAATGTGACGACGCTGTCCCACAGGTTAGGGACGCAATTCGTGGGGAGGGGTTGGAGGTTGGTAAAAAAAAAAAAAAAAAATAGCTTGTTGGATTTTCCCTTTTTCCTAACCAAATACGACCCACCCACCTACCCAACGCAGCCAGTGCGATACCCCCATTCACCGTAAAAAGAGGGATCCATTAATTTTTTTTCTATCTGGCTTCCAGAAGGCAGTCAAGTGACCTAAACAGCACCGCTGCGCTGGCCGAGAGCAGGAAAGATATGTGCAGCGGCGGTGAGAAGAGGTAAACCTGCAGATTCCAAGTTTACTCCACTCCACTTTTTTTTTTATCCTCCCCTTTGCCTTTGCTGCCTTTGCTTCTTTTCACTCAATTGAGTTTCCAGCGCACGCATGCCCTATCATCATCCGTCATAACTGCTCGCCTCTTTTATGATAGATCATCTTTGCAGCAGCGACGCTCGCGGATTTTCCGACCTTACGATTCACGAAGCCTTAACTATTGTACATGCGTTAGAGAAAAGTACTCGTTTACCACGAAAAAGCCGAAAATGCAAGTAAGAGATTTGTAGGAGAGAGATCATCAAAATTATCCTTGCCCTGAGTAACTACACTTTCTTATTTTAGTAAACGAGTGAGCAAGCATGAGTGAGTATAGTCTTTCACGAATACTGATAGCTAGTTGACGAACAAGGATTACAAGTATCGCAAAAAAAACAGCCAACCTGCGAGATCTCCAGTCCTTTTAATTTCTATTGGCCTAAAGTCCCCTGTTCGTATTCGTCAAGCGACGGTGGGCGTCTGTAGTGAGGGTGAGTGAGCGAGAGACCCGTATCGCACCCCGCTGATCTACAACCATACGGCCCGTCACAGTTTGCAGCAACGTGGCCGGAAGCGAATCAGACCCAGCTAACCATACCTGTCCACCATTAATTTTTCGCCTAAGCGCGCATCAGCATGTTAGGTATTTGCCTGGGAGAGCTGCTGTAAGGTGAGGTCAAAGGTCAGTTTTGGTTGTTACAAAACTGTGTTAAGCGAGATGGCGCTGGCGCGGCAGTTGCTTTCGGTCAGTTCAATGGTGTGTGAGTAAACAGTCAATCTCAATCAATCGTACGATATGCCATTATGGGATATTGCCGGAAGCCGAGGTGTAGATATGTGAAATAAGGGGAGTGTGTGGAGCTTTACAACCCTTGATCAGACGAAACGACAGTTTGATGGGTAGGGGGAGGATTATGATGATGATGATGATGATGGACGGGGGGTGGGGGAGCCGGGGGAAGAGGGGGGGTGGAAGGAACGGGAGTTTAGATTATACGGCACTCGTACCATACTCGGTATAAATTTTTTCTTCTGGGAAGAAAAAAAATAATTCAAGCATCGCGAAAAAGGGCAAAGAGAAAAACAGTTATTAGACAAAGGAATAAAAAAAGCAACTCCCCCTTTGAAGCTCAGGGTGTGGGTTTACTACCATCATGCAAAAGGCTGTATGATTTGCAAGGGATGGACGGGTAGTTAGGTGGATCCTCGGGTGAGAGTTGCCTATCACAGATGGTGGATCCCGAAGTCAAGGAAACCCCCACTGAGAAGTGGTGGCCGATGAGAAGAGGCTCACCACACAGTCCACGCTTTCCATTCGGCGACGATATTTGAGCCTTGGTGGGTGTTGCACGAGCATGAGCAGCGCATATACTCTATGTCCCGACTCCTTTCCATTCCCCTTCCCTCGGCCATATCGACTGCACTTATGGGGTCGGCACGGCGTTCTATCTTGGGTAAGGGCAGAGGATATTTGAACGATAATTGGTCATTTATCGACGGGAATCTGGCATAATATGGTAGATCTTCCCTTAGAGATGGGACGCCCTCCCAAAGCGCTCTATGTATGCTGGGAGTACTCGGACATATTCATCATCAACCACATCCACATAACCACATATCCACACATCCACACAATCACACACACCACACATCCACACATCCACAATCCACAATCCACCATATCTTACTTAACATGGATTGTTACTATTCTGTGACCTGAATCATGACTTTTGGTAAGAATCTGCATGGAACGCTGGTGGAAGAACCAACAACAAGCATGCATCCTGGTCCGAAAATGAACCGTACCCTGCCCAGTGGAACCGCAAATCTTACCGTTCCACAAGTCGGAATTCCCTCGCAAGCTGTGCCGAAGCGTCATCCACATCATGCAGCCCAGTGTGAATCAAACAGAGAAATTTATCAAGATATAGCTGTACCAATCAGGGGCCCCTGGTACAAGATCACCGTACCGCGTTGGTCCCCGCATGAAAGAGGCGCTTGGCCGTCGCGTCGCGAACAGTCCAACTAACGCCCTTTCCATATATGAAACGGGCGGCTGTCAACTGTCAAAGACGTACTTCTCCCCCTTCCCAAATTCTCCGGTAACGCACCTCGCGTGGAGGAAAGGGTTCGTCCAAGGATTGAAGGGGAGCAGAGGACTGGGAAACAATTATTACGTGCAACCCACAAATAAACAATTTCTACAGATGATCGGCGACCCAACCAGCCTCCCCCCTCCTCGAATATTCCTGGTACCAATCGACAGCCAACATACTAGACAGGGCCAGCCTTGGGTGTGTACCTACTTAAGTATGTATGTGTGTACGTGTAGGGTGTGTTAATTGAAGGAGGAAGCTACTAAACGGCTTTTGAAAAGGGGGCGAAATGTTAAGATGGCGAAGTTACCGCGGTTTATTTAATAACCTTTGATCACCGCTGTATCAGATTGTACCAGCTGGCCGCTCACGATGTAATTAAGCGTTGAAGCGTGGGTGGCTTCCCCGAGAAAGGTGGCAATCATCGCCCTTTCTACTTGAATTTAACCGGCTCGCTTGCACAGTTGGTGAGTTTCATGGCGAAAGTACTCTTTTTTCTTTCTTTTTTTCTTTCTTTTTTCCTTCTTCCTTCTCGTTTTCAGCAGCGCAGGGCCACCGTGCGTGGGATGTGAAAGTGAAGAGCGGAGAAAAGGGAGAAGACCTGGGACAACACGCAGAGTAGAAAACGGCTGGGGAAGCCGCGTAGATACATTTAGGGTATCATAATTCCTTGCTGTTATTTGTTTTTGACCGATGAGCTCACATGGCAGAGAGCCCTGGGTTTACGGTTAGAGCTACATGCCAACTAGGTAGGTACCCTAATCTACCTCACCCTCCTCCAGCGCTCCTCCCAATTCATCGTATCCACCCACCCACCCAAAGCCTGTCTTTCCATTCCCAAAAGATCTAACGTGGTCGATCACTCGGAATCATAATTTAAGATACATCTCGATATCGGATGATTCACAGAATAGGATAGGATAAAAGCCTAAAGCGATTGGAAATTGATAATCGGAATATTTGGACACTGGGACCAGGAAGGTACATAAAGTGCTGCAGGGCTCCTCTCTCCTTCTCTCGGTCACCCCTCTAGACTAGCCGTGCCACCCCAGTGAGGAAGCTACTTACTCTACCTGGAGTACCGTTAAGTCTCGAGCAATAGGTGGTGGCAAGACGTAAAGCAACCAATCAGAAAGCTTAGATTTGACCTCTGAACCTGGACTGTTCTTTTGGCACCCCCGAGAAAGGTCCGTGTCGAACGAAAACCCACCTGTCGTTGACCGCTGTCAAACCGCACAGACCGTCAAAGGTGACGAAGTGCTCAAACGTTCGGGTAATGTTGCTTTTCCAGAAAAAAAAAGAACTCAACACCACAACAAGGAAATGATCTGCCGCGGTCAGGCTGCCGACATCTGATCAACATAAATTACTGTTATTGTGATTTCTATTTACGCAAGCGTACTCTCTGGTAACGATAGAGTGGACCAGTATATATATATATATATATATATATTACACATATATATATGTTATTATATTATATACACCACAAAGGAAAGACATAAGACATCAGCCTTTACCACCAAACTTCGCGATTGGGGTTATTCAACTGGGAAAGAATATAATAAAATAAAGTAGGCGTGCCAATATTTTCGAGACCATCTGCCGTGAAAGTAAAACTAGGGTTTTTGTGGGAAGGTATGTACATCAGTTTTTAGCGGCTATAAGTCTAGTATTGTCTAGATAGGGTCTCTTTACGAAAACTATTATTTATAGAGGCTGGTAGTGGATCGAGAATAGGCCAATCGGTTCGTGAGCTGGCCAGGTGGGGAATTGGGGGGATGTCTCCATTGGTCCAGCCTGGTCTCGGAGGGGCGTTTGCCCTCGGAGCCGTTGGATCGTCAGTCATAGTGGCTCTCCGCGAAGATTCCGAAAACAAGGGCCCCGTCTGGTCATTATATTCATCGTCAATTTTGGGATATCTGCGCACATCTGTGACAGAGAATGATGGTACAACAGGCTCAGGCTCAACCTTAGGCGGCGGATCAATGTCGACAGATCTTGTTTGAATGTGTTTGAGGTACTTTTCCTTGACTGGTATGCAAGATTCGGGTTTAATCCTGGATTCCGGAGGGGCGACCACAAAATACGTAGTGTAAACGTTGACTGTGCCAAATATGATCACCACCAACACTGTAACCCCTTGGAACACAATGATGACAATCCCAAGTACCGTTACGACGATCCTCTATGATCCCCATGTCAGATTTGCTTGTCATTATCCTATTGGGAAAATGGTAAAATATTGAGTGCTTACATTCAAGCCGGTATTAAGCATCAAGGCGGAGATTATTGCTAAGGTTGAAATCTTCATGATACCAAAAACATATATTAATGCGTTCAATCTAAATTATAATTTGTTAGCGATACAGGGTAATTGTGATGCAATGATCAAACCCCTCCTCTACTAACCTCACACTTTGGAAGGGGCTCGCAGAAGCTGAAACACCGAGAGCAATGAGTTCTAGGGCTAATAACCCGAGAACTTGTGCCTGTGGATTGCTTTGACCCCCGCCATAGAACAGTGCTCTGATGAGTTCGTAAAGGAGCCACGGTCCGAAGAACCACCATCTCCGTCTTCGGAACCGGGCAGATAGCCACCCGAACTGATGGACTAAGCTTTCCCCGTCATGAACATCACGTTCTTGGTTCTTTTCAATTGACAGCTTCCACCAAGGTATAACGGTCGGAGATGGCTTTTGATCAGCGGTGGTAATGCCTTGGCGCGAGATCTTACACCATGGCACGAAACCACACTTACGTTCAAGAGATATCACTCGGCTTTCCTTTTCGCTTTTGAGCCTCCCTCCACGCCAGAAGTTAATGTATGCATGTGCTACACCCACAGACACCCCAACGAGCAGGATTATGAACACAATTGCGGCAATTACTTGGGGCCCAGGCACCTTTAATGTAAACTGGAAAGTCGCAAGCAGCATTATGGGGAAGAAAGCGATGAGAACCTAGAGGAGTATGAGTATCTGTTTTCTCATCATAACCTACAGCCCGCAAAGGAGGTAAAAGGGGGGGGATGGGGATCCAAACCGTTCTACATAAAATTAATTTCAGAAAAGCTAACCAGTTATTCCGAAATACTTTAACTCGATCTTTCCCCAGCCCAACGGCAGTACATGCACTCAGTACCACCCAGAACGCCCCAACGACAACAACTATGCCCACAAGGAGGGCCAGAAGCCAGATGAATGCTGTCATGAATGCATTCGTGGCGGTAATATCTATCTGCGCAAGAGTCGCGGGAAAACCTAAATGACTTCCAGGGACCGGGAGCCCTTCTTTTTGTTGAACCCCAAACTGGAAGTGCCGTTTGGAGAGCGGATACAGCTCTCTCTCGAGGTCTAGTGCTTCCCCATTGAGATCCGCATCATCTAAGGATGAAGCTGAGTTTCTCGTGAATCGGTCCAGCGAGTCCTGCATAGACTCTGCCTTTATTAGGCCAGCAGCCCAGGCAAAGTTCGACCAGAAAGAAATGAGAACACTGGGGAAATTGACCGACAGTGCCCCAGTGAAGAATATTGAATGGAAACATGAAAATACCATATATACAGAGAGTGAGTGAGCATATAGTGATTGGGAACTGATAAACCCGTCACTGGTGACAGTTGTACTGCAAGCTGCAACCAAAGAGGCGACAAAGGCGATAAAGGCAAATCCTGCTAATATGGGTGAAATAATCTTCGGATGTGAGAAGGTTTTTCCGTTTGTAATTATTGCAGTTACGCATGCAACCTGGCGGTTTGTGGAGTTTGAAAAGATTCGCAAATCTGCTCGTCCCTCGAAATCTGGTATGGAAAAAGCAATGGCTAATAAGAATGTTAGAAATTCTATCTAATAATAATATATATCATGAATAATAGATTATGAACCTGGAATCTCAGCAACATCGGCCTGAGATACTGGGATTATGTGTGCTGCTGTTATATTTACACCCGATCTAGCCGGACAAAGCGAGGGAAGATTGGCATTGCACGGATTGAATAATAAACTAAATCGAATTTCTCCATCTAGATTGATTATCGACCTGTTGATCAGCACATATACCACAGTGCCTGAGAATGATTATAACTACGAACATGCATCCACCGTTAGATAAACTAATATATTATAAGCAATGAGGTTAGCCCAGGTCAATGATCAAAACCTCAAAGGATCTATATATATATATATATACTTACTCATTAGATTATCATTGACCAAGGATGTCCTTCCTTCGATGTGAAAGAGAACAGTCATATTATCGGCATAGTAAGCGGCGTCAAAGCGAGAGATTGTGATGGTGGAGTTCTCCATACAGTTCCCAAAGTCTCCAGTGTACAGCGCAGGCCTTCGATCATCAGCCAGATCGGTGCTATCATCCTGCGCTATGACTGCCGGCCATTGAGCAAACAATAAAGCCCAAATCAAAATCCAGGCGCCGGTAGACATCCAAATCCGAATCTGAATCTGTTAATATGGAATTCCTACTCGATGTAGAAGCTGGTGCAGGTACCGACTCCGGGTTGTTCTAAGCCCTAAGCCCGCTGTGAAGTCGCCGAATAACTCAAAGCACACTGGAGTTCAAAACCCCGCTTCTTCTCACAGAGGTGTATTACAGCCGGTACGTTTTTCGATATATCGGGGGATGATCTGGAGGTTTGTTGTAATAGATCTCATGATACCCGGCATTAGGGGCCAGCCCGGAAATTTGGGGTATATGGTACTTTATTACCCGCACACCAGAGGCTATGCGCTGTTTGGTAGGCCAGCAGATAAAGTTGATTACAGTGTGGTTTTCGATTTTTCACCTTAAGGGGGGATGCCTGCAGCAATGACGAGAAGTAGTACGTATGTGCAACAATACGTGCAACAATTACAAATTTGTCTTTGGATTTCATAGCTTGATTGGAAGGTTGGGTTGTTCACAAGGAAATACTGTTCTGGGTGTGAGGGGGCGATATTGCCCCTATCATACATATACAGCCTGCCCTTCATTGTCGTAGGCTTTTCAATGACTGCTGAACCCATGGCCAGTCCCTGACTTCTTGGGTTGGGCGGTACACTTGTTTGCTTTGCCTGAGAAGTACCTATGTGGAAGCAGAGAATCTGGAACATCCGATGCTTGTGGATAGCGGTGGCCAGCCAGTGTTGCTGGTTTATGCTGACTCGCGTGTACGCTACTACACCATATCGAAAGTTAGACATCAGACAGGCTCTCTGGTTATCGTTTGTTCCAGGATTCCGTCTTGGCAATTGGATTTGGAATTCAACTGGGCGACTTCTGCCAACGCCAGGGGAGGGAGGGAGGGGGCTTGGTTTTGGAACCTTATTTCCATGTTCCATGCTACAGAGATGTAGGCAGATACAAACACAAAACGATGCCCTGCTCTAGAGTAGTGTTAGAAATACGTATACGGATAAGTATGTATATATGTGAGTGAGAGCGCTCGAGTGATCAAACACCAGCACTTACTTTTCTACATAGTCTACCCCAGAGAACATCATAATTCAATCCATATATCCCAGGGTCGTATAGATGTGTCCGAATACCCATCCTATGCCATGTGTGGTGAATTGGTTTGCTAGTCATCTACATGTAGTAGGTAGAAATCAGAGGCGCCGAGAAATCCGCAAATCAGGGGTGAGATGTACCTACATGCACCCACCTCCGCCAATCTAACACCTGACGATCCTTTTCCCGAACACGTGCACAGACGTTGGGGATGATCTACGAGGTACTCGCATCCATCACCCATGTACGTATCCAGGATCAACGAGGTTCCTGGCTACAAAAGGCTCCCCGAATTGTGGTGAATCAAAATTTCGTGACTGCTCCAACATATATACACCCTCAGTCGACCCTACCTAACCCCCCTTCGGAGAGTCATTGCGATGTGCGAAGGGTCCTTCGGGAACGCGTGCACCTCTACTATATCATTTGTGGGACTGGTTCCGAGAGCTCGGATGGCGGGCTGAATGGCTGTGAATGAGCGCCGCAGAGTCACCGTGTTGCAGCTTTGCTTGCGCGGCATCAGCAATGAGACAGCATCTGTTCTGCTGTACAATCTGCAAAGGCAGATGAGGTCATTGTGCTGGATAGAGGGTTAACGAAGGAGTTGTTGCAGATGCTGATGGAGTTGCTCTACATACACACATACATATACCTCGTACCTAGGACACTTTCTACTTACATACATCGCCGTTTTGACTTGCCATGTCATAATTCAAGCCATGATCACACTCATGCCGTGCATAGAATGTTGGGAAATCCCGGTATTGATAAGACTCTCGGTGTGGAACGTGGCTAGGATTTTGCGGGATTTACCGTAAATGTCTCGGGGAGCTTATCGGCCCCAGATCATGTATTGCTCCCGGTCGATCGCGCGATGAAGTATCGACTTGTAATATTTTAATTAAGACCGCTAAATGCCCATTTCGGCATGCGGAGAGTTTGAGTTTTTGGATCATGAATTATCACTCGGTGCGCAGATCGGAATATCTACCCGCAACTATCACAAGCTAATAATTTTTCTTGAAATGCGTTGTATAATTCCAACCAACATCAGAAATCAGAAATAGTTAGATCACATTTTTTTCCCCTTCTTCCTTACTGATATCAGGTAATCAGTTTTTGAGGGTACATGTAGGTACATTTAGCTATATATGATTCTCCGTTGTTAAGTTTGATTCCGCTCATACATAAGTACATGTACCTAGTACTAATGAGCGATTCTTAGCGCTAAAAAAAAGAGAGAAAAAAACCAGGGCCTTTGATTATGGAGTATCTTTGACTCCTTGGGTATTCGATGGTGCATTAGGTGCACTTTTCTTGGGTCCTACTACAGAATACTCCAAGGTACATATATGTATGTACTACTTAGCTCCTAGCCCTCCCAAGGAAAAAAAAAATACCAAGTTACATGTATCTCTACTCTAATTAGAGTAAGCTTAAAAAGCAAGATTGTTTGTTTGTTCTGGGGTAGGCATGAGCTACCCCCCCTCCCTCACAAGGAAGAATTTTACTCGGGAGGGTACTACGCGCAATATTATGTTTACTGGGTTTCACTTCCTGACCCTACATGTACTTCTCATACGCCTGGTAATTTTTTCAAGAATCTGACATAATAAGGGAGCCTCCGTATCTGCTCAGATTGCTGTGCTTATTTCCTAGATCTATTGGTCACCGGGGGAGCTCCCGTTTACCGAAACAGAACATGATCATGTCAGAATCCTCAGGAGATTTAACTCTCTCTCCCTGGTCTATCGTGTTACAGGACCTATCATATTGGGGAAAGATACGAATTTGTGAATTAATTCCCGATCGTCCCCTTTGTCGGGGGCTGGGATAGCGGGGCGAATGTAAACAGTATAATTGGATGTTGCTACGTGGAACCATCATGTCTGTTAAGACTCATTGGAGATTGTCCGCAGAGGATTCGTGAATTCTCGATGGCCAGATCTTGAGATGAAATTTTTTTTCCCCCTCTCCCCCCCTCCCCCCCTCCCTCCCTGAGGGTTTGGATTAAGACACTTCTTCTCTTGGCCCATTTTTTTCTCAGATATGAAGTTAATGGGTCCTCAGCGAGGTGCTATACTGAGGACAAGAGATGGGCACCCGCAGAGCAACGACGATGTTTCGAAACGATGGCTTATCGGCTCGGGCCGTTACCCACCTGAGAGCGTTGCCGGAGCTGCATAATGTCGGCTCTCTCCGATCATCTGGCAAGAAATGCCAGCGGGTCCACCTACGGGAGAGGCTTATTAGTACCAATGAGCACACTTGTAGAGTACTGATTGATTGTCCGACGCTCGGACCAAATCTATGGCTGAACCCTCCCTCCCCTCCGCATAAATCATCTGCCGCAGACGTAACCATCGGTGTTAAAAACTTCAAAAGTACACGTAGGGCTTTCTATCCATCATCATAATCATCATCAGCATCGCATGGCCCATCTGGTACCTACCAGAACGGATCTGGGCCCCTTTCGTCATTCTCTTTCGAGCCCTCACCGCTCGGCCTTGATGGGGCCAATCGCGATTCACATCGTGCATACGTCGGAGGTCGTGCTGATATATGATAAACATGAGACAGCTTGTGCCTTCAGTTTGAGACCTCCCCTCCGTACCTTCTCGAGGCATGTGAGTAGATCCTATCAGATCATTTCAATTACTAACCGCCGGCACTGACGATGTGGAGATTTAAGGAGTTTTGAATAATCACTACAGTTATGCATTCGTGACCTTTTGGCCCAAGGGCTCGACACCCTATTACTCATTGATGTATTACAGCATTCAGCCCCATTAGCCTATTGTGCTTGTTGATCGAGAAAAACATCTATATCAATCTATGACATGTGAGAGGTCAAATTTCAGTGCCACTGGGAGGCACATGGCTATTTAGCTCTCTGGCCGAACCTCACAGATTTTAGTGATCTGGAAACCTTTGGGTCACAGATTAAGATTAAGCCAGAAAGAAGAATATCTATCAGAACCGGAGATCTGAGCTCACTATAAAAAGAAAAAAAAATACAGACAGATATGAAGAGTGAACTAAGGACCCATCAGATGAGCAGAGCGCTTTGTCCGCACCTTGCACCTGTGTTCCCATCTCAGACCTCAACTATTTGAATTACTCCTCAGATTACCCGCTGCATATTTCCGCACCCGTCGTCTATTAGCTCAATAAAATATTCTGAAATTGGGGACTAGTGTAATGTGGACCAGATCTGATCTCTGATCGGGGCACTACACGCTTACCAGCATTAAAAACCAGAATGGAATGGCGCCGTTCTCTCATACAAACAATCTCTGGTTCCGTTACTTGGTTCTTTTGCTGGTAAGCGTGTATAAGGATATTGGAAAGAAAGATCTAAAGCATGTGAGCCAGCCCCCTGCGCGTTACCTTTTGATTGTAGATCTGTAGTCGTCGGATTCGGATTGCTTTCTTGGCCCTTTACCAGGTACCTAAGTCTATAACTCCGATACTGGTATATATTTGCGCAACGCCAGTCATGCTAACTAAAAATATGGTAAGACGAATCCGCAACCAGGTTATACGAGTGCTATAGTTGAGGATTTAAGAAGTGATAACTGGCGGTTGTTTGCGTGCCATGATTACCATTTAACCGTTTAAACGCAAAACGGAGTCGAATCAACCTCCCCGCAAAATATACTCGTAGCCAGGTAGGTCTATGCGGGGCATGCTGATGCTAGGCTTTATGCCTGCAACAATCCCTACCGAAATATTCCACGAACTCTGGCTTGAAGTCAGGGTTAGGGTTAGGTTAGGACCAACTGCTGGGAGTGTTTTTTTTAATTGCATGCGGCCTCCCGGCTATGACCTGCTGTGTCGTAGGTATGAGGTAGGCCGGTCTTAGTGTCCGTATCGATATTAATGTTGATGCCGGTGTCGATATTGCCGGACCCATTTACGGAGGAGATATCGGAGTGGTTATACTTGATAGGGTCGCGCTGAGATCGTGGTCTATAGATAATAATAAGGATAGATGTAGTAATAAGAATAAAGTGGTAAACCGTCAATTGAACAAGGAGGGAAGAGAGGGGGGGGGGGAGGCTATGGTTTGATATATAATGGTAAAAGTAGAACGACACATGAAGAAAAACAATAAACTCCATCATTATCCTAAAAAAAGAAAAAAACGTAAGAAAAAGTAAGAGAAGGGAAAGTAAAAAAAAAAAGGGCATCTAAATTAATTACACAAAAGACCACCTCCATAATCACCAACAAGCCCATCCCCTAGAGCCTCTTCATCCCCACCAAGTCATCCATGACATACCTGTACATGCTGACAGCCCCCCACCCATTCCCCCCAGCCCCCGCGCTCCCACCACCAGCACCGCTCCCAGCACCGACCACCGTCCGCGGCGCACTCACCAGCGAGTTCATCCACCCGCCAAACCACCCCTCCGACTTCGCGAACTCCACTGGCTTCGGCACCACGATGCGGGCCCCGGGCATAAACTCCGAGTATATCACGCCCTCCCCGCCGTTCCCCGCCGCACTGGGCTCCTCAAACCCCCCGCTTGGCGTCTTCCGTACAAGGCGCGGCGACGGCGGTGTAGGTATACTGTTCTTTCGCAGCGGCGGAAGCGGCGGCGCAGGCGGCATGTCAATGTCCATTTGTGTCCCTGTGAACGGCAGGGGCACGTCATTTGTGGCCGCCTCGTCCTTCCACATCGTGATAATGATGGTTCGTCCACCGATGACGAGCTCGCCGCGATCTGAACCAGACACAGCGCGCTCGGCCGCCTCGCGGTCGCGGAACGTGATGCGGACCCAGGAGCCTGGCCCACCCTCTTTGCCTGCGAGTGGCTGGATCATCTTTAGCGTTTTGAAGTCGAGCTGGTCGCGGGGGATGATTTCTGGGTCGTGGAACTTGTTCTCCGCGGAGGGGAGGGCAGAGTATGGCTCGAGGATGGGACCGTAGTAGCGGCGGAGGGAGCGGACGAGCTCCGGAAATCGGTCCTCAGCGAAGTTGGCAACGTGCACTTGGGTGGGAGTGAATATGGGCTCGGAGGGCTTCTCGGAGGGCGCGGGGTCATAGGTGAGGGTGTCGTAGATGGAGAGGAGGGGGGGCACATTGGTGTCGGTACTGTGCGGGGGGGCTTCGTCCGAGGTGGAGGAGGTGCGGTTGCGCGTGCGACTTGGTCTAAGCTGTAAGTATTTGGGCGCTGCAAGAAAAGAAGAAAAGAGAGGGGACTGGGACACTCACGGCCGGGAGCCAAACATGGATTTAGGCCAGTTGTTGCAGGGGGAGTTGGGCGGGGAGTTTGCGACGTTCTTTTTTAGCCTGGTGGAGGGTCAGTACGCCGGCATATATATATATATATATAAAACAAAACTCTAAATTGTGGGATAACATACGCCGCCTTTCTCCGGCTTTCGAGAGGTTCATCCGCATCCTACATATTATCATGTTAGAAATCTTAAATTGCAATATAGATATAGATATATAGACTAGGAGCGCGGAAAGTATGGCCCAGCATATCTCATTACCACCAGACCATCACACTCCCGCGCTCATCCACCCGAGCAAACATTTCCGCTCCTCCCCAATAGCACACCGTCGCATAACCTACTTTCCCGCCTCTGCTCCGCCAATTTCCTCCTAAAACGAAGAAACAAAAACGAAAAAAACGAGATGGCACTTACCATCAAATTCCTCTCGCCCCCCGGCTGCTGCCCCATAATCTTCTGAATATACGGCGTGGCCGCCGTCTGGACCTGCGGGTTGGCTGGTATGGACGAGAAGGGCGCGGGCTGGTTCGCAAACAGCGGGTAGTCCTGCGGGGTGGTGATGTTCTGGCGGGTGTGCCAATTGTTGAAGCGCTTGGACTTGTTGAGGTCCTCCCCGGTGGCGGAGCCGGTCGAGGCGCCGAACATGGTGGTGTTGCCATAGCTGAAGGCGGCGCTGGAGGCTACGAAGGGGTTCGCGGCGTTTGTGTAGTCCATCGTGTGGCCTTGGTCTTTTGAGTGGGAGTTGGAGTGAGGGGTGTGTGTGTGTGTGTGTGTGTGTGTGTTTGTGTCTGTGTCTCTGTGCGTGTTTACTATTCCAGTATTGAGAGGTGAGGCCTACTCAACTGATTGGGAGAGACGTGATGAGGTGCTTGTGGTTATCGTTATTATAAATGACGGTGATGGTAGCAGCGATGAGGGGAGGATGAGGACGAGGACGAGAATGTGAATTTTGATAGTTCGTGATATCGCGTTGTTGGTGCGTGTTTTTTTTTTGTCTTTGTGTTGACTACTCACAGAAGTCTTGGCGGCAACTGGCACAAAGGCAGGGTAACATCACAGTCCATCACTCGGCTGACTAAATGTCAATGATTGTTGGGGTCATGTTTATTGCTTCCGAGTCTACACAGGAGGATATGCGTATGCTCGTCACTACAGCACCTTCACTGCATAAGACTATATAATCCTGTATTGTTACGATAATTTATGACAACATGGACTGGATTTTGGCCATTTCTTATCTGCCGGTGAACAAACTGATTTAGTAAACCGTATTAGCTGGTTGCCCAAACACGCCGCCATAAGCTCTTTTACTTTTCTTATAATTTAAATTGAGCTAAGGAGCCACAAAACTAATACTCAGGGGCATCAATAGATTTTTTCTTTCTCTATTTAGTAACGGTGCCTATTGGAAGTATTCGCCCTCTAAGCCGCAACATTCTCAAACTCAAACTTCGGGTTCCCCGGCTCCGCATTCTCTGCAATCTGCGACAAACCCTCCCTACTCTCCTCATTCACCACCTTAATGACCACCTCCCTACACCCAGTATTCTTCTTCAACGTCGGTAGCACCTGCTCCAACGTGTTGACCTCATCAAACACCAGCTTCCGATCAAACACTGTCGTGTGCGGCTCGGTTTGCAAGCGCCTCTTAAGCGTCTGTACAAACGGCATAGCCTTCTTCATCTCGCCGAGCTTCTGGATCTTAGGGTTGAGCTCCTTGTCGTTGACGGTGAGCGATACGTCGTCAAAGGCCTCGCGTACAAGGTCAATATACTTGTTCTGCCAGGTAGGGTAGGTGAGCGCGACATAGATAGTGAGTTTCTTAGGCTGCTGAGGGTCATAGGCGGTGCCTTTGCCCTTGGCTTTCTTTTTCATTTGCGCGGCTTCGGTGGAGGTTATGTTGGTGGAGATTGTGTGCACATAGTTGCGTGCGGCGGTGAGTTCGAGGGAGATGGGAGCGGAGAGCTGGGGGAAGAGCTCGTTCTGGACGGTGGTGGGCTGTTGGGAACGAACGGTGTTAGGAAAAAGGGGAGAATCTACTTGAGCTTGCATACAATGGCTGGATTCAGCTCACCTGTTTCAACAATTCCTGCCAGATGTATTCGGCCCAGTGGGGAGCAATTGGGTTGATCATCAGGGCTTGGCGTTTGATAAAGTCGAGAACCAAGTCTTTGTGCATTCCGATAGCGATGGTAGCCTCACGGTAAGTGTCACGCGCAGACTGGAAGTCGTAGAATCCGGTCTTGAGCGCAAGTTTATAAGACGTCCTAATAACAAATTAGAACCACTCACAATGGGCCATGACCTGAGGAACGGATTAAACTTACGACTCGTAGTTTTCCCTTGTAGCCTGGGTAAGCTCATTCATTTCGTTCTCAAACACCTTATCCCAGAAGTTATCCTTAGGTCCACTCCTCAGCTTTCCAGCCTCAGCAGCCTTCACCATATCCTCACACCATTCCTTCAAGGTATACCTGAATACATATGAGTGAAAATCACAGAAGTTATCATATCCTGAAAACTTACAGTCTAAGAACAGACGTTGATGCAACCTTCTCTTCAAAGTTTGCGTCCTCAACACCATCACCGGCGTCAGAGAGGGCGATTCTCGCAGCATCAGCACCAAACTTCTTCACCGTCTCCTCTAGCGTCAAGAAGTTTCCAGTGTGCTTGCTCATCTTTTCTCCGTTAAGCATAAGATGCCCGTTCGCCCTGACACCCTGAGGCCAGTGCTGCGGCGGGAAAAGTGCAATGTGGATGTACAAGAAGAAAGTGAGATGGTTTTGAATGAGATCCTTTCCAGAGACACGGACGTCAAGGGGGTAGAAGTACTCGAATTCTCGGCGCATCTTCTTGAGCCACTCCTCTTTGATACCGGTGGATGCGATAGCCTCCGGACTGAGCTCACGGCGAGTGAAGATATAATCAAACACCTCATCAGTCATCTGCTCAGCCGTGATTCCGGCAAGACCAGGGACTTTACCATCAATGGAACTGTGCAGATAGTGCGCAATTGTGTAGTAGGCCATGTAGATGGTTGAATCAGACAAACTCTCGACAAGGAATTGAGGGTCCCATGGCAGCTTGCTTCCAAGCCCATAAGATCTGGCACAAGCCCACTGATTCAGCCACGCAAGGTTTGCTTGGAAACCGTGCTTAGTCTCCTCATGATAGGTCTTGAGCTTCTCCCCGACCAAACCTTCGGCCTGCTTCCTCCAGTTCGTCTCTCCGTAGTCAAGGTACCACTGATCGCAGAGGGCAACAACACAAGTGTCTCCGGAGCGGGACAGGACATAGCCCTCAGGTTCGCTGTAAACAAAAGCTTCTTTTTTCTTCAAGAGGATCTCCCGGACCTTAGGCTTTGCGGCCTCTACCTTCTCGCCCTTGAATTCACCAATAAGCATGGTTCCCTGGTAGAAACCCTCCTTGTACGCCAACTCCTTAGCCTCTGCCAATGGCTTGGAATCTTTTGGGGAGTTGATCTTCAACTTCTTCACTAAAAACTCGGCAGTTAGGTTTCCGTATGATGGGGTGTTGATGAGAGGGACGATTTCAAGTTCAGCCCACTCCTTCTTGATTCCATAGTATTCGGCCTTCTTGGCAAGATCTGTGACGGTTGCATAGTCGTCTGGTGAGTCTGATGGTACGCAGGTAACCACACCAGTTCCCTTAGTGGCAAGAACCGTCTCCATAGGAAGAACGCGGACACCAGCTGTGTGGACAGAGAGAGGAGCATACACAAGTGACCCAACGAGAGCTGATCCAAGAACTGTGGCGACGGACTTGTAAACACCACGTTCGGGGAAGATGCCCTGGAAAGCCATGTTCCTGGCAGCGCGCTCGGTACAAACGTAGAACTCGGTGGGTGAAACCTGGTAAACACCATAAGAGATCTTGGGGCCAACAAAACAACACGTTTGCCCGTACCTGCCGCATTGTTAGAAGGTGCACACTTTGGAATCATTGGAAGAAAAAAGCGACCTACATCGTCTCCGGTCTCAGTGTAGCGGCTACCAGGTGAACTTCCGCGCCCTTTGGTAGCTTCCCCTCCACAGCCTTCTTACCCTCCTCTGCCCATTCCAAGACCTTGATCTTGATAGCCGTGTATTCCTGAGGACCAACACCCTCACCATCACTTCTGTCATGGTCCATACAAGGCTGTCCATCCTTTGGTGAGTAGATTGTGTAGCGCTCTCCGAATTTGATCTTCCCAAGCTCTTTCAGACGGTTCATCTGCCAGCGGACGAAAGCGTCATAGTAGGGGTTGGCGTCGGTCGTGACAAAGGAGCGGCGCCAGTCAATACGGAGACCAAGAGCTGTGCAGTCACGACGGCAGATAGGGGGGAAATAGGTGAGCCAGTATGAGGAGTCGGCAAACTTGTGGATCTCTTCACGGGGAATTCCTAGCGCAAGCATAATCTGGAATTGGTACCGGAGCTTAACAGCCTTTGCTGCAGCTTTGCCTTTTTTAGCCGCAAATTTCGTCACATCATCCTTAGGTGCAGCAGCACTTGTCGGGGGAGCCGGCTCATCGTTCTCCTCCTCCGGTACATCCTCAAAGTTCTGGCCAAACAGCTCAACCTCACTAGTTCATGAGTCTCATTAGCATACAATTCGTAAAGCTACAGGAAGTATAAGAGTTTTTATAAAGCGAACCGTGTGAGTTTGTCAGCACAAGCCTTGATCGGCATTCCCGTGCAATGGAAACCAAGAGGGAACAAAGCCCTTTTCCCTGTCATTCTTGCATATCCGGTCTGAAACTCGATCTTACTCAACGAGAACGAGTGTCCTGCGTGGAGATTCCCGTTCATGTACGGGTAGGCCATGCACCCGAAAAACTTTGGGTGGTTCTTACGGAGGGTCTCTCCATCATACGCAGGGTCCTCCTCCAACGTTGGTGGGTCAGTTTCGAAAATATGTTGTTCGGCCCACTGAGCTTGGTATTTCTTCTCGATGGCGATGAGGGTATCTCTTTTATCTGTCTACAAGTGGATAAATAGTTTAGCTGGAAGAGTTGGGAACAGTGAGTCAGCCACTGAACAGGAAGCACTCACGTTCTCAAGCTTCAGGGTGGCCTTTGAGGCGTTAGAGGGGTCTGTAGCATCAACAGACGCCATGATTGAGGCAATTTCGCTGCAAATAACCTTAATGATATGCAGACGAGCTTGAGGCCTGGTGTGTCTTTTAGCGGGGATGATTTTACTCAATTCCATACAAGACCAACCAACCCCACTATTTGCCAAGACCCCGCATTCTTAAGGGTCAATATTACCCGGCCTTTTCTTTGTGATAATTAATATCGGTACTCCAGCTCGATCTTATTTATTAAATTAATGGGCTCGACTTCTACTTGAGCGACGTGTGGTGACAGTGGGGAGGGCCCTTGCCACACATGTAGCTATAATTAAGGAGATGGCCTCAATCTGTCGCGAGACCCCATCTACAGGTGTATATAACTAGAAGGGAAATGACCGGGAAGCAGGTAAAACCATTAAGACTCACTTTTCACAGGATCACTTGCCGGATGGCGCCGCTTTATAAAGTATATGCGCCCAATGTAAGCCTCTTAAAACGATACATAACTGAAACTTCAGCTACATGTGTCTTGGCCCATAAATGCTTGGTTCGTGGATACATAGTAAATACCATGAACGACTCCCCTAAGGATAAGAGTTGTTCGGGTTCCGGGGTCTCTGGTCGATAAACACTTTGTCTTTGGCACGGAACTCCGAAAATCATGCACGACGTCTTGGCGCAGGCTGACAGGAGGTTCCGTACGAGCACAGTACTGTAATTGTAACATCCATCGACCCACCAAGGTTCTACAATGTATCAATTGCGAATAAGTCGGGCCCCGGAATTTTTGTACGCACACCTTCTGAACACATAACTAGATACATGAATGTTAGAGTCGAATAGAGACTTGCGCAGGTAGAGGGCTGAGGTCTTACTAGGATTAGCAATTATAGGCCACCAATAATATGTGTGAAAAATCAATAGCTCTCATGGAGCTACATTGATATAAAAAGGGAGATTTCCACACCATTAATTGGAGATCCAGCGACATCCGAACCATCGCAACACTTGAATACTACACCCAATCACAATACTAGACTATAAAATACCCCGCCTCAAACTCCATCTCCCTCGACAATGGCATCTTCTAGCACTGTTAAAGACATTACGGAAGAGAACAGAAAGTTCTTCAAGTAATCATGCCTACCCGAATAATATCATATCGCCTATAAGCTAACTCATCTGTAACCGATTTCTAGTGAAGTTGCAGCAAACTACAACCAATATGCCTCACATCAGAAGGTTATAGAGACTGTTGCAGACGCAGTCTTGAAACACAAGGAATGGTCTGGGGTAGCTTGGGATGAGGATAGTACTCGTATGCTAGATTACGGTTGCGGGACTGGGCTGATCTCAAAGGTATGAATATCTAAACATGCAGGTGATAGAATGACTCCATAGCTAATACTGGCGGCCCTTAAAGATTCTCGCCCCATACACAAAGCAGCTCATTGGTATGGACCTCTCTGAGGGTATGGTACAGCAGTTTAATCAATCGGTAACACACCTCCTATTTGGGTTGGGTTGTTTTGGATGAATTCTGGACGTGAAACTGATTCCCCACAGGTCCAAGACCAAGGAATACCAAAAGAAGAGATGCGCGCTATTGTTGCCAACCTATGCGCCGATGAGCTCGACCCAGTGCTGTCAGACCCTGATTATAATGATTTTGACGTTGTTCTCAGCACTCTGGCGTTCCATCATATGAGCAATGTTCCGCTCGCTATCAAACGTGCAGTCGAGCGCCTCAAAAAAAAAACTGGTGTCCTGTTGATTGTCGACCACAGAACACATGAACCTGTAGTACTATCTCACCATCACCATCACCACCAACACAAACACAGCGATCAACAGGAACATCTTACACATGAAAATCACCAAGGTCAACAGCCTCTCGAGTCGGACAAGCAGTTTTTTTCAGGACATCACACAGTAACCCATAACGGATTTTCTGAGGAAGATATAAAACGTTGGTATGAGGAGGCCGGTCTTGTGGACATTGATATCGTTGCTGTTGGACCCGGAAAGGGTATGACCATAATTGGGAAAGACCACAAGACAGGCGAGGTGATTAATTCGGAGAGAAGCATATTTATGGCAAAGGGAAGGCGTGCTTAACAACAAAACCAGACAAAAGGCTACCACAAGGACTTACTTTATTGGAGGCTGCGAGAATTTAGGCCACGGCGATGTGTTCCTTTTGAACACATGATTTGTTTTTGTTTAAGAACTTCACATACAATTTATATGTACCACGAATTAGTTTTGTTTTATTAGTAAGGTTACTAAACCTTTAAGCCGAGCTGCTTGTCATTTTTAAAATTAAAACATTTCCAGTGAGCTCCTTAGCTAATTGAGAATATCTGTTCTCGTACTTTTAATCCGTTACCAGGCTCGTCGCCAGCTCCTCCGTGTTGTGTTCGCGGCCATGGTATAAATTGACCAATCAACGTAAAAATCTAAAACAGAGCAACTACTAATTAAGTTTAGGAGATTCTTTTTTTTTCTCTCCGTAAAAAAAGAGAGAATAGGGAACTTCTCTTGTTTTAGGGAGTTACCGCTTGATATCTCTGCAGTTATCAATAACCGTCACGCAAAAACTCGGTTCTAGTTCCGGAGATATTCTTAGCGAACGGGGGCTTTGAGGGCAAAACGGTTCTAGCAGCCCTTTCAATGATCAACCATTCGTGAACTGCTGCCTCGAGCATTGTCAACTTGGATTTATCTCCATTGACATCTCCTTGCTTAACGTTCTTGGTGGGGGTAAAGAGGGCCACAGGGACTGGAGAGGTTTCTGTTAGAAAGGGAGAGACAGATAGCCGGAGAAGAAGAGCGTATAACTAAAAACGCAAAGTGATGGTGTTAGCATTTTAAAAAATCGCTTTACGTGAAGAATCAGTATGAACCTCAAGAACCCCAACATCGACCCCTGGCCTTCTACCAATGGCTTCAAATCCTTCAAGACCAGGTATGATTCTCTCAAGGCGAATTCCTTCAGCCCCGAACTCAGCTGTTTTTACCAGTTCGTATTTTTGAAGGTCAGTAAATCCTGCACAATTGATACCGACTCTGACAAGGCTTTTCAGCAAGTCAGAGTCTAGGTTTGGCATAGATTTTCCATGTTTGATATGACGTTTGAGTATATCAGTTGCTTGAAGCAGGGCATTGAAAATATAGTCCCGTTGTTCGAGGGTGTAGATATCAACCGAAAACCAGGGAAACTTAGAAACAATCGAGAGAAGAGATTGGAATGGCCTTTGGAGACATTTTCTGCTAAACGGGCTCTTTATAGTTGTTAGCTGAGGTGTTGATGTAAATATATTCGGAATGTTAGACAAACTCTATGTGGAGTTTTTGCATGAGCAACGATCAAGACTAGCTCCTCACGTCCTAAGATCACCGGGTCCATTCCACCGGGCCCTGACTGGTCTTGCAGAACAGCTGGGATAACACCGTCCCAAACAATCCCTTTTGCTCTCGGAAATATCTCCTTCATAAGATCCGATGGGTCAACAACATCTAAAGTGAGGTGTCTGTTGCCCAATACACGACTTTTACGACGCGCGACACACTTCCAAGCATCTTTTGCGTTAAGAAATTCGACAAAGGCATCCATTGTTTTGCCCTAGATTCTCATTGATTTAGTGGATGCAATTAAGAATCGAAAAATGTACTAACAGTAGATCTATCCATAATAACATGAACTCCTAAACTGCCTATAGAATCAGGAACAATATTGGAGTTTTTGCCCAAAAAGTCAATAAGTTCTGTGGTCGTCACATTATAGGGTATCTTTATTTAAAAGAGAAGATGTCAGTGTATATGCTTGGCAGTAGAAGTAGACTTAATACATACGTTACCCACTCTAACACAACTCCAATTTTGAGCTAAAGCATGCCTTCCCAGCTCGATAAATGGTGCATTCTGTATCGCAGTCTCGGCATCTCTGAACAAGAAATGGTTGATGTTAGAGTCAGCAGGGACGATAGCAGGAGGCACAGGAGTGACATTTGGTGTCGGATATGCGAGTGCTGAGATTGAGAGAGATTTCTGAGGGAACTTTTCAGGTTGCCATTTGGGAAAGGGGTTGTAAGACGATGGAGATATCGGTGGCAAGTTGATTACTGGTTCAGGAATATAGCTGAGAATCTGAGGGGCCGCGATTTGCGAAACCATATCATAATGCTTGGGTGCAGTATTAATTTTCATGGCATCGAAATTGATCATGCATGAAACTGCCTAAGAAATATAAGTCTCGAACAGTAGTTCATGTAAAAGGGAGAAATAAATGTAACCAACCTCACCACAACCACAGTAAACAGCACTTCCAGACTGCCCAGCCCCCCAATATCTTCCGCCACAATTTAAGCAAATCAGACATCCACAAGGACTGACCTTTAACTTTGGTTGTGTGAGACACTGCGAACAACCTAGGACAGTCTTACGCTCAAGCTTAGGTTTAGGCTCAGGTTCCGGCACGGAATCGTTCAATCTTAAGACCAGAGGTGCATCATCCTTGGAGGATGAAGAACATCCAACTTTGTCGCTAGAAGACCTTGATTTTAAGGATGAGTATTCAATTACCGGAGCTGAATCTCTCCTCCAAGGCTTGTCGATAGGTCTAGTACTCTTATACAACCATGAAGGGTTTCCGTTAGCGTCTCCAGTGGATGTTTTAGTAATCTTTGGTCTCCAAGTTTTGTTTGGAGGTGTGACTGAATTAGAAGATTCTGTAACAGAGGTAGGGTTGGGACCGGAGTTATCTCCTTGAACTTGGTCTTTATCTTCATTTGTAATAGGTGCATCAGAAGGAGCAGGGCTACTAGACCTCGAGATACCACCATCTTTGTTGAAGAAGCCAGATTCAAGGTATTCACAGCTCCTAGTCTTCCCAGAGGGCTCATTGATCTTCTTGGTATCTGAGGCTGTGTTCTTATCTCCAGAGTCCTCAGAATCCGAAGAAGGAGCCCCTTCTTGGGTCCCGAAATTAGGTTTCATCATAGTGAATGGTGTGGTTTGACTAAGTTGTGGGCTAGGGGGGAGGAACTCGGTTGCATTGGAGTTACACTGATGCCAAAAACTCTGCTCATGGGAATGAGCTTGATCAAAACCCAATCCGAGAAAATTACAAGAGCAACTCGGAGGAGGAGAAGGCGCAGGGACAGGAACAGTACTAGGAGCGAAGAAAGCCGAAAATGGCCAACGACTCCTAGGATTAAAGTCGATAGAAGGCATGTTAAGCAGGTAAGAAATGTATTGTTTTGGCCTTGAAGTAGAACTCGAACGGATAGATGGGGTTCAGAGTTGAGTGGAGGCTTCCCTGCTGGTGTTTTTAAGAAAGAATGAGAATTAAGATGGGGATGGAATAAGTGAGATTAAATAAAGGGAAGGTAAGAAACGAAGTAGGGAAGGTGGCCAAAGAGAATACATCAATACAACGAGGGGTACTACATGTAGCTCAAGCCACCTCGTCGAAAAACTGCATGTATATGTATACATTACAGGTATCGATTCCGTCGTACTTGCCTCGTGGCCATCCTCTACGAGCAGATCTTACATGTATCAGTAAGTGAACGGTAACGCGGCAATACATCCGTGTATACATGTAAGTACAACATGTACATGTACCAACAAACATAATGGTGTACTTAACTCAATTGGCTTTGTATATACATGTATAATGTAGGTCTTTATCTACACTTCTATAACGGCCTTGGGAAGCTATAGTACAATACCAAACCCTGAACGACCCTTTTGATTTAGATCGTTAGTATATTTTTATTATACCACAGATCAAATGATATGCTTGATCTTTCATGATTCGAATATAAGTATTTGATGAATAAATAAATTAAATAAACTCACGACTCGAAGTGTTAATGAGCTGAGTGATATTTGATGAAGCGGACCCTTGTCCCATCACCACCTCGAGATCGCTATAGTAACCCCCTCTCCCCCCTCTGACGGGATTCGGTTTCAGGGTTCCCTTCAGGAATCAACTGGCTCATAATTGGTCCCCAACTATATATAGGCTACTTTAATTTATTCTAATGCACGCAGCTAAATTGTACAAGGAAGCTGGCCATGATAATCAGTACCCCCGGGGGCCCTTAAAGTGATGCAACGAGCTCAATACTTTGGTGTCGCGACTACTACATGTATCAAAGCTAGACTCAGTTAAGTAACTTTTTCCATTTCTGTCCTCACGTACTGATGCAAATTAGATCTATATAAGTATTTCCGACTTTTGGGCATGGTGGCCAGTAGCTGCGAAATTTCGCCGTTGCAATCATTTTGAGGACCCTCGAGGTATAGTTCTTGTTCAAAGTCCTGGGACAACAGCCCAAACCACACTCAAACAATGGACACTTCTAAAAACCTATCCAGACCACAACATTAACGCATTTTAGTGAATGGCGATTTTCGAAGTCTACTGAGTCATTAGAGGAGTCTAGATCAGAGAGCAAACCTAAAACAATATTATTGTTTCATGGGGGGTAATAATCATTTTTGTGGATGGGCTGTGGTTTGTATGGGAAATCTAGGTCTTGATGGGAGGTGGAGCTTCCTACACTACCAAAAATTGAAAATTGATGCAAGATATGTTTACAGGGGGTACTTTGAGGCTTTCTGAGTCTATATCGTAAATCCCAAGGCCTATCGATTGGTGGTGGTGCCTGGAGAGTGTTGCAAAAAGTCCATATTTTGGGGTGTTTTGTCCCACGGCTTTTGGCATCGAGCTATACATGCATATAAATGAAACGGCGGATTACGTCCTTGGAATATGCGGAAACATATATAGGATGCTCTATTATACGCACATGAACGTTATAATTTATCAAATTTATTTACTATTGAATTCATGATTACAGATGGACAGTAACGAGAAAATGCTATTCAGAATAGAGTTGTGTATGTACATTTAAGGGGCGAAACAAAATCAATCTAGCGCCAGCGCGAGCTAAAACAGCAGATATGTCAAAGAATATCGCTCCAGTCTATTCGATACTCCAAATAATTACCTCTGTTACAGAATATTTATCATAGATAGCCGCTCAAGATGATTTGTTATCTCATCCGTTTTCTGCCTTCGAGAGTTACGAGTTCAGAATAAATCCGTACTCGATATATAAGTCTTGTTATATAATGAATTCCTCTGCTCCGGATGTTACGCTATAAGAACCGTCATAGAAGACCTTTCACCATCCGTATTTGGAACCAGCCTCTTTCTTGTTTCTCTTCCCTTGAGCGAAAGCATCTTCCAAAGCTCCCCTTTGTGATTGTGCAGCTACCAATAAAATCGTCAGAAAGCCAAAGCTTACAAAATTTCAATTCATGAAGGGGGATTATACCATTAAGTAATGAGGAAAGTTGATGCTTCCCGGGAGCGATACTTCTGACAGGTTTTACTTCTTCTAATAGTCCCATTGACCTGCTGACTTCATTATTATTATATTCCTGGTCCACACTGTAATTTGTGATATTAATAGGGGCATTTCCACGGCCTCGTCGACCATAGAGCTGGCGCATCTGCTTTTACATTAGTGTCGAGGCTTACTTGGAGATTTAGAATAACATACGGCAGC
Organism: Morchella sp. 2016-103; assembly: GCA_024713925.1. NCBI lineage: Eukaryota > Fungi > Ascomycota > Pezizomycetes > Pezizales > Morchellaceae > Morchella > Morchella sp. 2016-103. Next base: position 1,487,500 of record JAMGZF010000002.1, read on the forward strand.
ATCATCCAGGCCTGCTTCTCGTGCTACTGTCTCCAGGTCTTGTGGTCCATTTTCGACTCTGCTGTCAACTAAATTCGATTCAAGGTCTATGGCCCCACCATTTGTCTCCTCGAAATAGGGGTTTTCGTCCTGGGCACCAGACATTGTTCCCTTCGGCCGATTCGCAGGCGCCGCGGTTGTGAGCATTATTGGTTGGTACTCGCCTGATGTTATGGATTTTGTTACAGATTTCGTAGAAGACGACAGACTTGGGCCTATCATTTTTGGAATCAATTACATACGCAATTATTCTCAGAGAACTTTAATCATACCTGTCCCAAATAAAGATATCTTTTGTTTTGTAACCGCCGACTTCGATGTGGAGCCCTTGATAGCTCCCGAGTGTTTGAACGAGCTTGTGGGTTGAATAGGCTTCCTTGCTACTGACTGTGGAACAAATTTGGTTGATCTATCCACACCCTCATTGTCAAGTGAAGGTAATTTTTTATCCTCTCCGACCTTTACGATCCCTTCGCCCACTTTGTGAGCATCTTGAGCTACTCGAGAATGGGAAGGCGGTGGCAGTGGTGCATTCCTCAGTGCTGCACCAGACCTCTTCGGCGCTGGTAACATAGCGCTTAAACTTGAACCCCCCTCTACCCTTGCTTTTTTCGTCGGGGGACCATCATCAACCTCGTCATCTTTGAATTTTGGGAGGTTAACGATTATTTTCTTGGGACCGTCCTCGCCGCCACCTCCGGCAGATTTTCGGGCGCCCTTGGGTTTTGGTAGATATGCCGAAAGTCCTAGTTTTGATGGTTGTGATTCTGGAGGCGGTGTGAGTTGTTTTTGTTCAGATTCAGAATCGCTGTCAGAGGTGTAATCGACGAGCATTTTTCACGAATATTGTATTGGCGTTAGAACTTGGAAGCTTGTTTATCAACAGTACCTAAGTGACGTTGGTTGTCAGGGGTTTCCAGGCCATCCGGGTAACTGATGCTCAGCCACAGCACGAAAGAGATTCGCGACTTGTATTTACATGTAGCTTGTACCCCTAGAACGTATATACTATACTACATGTATATACTTTTTCCCTCGTATTTCTAGAGTATATGTACTTACATTATTTATATATACAGTACCGGTACTGTATGTACTTACATGTCAGTTTCAAGTCCTCGATGAGGGATCTCTGGTTGGAATTATACATGTACTTATAGGTGCAAATCAAGCTAGTTCTATCCACGGACCTTTGACATATACTATACATATATGTACTACTCTCGAACTATAACACAACTTTGTCCATTACGGTACTACGAGGGTAGGGGAAAGTCTCCAGAACTGCGGCCATGGTTGCAACAGGCCATAGTTCTGGAGACTTACCCCTACCGCCCCGTAGTACATGTAGTGCCGGGCCTCGCTAGCCGGCACAGAGTTGAGTGGAGAGCTCGTAATTGTAAAATCGGTTGTCGATCGTTGGATGCGTCACAGACTATCACTCGGTGATACAGGAAACATTAGGATTAACACAAACCACAGCAGCCATTACAGTTTATTTTAACTACAACATAGGTAATTTTTGATACTATTGAACGTATATTGATTGCAAATGGTGAGACATTTGTGCCAAGACATAGGGTTTTGCCCTCACACAGTCATGGGGTCGCCCACAATCACTCACACATCGAATCTTTGTCTTGCGAAAATCAATCCAACGACAACCAACGCCAACCGACCACCCCCCTCTTATCGCGCCCCCGATATCAACCATCACAAGCGTAAATACACGAATTGCAACCATGGCTGATGCAGAATACGTGAGCTTCCCAGCTACCCGTCGTCTTGGGGGAAAGGAAGGCACAACTTTCTTTTGGGGGGTGGTGGGATTGTTAGGGATTGTTAGCTAATGAGTGTCGATAGGACCCCGTTGAGGCTGCCGGTACGACACCCTAGGATTTTTTGAGTGGTGGGGTGGATTTTGTACTGACGGGAGCGCCTTGGTCAACAACAGAGAAGAAGAAGAGCAGAACATTCCGCAAGTTCTCATACCGCGGTGTCGACCTCGATCAGTTCCGTCTCCCTATATCTATTCGTTATATACGACTTCGGCTCTAATAATCTAATATAGGCTCCTTGACCTCTCCTCAGAAGAGCTCCGCGATCTCGTCCATGCCCGCGCCCGTAGACGGTTCAACCGTGGCTTGAAGCGCAAGCCGATGGGTCTGATCAAGAAGCTTCGCAAAGCTAAGAAGGAGGCCAAGCCAAATGAAAAGCCGGATCTCGTCAAGACCCACCTCCGCGACATGATCATTGTTCCAGAGATGATTGGATCGGTCATTGGTATCTACTCCGGAAAGGAGTTCAACCAGGTTGAGATAAAGCCGGAGATGGTTGGGTTCTACTTGGGAGAGTTCTCTATCACATAGTGCGTAATCCCTGGAGTGTGTTGAGGGGGGGTCTGGAGACACTAGGGCGAGGTTAGAATACTGACGCGTCTGCGAATGTTAAGCAAACCCGTCAAGCACGGTCGTCCCGGTATCGGTGCCACCCACTCTTCAAGGTTCATCCCGCTCAAATAGGCGGTTTTTCTTTTATTTGGGGGATTTGGGGTTGGGGGTACATCATGACATGGTTTCTTACGTGTCATGCTTGTATTAAATAAATAAAAATTTACTTGTGGTCCCAAAATTCTTCTACTGGGTAGGGGAGGTCATGGAAGCAATAGGATGTGAATACTCGGAGTCGGTCCGTTGGTTTTTTGGGGGTTTTCGTTTTTTATCAATTTATAGTATGCAACGCGCAAATTTTCTATGTCGCTAGATTTGGCTCTTGCAGAATTTGTTTATTGAAGAAGCCGGTTTACATTGGGCCAATCTGATATTTGGTGTTCCCTATATCTCCTACTGCTGAGGTAAGGGGCTTGCTCCTATTAGGTACATTATTCGGTCGAGAAGAGTGTACATCTGGATAGATATTAGTCGACAGAATAAGTATTTCTACGGGCCTTTTATATGCAGGCGTACATGTACCTACATGACTTTGAGATTTCGTTAACAGTGTTAGTACAAAATTCCAGTAGCTTTTAAATACATCTGCCATGTACATACATTGGTTGTAGCACCTTTCTAGTCGAAACTGCTCAAGGTACTTTGGCGAGTAGGCACATCATACTGTACTCGCCAGAAAAAAAAAAAAAAAAAAAAAAAAACAAGTCTGTCCCTTTTGGTACTATCAAAGGGACAAACTTATTTTTGCCGCTAGTAGTTACTTAGTTTGAATTTTACTAAATAACGCCACACCCTTAAATTATTGGCCTCTTGTGGCAATCATAGTGGCTCAAGAGATATCACCCCGCCAATGCTCCTTCCTTGCCAGCACCTCAAAATCCTCTTCCCCCTTTCAACTTCATCATTCATCATTCCCTTCATCTCTCGCCTGGCTTCGCGTATACACCTCAGCGCGTTATCCGATAGAACAAAGATTTGTCAATCAAAATGAGTTCTATACCAGGTAAATCACCTCTACTCCTTCCAACTATCACCCCGCACTCACATTTATCTAGTTGTTGTTACTCATGCCGGAAAACGCCACGAGCTCGAAGTAGATATCTCTCAGCCTGGAGAAGTTTTTAAGTACCAGCTATATTCCATCACTGGTGTCGAACCCGAGCGACAAAAGGTCTTGATCAAAGGCGGACAACTAAAGGATGATACGGATCTCTCTTCGTTAGGCCTGAAACCGGGGCATAAGTTCATGATGATGGGAACCCCGGCTGGTAAACATGTTCAGGCGCCTAAGGAAAAGATGAAGTTTCTCGAGGATATGACAGATGCCCAAATCGCTGCGTTTGGAGGCTCCACTCCATCTGGGTTACAAAATTTAGGAAATACTTGCTACATGAATTCAACTCTTCAAACTCTTCGGTTTGTACCTGAGCTCCAGGAGGAGCTGCAGAAGTACCAGAGCAGTGGCCCATCCGCAGGCGCATTTGGAGTAGCTGGTGGATCAAGCTCTTTATTATCGGGCTTAGGTGGAATTGCGGATTCTGATTTGACATCAGCATTGAGGGATTTATATAAACAGATGGGCCAAACTACTGAGGGATTTCCGCCAATGATGTTTCTTGGTGCTCTCCGGGCGGCGTTCCCACAATTTGCCCAAAAGGCAAAGAACGGACAATATTCTCAACAAGATGCAGAGGAGTGCTATTCTCAAATTCTCTCACAGCTCCGTCAAAAGCTGAAAATTCAATCAACAGACGGTTCTTCGGGCGACGTCTCGTTTGTCGACAAGTACTTATCCGGGCAGACGGTTTCCACCCTGAAATGCAACGAAGATACCCCAGATGAACCACCCGTTGAAACTACCGAGTCATTCGTGAACTTGAAGTGCCACATTAACCAATCCATCAATCACTTACGCGACGGTCTAATTGCTGGCTTGACTGAAGAGATTGAGAAGAATAGCCCTACCCTAGGGAGAGATGCCATTTACACTAAGACCAGTAAAATCACACGCCTACCTAAGTATTTAACTGTAGGTGTATCTACCTAGCCTCTGATGTACCCGGTTTGTTAATGTTGCCGCAGTGTCACTTTGTTCGTTTCTATTGGAAACGTGAAATAAACAAAAAGGCCAAGATTATGCGTAAAGTAACATTTCCTTTCGAGCTTGATGCCTCGGAATATTGCACCGACGAACTCCGTGCCAAATTGATCCCTGTCCGCGACCGCCTCCGTGACCTTCGGAAGGATGCAGAAGATCGTGAGCGAGCTCGTAAAAGACTGAAGCGTAGTGCAGCAAACCCCGATGATGTTGCTGGTGGAAATGCTGGCATGGGCGGTTTCGGATCTGCCCAAAGCAAGGCTGCAGAAGCCAAAGAGGAGGCGGAAAAAGCTGCTGCTGCAAAAAAGGTAGAAGAGGATGATGCGAATGCCCCAGATTGGGAGCAAGAGTTAAAAGACAAACTGGACCCTGGTCTTGCTGCGGACGATGGGTGCAATCCAAGTGGTCTTTATGAATTGATGGGTGTTATTACGCATCAAGGGGCTGGCGCAGATTCAGGGCATTATTGCAGTTACGTTAAGAAAGAGGGCGGTGATGGAAAAACCTGGTACTTTTTCAATGACGATAAAGTTTCCGAGGTTGATCAGGACAAAATTGAATCTTTAGCCGGTGGAGGTAGGTTCATACTCTAAAACTAAAATACTCTGATCTTTTGGATTGAACCTAACGAGGTATAATCATTTGTAGGAGAAAGTCATTCCGCTCTTATCCTATTATACCGTTCCGCCCCTCTTACTGCGCCTGATTCGAATAAGAAATAGAGTTAGGTGTTGAGAGCTGGCCAAGTTTATCTTATTTCCGATAGGCTCTGCATGGCTGTTTGTTCTCGCACTCAGGTTCCGCTAGAAATTAGAAACAAGAAGAATTTGAGGAATTGTCAGTTATGTTGGAGTTTTGCGTTTCCGGGTGTATACAGTATGATACCTTCATAGGGAGAGATTTCAAAGAACCAAAAGATTCCTAAAGGCTTAGAAGGCGTGAATGTTTGAAAGACGAGCGGCGGGAAGTTGGTGTTTGTGATGTCACAATAGGAATAAACGTTTGCTGCGCAGTGCGCATCCCCAATCTGTTTGATCATGATGGGGTTTTGCTAGCAGCGCAGATCACCTGAGACGTGATCTCTTTGGAAGAATGAGTGCAGTACTTTTATAAGTTAACGTCTCCTGATCCGCAGGCTTAGTGGGGCCATATATAGTCCAGTGCCTATGGCAAAATTCTGGCATATGGGACAGAATGCAAAGTTGGACAATAGCATAGTCCAGTGCCTATGGCAAAATTCTGGCATATGGGACAGAATGCAAAGTTGGACAATAGCCTTTCTGGTACTCACTCTATCGCTACTACGGCTGCAGGGGTAAGGCTAGTGGTCGCAGCAGTAGTGGCTGTCTGACTTGCCCCTATAACCTTAAGAATTAAAGAATGAGGTTCTCACCCCACGCCGACTCAGACATATCTCGACGTTCTGTAAATCTATAAATACTATACATTATTTCACCTAACATATACCTAGATCTAGTGCTAGTTCCGGTTCTACCTTGAAACCAAATGTCAACCTTATAATTAGCATTTGCCCTAGATGTTGTGAGCCATCATCTTAATATCCTATATGTAATGAAGTAGTTGATAGTGGTCTTGGAAGATGTACCCTGCGTTATGGATTATCTGTACACGTTAACTACATTTCGTCACGTCCTGGTAACAAGAGCGGGTAGTGCATGTTAAGAGTCGTCTCCGCTGCATGTTTAAGTATCAGGATTACATATTATCGTATTGTGAGAAGAGTCTAAACACACAATGAATCACAACCAGGCTGCACTAATCCATACTAAATACCATTTATCTTGGCCGAGTGATCATCGGTGATGGTGTGACCTCAGCGTCAATCAAGTGGAATGATTGCGGGGGTGTTTTAAATTTTACACACGTGAATATGCAGGAAGTGGTAACCAATTGTACTGAGAGAACAAGAAAGACGGATTTAATAAGCAGGATAACCCCAGGAGATAAACAAAAGAAGTAATACCAACAAGGCGAGTATCCTAGCGCCAATAGGGGGCGCTAGGGTAATACCCTTTCCCATCCTTCTCTGACATATGGACGAGGCAAGAATCATCATAACAGAAAGTCCAGTTCATTGAATTGTGAGCTGAGTCGTGCCGCGTTTGTAAGTTCCGGGAAGGAACAGGAAGTTTATTTCTAGGATCGCTAGGATCCATTGGTTCAATGCGGATAGTTTTCGTCTTGATAACCGTAGCGGGTTCGTCCCATGAATCACCGTAGTATCTCCAGCTTTTTGAATCGCGCGTTGGGTTGCGCCGCAAGTTCCGGGCGGGGACTGGGAGATTATACCTAGGGTCGCTAGGATCCATTGGTTCGATACGGACGTCTTCCGCTCTGGCAATTGCGGGGTTTTTTTCGCATTTGACACCTCCCTCCTTGCCGATAGAAAGGAGGGCACCCCCGTTTGTTCGGTCATTATTTTTAACAGCCAGGGACCTTTGCGGAGGGCCAGGCGCCCGCAGCTTCGGTCGGCTTTTATTCGCTTTGCTGTTGACAACCGTCCTCCTCTCACCCCGCTTGCTCGAATTCACATCTATAACGGGGCCCCATGTGTCAACTTTCTTCCTTTGCTCTATTGATTTCTACATAGGAGAGTGCTATTTGAGACTAACCTTTAGGATAGGGGGAGCAGCTGTTTATTGCTGCAAGTACCGAAGACACACGGTTATGTGCACAGAAGTCGGGCTCCTGTTGGGCGTTGGGGGTGAGAAGTGCTGCGAACATTGTGTTTTTGTTGTGGAAGAAAGAGGGAGGGGGGGGGGGATGCTGGTTATTTGTACTCGAGCACCTACTAAAACCGATAGTATTATAACCAGTTTCGGCGAATTATCGAAACGCAATAGTTACCTGACTAGAATGTTACTCCGTGCCTTCGTATTCCAACTCCTTTTCTACGTTTATCATAGATACGTGTAGTATTGCAATTGTAATAGCCGGTAAAGAGGCTAGAGGCGGTGTTTTGTACCTTACTCAAAGCCCACCAATGTATATCTTTCTCTGTTACACCGGTTATAGTTAGAGGAATATTGACATTATAATAGAGAGTGTATGGGAATTCTTCACTCTTTTTGGTGGTACCGGCCAGAATTAGGAGGACGTGGGGCGGTTGTTGGGTGGTGGGTGAGGAACAAGTGATGGGGTGTTCTGGTGTATATATACATGTAGGTAGGATGGTGGGGCGGAACGGTTTACTTAACCACTTCCGCTCTTTCAAATAAGCTTTCCCAAAGAACGCCTTCTTTTAAGATCTACAGTAGCAAAAAGAGGGGGAAAAATTGGCGTGGATTCACTACTGTATTCTAGTCAATTCGCTAGGAACATGGTATCGATACAATAGTCTTCGGTATCAAATTCCGCAGTCCATGATTTCGCTCCGTTTTCCCGTACTGTATATTTGGGTGCGCCGATGTCCTGGTCTTTGTTGGTAATAATGTATTTATCCCGAGAACAATTATAAGTACATGGAGGTCTGTGAATCGAATGTACCAAAGGTAAAAATAGTTTCTCCCTTCTCGCTGCACTAATATCGCTGTCCGGTGCACTAGATAAATCATGAAACAATTTGTTTGTTTTTTCAATTTCATAGAAGGCCTGTAAAATTAGGCTACAGGCAACGTCTCAGCGAAAATATCAAAAAAAGGAAAGAAAAAAAAGAGGAACTAGGAACACCCAAAGGAATACAGAAAAAACGCGATCTATCCGTATCAGATTCTTCAACTCCTCTCCGAAAAATGATATAGAAGAGAAATATCGAGGTTTTTCCACAAGGATATTGCTGGTGATAATGCGTGCACAACTTCCTCGAATTACCGTATCAGATTCTCCAACTTTCGTGCAAGTGGCTTATGAGTAGTGGTAGTCATGTTTGTTGAATGATATAATAAAGCACACAGATTATTTGTAATAAATCCCAATAGTAGTATCAAACCATAGCATGCGTTTTAGTCCAGTCCCTTGCTGTTCATGTGAAGACTCGATGTTATTACGGAACTACACCGCTGAGGTTCGGAGGAAAAGTGATTAACGTACCAGTCTGTATGGCCGCTTTTTCATCTTCTTTCCACCTTTGAGCAACATCGTTTGCCAAAGGATCGTCCGGGTTGGGGGCACCAAGAAGAGCCTGGATACTCAATAGGATAGTCCTAATTTGGAGAGCTGGTGACCAGTTTCCTAAACAAAGACATTAGTGCTTTTTATATAATTTCCTCCCCTCAAAAGTTCGTGTTTGCACTCTAGAGCGACACTAAAGCTTACCTTTAAGAACATCAAGACAGATCCTCCCAAGCTTGTCAATATTAGGATGGTAAATCTTGGTCAAGAAACGGATTTTTGGAGGTGTCATCGGGTAATCTTCAGGAAGAAAGAGCTCGAGACGGAAGATCCCTCCCTCGTAAGGGCTCTGTGCTGGTCCGTGAATCTACGTAGAGCTATTAGCAAGGTACCGGAGCAGTAGGAGCAGTATTAACGCCGAAGAGCCAACGAACAGTGACATCGAAATACCGGAGATTGTCTTCGTGTGGGACAGCGTTGATTCCTGGAACTCTGTGTGTATATTGTTAGTTTTTAGGCCTTGTAAATGGGATATCCCATGAAACCATGTGAAGACCAACATGAAAAACAGATACAGTATTAGGAAATGAAAGTTTGTTGCGAGTAAACTGAAGACGAGATAGTCACTTACGGTTCAGCTACAAGACGCTCGGTCTCCTTGATAATGCGTTTTGGAAGAGCCATCTCAAGTGTTTTGGCGGCGGAAGAAGATGATGAGCGAGGGAGTGCGGGGTTGTATGGTGATAGAGATAAGGGTGGGGTGGCGGTTGATGGTGGCAGTTGGGGTGAGAACGCTTCAAGTCTTCCTCTGGGTAATCTTTGTGGAACAAGTTTATGAGAGCGACAAGAAATAACGGGGGGGAGATGGTCAAAGTATTTAGAGTAGAGGATAGATACCACTAAGGGGGAGAGGGTCGGGAGTGAACGAGTAGACGTGTGGAGGTTAGTGGGGTATGGTGCAGATTGTATCATAAAGCAAAATAATGTGATCTGGAAGAGATCCTAGAAGGCTACAATTGGCATGGATCAGGAGGCTGCAACACACATTCCGGGCTTTGTCACAAGTGTACCTACAGGTACATACATGTGTAGCTACTCCGGGCAATGGTTGCGATCAACAAAATATTGGATCGGTTCACATATATATAAAGGTACCCATTGCATTCAGAGAATTAATCCGGGCCTGGAGTATTAATTCGTCGCCGTACCTTTTCCCCTCAGAATCAATATAATGATAACTAGCAGAGCTCGTGTGGGTCTTTGAAACTTGAGTTCAAGGATGAATGGATCGTAGATCGATGGGTGGTTCTTTTTGCCCAGCCGGCGTTTCTTGAGCATGTAAGAGCGTAAAACGCACGATTATCACCGTGTGAATCTAGTTACAGTTTCTTGACTTTGTCTCAAGTGAGTTCTACACATCAATTTAGTTATGCTTGCAAGGGACTCGCGATCGGGAGATTCGGGCGCCCCTTGTCTAAATTTCAATCGGCTTTCCCCCCCCCCCAATTCAAGTACTACCTGTGCTGGTTAAGGCCCTAAATACTCATCTTATTCAAGTCCCTGGCAAAAACCGAACTCTTCTCTTTCCTTTTCTCCACATACCATCTCATTCGCCTATTTGCTTACCGATCACCTCACTGCCTCCTTGCGGAGATCTTTACAGTTGCTGGTTCTTTTACGTCTCACCTTCTTCTTTCGTCTGACAGAAGCTTCTTCTGTTGACCTCAGACAATTAAAAAACCATCATCGGTTTTGCGGCTGGGCTGCTAATGTGGTAGCAACGCTTATATATATCCATTACGTACTTCTATTCTACTCTTTTCTCGGGCTCTTCTTTTACATAGGTTCTTTTGCGTGTGTCTGCTTCAGCAAGTTGGATGGGCTGCTTCGCGAATAGTGGCAATTTCTTGACCGTTTACTTGCTTACCTCAATCCCGACGACGAGCGCTTTCACAGCTAGGAGGATCTTGCAACTCTTGTCAAGTCTACACACGGAGGGGAAGGGGGGCGAGAATCTTGCTAGGTCGTAAAAGTTCGCTTTCTCCCTTTGTATCTGGTCACCCTTATAATTGACAGTACACTCGTTTTGAGCGCATCTGGGATAAGTGCGTCTGAACTCCCAAGTAGCCTGGGTGGGACCAAGGCTCTGGTGACTGCGCACGCGCTGATGCTTTTTAATGCGTAAATAGATACATGAGGCCCCCTTTCCCTTTACTATAGATTCGAGAAGCACGATACCTCTGGCCGGATCTGTCAGGCGACGATCATCATGGATTCCCCGAATGTTTCCCTGCCGAAGGGGGATACCTCCTCGGCATACGACTCGCCCACATTCAATTTGAATATGTCGATCAAAGTTGATGCGCCGGTTGGCTCTATGTATGTTCTCGCCAATTCATTCACCTATTTGAGGAGGCGTAAATGGTGACGGTCTAATATTTGTGACCAGGTCTATATCACCCAGTAGCCGGGACGTCGTCTTAGCTTCGTAAGTTGCATTTCAAGCCCTAGACTCCCCATGGTACCCCGGATTCTGGAAATTGACGTCTCCATAGTCAATTAGGGCTCCACATCGTGGACCTCGATAACCCCTACGACCCCCCTCGTTTTCTTCCGCATTTAACAGCTTGGTCTGTTGCAGACGTTCAATGGTCTCCACATGCATCCCACTCCCATTGGGTAGTTTCGACATCGAACCAAAAGGCTATAGTTTGGAACCTCGCCCTCCCATCTCGCAAGGCCATTGAGTTGGTATTACATTCACATACCCGTGCAATAACGGACATAAATTTCTCTGCGCACCAACCGAATGTCCTTGCAACATGCTCTGTCGACTCCTTTGTGCACTGTTGGGACCTCCGAACTCCCCGCAGACCTGTCATGAGCTTTTGCGATTGGTTCGCCGGTGCAACGCAAGTCAAATATAACAGACAAAACGAGCACATCCTCGCCAGCTCGCACGACAAGTATCTTTATATATGGGATGACCGCATGGGTATGTGCGCGGTCCGAAAAATCAGCGCGCATTCAACAAAGATTTACGGGGTGGACTGGAATAGGACTCGGCCGTCAGGTATTGTGACATGTGCACTAGATCGGACTGTCAAGTTTTGGGATTATGACCAATGTCCCAACGACATACCTGAACGCATCATCCATACTTCTTTCCCTGTATGGCGGGCCCGACATACCCCTTTTGGGAGAGGGCTGTTGACCATGCCCCAGCGCGATGATACATCTCTGTATCTTTGGGATCGCCGGGCAAAGGCAGATGAACCAGCTACTCCTGTACACAAATTCTCTGATCACACTGACTACGTCAAAGAATTTCTTTGGAGATGGAGAGGAGGTGAGCGGGACGATACGGGTGATGACAGAGAATTTCAGTTAGTGACATGGTCACTCGACAAGGACATTCGGCTTTGGACTATTGATCGAGAAATCACGGAGAAGATTGGCCATGACCCAAAGAAGAAAATGAGGTTTAGGGTCACCCGTCGCGGGGCAGAGTATAAGACCTTTCGTGATGAGGCTGCGACTGTTAAGGTCCTTGGTGGGAGAAAAGGGTCGGCGCCAATGCCGATGGGAATGAGGCATGTCTCCAGGCTAAGCATTGGTGGGATGGATCTTGAAAAGGAGGCATTGAAAGGTGGTCGGAGAGATAGTTTATTCCCAGGCCAAAATCAAGGAATTCGGGGCGGATTGGTGAGCTCGCAATCTGGAGGGTCGTTGGGAAAACAACTGAGCATGGGAAGCTTGAGCGGTGATGGCCTTGGACTAGTTAGGGGAAGTATGAAACAAGGAGGGTTTATGAGAGCCGGTAAAAAAAGAAGGAAGGAGGTTAATCCCATAACCTGGATGAGAGGGGTCAAAATCGCCAGAAAGATCCCCGTAAATGGTGGAGAAGGTGAGGGAATGAGGAGCAGTACTGGTCGGAGTGGGTTATTTGGATTTGGTTGGGAAGTCCCGGAAACACTAGGCGACGAGATATCTCTTGTCGGAAGCAAATTCCCCAAAATCAATTTCGAGAAAGTCAATATCGCCGCAAGGTCGTGTACCGTGTCTTTGACAGGGCCCTGGGGCACGGATAGTAAATGGGTTTTTCTCAGAGCGGATGTTTCATTTCCTCATAATTATCCCGGGGATGGGTCAAGTTTGCCGAGTTTCGTGCTGGAAAAAACTAACATGATTCCAGAAAAGACTTTTGATGAAATATGCATGCAATTGAAAAGGATTTCACAGGCCCACGTAGGAAAGAAGAGAGTCTGCTTGGAGCCGTGTTTGTGCTACCTCCTTGGTGAGAGGGCGGAGGACGCTGCATGGGTGGGTGATAGCGACGATGCCGGTGAGAGCAGCAGCGACGATGGCGAAGGAATTGCCACACTAGGTATTAGGGATGGTGAGGAAGAAGAAAATGTTGGTGTAGTCAATACCAACAACCAAGCCAATGTACCGTTACCAAAAGCCTGCGGGGCCACATGGTCGAATGATGGAAGATTGATCTGCTTCTTCCCGCCAAAGGAGGAGAGATTCGGCACGAGAAGTCTTCTGAGCTCGCTTGACGTTAGGGATGACGAAAGGCCGATAAGGCATGGAGGCAGCGGGAGAGCTTGGGAGGCATTTGGAAGGCTGTATACTGCATCCCCTATCGGAAGGAGGGCTACTGTTGCAAGTGAGGCAGGAGAAGATACAACGGATAGTACATACAGCACTACCAGCAGTTCATCAAGCGATGATGATAGCGATTCGATTGCGGATGGTCCGTTAAGACAAAGCCTTGGGTGGAGGCTACACCGAAATCTCGGAAGACGTTTCAGAGGAGGTAGCACAGATAGGAGTACGCAAAGAAGTACCGGAACAGGGGTGAAAACGATAACAGGAAATTTTGCGAAACCAAAAAACATAGTGTCTATACACAACATGCAAAACTTACTGCCAGCAAAGAAAGAGCTTGCCCAGGACTACCAAGTCTACGGAGATAGCGCCGAAGTATGCCAATTCAACGCTGGGGTTGCTGAAAAACATGGAAACAGTGAACTGGCAGACGTCTGGAGGTTGGTTGAAATGGTTCTTCGTAATGAAGTCCCACTGGAAGTATATCCACACCCTGGGCTTAGCTCGGGGACAGGTGTATATGAAGAGAGGATATTAGTTGTAGCTAAACGGGCAAGTCTTGTTAGAGGAAGGCGTGATAGCGGCCTTGGGCTAGATATGAGTGATGATGAGGTAGATGAGTTGATAGAATCTGACTATTGGGGGAGGGTAAAGTGGGGAAGCCATCCGCTAGGTGGCAGGTGGCTAGTAGAGGAGCTTTTTGCATATTTCGAGAAGAGGGCGGACGTTCAAATGTTAGCCATGTTGAGCTGTGCATTTTGCGAAACAGAGGAACCATCGGGTTCCGATGACGGGGGACTAAGGGCCCCATTTGATGTATGTCCTTCTAATTTTTCCATCTTTCTTAATGCCTGCGTTCAAGCTGCTAATTTAATTGTTTTTTTGATTGGCAGGAGCTCTCGTTGTCCATGAGAACCTCGGCTTACGCTCGAGATTATTTCCCAAGCATCGATATGGCACTTATGGCACATTCCTCAAACAACTCTATTTCTCCAAACTACGCCTCGGCAACACTGACGCCGATTGGTACACATGGATCATACTCATCGACCAGTACTGTTCATTTCGGAAGCGATCCTGTGTATCCATATTCAACGGGAACTACCCCACCTCTTCAGGGATTCAGGCTAGGAGCTAGTGAGGACGTTTTCCATAGTCTTTCATCGTCCCCGGAGCTACACCATCACTCCAGAAAATCCAACTCCGGAATGGCAGCAAATCTACGCATGGCTTTCGGTTCTGGGCATTCCGGTAGCCCTCCCGGAACGAGAAGAAAGATGCCTAGTCCTGCGGAAAGTATGTTAGGTCCGCCCACAACAATATCCAGTGTTACCTGGGGCCCCATTACGACTTTTGGGAGTGGCTCTAAGGAAGATGTCAATTCGGATCTCACTGAGACATCATCGGACCTTGGAGAACCATCCCCAATCCGAATCACAATGATGAACCAAGATAAGTTCGATGATGAGGGTAATGTTCATGTGCCCTTCCTAGACCCCAAAAAATTTCGCCTCTACCAGTCCTACCGCGAAAATTATGCCGACCTGCTGTTTAATTGGGGTCTCCAAATCCAACGTCTTGAAGTACTCAAGTACAATGGTCTCAAAAACTCTGCCTTTGAAGCTCTCGAGAACGAGCCAGTTGGCTTCTCCCGTAAGCCACCGGAAGTGATAGAACCTAGCGGCCAGTGTTTCAAAGGATTAGAACTTGGTGGACATTGCTTCAAATGCGGTGCAATGCTCATATCAACGAAAGGCGCAAGAGGGGAGTGCAAACCGTGTAAGCGACGACAGGTGACGATGAATTGTTGTGTTTGCGATGTCATTATCAAAGGTCTCTATGTACCATGCCTGCAGTGCGGACATGTTGGGCACGCGGGCTGTCAGGAGGCGTGGTTCTCAGAAGATGGTGTTGTTGAGTGTCCTACCGGATGCGGGTGCCAATGCGCAAGTTTTGTGGAGGGTGGATTTAGATTCACGAATCTTCCTGCCGTAAAGCCATCAAGAGACGACAGGGTACATGCAAGAAGAGATGCTAGATATAATGACTATTATGATAGTTATACATTCTAACTTGATACGACAAGACTTGTTGGAAACTTAGAAAAAGTACTGTATTTCTTTAACTATATATACCACAGCAGTCATGGCCAGGAAGAGGATAAGCCCATTAGTGTTAGGAGCTTACGCAGCAACTCATAACTTTTCTTAGAGTGATTTCATAAATTTACTATGCTTTTATGTCCTGTTTTTTTCTTTATACTCATGTACATATAATACGATCTGGGATATTTCTTTTGGGTGTTTTCCATGGGATAGTGGAAAGGTATCTTGGAGTCTGTAAGTGGGGTATTCAACATTGTATGATGGCCAATGATATGTTTCATAAAATTGCGTTCAGCATCATTGATCACTCGAGCTCGTATTTGGTCCAAATTATCAGACGACGATGAAAGTGGCTACATGTAGGTACCCCAAAACGGTATGTGTATGTAGGTATGTATAACTTACTAGTACAACAATACTTAAATTCCTTTTGGCATCTCAGCTAGGCTCCAGCTCCTTGGGACGACAAATACGCCCTCAGCTTCCACAAGGATATTGCCAAACTCATCTTCAATTGTCGCCTTCGCTATTCCTTTGCGGTCGGTATGCTTTTAAAGTAATTATTGGTAAGGCTACGTCATTTCATTACAAATGCTAGGATCATACCTCAACGACCCAAGTTCTTAAGATTACGAAACCGCTGGACTTTGGGTATAGATGAGCGTGCGCCGGTCGTTTATAGTTGATTGTAAGTCGTGCGGTCACGGCATTTCGAGTAGGGAGTACATGCATTGCCTATATATATTGGTTTGGTCATTACCTGCAACAATCTTATGTTTGGGGGGGGGGGGGGGGCTACTAAGAGACTTACAGTTCTTCCGAGTGCTTCATCTACTACCTTGCTTGTGGTTAACATTGGTCAATTCCGTATTCAAATCGACCCAGAGGAGGATGTGTCAATAAGATACCGTAGCCAAAATACCGCCATGCTACAAACATATCTCGAGCGGAGGTTAACCATGAACTTTTATTTTTTTATGCCAATTCTATATTTGGGGATCCGAAGCAGAAGGGAGCTCATACAACGACGCCTGGGAATCCACAAATCCCCCTCCCTAGGCTCAACACACCAATAGTACTCCCATCTCTTTTAACCCAGACTTTGTTATATCCAATCTTATCGGCACCCTGTAGCACCCCGGGCGTATACCTGTGCTGTCGCTCCTCCTCGGGAATTCCCGTCCACGGTCTATGCTCCTGGTACTCTGGGTCTGCCCGTAGGGCTTTAACAATCGGTAATTTAGAAGCCGACACCTCAAGCTCCTGAATAACTTTCTTATCTTCTGGCGAGCCGCGAACCGGCAGAGGATCTTTTAACAATGGTCCAGAGATAGGTAGAAAGTAATTTGTCAAAACCACGCCCGCCGTGCCCCAAAGCAAGATATGCGCCGCTGTTAAAAGCGTGATACGGATAGCCAAAAACGGTTTTCGGACTTTGGGGGCTTTTGGGGGATATGATGAGTATCTGCGCAAAGTTACCGGATGGGCACGGAGCTGGGTGGACCAGCGGGGTCTGCAAACGTTCATTTTCGAAACTGGAATAAAGACTGTAGAGACGAGTTGGGGTATTGTGGCTGTTAACCCGAGGCTGTTGCTGTGCACTGGAACCTGCATGACTGTCAGGGCCAGCAAAGACTCCCTCGTGGGGAGAGAAGGCGCCGCAGAGCGTCCCCACACTTTTTTTTCTTTTCTTTCATTTCTTTTCCTTTATTTCTTTCTTTTTTACCAAAAAAGGGCACAGTACATGTATTTGAGTACTCGAAGAGCATTTGGGGGTACCTGGGTACAATGCTGATCTGGATGTCGTAACCATAGAAGAAATTACAGATAACGTATCAATTGTTTGTGTATACATGACGTACTTAGGCATATTTTACATAAGTACGGGCAGGTACTTTGTTTCATGGACGTGGGGGTTTTGAACTCTGGAAGGTGGTAAATAGAGCAACGTCACTTATAAAGGGTTGAAATAAAGTGCACATATGTGAAGGTCTTTCACTACAAGTACATCATATGTAGTAATGGTACACCCCCACCCTTATATTATCGCATTGAGGAAAACCCAAAAAAAAAAAAGTCTGACGGCTGTGGTTAACACAATATAAAAAAGGGATGTGGGCTGACTACTACTCGCTATCCACCATAAGAACCTGAAAATGCAAGTGACAAAGACAGGGATAATTTGTATGGAGAATCGTCTTGGCCATACAAATGTTGGCGCCTGCGTATTCAGGTTCTTATATATAGTGGATAGCGAGTACATATATATCGTACCGTATTCCAGTCAATGCGCTTTCAGGCTGCCATATGCGCATGCCTCTTACCACCAGATTACATACGTTTACTTCCTATAAGTATGAGGAATTTGCCTATAGCTATACTCATTGAATAATGCGTGGGAAATGCCATATTGTAGCTACAAAACTAGCGAATATTTGATACACTTGACTTACTAATTGATTACATCTGGTATATATTATATACGTACATGTATGATCTATACTACACTCAACACATGCAGGCCGATGATTCTTAATTTGCACTCTGGTTATAGTACATACATGTATGTATCTATTGCTATTGCGCGCCTCAACACTTGTGAAGCTAGAGTGTAAAGCAGGCGTATATAGTATAGCTTTATTCTCGCCTAGTGAATATCGAGTGAAGTTATTTATGACAGGAGATTCATTCTAGGCATCGGCATAAAACAGGATTCACGAAACCAAAATTTCATTAATTAAACAAAAACCCATTTCAACAAAAGAGAGGTGTACGAATTTGAGAGAACTGTAACAATCTAGCTGAATATTCCTTCACCCCGTTAACATCTTAATTACTATGATCAACCATCGAAGTCTTGGGCTCGCCCCCCGCGAGAGTCATCTAAAGGGGGTTGGCGAACTTCCTGTTGTTGATCATTGCCGATAGGTACCCCAGGGGGAGGGTGGTAAACATGAATAGTAGCATGAGGACACAGCATCTGTGCTGTAGATGTGATAGGATGTGGCACTGTTACCATTGTAGCTGGAACTTCTTGATTCTAATAATCCCCGTGAAATAAATTGGTCAGTTAGGAGGTAAAGGGAACAAACTTCTTATTAAAGTACAAACAATATTCTTAAGGGAAATTACACTATCTTTTCGCTTCCTCCAGAACTTCCACCCCTTGAATAAAGCCAAAATCCCAGCAATTGCCGTTATTATTGCAACAACGATACCGGCAATCCCCAGGCCGTCGAGGAGCTTTGATCCGGAGTTAATGTAAGTGCTTGAGTATATGGTAGAGACGTTTTGGCCCCCTCGTGGAGCATGAATCCGAATGTTTTCTGGGACAATCATTGCGATTGCAACTAAAATAGGGCCCGAAGATAGGTATATGTATATACGCAATTGCAATTGTAAGGAGCTTTATTAGGAGAATTACCGTGACTATGGCCTGGTATGGGCGTGAACATTTGAAAGAAAGCCAGCCTTTAAGCGGGCTTGCATCTGTTATCTGGTCCCAGGGAAAAGAAAACAAAAGCCTTAGAGTTTGAAAGCCACCATCACCATCCCGAGTCTCGATAGTTTTTAGGTTATAGGTTATAGTAGGAAGTGGGCTTGAGTTGTGTGTGTGTGTGTGTGGGGGGGGGGGGGTGAGGTTCTAGTTGCATTGTGGGGTACGTACAGGTCCATTCTAATGCCCCCGCAGAAAAAAATTCTTTTTACTCAAAAATAAAACCAATAAAAACCTCTTGGGTTCCGATGCGTATTCCACAGCCCACGGAGCAGTATGGTGCTGAGTTGTTTTTCGGATATATCAGGAGCCTGGGCAATAGCTTGCCTCGATTGAACTGGACCCATAGAAGAGACGTCGAACGAACTATTATGGAGCATTCCTAGAGTAGGCTCACAAGAAGTATGAACCAAGCATCAGCAACAAAACTAAGATAATCATCTAGTATAAAAGGTTAAAGAATGAGTTCGTCGAGCTGAAAACGCAGAAGAACATCAGAGTGGATATCCCAAGCTTATGCCGTACACTTTTCCGACTTAGAAGGGGATCCGGCCTTCCTCGTATGCACGAAGGCGGAATGCATCGCCGAAACCTAGTTCAAGCATCGACTAGTCCAATCCAATCCTCTCACTTGAAAATAAAGCATAGCTTCCTTTCTTTAAACTGCCCATATACTCAGCCTGATTCAACCCCCACCCCACCCCCACGCACACACATGTACTTATTCAACGCTGAATTGAAACCCTTGGTGTTCCCTTTTTCAATGACAGTATGGTATTGTGGTTCTAGCCTCCATTGGGTCTCTCTGTAAGATTCGATACAGCAAGGCTGTAAATGCTACTCGACCCTCTTCACCACAAAGAATATCGTGAAATTTATACTGACTCCTAGCTATCACTGTGTCATTCTAGTTGTTCGTACAAATCCGTATGCGGCCTGGAATACTAGCAAACAAAAGGGTTCCCCAAATGGTGTCTAGGCTCGCAAGGAAGTGGCCGATCAGATATATTTATCGGATTAAGTCCAGAGTGCGTTGACATCAATTCAGATTCCGACCGAGCACTGTCACCGTTATGCACAAGCCGCATAATTCTATGTGCCTGGGGTGACACACGGGCGCGTAGAGTGCCACATAATTTACAAACTACATGTGTTTGTTGTACAGAGTACAGTATTTAGTACTTGTGGAAGAAAGGAATCGTACCCCAATGAAATGTCGTTGGAGTGACCAGCCTTAACTTAATTCCGGTACCCCACGTTTCTGTGTCTGTAAACTCCCGCTAATTTGCATATGACGTTTCTTGGACTGGGTGTCCGTTTAAGGGTAGTTGACTAGCGAGGAAAATCTGCCTTTTGCAAGTGGCTTTGGGAGTTACAGAGCACCCTTGGATCTTATATAGTTGGGGAAGCCTATATCCGGAGTGTCCGCGACATTCAGTTTGATGATTATTAATATAATTAATTACTTCTTTAGGTAACTAGATTAGGAAGACTAATGCCAAGATACCTGAGACTGGAGCAAATATAGTAGAGCTACTCCCAATTAGGCAATATTCTACTGGAAATTACCCGAATAGGCAATAAATAGAGGCGACATTCAATAGGCCCAACACCAAAAATGTACCAACTTTAAAGCTGAACTACACTTTAACCACAACACCTAAATTAATTATCTCTCTATAGAACTGTAGATAAGAAGCAGAAGAGCCATTCTATAGATATAAAAATTATTTAGGGGCTGTGGTGGTTGAGGAGTTGACGCTAGAAGTTGGGGCCAAAAGTGGTCCGGTTATAGGCTTCCCCAACTGTATTATCACTCGGGGCCTGGAACGAAGTATTGATATGGTATGGAGTCCGTGGGATGTTGAAATAAGGTTTGAGACAAATTTCTAGGCTGGTTACCAACGCGCTCTAACTAAGTTTATGGGACGTTATCCACGCGACAATCTAATCTATCTCTCTGACCCCAATGGACCTCAAACAAACCGTTTTTTATTCAGCATATCTTGGCAACCAACAATTAGGATTTCTTCGGCCCCCCAAAATAATGGAGCGAGTTCCGAGGGAGGTATAGGGGGGCTGAGGGGGAACACGAGAGCTGTAAATGTGATGCGAGCTGAAGTAATGATTAAGATTAAGGTCACGGCCGCCCGGTATGGGGCGGTAAATCTTGCCACCGGTCGTATAATTGCGAGTTGTCAAAAACAATGAGATACAACAACCAGGAAGAAGCCACAAACAGAGTAAATAGTAATAATAAATACTCGCGCGAGTACTAGAGACTCAAAATACATCAGTATTTGGCATTGGTTGGTGGGCTGGGGTGAATCTCACAGTGTTCGTTTCGTTAAGTCCTATGATCAGCTTCAGTGCGTACTCTTATTATTTTTAACAGCTTGCAATTACATGTATTTACCAACAATGGTGAAGATAATACCAGCATACATACTATTGCCCATTTTTACGATAAGAGTACAGATCTTTTGGTTAAAAGGGGTCATATAGTGCTAATATATATCAATATTTCCCACTAGTAGGAAATTTCACTGGCGGTGTGCACCATCAACAGCAGCAGATATTTCACTGGCACCAGTACGTAGGGTGTTTCTCCCACTTATTTATGTAGTATAGCACAGCATAAAGACTGAAATTCGGTGCCTAAACATGTACGTATATACTTATACCACCAGCGGTATAAACTACAATGTATCTTTGACACATTTACCACTCCATAAAGTTACCGCTCCATAATTTTACCGCCCCATATATACTTGCCAAATTTTTATCAATAGGACGGGGGTAGGTAATGGCTGTAGCAACCGAAGTCCTATTGATAAAAACTTGACTAGTACATGTAGCCATGCATGGATACATGTAAGAGGGGAAGTGACCAAATGATCATTTTTTGACTACATGTAGCTGCATACATGTATGAAGTATCAATCAATCAATCATTTGTTGACTACAGTACCAAAAAAAGCGGATGTATCTAGTACATTATCTGCCAGAATACCATGACACTGCGGTATTGCTACAGCATCGCTATGGTATAATGGTTGAAATTCCGGTTTAATTCGGAAGTTTTTTCACGATACCGTATTGCAATGGTATCTATTACATCCCCTTTTCCGGTACTGATATGAGATATTGTCCAAGGGATGACTGGACCCGGCGCCCCTATAATTATCGACATTTGCTGCAGTTTTCTTATATTCTTCAGCCCCTGCCTGCGCACGCTTGATGGGAGCTCTAAAACAAAGGCACATGTATTACATGTATGTATATATTTCCATGGTGTATGTATACGGCTTGAATATAATTGTGACATTATTAACGGGACGAGGGAGATCGAGCATCGCATTGGAATGAAATATGCCCATGTGAAATGGCATCATGATTAATCACTCAGAGTTCGATGCCCTCGTTATTACCCGCTCGATATTTTATCCTTCTCTACCAGGTTCTATTCCTTCATCTCCCCCATCACCAAGTCGGTCACCCCTCACCTCACCTCTATTCTTTTTCCCACTACCACCTCCTCCGCCGTAGCCCCTCCCATGACCACTCCTGCTCCCTTTACCCCCTTTACCCCCGCCTCCACCACCTCCACTACCACTCCCTCGGGAATAACCAATTTTAACTAAAGTGTTCTGTACACTGATTTTCCCATCATCGCTAAAGCCCGCAACTTTGTCCCTCTCAGCTATAGTTAGTTTCGAGGTTTGAAAAATCCCGTCGATGTTTTGAATATCCCGCAACTCGTGGACCCAATGTTTAATGTAATCTCCAGTTGGATCGTAGTCCTGCGCTTGCTTAACCTGGTTGAATACACGGCTTTCTCCTCTTGGGTCGTTCCCAACGCCGGCAGTATATCTGCGAAGCAATCATCGGTTACAATCCCTCAGTCAATGTTAAGATTACGGCGGAATGGCACTTACTGCCAGTTCCCCCAATTGCTACTGGTATCGTAGTCCACAAGCATACACTCATACCATTCTGCCCCTAATCTCCAGTCCATATTCATTCTCTTAGCCAAGTAGCTTGCCACGTTCTGTCTAGCCCGATTACTTGTCCACCCTGTGAGATACAGTTCTCTCATGCTTGCGTCAACTAAACCCGTTCCTGTATTTCCCCTCTGCCACCGTCCAAAGTCTTCTTTTGCAGTGGGGTCTGATAAAGTCTTCCAGTAGTAACTCGTGTCACCCCGATATCCGGCCTGCGAGAAGATCTTTGGCCCAAATTTAAGCATACAGAGACGAAAATAATCTCGCCATAGTAGTTCGAAACGGATAGATGCAGTGCCCTTATTTTCGCCCTTTCCGTAACCTTGCGGGGGTGGCCCGTTTTCACTATGGCCCGTACTAGGGAGTGACAATACGGGTTTCCAAGGACGACCCTCTTCAAACTCAAACATGGCTTTATTTATTATCCTCGCAGAGATGCAACCTTGTGCAAGCCATGCAGCAAACTTACACGAAAAGTCTTCACCTAATAATCCGTTGCGGGTATCCTTATACGTTGTCATTGCTCCAGTTGCCAGCATATGGTCAATTCGTTCTAAGCCAGATGTTTCACCACCTTTGAAAGGATGAGCTGTTTTTGCACGGGGTGGCATCTCCAACGGTGACCCAGGAAGACCAAGATCCTGAAGCGGCCGAAGAAGCAAAGAAATCAGACCATCAAGAGAGTCAGGTATTGTAAAAGGCGGTTTTTGGGCTGGAATATAAGGCGCGATTGGAGCTATTGAAGTCGGCCGAGGATATGGGTCTCGAATGTTATCACGGAGAGGCTCGACGGTCTTGCGGAACTGTGTGAAAATATCTGAAACCTCGCTAGGTTTCATAGCGAGGTCGTCGCTGTTATTTCTTGTAATCAGTATTCATACCACTGGAAATATAGAGAAAGTGACGTACCGGTCAATGAGATAACTCTCATCCTCAAACGCTCTGAATTCAATATTACCCTTCCCGATCTTCTCTACAAGCTTCTTGATCCCATTTTCTTCACCCATCTCTTCGCTACCATGGTCTCTCGTCATCCACACACTCACGATCTTTCCAGTATCTGCGTCCTCTTTATCATCTATATCTTCAATCATCCCACCTACAACTTCGCCGCCCCACCCAACCCTAATCACAAGGCCGCCCCCAAGTTTCTCCAAGCGTTCTTTGAGATCCCAGATGCACTCTGCAACGAATTTTGCTCTATGAGGCCCGCATCTCCAAAACCCTCCCACGCGACTGCGGGCTTCGGTGTATGGTGATTTTATATCTGGCAATAGAAAACCCGAGGTTTCAACTTGCTGGGGGTTGAAAATGTAAACTGGGAGAACATGCGTGTGGTCCTTTGCTTTGGAGAGCGCATGGAAAAGAGGATTATCCATGAGCCTAAGATCACGGCGGAGAAGAAGCAAACGGACTCGAGGTGCTCCAGTCATAGTTGTTTGTTCAGAAGAATACTGGCGTCTCTTGCTGCGCCCGGGCGAACGAACGGTCCTGATGTCCTTCCGCGGGTAAAATGACATCACAATGACTATCGGACAAAATAACAAGTGTTAAAACCGGCACACTTCACCGCAGTTAAAAGCGATCATCGAAACTGTCAATTTTACGGGGGGATGTAGAATACACCTGGGGATTTCACATCCTGCCAGCGTATTTCACAGTAAGCGTGGGGAACCTCTACTAATTATGCTTTCCTCGTTTGGTTAAATACATGTAGGCAAACGGGATGAATAGTCGATTAGATCTGATGCAGGGACGAACGGCGCGTGTCAATCAAATGTTCTGGAACACTGCAAAGCAATGCAAGCTGAATAAGCATAAGAAGGTCCCTTTTGAACTACACAATTATGCTGTGTCTCTTCCTCCAACAATCGAATATTTATCACTCAAAAATGTTGACGACTTTCCCGAGGTAGAGGACGCCTCTAGTAATGCCAAGCCCAAACAACAGAAGTTATCCCACATGTGTTAGCCGGAATGGCAACTAATGAACATTTGAAGTAGTGGAGTCATCGTGTTACTGGCATAATTACTCAGTCAAAAAGTCGGAATTTTTGATAAGCGTTTGGTTGCAACGATATCCGACGACTTGATAAATACTTGCTGAAGCTAACATCTGATAGGACTTCGGGGATTTCAAAGGGGATCTTAATAAGGATATGAGCAACGTTAGAAGCGCAGGTGCGGTCTCAAGGTTCGCGGACAGCAACCGGGTTAAGTAATAGAAAGCCACCCAGCGATAAGCAACCGTTCAGTCCGTCTTGATTTGGTATTGTCTTTCATACTGGAAGATTAATAGAGAGACTCGCCAAGCGGTCCAAAGATTGGCAACCATTTAAGAAGGAGTATGAGAAAGAGATGGGTTACCAAAAGTCCGCCCCAAACAGGAAGCGACACCATGTTGCTCAGATAGAGCAGGAAAAAAAGAACTATTGTTGTTTCTATACACCGGAATTGAATGTCTTCCCACAATTGGCCGTAGATTGAACTTAAGTAAAGAGCAATCTGAGGGGTCACGGTCTTAGTCGTACTCTTACTAATTTTACCAGACCCGATGTTTTATTCTTATAAGCTGTCTGATCAAGGATAACCTTAACGCTGCAGGTAAGCTATGTGAACTACATGTATTACTGGAGTAAATTGATACATCGGCAAAACGCAGATATCAAAAATATTCGTCTGGGTGCGTCGCCGCGCTTCCAAAGGTGACAGGTCATTTGGCTCGTCTGAGCTCGTCTAAGCCCGTTTTCGGGTCTTATGCACCCCGCCGCCCCCATCCCCATCTCCGTCCCAATATATAGAGTCCAGTCCACGCACCTAGGACGCCCAAAACGTCGCTCATAGTGATGCCTACGACACGCCCGAAATGACGCCTATAGTGACGCCTAGGACATGCCCAAATTGACGACTTCTGTAGGTAGGGACACGCCTAGGCGTACTAGGTGTAAAATGACGAATTTGGAGTCTTCGCTTGGCACAACTGATATAGGGTACATATATAGCACTTTGATAAATATAGCTTATGATCTACTAAAATTTCTGTGACCGCCATTGTAGATATCAGAAATCTAACGCCTTCAGCCGCTCCTGCGACTGCGTCTTTGATCACTCTAAATAACTAAACGTGCATGTGCGCACGGAGGAAGTTAATGCAATTTGGCAGATTCTAGCCGTGGGTCTGACATCGAGTTAATTCTATTTATTAAATGTAATTTTCTGATACCCTAAACCCCACCGACCCGTAGCTACATGTGATACTGCTGGCAATATTCAGCTGGTTATACTACTTGTATGTAGCGTATTAAGTCCTGAGGTGGCTGCTGTCGGTGCTTCTCGGTGCTTAACGCCTAAATATTGATGAATGAATTAATCTATTTCTAAGCAAGTAGAGTTCATCGATCGTACCTGTTTGGTTGTACAGAATAAGTGGGCTTGTATATATATACAAAAGAAAACGCCACCCCTCCCAAATGGGCTTTTGGATGCAAGACTTCTCAATCACGTTGGCTGCGCCCCTCCTGCTTGATCCTCGGTGCCTCGGCTTCAATTCTGGCTCTTTTGGTTGGCTTTTGGGGTGTGTTATGATCAGAACTTCCGCCAAGAGCGGATCGATCCAAATTTTCATCCGTAATTCTGCGTTGTGTTCCCAGGGCTGCGCTGCTTCCATACGATTGGCCTGTCATGACAGCCCTAAATCGATCGCGCGGGGGCGGCGCTGTAGGTTGCTGTAGCGGCGCTATAGGAGCCGAAGACTGAAAGGTTTGATATTGTCTTTGGGCAGTCTGGCCAGTCGGAGGCCCATGCGGTATCGGCGCGGAAGCAATTTGTTGTGATGCCAGTGTTACGTGGTGTTGGCCGAACCCGTCCCCAAAGCGCACACCACCCGCGGGTGTTCTTGTTGATGATGAAGGGGTGTTTGAATTAGAAGAGGTCGTGGCGGCCCTTTTAGCTGGTATCCGCGCTTGTAGCCCTGTATCTACGCTCTGTGGGACGTTATTAGAACCCCCGGGGGTTATTATATTAAGGTCTTGGGCCTCTTGACCCGCGTGCCTTGACGTGACGTTCATCCCTCCGCGGTGGACCTCTAAGTTCTCAACGAATTCCATAAGAGTTCTCCAAGTCGCAGTGTTGCTGCGGAGATCCTGCCTCCCCGCTCGAACCACTTGACGCATTTTCAAAATATCTTTGCTGAGAAGATCAGGATTTGTTCGAGTAGGATACAAATGAATCAAAATCGCAGCTGCCACGAACTCGATAGGCGAATACTTTGCCGCATGGGTGTAGTTATTATTCTGGAACGTTTCCGGGCATCTTTCTCGCACCTCATTGTACTTCTGAAAGATCTTTCTCGCTGTAGTTTTAAAGTCTTCGTTGAGGAGCTCGGGGTGATTGCAAAACGTCTTGAGGGCAGTAGCCCCTGCACTGTAATTGGAGTTTTGGTCTTCTGAGTAGCAGTTCATTACCTGCTTAAATATTTGTAAAATCAATTGAAAGCCTCTACCACGTTTATTATCGACAGCTAGCAGATTTTAAAAGTAAGCACGAATACGAATCAAAGCGAATTTGAAGACGAATAATACGTACTTTGCATCAGTTCTGGGTACTCCCTTTCTATCTCCAGTGCGAACTCCTGCCACCTCCCGGAGGAGGCGCGGATTTTCTCCGCTGGTGTAAGTGGCACTCCTAGTTGAACTCGGGAAAATAAATCCTCTTCCTGGCGTCTCTCCAAGGCTGAGTATTCTGCGCAAAGAAGTTCTCTGTCCAGAAATCGCCGCTTAGACCGCTCATCGAGCAAACGTTTGTTCTTCTTAGGCATATCACCATTATCTTTAAAAAACCTATATACAACATCAATAATCAGCAGACAAGACTATACCAGTACAGAGAAAACAACCCACCATTTCTTCCCGTGCTTATCTGTACACGGGATATTTCCATTGATAAATTCTCGGATAGATGTAAGACGCTGTTTCCCGTCGATGGAGATTCGAACAAACCTCTCCCCGCCGTCTTCAGACTTCACCGTCATAACATTGAATATAACAGGGGGGACGTAGTAATTGCCTAAACCACATCAGTATCTGTCTTATCTACTAGTATATCGAGAACACGAACACATCTGTGAGTCTATAAGTTTTGTCATCTTTTCACTACTCCAGACAACATCCCTTTGATAGTCTGGATTTAAGTCCAAAAACGGGCTCGACATCATTTCTATATGCATGCAATCATTAGCGCGACAAATCACGTGGTGGAATGATCATGATAAATACCATAGAGAGATGATACTGAACGCCGCTGCCAGTGACATTCTGCAATTGTCTCGGGGCATTGAAAGCCCCCGCTATGGTCAACCGCCTCGTCTTCGGTATCCTCCTCATCTGAAATCTCGTCTTCTGATTCCTGCGCGACAGCAAGCTGTCTTTGGGTACTAGGTCTCGACATTACAATAGAGGCTATTGCTATTATTCGACTCTGTTCTTCTGATGATCTCAAAAAAGATATTGAGATATTACACAATATATCAAAATAGCTGCAATAGTTGGTGGAAGAGGAGGGGGGGAGTACTTTGGAGGTGACTCTCAACGAGAAGTGGTGGAGTTTTGTGATAGGGAAGGAATAAATGATGCGGTTGCACAAAAAAAGGGTTTCCGAGCAAGACTTAACGACCCCGCCAAGGGTTCTATTCGGCTGACTAAACATGCATTATACGAAAATAGGAGCCGGGGCTGAGACCATACTTTTTTTCCAGCAAGTAAGTATTGACAGGTCAAAAATATGGAGGCCGGCCGAAAAGAATAAGCTACAAAACCTACAGCTTTTAATTGGCCATCAAAGAATTTTTTGTGATCCAGAAAGTAAAGCTACATAGTAGGTACTAGATCGACCCCGCCTCAGCCAGCACATCTTTCTAAGTCTTAAACTATGGTAGTACTCCGCGAGTCTATAACATACATGTATAGTAGTGTAACTAAAACTCTACGTAAGGTATAAGGTGCTGTAAACTCCACTACGGAAGAAAAATAGTGTTTACCTCAAGAATTAGTGATTTGGCCAACAACCTCTGAATCTAAATATTTAGTTCTTGGCGATACATATACATGTAGTTTGGTGTGAAAATCCCGCCAAGAACTCAAAATTTGAGCTCAAAATTTAAAAAACAGGGATTGGCCAAATCACTCTATTCTGCCAAAATCCCCGGGTCAAAGTTCACCCTTATCGACAGGCAAGTCTGCCTAAGCAGTATCTAGATTTAGGGCCCGTTCGGGTTTATTTTGAGGTTTTACAAAACCAAAAAACGTTTGCCAAGCCGAGAAAACGCGGGATTGCGAGCTCAGTGACGGTCAACCAGTAGCGCCTATCTAGTATCTAGCGTATTTGATATCCTTGTGGCGTATTTCACAGCCCAACAGCACCCCCACATTCCACAACAAAACAGTGAAACTTCTCCTATACAACAACTTTACTCACCTTAGCCCTATACCTCAAGATGTCAACTCCACTTTTTGATCCTACCCTGATATCCCCCGAAGTCTCCTCCTCGCTGCCGGAAGGGTACTCTATGCGTCCAGTCTGTAAATCTGATTACAGCCAGTTCCTAGATGTCCTTCGTGTTCTGACGACTGTGGGGGATATATCCGAGGCGGATTGGACCGAAAGATATGACTGGATGGCCGCTAGAAAGGGTGAATATTTCATCATATGTATCACGGATGATAAGGAGAAGGTTGTGGGTGTGGGAAGTTTGATTATAGAAAAGAAATTGTAGCACCCCCCAGCCCCTCCCCTCTCTCGTTACATAGTTAACACGTCAAATAAAAAGAATTCTAATATAAGGTTACGAGTAGCTTGAGAAATTTAGGAGTAGTCGGTCATATCGAAGACATTGCTGTCGCAAAGGATCAACAAGGAAAGAAATTGGGACTAAAGATAATCCACGCACTTGATCATATCGCGGAGAAGGTTGGCTGCTACAAGGCCATCCTCGATTGTTCGGAGAAGAACCAGGGTTTCTACGAGAAGTGCGGCTACAAGCATGCCGGTGTTCAAATGGTAAACCAGCTTCTGTATCATTAATAACTAAATGATCATGTTAACTTACATATGAGTAGGCACATTATTACTAGAAAATAGCCATGGGCATGGTATAGGCTCAAATTTTAGACGGATGAGCTTCCATGAAGAGTGGCTTATTTAATCGATATGGGTTTACATTACACTGTACTTCTATTCTAGAAATACCCTGGCATTAAACTTGCAATGAATATTGGCTGAAATTACGATTTAAGTCTGAAACATTTGGCCAGCTGAAAGGCCAAAGCATAAGGAGACTCCCATTTCCTTCCCATAGGAAAACTTTACTAACCACAGACCGGTATTAAAATCACACATTCTAGCCAACAGGAATCCCCCTAAAGCTCCCGAGCTAACCAAGATCACAGCGATTAGAAGAAGGTCGTTTTATCACATTCCCGCGGCAATTTCGGACCTCTTTATTTTGACCGACCAAACCAGGCTGTAATTGGAAGTAAAAGAAAACCAGAACTATAGACCAACACCATTACCCCACCCCATTTTAGCGGGATTTGGCCTGAACCTTGGGCGCAGCACCCTTCGCGCCCTGCTTTGATACCTTTCCACCGCGAGCAGCGACACTGGCGTTCTTGGCCTTCTCAGCCTTCTTCTTACTCTCAGCCTCAGCCTTCTTGGCCTTTCCATCCTTGATGGCCTGGGCGCGAGCGGCCTGGCGGGCTTCCGGACGGAGAGAGCGCTTCTCCTTAAGAACCTCGAGGGAAAGACCGACAATAGCGCGTTGGGACTTAACAGTACGGCGGGTACGCTTCTTGGCGACTTCCTAGAGGGGTGTAAGTTGCTTGAATGTAACGCAGTCGGCGGTAAATTATTCTAGAACAAAAAATACAAACCTCAGAGATACCCTTCTTGTGCATGCGCCTGAACAAGATAGTCCAGGCGATCCTTCTAGGGTTCTTCCTCTGGAGGAAGAGTGACTCGGACTTGCCGTTCACGAATCTAAAGACCTTAGAGTCACCACGGACATAGATCTTGCCCTGTGATGTCGTAGTATTGTTAGATCTCATTGCTTAAGCTCGTCGCTGGAAGTAATCGAGGGTTCTCGAAGAGCATATTCGAACCTTTGAAGGGTAGATTTTGGCACCGCTGAAAGCATCTAGTTCGACCTAGTAAACTCTTATTAGTGTATAGTCCATATCCTAATGGTCTTATCCCAGCAGCGGTATCTGAACAGCAACACCCTCCAACTCTAATTTTCCTTCATTTTTGCCCCCGCTTATTCCCCTGTCCGGCTGACACAATCCCAAATATTCCTACTCAATCCTTAACTAGTCCTCCCTACTGTCTATATACCGCTGCCGTCGCAATCTCTCAAATTTGATAGGGGCCGGAAACCGTAACACACCTTCATTTTTGCTGTGAGGGATCTTTAATATGTCGTCGTTTTGGTGAGTTCGGGTGTCGTCGTTGTCGTTTGTGGTTGGCGTTGGCGTGATGAGTTCGCTGGTGTTTAGCGGGAATTGTGGGAAGTTTGTGTGGGTGGTGGAAAACAAGTCACAAATATTCATAGCCCTGTCACGTGACTGAGAAGCTTAGTCATCCTTCGATGTAGTTTCTGGTACTGGAGCTGCGCTACGCCCCGAAGTATTATATAGTTGACTCTAGTAAAATATTACTTCTTCTACAAGTCCTCCCTTCTCGCCTTGCAGCTTTGCTCTGCAGTTTCGAGGGGTTATGTAAATTCGAGTATCAAGTACTTGCTGTGAAGTTAAGTATTTAACCAGGCTTAAGGAAATGGTGAGGTTGGTGACTAATTTCATGCCAAACCTCTCAATTGTGAGCTCACCTAAGTAATAGATGCAGCTGCCCTGAAATGATTGAGAGCAAGTAGGATGATGACTAAACGGGTGGCTAAGCAATGCCTGGTGTCCAGCGCCTGCTTAACCCTGAAGGCAATAGTGATGGTAGCTAAGTACATGTACTTACATACTTGTACTTGTGTATGTACTTCACTCGAATGGCATGCAGCTTGTACTCACCAAAGTTTTAAGTCTATCCCTTTTGCTACCTAACATTTGGTTGCGTTGCAAACACAACACCCAGTACAAAAAGGGACAGACTTAAAAATTTAGCAAGTACGTACACTTATGCACAGAGCTTGCCAACCAGAATCAAAGGCCCATGTTACGTGCCAATCACACTATCTCACTCGCCGCGTCTTTTAACACTGGTTAGGCAGGTTTTTTTTTTTTTATTTACTTCATTAACTACATCCTGGTTGGGTAGGTACATATATAGATAAGTCACTATATCATAATTCATGTGCATACAGGTACCGGATTTGCCTGTAAAATCATTGTAAAGTCATTGTATAGAGAGAGTCTTTCTTCCCCACTCCCTAAATTTAGGGTACAATTGGTTAATTAAGGTTGTTGTGAAGTCATCCAGTTTCCCTAATTAATTCATTTCCATGATGCGTGCATTTACCGGCGACTTTACATAACTCATTTACTGGGCTATTAGAGTGTATCTTCTTGCGTTGGGTCATGTTGGTGATTTTTGTTGATTTGGGGATTTAAAATACATATAATAATCGTCTTAAGCCCGGCCTACATAATATGGTTAATGCAAGCTATTTACTAGAAACAATCCTGACGGCGGCTGCAAAAAAAGACTTTGTGGCGCGGCACTCTTTTTCTTCCAGTCCCCGAATAGCTTTAGCAAGTTGTTTTTAATGTTCCAGAAAAATCCTGTTCCTGCCTTCCATGCTTGCCCATGCTTTGGGCCTGCTTCTCGATTCTAGCACTCCTGGGCGCAGCTAAGCTCTCCAAGTCCACAGCATCACAACTCATCAAGGTTTCCGTTGTCTCCAAGATATCGGCAATTAACCTATATGTTGACTGTATTAGAAATACGGACTCGGAGCAACTAAAGTGGAAAAGTGCGACTAACCGGTCCAGTAGATCGGCAGACATGCTCTCTCGCACCACCACCCTCAGAATTTCAATTTCCTCTACACTTGGTGGCAAGTTGTAGTCTATCACAAAAAACGGGTGTTAGAATTCCAGCCCATATGAGGATTTAGCTCGGATATTATGATGCGTACTTGGAATGATATATCCTTTCGTTCTCAGGAGCGTTGAAACACTCTGCTGTTTGATATGTGGGAACGTCTTACGGAACTCATCATTAAATCTAAATGCAACAACCGGTAAACCCGGGTTATATAGACTTGTGTCGGACTCGTGCAATACAAGATCCTTGACACCATCGATAACTTTTGTTCCGGTACCCCCGTCTCCCCATAATCCTCGCTTCCGGTGAATGTCGCTCAGGCAGACATACCAACCACTAGCTTCGAGTGCCTTTGACAGAACTCGTGCATTTTGTAATGCGTTGCGCATAACTGATGTAAACCCTTCACGACCAAGGTGGATGAAGTTGAAATACTGTGCAATAACCTGGTTACCGGGCCTCGAGAAATTGAGAGTATACGATTGTTCCGTTCCACCTAAATAATGAAGTTCAAAGATGAGATCCTTTGGAAGGTATTCTTCATTTCTCCACACAATCCAGCCAAGCCCGGGATATACCAACCCGAACTTGTGGCCAGACGTGTTGATAGAGTGCACTCTAGGGAGCTCAAATCCCCACTTCCCTTGGGCACCGGTAAAGGGGGCAACCATAGCTCCGGAGGCACCGTCAACGTGAATGGGTATAGAGATACCTGTTTCTTTCTCATATTCATCAAGGACCTTAGAAACTTCTTCGACGGGCTCAAAGTGTCCGGTGTATGTTGATCCAAGGATCACAAAGACACCGATAGTATTCTCGTCAATGTTTTGGCGGACTAACTTTGGATCAAGACACCAATGTGATTCTTCGCTAACAGGGAGGATTCGGGCCTCAACCTCAAAATAACGAGCAAACCTATTTTTGTAATGGAAGAGTTAGCCAATATTATAGTAAAACACATAACATGTATACTAACTTCTCGAGAGCAACTTGCGCATTGGCACCCATCAAAATGTTAGGCTTTTCCGTTGACTTGCCTTCCTTCCGGCGCCTTTCCTGCCATCTTCTCTTCATAGCTAATCCTCCGAGGTGAATAGCCTCGCTGCTTCCAGTTGTTGCAGTTCCAATTGCAGTTTCACCCTTGGGAATGTTCCACAAGTGAGAAATCATAGAAATACATCTTGCATGGATAGCCATAAGAGCAGGATATTCATCTGCATCTGCCAGGTTCTTTGCGACGTTTTCTAGGATCAGCTTATCGCATTCTGGCTCCATATATGTATTCACAAAAGAAGCTAGATTTAGGTTGGGACGTCCATCAAGGTCTAATTCATCTTTGATGATCTGATGAACAACGCTGGCATCGGCGCCTGTCTTGGGGATCCGGAACTTTGGTATCTCTTGACTTGCAGAGTAGCGAGAGCCGTAGACATAATGATGAGTGGCAGTCTTGTGTAAACGACGTTTTGGCGTACGCTCGCGGAGAGATGCAATGAGTTCATCTGGGTCGACCTAAATCAATTGCCGGTAGTTAGTATCAGAGACTTGATATTAACTCTAACAGGGTAGCATCACGTACATGCTTTGAGAGCGACATTGCGGCAATTTATTATTGTTCGAGGATTGAAGATTAGAAAACCGGAGATAATGTAATGTTGTACAACCGGACCGTTCCAGTTTTATATGAGGACTCAGTAAACTAAGATGGAAAGTAATTGCCTATGCTAGAAAAATATATTGGCTACCTTAACAGTATTTATACCTACTTGAAGTATTCCGGCACTGGAAACCGAATACTAGCACATGTATGCAACGCTTGTATGATGAGGCCATTTCTTTCTGGGCTTTCTGGGAGATAAATGACGTGATGTTTACACATTTCCACCCGACGGATGCGGGCATGGCCTGATCTACGTTTCTTGCTTATGTAGCCAGGGGTCTCAATGCTTGTTTTTTTGTGTAAAACCTTGGCAACTGCATGCAGCTGCATGGGCATTGCGTGGAATTTGGTTCCGAGAAAATATGATGCGGGGTATGATGTAGCAGAGTTATGGGATGGACAGAAACCTCCGTCCGTGAGCTCTGGTCCGCACCTCCGACATGGCCTGCGTTTAATTGTGGATGGGGAGAGTCAACCTTTTGGAGGACTTCCCGTAGGCTATAGAAGCTGTTCTATTCCTATTGAGGAGGTTGTGTAGCGAGAACTGCGGGGCAACACTATCCAAATACCTGCTTGGCTGCCAAGTGTGATTTTGTTAAAAATTATATCTATCTGCCCAATCAGACCCTTTTGTAGGCACTCACTTTTTAAAATTCCCCAAAATGGGCGTCTTAGTACTTACACCAGTTTAAACCAGCACCGTAAGTAGAATACCCTATCGATACCGCATCAATACCGTATTCTTACAGAATCACTAGCGTAATGACTGGAATACGGTAGTCAATTTCTGCCCATTTCCGGTACTGTATTTACAATATTCAAACAGCGATTAATTGAATGCTCGAATGTAGAACAAGTTTCTCTAACTACTATTGTTTACAAAAAGAGACTAGTCCAATGTAAGTCAAACACCATTGGCTTCTTGGCGACCAAATTTGGCGTTCGAAGGCTATCATCGATACTGTAATTAAGTAGGAGTTTATATTACTCACATGCGTTCTATACTATCAATTCAGCCAACTTTTCTAACCTGAGAGCTTTTGTAATAGTACAATTATACGTAGCGCCGCGCCGGCGGCCAACTTTCGTTCAAGGATTCAGACCTGGGCTAATTAAACAGTAGGGACACGCTATGCCTACAATATGTAACTTAAGTGTAACATTGAGATTAATCCAAATGGAGGGGTAAGGAATTCCTTTAGCAAACGGCATTTGGCATATGGCGACGCAACTATGTAGATATGTAATCACATAGTACGTGCGTTAGCAACAGGACTGGTGCAATGATACCAGACGGAGATCGGTCACTACATGTACTTGGGTGTGGGGGAGAACCCCCCGGTTGGCCTAGAGTGCCAACCGTGTGCCCCAAGAAACTTAAGAGGCCAAAACCTGGTATTTTATATATATTTTTGGATTTTTTTTGGATTCTTTGATGAAAATCTTGGAAGAGTTCTGATGATTTTCTCCCCCATTGAAGATAGGAGTTTTTGGCAGGTCTTATTGGACCCAGCCTGTTGTACTCACACATCCTCAACCAATTGTCGTCGAGTCTGATCACTTTGGTACACACCCGAGTACTTGCACATATTAGTATGTATTTAAAGTACATATTCACACAGAAGAAGTCTTTCCTGCGCGTACATACCCAGAAATTTCTCAATATATTATTTCAATGATCCTTAAGTTCTTAAGATTTAACAATGAAGAAATTATTGTTTCCCAGCAGGTTTCGCCTACAATCCTATAACTACATGTATTTTGACCAGTACAGTGCCTACTAAGCATCTCCCATAACTACATGTAAACTCTATAAGTCGAATATGTTGTAAGATGAATAGAAAAGGGGACAGTGGTATATTGTATTACATCTAGTAATAGAACAGCGAGAAACCAAGGATATGAGGCCACGTAATTGGGACACTACGTATAAACTAAGTACCCGACAGAAGACTCTCGATCTCCTCCATTGATTATCATAATGATAGTACATATAGCAATCGGTCAGAGTTACATATATTAAGCACACTTCATGAACCCCCTGTTACACTTCCCAGGTTAACCCGGACCAGTAAATATAAAGAATCAATATTAGTATCCGGATTCAGGTTACAGGCAATAAGTTCCTGGATCTCCTGGCTTGTTAATTATTACTTGCGATCTCTTCGATCTTTTAGCAGGTTAGATGGATCATAATCTATGGTTCCTTCTTTTCACTACCCTTTATACGGTGGTATCTACCTCTATAGGCTGTACTAATCTGACGACACAAACGAGAAATCCGAGTGATATATTGTGATGCAATATTTACTCCTCCAGTTAGTAGTGTAAGTTAGAAGTTCGCATCAGCCTAAAAAGACCCTTTCTGGCTCTATGAAGCCTTTAGAATCTTGATGCTGACACCCCCACTAGGTATGCACGTGTACTGCATATTTCTATAGGTGGTTATCTTCCGGCCGCGCATGTGATGGGCCTGATACAAACTAATTTCACCCATGTATTTAGACTAGAAGTAATATTGTTACGGCAGTAACGTGGTTTGGGACGGGGCCGGGAATATCAGCCCAATTGAGGCAACGGACTTACGAATAAAGTCAATTTGGGGGCAACGACGAACCTGGGGCAACGACGAAAACACAGGTTTCAGTCAATCAAGCGATTAGATACCAGCCTGAGTGCCTGTGCCCCGCCCGCCAAATATCCCTGTTCGTCGTTCAACCAGTTTCGTCGTTGTCCCCAAAATGACTTTACCATCTTGCTAGAGGAATTGCGGTTTTATATATCAGAGTAATGTGAATACATATATATATCCGCTATAGTTACTCCTAAGAGCCTGAGCTCGAACCTATCCTATAATTTGAGATTAAGACTATTTATCTTTGATAAAAGGCGATATAGCATTATACCAGGAGCGACAGAGGCCCTTAAATAGCTAGTCCCTTCATTTCACATCGAGTGGCCTTAATTAACTTCTTGAGACTATATATATTAGTCTTGACTAATTCTCTAGATCCTTCGACTAATTTTCAGTTATTTGCTAAATATACTGACCTAAATACCATGGCCTATATATGGATATGGTTAGCCGGTCTGGACTGGTGGGGAGGGGGTATGGGAGCTGTGTGGGGTTGTATAAGTTAACGCCGAATAGCTATAGCCTTATAAATACTAGTTGTGATGGAGCGTGGCAGCTGCCATGGTATATCAGATAACTATTAATTGCTCATAACCCTCTATATCTTATCTTAGTAGCACTCGGCAGAATAATTGCTGTTGTGTACCCTTGATTGTTGGTGAGCGACGTCGCGTCCAAACAATACTAATATACTAGAAACCAGTCTCCAAGCTCGATCAGTTGCTTTCTGTAAATACTAAGTTGTAAGTGTACTAAATTATATGGCTCGACCTCATGATCATAATCTAATGTGACGTGAGAAAATTTATGGATATACAATGCTCTAGACCTACATATAGCTAACCGGAAATTAACCCTCTCTATATAGAATACAAGACGCCCTGGAGAAATGTATCTTGTAAATTTAATTAATCCCGTTATAGAAACACTTAAACGGTATTCTGACCGGAATCAATACACCAGTAATGTACTATATACCACAATCAATCGATTTTTCGCCCACTTTCTGATACCGTATATAAATATGGAACGTTAAAATTTATACATACAAGTATACACAT
This sequence comes from Morchella sp. 2016-103, assembly GCA_024713925.1. NCBI lineage: Eukaryota > Fungi > Ascomycota > Pezizomycetes > Pezizales > Morchellaceae > Morchella > Morchella sp. 2016-103. Next base: position 1,525,780 of record JAMGZF010000002.1, read on the forward strand.
GATCGGATTGGCTATACCGGAAATATTAGGTCAGATTACAAACACTCGCGAACGAACGGCCGTACATACGCGTGGGAGCTTCTGCACGTACTTTGCATCGGGTACATGTATATGACGTCTTATCGAGATCACCTGCGTTGTAGTTGCGGACTGATGAGTACATGCAATTTCTTGGGATAGTATAACCATGATGTACCCGTAACCGCTTAGCCACCCCCTATAAAACACATCTTTTAGGTGTAGAATTATCTGTGAGCGTTCAGCTTTAGTCGGTTTGATTATGCAAACATCAAAAAACCAAATAACAAACCTGATAGCATGGTTATGTGGTCTAATGGCTAAAAGCCAGTGACTCATTACACATAACGCTACATTGGCCTCAAGTACTACTACATGTATATATGTACTGTAGAGACTGTATGGGATATAATTCTCTTGCCTCCGTGGTGGGGGCATTTGAATAGTACATGATGTACGTGCAGTTAGCATATAGTAATTTGTCTAACCGGATTTAAACAAACCTTATCACAATTACTAGAATTCACTAATAAAGTGATCTGTATTAGTAAACATAAAAAAATCTTAAAATTTCCATCGAGTGACTAGCTGTGAACAAGGTGCCAATGATCAATATTAAATTCTGCAATAATCATTGCCAAGTAATATCTGCAACAACGCCAGCTGATTTGTGAAAAAAATTTGGCTAATCTGGTACTCTTTATGCATTCAGAACCTCCTCGTACCTAGGAAAATCGAGGCCTTTTTTCGCGCTGTAGTTCTATAAGTACATTTGAGGGATAGCATAATAGAAAGCGTGGATGCATGAGACTAGCACTACAATATTATGGCCTACAGCTATTCGACTAAACTTATGGTTTTTCGCTTACCCCCAACCTTTTTTGCTTATAAATCATCACCCATCACTCGGTGATTTACTTCGATCCGTTTGGGTTCCCCAGGGTCTTAGGATGATCGTAATTACATTTAACTTGCCAATTTTGAGTATGTTTTTTTATTCTAGCGAAGACAATATGCGCGCACCCAAGGCGGGCTTGGTGGATATTGATTCTAGTGTGTCTCGCTAGTTGAAAGGACGAGTGATTTAATATGATTAATGTTGACAAACCAACGTTAACCCCCCCCCCTTTCTAAAACGTGTCGTTTTAGCCATTCCCGTAAAACAAAAAGAAAGAAAGAGAAAAAAAAAGGCCAACTGATGAGTCTCATAAAGGCCCCTTAGAGCATTGTGATTCAGAACTGATGATCATCTGCTCAAACCCGGTATTGATCGAACTGCCAAGCGATGATCATGAATGACCTCTGCGGCTACAGCGCATAATCTGGTTAATATTCGAACATGTATCTTGGTAGTGTTGCGGGGTGCCCGAACGACATACATACATTATTTATATCTATATAAGGCTGTAGGTAAGGGAGCCTTACATACATACATAGAATAGGAGACCCAGTGAAGTTTAAGGCCGTGTAACATGAGTGGGTATTATTGTCTCATGCATCCCTAAAAGGAAGCCAGGACCCTGGATCCCGGCAATGTGATCCGCAGGGGCTATCCACTGCATTGGTGGAAGGAGGTGGCATTTTACTCGCGGGCCGACCCGTCGAGTGCCGGCATATTGGCCCCATCAATTACGATTTGAGGGGAACAGTAAGCTGACAAGGGTGGGTGTTATCTACATGATGTACAGCCCATGTATGATACCTGTATCGATTATCAATAAAATCTTCATGTCGCGTAGGTAGGTGCCAACAAAAATTTGGACCCTTTCCCGAGAGCCTGAAATCATTTTACCTGTCCAAGCCCCCACGACTAATTTAATGCAAGGGTGCAACAGATCGATGTTTAAGGGCTCGGGTTGAGGCAAACGCGAACGATTGGTTTGGGTATGTACATGTATGTACCTTATTGTCACAAGAAGTAAATTTGCTTCAGCTAGGTGGAACTGGACGAAAGCCCGTCTCCAAAAGACGGCACTCTTGGCACTTTCTGGGGATAGAGTTGCCCCTACGTACAAGTACACATTATTTATATACACACAAGTAAGTACATGTACATGTACATACACACAACTGGTGCAATGCAGCTCTAGCCCTCTTCACCATTACATGTACTCCATGTAAATGTAACTACCAAAGAAACTCACAAACTCTGATGGACACGAGTACCTAATAGAAACTCATATATGATGCTCGCTCGGTCCGACATTATCCCTGGATAATACTTCATAGAGCTATAATCATGGGTGTAAATACCCGTGGAAGGGTCGAATATCACCAACCAAGAAAGTCGCCCCCCTTGCGATGTTCGTTGCTGCGTCAGGTATCTTCTATGCTAAAGAAGAAAGACTTAGAGGTAAAAGGATCCGCGGAATCACTGAAATGACATATATGTATGCTTCCTACATCACTAGGCAAAGTCTTTACATATTGGTTATAATAGAGACTTTGCCAGCTCTATATTTCAATTATCTGATTGGCAGGCTATGGGATCGGCATCAATCAGGTTACCGGAAAATGGAGCTGGCTCCATTTACGCAAAGTCTCTATTTTCAAGATAAGTGCAGCAAGCCAGTTCCCTTGACAGAAGCTATTGCATGGTCATGATCAGGTCTAGTGGCGCGTGACCTACACACATAGCTGTTGCTTCTCCTCTGTTCTCTACGGTTTTCTGACCAATAGCTAATAGCCGGTTATCATGAGTAATGGAAAAACAATCGAATTCTCTGGTGTGTGATCATACTTACAGGGTGTATGTACCACGCCAGCCTCATGATCGCAGTTATCGTCCCATATCTGCGTACACATCTTTGCCTCGATGGGGGCCCATCGGTATGGGTGAAGCGACGACAGGTAATATGTGCAGTCTCAGATTTCTTCCTACCCGCCCTTATCCCTTGGACGGATGAAATCCTTCGCGGCTTGGTCCGTGCATTCACTTTGTCAAGGCCATAGAGCCAATTATAAATAAAAAAGTAGGACAACTGTTAGTTCAAAGAGGGAGGCGCGAATTCGAGGGCCGTTCCAAGGGATACATCCACTGCCCGCAGATGTCTTTGTCCAGCTATCCCTAATTGAGATCTACGGGCATCACTGGTTGTCAGAAGCTCCCGAGACATGCAAAACTGTGGTCTTATCAACCACTTCGAAGAGATGTAGACAACAATTGGATCCGGCTACATGTACTCCGGTGTGAAGGGTAAGTGAGTAGAACGCGGCGGTGCGGTTTGCGTTGCTACGTTCTACTCACTTACCCTTGACACCATAGTACAGTTCTTGTAAATAAGAATTTCTTCCATGTTCGTGATAACGGCGTACAGATGACGTGGATGAGACAAAAAGAGAAGTGGTAACGTGTTACCAGTGTAGCCAGGCAAGGGTTGCCTGAGTCATGTACTTCCAAATAATCTTGATACAGGTTTGTCGATGGATGGTAAGCTACTCGCGCGTTAATTAAATCCTGAGGAATTTTGTGAGCCTGTTGCTACCAAGAATTCTCAGGACCTAATTAATACGTGGGTAGATCTAGGCAATAATACTATATTGTTATAAGTTTTTTGAGCGGGTAATAAACAGCAAGGGGGTGCCCGTTCTTTGACCCCCAAAATTCCACTTTATTCTGTAATACGCCGATACATCGCCCCCAGCCCTAGTCTAGATGAAGTGACCCTTCTTCAATAGCATCCGCGAGAACCTCCTTAGACAACCTTGTCCAAGATTGTAGAAAATTCCTATATCGGAGACCTGCAGTATTTTTAAGGCAAATGTATGCTCAATCAAAATTGCCAGCCATCCCTACTACCTCACCTAAAGCACCATCACCATCCCGGCATTGCTCTCTGTCTCTCAACTCTTTCTGTTTTCTTAGCCCCTCTTCTCGCTTCCTCGCTTTCCTTATCCCTTTATCCTCATAGCCTTCGTTCTTGCCTGTATCACTGCCAAATAACGTTTCTCCGATTTTTGTAGTGAATGCATCGATTCTTCTCTGATTTTCCTTGAATCTGAGGTTGCAAACCTTGATCAAAGTCTTCAAGTATATGTCGTCAACTAGTTTTCTTATCTGTCCATTAGAACCTTCAATTATGCCGATGATCGAATCCATAATAAGGCCATTGCAACGTATCGCAACCATTGGGAATGAGGATGTCTTGAGGCCAGGGTTCATGATTCCTGACTCACGAAAGCCTACTGACAGGGCCACCGTAAGAATTTCATTGGCTGTTTCAAGGTCGGCAGTCTGGATATGTAGGATCTTTTAAAGGCTTGATTAGTGTGTTGTCCTGGTAAAATGTGGAGCAAAATACCCTCCACATACCATTGGCTCGAACTTCAGATGCACGAAACGGGTAGTAGATGAGATGTCGAAATCTGCTACTTCACCCATCCGCAGCTCTACAAGCTCGCTTGGCCCTCCCTCATCGCTAGCAATTTCTGTAACTGCTTCATTCTTTTCGCCTCTAAAAAGTATTTCTGCAATCTCTTGATTACTCCTCCGCTCCACGTCGCTCATGGGATCATGAGACACGAATAGCCATTTCCCGCCCTCTCCCTTTCCTCCAATTCCAGCTTGGCCGGTCCTGTTTCCTCGACCTTCCCCTTGTGCTTCTTCGGGGCCAATTGGCTCTATGATCTTCTTCACTCCTTCAGAAAAGACGCTGATTCTGCCACTACAGCTACTTGTTGTGAATACCCGATCATGTTGGTTTAATTGGTTAATTAATGGGAGAATTTGAACATCGATTGACCCTTTAGGGGATGCGTCAGGAGCTGTAGAGGCAATTTCAGCTAGTATTCGAGTTTTGTTGACCGCGAAACGGGCTTCTGGTGATGACATTTTTTTCGAGTATATTGAAAAAGGAAAGTGGGGACGAGCGTCTTGGAATGAAGTTTTGATTTGAATTTTGTAGCATCTGATAAGATAAGATTATAAGGACGGGTTAGTTATAATGACATCACTTCAGGGGTAACCTCGACTACCAGATCCTCAGGTCACAACCACAAACCAACTCCCAAGCATAAACACACATATAATAACCTCAAGTCACAACATCGAAAATGCCACCACGCAAAACAAAATCTGACGCAAAATCTGTTTTTTCAGACGAAAATATATCAGCTAATTCCTCGCAAGGCCACAGGAAAGAGGAGCTCTTATTTCGAGAGCTCATCGCCTGAGCCAACAAAGACAGAAAGAAGCCCAATTGATACGGTTTCCGCACCCGGCCCCGCTAAGCGGTTGAAAAGGCCAGAAGAGGTATTTATACCTATCAGACAAGCTATTCCTGGGGGCATCGAGTACCATGCACGTAAGATCCACCCCAATACTTTGAACTTTTTGAAAGGTTTGTTCCATCATTCAGCCAGTTCTTTGATCTAGGTCTTAAGAAGAGCTTAGATAGCCTGCTTATCATCAGATTTATAATGCCGACATTGGGCGTAAGTGGGTAGTAAGATGTATCAATTACTGATCTTATACCAATAACTGCAGATCTAGCAAAGAATAATGATCGTACGTGGTTTAATAGTATGGCTCTACACTCTGCCCGCGCTCCGCGGAACGATAGTTGCTTTTATATATATCAATTTCTTCTTGGGACGTATCCAGTTAGATCCCAGATCCATTTACGCCTCATACATATCTAAAAGTAAGAAGATAAAGCGTTTCCGTTGCAGAAAATAGCGGCCTGTTTAAGAGCGCCAAATCCGGTTTCGAATCGTTCGCTGAAACCTTGAGCAAATCAATCATTACAGAAGTGGATGGCACAATCCCGGAGTTACCAATCAAAGATTTGGTAGGCCCTGTCCCGAATATTACCTGAAGCTGTAATTTGCTTATTTTCAGCCTCGAATACTTGCTTTTCTTATCCGGTTGATCGACCAACTATCCCCGGGTCGCTGGATGGGTTTCCCTTGGTTAGAAGATTGCATCTACTTCCCAATTGCGTATCTGCATGCGCTGTATCTCACATGATATAGTTGTGTTAATGTTGAGCCAAATAGTCCTGTCGGTACGAGGACTGGATATTAACACTCTTCGGATCCATTGTTTATGTTGAGCTGATGAAAGTTATGCAATGAAATAGATTTTTCGGATATATAGATATCCGGTTCAGCAATGATCGAACATCTTACAAGGTGGGGCTTACCTTACTCTGTCTACTAATGCCCTGTGCATATGCTATCATTGGCAAATTTGAGTTGCCAGAAACACATTTACTAACCGTCCGATTATTGAAAGACCTATTTCTCTGCTGCATGGTAATGATACCGTTCAATCGTTATTTGTTGTCCCCAATACACCCGAATACGACGTGGCTCAATCCACTTAATTATGGCTATTGATGATCAGAATTCAATCCAGAGGAGACCACTGGCTGGTTGGAAATATGGAGATGAGGATGAATTATTTCTAATATTGTCCTAATGCAGGTCGCGGACGGGCAAAAAGGGTCCCTACGCATGCTATTTCTTGCCAATACAGCCTGGGAACTCATTCGTGTCGATCGCTTGTTGTCAAACTCTATTGAGCGATTTTTTGATTTTTTTCTTTTCCTCACGCTTCAGCGCTTGCACCCAAGTCAATTGTCCACGGTCCTTGATCCCACCGATTCTTTCCTCGACCAGGATTGACGTAGACTGGTCTGAAGCAAGTAACATGTCTTTCTTTGTTTTTTCTATCCTCGCATGTTCGTGTGCCATGGCTCTTTGGAGATACGCTTGCCTGGCCGTGTTTCCTTTGACGACCATGTGGTTTGATTGTCCACGTCGCGTTTTTTTTTTTTTTTTTTTTTTTTGAAATTTTTATTCCAGGTACGATCCGGGGAACTGCTTTTTCTTTCCTTTTTTTCCCTCTCTTTGCTTTTTCTTAAAATTCTCGACACCTTTAATACTCCTTGTCGACGACTTCCTTTCGGAAAGGGAGTTTAAAGCTAACTAGGAATGCACAATTACGCAGGAGGTAGACTCTATCGTGCTGAAGCCCAACCGCTCAACTTACTTAGATGTAACAAAAAGTATACTCACTAGGGGGGAGCTGGCCAAGGAGTTTTTTGGTGTCCAAGCGGGTGATAACGAGCGAAAAGCCGTCCAAGCGTTCGTGGAGGGGAATAAGGAGGACGCTTTGAAAACCGCGCCAAAGGTAAGTTTTTTTTCTTGTTAACTCAATCACCCGTCGGTTGTCTTTCAAACCTTCCCTTCTCCTGTACCCCCGGCTCTCTGGATTTAGATCCATAAGAGATCTACGGTGCATTCGGTTCGTCATTTCTCTTGACGACAAGATTTTCCCGAAAACAGTAGCGATACGATTGGTTCTTGGTCTCGGAGAGAATTTTGCATCTGGTCTCCCCGAATATAATCTTCGGATCAGCTTGTCTAGTCTGGAAAGAGTATCCTGTACCCAGTTATTTCTTTAATACTCCACAAGCCATTGCATCTCGTAGCAGTCCTCATTGCAATGTTTATCGCGTTTGCTCCTCATTACTTCTTTTTTCTTTGATATCCTGTGAATACCACTATGTATGCGTGTTGCCTTTTGGCCCATATTACCCGCTTCTCGTATTGTCAAGATGTCTTGTCCCTCCGGTTTTTATTTTACCAGTTAACAGTGGATGGTATATTGTTGACAAAGGTCGTATTGTATCGGCTTCTTCCAGAATTACCCGAAGGATCATAAAGAAATCGAATTGCTGAGGCTTAGGAGCTATACGCTTGGGAAACAGCTAACCGACAAAGAAGTTACTGGAGATGATGTTGTTCAGAGGATAGCCGGAATTTCAAAAGCATGGAGCCCTTTGTAAGTCGTTTATTTTTTCTTTCTTTTTTCCAGTGTTCCATAGTAGTCTTGTGCATCATCATCCCCGTGGTACACAAAATTCTTTACTTTTTATTTTGTTTCGGCAGGCAGCTAAATGACAGCTGTCTGTACCCCTGTTGTAGATCAGTTATCTCAACAGCATCGTCATGCCGGACATTAACGCGGAATCTTCGAATGGGGAAGATGCTGTTGCTAGCGGGGAAGAGGATATGTAGTGCTGGTAACTAGTCGACGTGGGTACGATTGCGGTTATCGGACAAGGTTGCGTCGGGTACTGCCGGACGCGAAATCCAGTCTCCTCTTTCACGGGATACGCACGGACATCGACTTGATTTTCTGGAGGCTTGGACCAAGATGCTGAATTCTGACGTCCCTCAGTCATCCTGGTCTTTTGACGTACGGATTTTTTTTTTTCACGCTTACGAATTTTTTTTTTGGAGGGGGGTGTAGAAACTCCCACTATGGTCAAGCTGGACCGTTTTTCTATTCGGACTCTATACTTATTTCCTCATAGATACGGTAGTAGTAACAAAACTGGATACATAGTAGTGAGGAAGAGATATATTTATGCTTACAGTATTGTCTATGGACCGCCTTTCGTCATTTTTTTTTTGTCGTATGATCCAGTGACTTATTCGGCATGTGGTGTGATATGCAGCATAGAGCTTGAGCAGAATGAATTCTACATGTCTCCATTGGTTCTGTACTCTGGACGGGGCGGCCCGTCACTGAATGGGATTTTTTGTGGCACAAGATGCAGACGGTCAAGCATTTGCCACGATTGGCCAGAAGAGGATCTCAAGTTGAGTACCGAGGAAGCCGCGGCAATACCTTGGATGAATGCTACGGCGTAATATTCGCTCGCTTGATCATGAAGTGGGGTTGTGTGTGCTGCTAAGCCGGCCCAACACCCGTACATCGCCTAACACGTTTGGAGGCTGAGGCCGCTCTCTTGATTTGATGGGTTTCGTTTCTGCAGAAGATTGAAACGCGGGGAGCCTTGCAGGTGGGAAGGTTTTGCCAGAATGTTCGATAGCTCAGCTGGGAACGGGAATCGGTGGCACTATTGCTCGTTCGGGTGCATCAGTGTTGCTCACCCGCTCGCTTTACTTTACCTGGGCTAACAATTGGCTGGTTGGAGATTCAGGGTCCTGAATGATCCTCCATGACTTAGCAACAGTCAGACGCACTCCTACACCCCATGGTTTGATCAATTCGTACAAGCAAGTGTACAAGTACTACGGGTGTAGGGGCCGGTCGCCAGACTTACCCTTACACCCGTAGTACAATTCCTACATGACACACATATGAGTCGGGGTTCGAGGAAATATGGATTATATCGTTGTTTTAGATGCTTGGTTCGTGTAAGCAAGACTTATTTATACCATCATATATCTAAGTACATGTAGGACGTTTAAAGAGCAAAGTTACATGTATCTAATGGGCCACGAAGACGTCTCAAGAATAGTTACATGTAGATACATGTCCTACTTGAGGTATGTACTTTCATTACTACATTACTACATTACTGCATTACTGCATTGCTGCATTGTTCAATTGATCTGTATTACTATTCTTTGCCTTGTCCATGATATATTGTAGGCCTGTTTGAGCACGTAATAGTACTCTCTCTACATGAACAGAGTCCATTGAGTTAAAGTATGTACATATGTCCACATGACTGGTGACATCAATGGCTCAAACCTTTTGCCCTTGGTTTTCGGAAGTGCAAGATCGCTGTGATCGCACAAAGCCCGGGAGCATGTGCATTCCGTCTGCACGTTGATGAACAACGCACATCACGACCTCCAACCGCTGGGGTTAAGGACAGTACATGTAGTAAGCCTAACGATTTGTACCTACATAGAGTACCCACAGAGTACCTACTTTAATTCTACAAGCGGCTACTCAACAGAACCGAATCATCGACAGTGACGTCGATATACCCCCGTGCGTTTTATTATTATTATTATTATTATTATTATTATTATTATTATTATTATTATTATTATGTTTGGTTTCTCGTGCTGGATCCATGGAGAACCCCCCCCCCCCCAAACACGTTCGACCCGCATCTCCGGGTGTAATTGCCTAGCCAACCGTGTACCTTGCCCTGAGTACATGTATGTACTACTATACCTCCCCCATGCTCACCCCCTCCAACAGCCGGATTGCCTACCTGAGTTGCGATAAGCAGGTCCAATGGTTATATTCTTGGGAAATCTATGACGCCTGCACTCCCCTATGCCTCCGTCTCGGGAGTGTAAGGGTCTCAACCAAGATAGAAGTGTCTGCATGTTTCACGATTTACAATTGCCATAACTATTTACTTACTCACATCCTACAAGTTAGCTACATGATGTGCCTATTTACGGGTATATTCAACACCACCACCACCACCACCACCACCACCACCACCACCACCACCACCACCACCATCACCAGCAGCAGCCCATGGCACCTGCTTTTATCGGGATGAAGGTTGTTGAGCAGAGCAATGGCATTCACGTATGTTAGTTGTGGGCTGTGGTCGAACTCTGATTTCCTAATTGTAGTTTCCCATCTTATGGGAGAAGAGTGCTGTCCCAAAAGATCAGTCATGGGGGAGTTAACGAACTGCTTTCGTGTCCAGCCGGCCTTAGTCATTTCTTTTTCCCCTCTTGATACTCCTCTAGTATGCCTGGAGATAAACTGTCTCACTTCCCTGAACGTGACTTTGACCCACAAACCCACCAACTCAAAGCCCTGTATCAGGCACGTAGCTTGCTGCCATCTCTCACACCCCCCCCCCCTCACCTTCCATCCTCTACCTCGCCCCAACGTCTTCACTCCATCCTCACCCCTTTTGCTCATTCTTGGTGGGTGCGTCAAGCTTCTCTTTATCGTCCCTCATTCTCGCATCAGCTGGTTCCCCCGCTTTAATCAGTAGAATTTCTCACTTTCACATTCGTCTTCTGCTTCCGATCAGATCGTAAGTTGCCAATAGGCCAGGCCAGGTAGGACCTTCTGTCCAGCCAGCCGGCAAGGATTGATCGAGCCTTCACTCGGCGTGCTGTACATGCACCAGTGTTTACACAGCTATCTACTCACCCCCGTTGGTCGTTCCGTAGCATGTATGTTGACTACCCGCCCGCCGAGTGTCATCATAGCCTCGTCTTAAGCGACTAAGAGTTCAAAGAATACAGCCAATTCCTAGGTCCAAAACACCATACACCTCTTTTTGCCCTCCTCCTCCTCCTCCTCCTCCTCCATCCACACAGGCACAACTCATTCATACGAGGCTGTTGTATCCGGTCAACACGTTTTTTTCCTTCTTTCTTGACTGTTGTTTACTCTACTGGTAATCGACAACTTATTGTAACCATAGGTGGAGGGGGGGGATTTTCTGCCTAACAGCAGAATCAGACGAAAGTCATCCCGGCACCAGCCAAGTACCACCGGGGAGGTCGGATTCCATTGGCGTGCATTGTGTTAGTGGTGTCGTCCCTTTTATTTGCAACCCCGTTTCTGCAGCACTGCATAATTATTATCACTATTATCCCATAGGATATCAATCCATCTGTTTTGTCGTTTTAATACTGTTTCTGTCTCACTGTTCCTTGCTTTTATTACTTTATTATTTTTGCTGGCCGGCCGTTGACGTTTGCAGGACAGAAGAGTGCCGTACATACGTTACTGTCCGGGTTTTTTTTTCTCCTGTTACTACTTCTGTTGGCTGTTATTATTGTTGTGGTTGTGGATAATCTTTTTGTTACTTGGGTAGTATTCTGGAGTGAAGTGCATATCATAGAGTGTGGGAGAGCAAAGAAGGTCACCAATCCCCGTCATCTGTCGTGGTCGTGATCAGGTCACATTAATACCTACTCTGCATTCTCCATCTCTGGGACTCTGGGAAAAGTCAACGAATCTCGCCTAGGATCCGTAAGCGGATTAGCCAACCAATTCACACAGCTGTGGGGAGGCAAGGATTGGTTTAGCGCTATTAATGCTTAAGGAGGACAAGACAGCTGCAGTGTTAGGAACCGTGTAGTGAAGCCAAAAGATTACGCCAGCAAAGGACAGACACCGGTACCTGGCCGCTTCTGATTTTCGCGGTGTTGTCCCTGTCCACTCACCTCCGAGAGAGTCCTGATTTTCCTTTTTTTTATCACCCTTAAACCTCTTCTCCCACTGTGATCTCAGTTGCAGGAAGGATAATCTAAGCGGCGGGGAGGCTCTTTTGGCTTTTGGTCCCTGCAACAGCATCTACCGGGCCTACCTCTTTCTGTTGCGCCGGTGAGCACTTGACCACTACTCTACTCTCTTCTGCTATTTACTACTATTTTACTACTACTGCTGCTACTAACAGTTGCTACTACCTGATCCCCTTGTCCCCTCCCTTCCTCTTGCGCGCCGCTACCCACCCCAAAAATCGCACCCCTCCCCCATCTTGCTTACATCCGTACCACTATCAACAACCCAAAATTCACGCCCCCCCCCTCCCATTCCCCCCCCCTCCCCTCCCCCTCCATTTTCCCCACCACCTGCCAAACAGGCAAGTGTCCTTTAAAATTTATATATATATATATACATATATATATATATTTACACATTCAGCTAGGTAGAAAAGGTGGAGGAGAACGAGAGACAATTCGAAACAAGTCTCGAATCACCATTGACCGCTTTCTTACCCCCGATTCCAGTCGAGTCTCACATAATTATAACGGAAGCCGCTGAAGTTGATCCGTCCCATCTGCACGGCTTCTGTCTCTCCTGCAATCCACCCGCTGCACCCTGACAGCCCGCTCTTCCCGCTCTCCAGGGAAGGGGGAAAAAAAAAGGTGATTGATTTGATACTTAAGGCTTCTTGTCCATCCCGGTACTCCGGTTCCAGCGTCATCCCATCATCGTCTCCGGGATTGTCTGATCCGTCCCCCAGCCAACAGTAGGAAGGGAGGGCATCAGTCAGATCAAGGGCCAGAATAGGAACAGAACGGAGGAGGAGGAGAAGAAGAAGAAGAAGAAGAAGAAGAAGAAGAAGAAGAAACCCACACCACCGTCACGGATTCAACACTGGTCACTTCTCTTCCCCCTCCCCCTCCCCCTCGATAGATAGTACATACGCCCCCATCACCTATATACATTGCCTTGTTTTGACCTTGTTGATTGACATTTGCCTTGTTGATTAACATTGAACACCCGTCTTCCCTTCCTCCCTCCCTCCCTCCCTTCCGCCCATCCACCCATCCACCCACCCACATCCACCTAGTCGCCCATTACCCCATCCACCCACACCCACATAACCACCCACACCATAGATAGATACTCATACTCACTCACTCACTCACTCCCATATACCGGTGCATATCATCATTACCACCGCCACTACTACCAACGCCCACCCCCCCCGGTGCTATTGCCATTGCGGTACCCCACACCCCCCTCCAATCCAACCCTCTCCACCACCACCACAACAACTACAACTACCACAACCACAACTAGAACCACAACCACAATCACAACCACAACCCCCATCCACCCCATTGCATCTTCCCTTTTTTTTTTTTTTTTTTTTTCCTTCTGGCGGGAGCCAACGGGCCCTTACATTCCCGAGATCAGCTGCCCCCCCCCCCCCCCCCCCCCGCTCTCTTCCACGCGGCTCCTTTCTGTTTCGTCAGGTTTCACAGACATCCTATAGCGTCCTGCATGCCATGCTCCCGCAAAACAGGGCTTGACCTTCCTTTAAACTCGCTGCATCCCATCCTCACTCAGCCACCTGCCCTCAGAGCTTCAAATGTCCTGGAATCTCCCGCCCAGCGGCAACAATCCCCATCAAAACGAGTGGTCAGAGGAAGACCGTGAAAACATCGGTGGGCAATCGTCTGAAGAAGAAGACACCTCCGACAGCTACCACCGAAGACAACGATACTCGGAACAATCAGCCTCAGCATCACCTGTAAGTCCACTCTAGTTACAGTCTCAATCTTAATTTCAACTTCAATTTCAATCTCGATTCACTTCTACCCCCCCCCCCCCAATTCACCCACTAATAACCACCCCGTGCAGAGTACCCACCACCCCCATATTCAACAGCATCCTCTCCACCCCCAGCAACACCACCCTCAGCACCAACAGCATCATCCTCATCATACTAGACAGTCACCCCCGCCTCCCCCGCCTCCGCCCCCACCTCAATCACACCAAGGGAACGAACACAACCCAGATCAAAACATGTCATACGCTGAGATGTATTCGTACAGGATACCTCCTCATCAATTAGTTGCGGGATTCCAACAGCCAGCCCCCCGTCAAAGAACAGCAATTGCGTGTAGATACTGCCGAAGGCGCAAGGTAGGTGCTCAAATCTCTAACTCAGATCTTGGATGCTGATATATTTAAGATTCGCTGTTCCGGCTTCGAGTCCTCCCCCGACGGTAGATGCGCCAACTGCCTACGATTCAACCAAGAGTGTGTTTTTACGCCAGTTTCCTCGCAGACTCAAGCGTTTGTGCCTGCCCATGCGGCGTTTGGTCGTGGTGCAACTGGCAGAGCGTCTTCGCAGATATTATACGGAGCACACGGCCAGCCACTCCCCGCGAATTACAATTGCCTGCCGCCTCCCCCGCCTCCGCCCTCGATAGATTTCCATTCGCAGCAGCAATACCAGCGCCCACCTAGCCCTGGTGGATCTAATCGCCATCCCCCTCCGCCGGCATACAATCATCCATATGATGAGCGAATGGCCATACATGATGCAGCAGAGCGAAACAGGAGTATAGAATTGCATCCACCGCTTCTACCGCCCCCCGTATCTGGGAATCCAAGCCAATCGCATTCCCACCCGAGGCGTGGATCCGCAGGTGATTATCCAAATCGCTACGGCCGGAATGACCCGCCCTCCCCTTCGTCCCATCTTGTACCGCCTCATCCCGCGTATTCCCCACCACCACCAGCAGCGACTGGACCGCCGCCAGCCTACCAAGGCCAAAGTTACGGTCAGGGTCCACCGCCATCAATCCCGGGGAATTACTATCCGCAGGCGCAAAGCTCTGGCTCAAATTCGGGCCAGCAGCGACCTAGGTCACCTGTAGGATACCATTCCCCGGGTGATCGCTCGAGCGGCTCGCCGCATCCGTTCCACCCGCCGATGCAATATCCACCGAGACCTACGTCCTCAGGCCCCAACCCGAGCAACCCGAGCAACCACCCCATTCCTTCAATGCAGATGTCCAATCTGATCGACCCGGGGCCCCAGTCGCAAATCACGAATCGGAATAATCAACGGTCTGCTGCGGATGGGGACATGTTGGACAAACTCAGGCCGAGGTCAGGGCTTTGATTTTGTGCGCACAGCCTAGGCTAGGATTGATTTGACCTCTAGGACTCATGCCTACGATCCTCGGCACAAAGCTGCCAACGGTACAGGTTGAATTGTGTCCCAGGTTGGCATATCAAACCCCTGTTTATTAATTATGCATAATTTCATTGTCTTTCATTGACATTGTTTTTTTTTTTTTTTTTTTTTTTTTTTTGCAATTGCCACGAATCCCCGAGTATTTTTTATATAAAAAATAGGTAGCACGTATGTAGGGACCTACTAACAAACATGTGAATTGAAATGCTGCTTTATCGTTCTTGCTTATAGTTTGTACCAGTTTCATCTTTCTTTTCTTTCCTCTATCTTTTTACGGGCTGTTGTTTTCTGGTGGCTTTTTTCCGTCTCCTCTTCTCATGTTTTCAGTTGGCTTTGCCGATTTGCATTTCCCTCCGTGATGATAACGCCAGTATCTGCATAGAACGAGATTTGGGGGACTTCTTTTATTGAAGGCAACATCAGCTTTACGTTGTTGGGTTGTTGGCTTTTTATACGTCTTTTTTTTATTTTTTATTTTTATCTTTGATCATTTAGCCCGTAGTTGCTGCCTTTGAATTTTCTCTACCCTCATTATCCAGATGTTTATATATTCTCTCTGTACAGTCTTTCATTCTGTCGTTTCCGTCCTTTGATAGCTTGATATCACCACATTCTTTTATTTTTGGGGGCTTCACAAAAAAAATTCGTGATTATCATTACTGCATAATGGTTTCCCCTCTATCATGGGATCTCTTTAAAAGGGAAAAGAAAGAGGAAGGGCAAAAACAAAAAAAAAAGATGTTTATCGTTATTTACTTTTTGTTTATGCTCTCAGACGTTACTGGTTTTATAAGCGCTTCGCGGAATCGGTCAATGTCCAAAATATTTACCATTTCTTTTGGTACGGTAGTACCATCCAATGAGGGGATAGCGGGTTTGGTTCGAGCACGTACGGCAGCAACGTGGTATGGTGCACCATAAGAACATACATAGCTGGACCGGCCAAAGCTTTTCGGCAGGTTCATTGGTTGTTAAACAGTTGAGTAAGGCAAAGATCAGACGAAAAGAAAGAAAAAAAAAGAAAGATAAAGGCATGGTCGTTGCGTTTGGAATGTTAAAGAGAAATGGCCCCATTTGGGCAACATGAAGCTACCACCCACAGCACCAGAAACCAGGGGGAGGGGGGGGGGGTGAAAAAAAAAAGAAGGAAACAGTAGGAAACAGGGAATTCACGGGAGGGAAGCACAAACAAAAAAGGAAAAACACGCACGAAATGCATGCAACGGACCTGGCTTACGGTTCCAACTACAATACCCGAGTTGTAATACATGTATGTAGTTAAGAGCAATCGCTAAACCAAGCTCTTGAAGCTCTATTTTCGTCTGTAGTTTGGGCTGGGGGGGGAAAGAAATGTTTCGCAATGTGCATCATGGCCAATCAAATCTCGGGTGCGTGCTCTGAACACTTATAGTACTTGGTGTTATTAATGATAGTAGAGCACTACACGAAGTAGTACCTACAAAGTACATAGTACACCTATGTATCCATCTACTTAAGTAGGTACACAGACATCCATACTCTCTAATTAACGTCTCTCAGTCAGCCTTCCCTTCCACCCCCAGAACGCACCCCACTGGGCATACATATGCGTTACGTTGCAGCTGCTCCATTTCGTCCTCCCGCCACTAGTTAAAGAGCGAGGGAGAGGAGGGGGAAAAAAAAAAGACCCCCCCCCCATGCTCGTTCGTCTGTCTGTCTGCCTCTCCTGCATCCCACCTCCTCTCCACCACCCCCGCTTGCCTTATGATGGCCGGCGTGTATCACTCACATGGTCCTCTCTAATCTTCCCAGGCTTGTGGAAACGTCGAATTGCGAACACGGGTAGTTAGGCACCACCGTACGACTCGATAGTCCCAAGGGAGGTCTTGTGATGGCGATCATTATTGTTGTCACAATTGCCGCTTCCGGGGCTCCTGAGGGGGATGATATTTGTAGGGTCGACTCCATTCACCTTGTCAAATTTGTACGGGTCCAGATCTTGGGCTGTAACGCAATCATTCTGAGTTGGCCGGCACTGACAGAATAGGAGTACAATTCGTATGATTTAAAAGACATAGAGCGGGGTTAGCGCAACGGCTACGGTGGTTCTATATTAAAGGTGTGCTACATAACCAAACTAAACACTAAACTAATTGGTATCAATTTTTTATTCCTAGAGAGGGGGTCCGATAATAACAGCAATAACCATAGGAAAGCGGGCAAAGGAGTTTTTTTTCTTATGTAGCACGAAACGAATATTTATGAGCGCATGGTCGGAACCACCCGGCACAGCCATGCCAGAGCTATCCTCCTCGAGTGACTCTGTATTGGGCTGGGGAAATACAACCCAGCTCTACTGCACACGCCATCACTCGGACAAGTTCAGCCTCGGTAGCAACCACATATACAACGACCAAAGTTAAGAGAATTGATGGGGCCACGTTTCAAGAGAACAGAAGCATTTTCTGTGCGAAAAAAAAAAAACCACAACAGCACAACAGCGGAAGCTCTCTACGTTTAAAGGCGATCGGCGTTCGTGGGGTCAACCAGGAGTTTGGGAATTGAGCAACGATTCGTTACAATTAAAAGGCGTTGAGAGAAGGTGAGAAAAAAACACAAACATATCCCCTTTTTTAGCCTAAAATATTCCAGGCAAGAAACCTTTCCTCCCAATTGTAATATTGACTGGTTCTGAGCCTTCACAATAGGGTAGAGTCCGTTTTCTCAAGAGCTATTTCCGAATCTTTTAGTAGAGTTGTTTCCTCAAAGAAGCCTGAACTCACCTATCGCGGAGAGCAAGAGGGAGAAAACTTTCCTGCCACTAGCTGGTCAAGAGTTGATCAGAGGAAAATTCTCGCCGAACAATTCTCGGACGATGTGGGTTAGAGCACCAAAGAATGTTTCGATCGACGCCAAACAGAAAACCACAAAACAACTCTCCTAGTGCAAACAGGTCGCACCGGCATCAATATTAGTCCTTTCCGTCCCATTTCCGCCCTCGTCCACCTATTATAGACGGTAGTTATAACTAGTCTCGACTAGGCAGCCCAAACCTCGCCCCAAGATTTTCAAGAATCTATTTACTCCTCATTCCCGGTTTTGACCCAACGGCTTATCGTCGCGTTTGGGATGAACCCTCTCCATAGAGTCACGAGGCTAAAAATGAGGGGGCGGAATTTCCGTCGCTACTAGAACTAAAAAAATGACATTTATTTGCCGCGGAGGAACACCCAACGCCACAGTAGCCACACAGCCTCACTTATTTAAAATCTCACACATACAAAAGTTCAAAGTCTGCAAAAAAAAAAAAAAAGCTTATGTCTAGCTGAGTATTTATTATATTAGAGATGACATTGGTGGCTCAAACTATACGCTCACTCAACCTCTGTACTGATAAAATAGGTCACGATAACTCATGTTTGGGCACTATGCTTGCCCCCTGGCACTACATTAATAGTTCACTAATCTCCACTAACTAACAATTAACATCTGATTTTGGACTAAAATTGCTAAATGCCCCACTGTGGAACCGGGCGATGGAAACGTGCGTGGCCGGGTCTAGAGACCGGTCCGTGACAGGTTTGATTCCTTCTAGATCAATTGAGTCCCTAGCTGTACTTACAGCTCGATTAGATGTTTCCTTTAGCGAGCCCAGCGCGAAACAAAGCTACAAAGCAGTGGGCCGAAATATTATGGCCATATGTCGTTTTAGTTATGTCCATCCTAAGCTCTACTTTTTGCTCTGAGCGCAAAAAAGGATTTATTTAAGACGCTACCTGCGTTACTAGCCCCGCGGAGAACCCGCCGAAAAACCTTTCTAACTAGGCGCGAACATGATACTGTAGAAGTAGGTGAGAAACATCTGTAAGTATCTACTCCTTGTTTACAGTCTACTAAGGAAGCTAGGACCGCACATATGCATCTATGTAATCTAACTAATAATAATATACCCCAACACGAGCAGTGAATATCTTCACGGGTGCCTCTACAGCAAGGTGCGTACACGCATTCTCTCCAATGGGGTCATAGCTGAACCGTTCGGGGGGAAAACGCTGCAGTCGAAAATTTGTACCCCAAGAAATGACATAGGAAGTCAGCTGAAATTTGTCACCTCACTGAACGTCACTTTAACAACGTCAATTCATTGGCTGCAAGCCCAATTACCTGTGCAGGTGTCCAGATATACCAATTACAAATGAGCGGCATGCTTTCAGGTCTCAATAGGTGGACAGCACATACTAGCATCCCCGCACAGCCCTGAACACAATTAACCCCTAGCTATTCCCCCCATCGTTATGCAATTGCAATAGAGTACCCGCCCCTCCTTCAGAATTCTTCCACCCCTCTTCTCAACATTAAATACCCTGTCGTCCATTTACCATCCTGGTCGACATACCTCCGTGCCTCACATGCATGCCATACCACAAAGATCAAAAGCTTCTTTAGCCTCCGATATAGTAGCAATCCGTGATTTCCGGCGGTGTCTGCGGTTGACACCAGACTGCCAGCGCACATATAACACATATGTGTAGTTACATAGAATCGGAGATAAATCAACCGGTATTCGTTGCATACATACACATATGTCCAGGGCTAGAACAAGGTCTGACAAACGCACGGCCCCTCCTGATCTGATTGCGCCATGGGGATCAATCTACCACTATCGTCACTCTAGGCAGAAAAGTAGGCATCAGAGTCGCACAATGCGTGGACTTACCTGAGTTAGTCTTAGTCTCTTACGCCGTGGTAAGAACCCCTCGCTCTACAAGGGAATTCACCGTAGTGAAGGTGATATAATTCGCACAGAGCATATAAACTAGAGATTGGTCATATGCCAAGGTCTCATGGCCAGTATATAGACACATTGGAAAAGCTCGAGCCCACATGTAGGCAGTGCACGCATCTATTTGCAAATGCGTTGTACCTAGAGGCCATTTATCTGCATAAAGCGAGGCACGATGGCTTCGCGAGATATCTCTTGAGACGACGACGACAATCGCAAAATGAGATGGAGGCGGTGTACGGATTTTGGCACTAATATTGATAGACTTTCACTAACGGTGAGGTAGAAACATTTACTAAAACAAAAAAAGAAATTCACTCAGACCTCAGCGTTTAGTATGATTAGTATGAACGAGGTCTTGCCTGTTAGTGGGGTTATTGCTGGCCTAGTATTATGGGGGATCTATCCCTCGCTATAGCATGGTTCGAGCCCGCAAACCCGGTTTTCAAAATTTTCAGGCCCAAATCCCACGAGCCGAGCCGAGTCAAGCTATCTCTTCGGCTCGTGATTCGTGTGCAAAACTAGTCAGAGGCCTGAACTTTGCGCCGGGATTGGGTAGCGAACTAATGGATAGGGGTTTGCTAGTTAGATAGTGGGTACAACATTGTTAACCAAAATTCACGGGTCCTCGATACCCAAGCAGAAGAGGGTTCGTTGACAACTTTTTTATCTTCTATACAGAGTACAAGCTCACTCGCTCCACTCACAGACACTATTGAAAAACCCCACTTACGTGTTAACAAAAGATAATCGAGTCACAGGATAGATCGACCCACATACTCACTCGTAAACCACTCTGCTCCAACGTGTTCCTTGCTCACACGTCAACACAAGCGTGCCCTTGGCTTTTGCTTCTTTCTTACAAGGTATTAGCTAGGTTTTGCCGAGTGAAGAGGAAATAAGGCTCGAGCTAGATGGAGCTATGTTATGTGTAATTCCTTTCGACGCACGGTCATGATTGATTTTACCATTCAATCTGTGTTGAGATCAGCAACAAAGATCAATTGTGATGTTACACGTATTTGCAAACGAAACGAAACGAGGTCACAAAAAGCAGTGGTGTATGAGTAAGTAATTGAGATTTGCGAGGAACAAACTTCCCCCTTCCACTAGAACAGATAGTAATCAGTGATAACGTACACCGTACGAGGTGCTTATGAAAAGATAGTTAACATAACCATTAGAAAAAAACAATCCTATAAAGATACGCGCGTAGTAAACAAGATAAGGAAAGGTTTGGAAACGAAAATGACTATAAGGGGGAATCACTGTACACTAAAGATGTCAACAAATATTGGGCTAAAAATGAGCGTAAAGGGGTACTTGGGACACCTTGTTGTGTTTCTTTTGAATGGTTAACTTGTGATTCACCTGGGTATTAGAGTAAGGGATAGTGAGGTGAGTTGATTTAGTGATATTGTTCCGTTAATACCGACGTAGTGGAGTAGCATCCCGAAATACCGCCCGTAGTTCCAGAGAAAGCAGGGTCTCAAGAGGCCACAACAACAACAAACTCAACACACTGGTACTATTCATGCTTTTCAATTCTACTCGCGAAGGTTCTCCACGAGTAGGCCCTTTAGGCCACAGGCGAGGATGATTTCCTCCATAACACGGTTGAATGAGGACGCAGCCCCCTTCTCTTGAGTGAAGTGGACGACGCTTGTTCCGGTCTTTTTTCTACCACTGTAAGTGCGAATCTCACCGACGAAAGTTACCTCCTTGATGTTGAGACCTAGGAATATGAAGAGCACAGTTAGAATACGCCCTCGGAGGATATAGGAAAACAAAAGAATACACACTATTTGGGCTCGTTACTCTGGCTCTAAGGATAAGGCCTTTGCGATCATCCTCCACGACCTCCAGCCCATGTGTCAGCCAATCCTTATAGAGCTTGAGAATCTCCCTACGACACTGGAAGGCCGAGATGTTGAACCGGATAGTACGATTCGCAGGTTTGACTTTAAGGAACCTCCAGAACCAGCTACGTTGACCCATAACTCTCGAGAATTCGTCTTGACCGCCTGAAACATCGTTTTGCTCTTCTTCGCTTCTGTCAATTACAGGGGAGAGACAACGACCCAAACTATCCTCTTCAACTACTCAAGTTAGCAGAGGATTGAGGTGGAATGGTTGATGGACTTACCAAGTGAAAGATTTGATGGTTCGGTCCGTTCACTAACAAACTCTTCCTTCTTTACATCACGGCTAACGAAACGACGCAGCGCATTTCCTGAACGCTTTCCAAAAGTTATTTTCTCTGAATTGGTTATTCCGATTAAATGACCCTCGCGGGTGCCCACAGTGCCCGTAGTTTCCGAATGACCATCAACGGATCTGATTCTATTCTTGAGATCCTTGGCAGTTTTCTTTCCAGTAAATATCTCCAGAAAAGATCGTTTCTTTTTCATGTCTTTACCAACCACCTCATGGGTAGACAAGCCCGCATCTTTCGATAACGAATTACGATTGCTGCCTTTTGAATTTTTGTCTCCATCATGGGAGTCCCCTCTTTGCGCGGCCAGCCCCTCAAACTGTACGGCTGTGGTGCTATCAGGCTTGAATGCCTCATCCATGATACAGACTGTTTTCTTACTCTCCAATAAACCCGAATGCAGTTTGCTAGCGGTGCTCCTGGGTCGGATATTTAGTGGCGCTACATTCATGCTTATAGGGGCTGATTTTGTATCATGACCTATGAGATCCGAAGTTCTTTGAGGGTTGGGTGTAGACACATTTCGTATGTTCGCACGGGTAAGAAGATGCTTTTGGTGGTCTATCTCCTCTTCATGCAAGTATCTCCCCATCAGGTTTGGGTGGTCCCTCGAGTTTATTGGAAGCCCTCCCATATTCAGCGGCTTGCCACCCTGTGATACGGCACGAAGTCTTTCAGAACCATTGATAATCGCCGATGAATCCATTAGTCGATCAAGATGTTCAATGACAGCGTCGAGACAACCGTTCTTTGAGCTTTCACCATCATCCTCGAGTGTGTATAAGGTATGTTTCCCATCATTATGGTTCAGATTTGATGATCCACAAGGCGGGCTTGGTAACTTCCGTCTGATTGTGCCAAAAAAACTCCCAGAATAGTCGGTTTGTGTAGATGCAGTTGCATGTTCGACAGTTCCTGGAGAGTTACTGGCATCAGTAACACTGCTGACATGATCGACAGTAACATCTCCAAGACTCCGGATGGTTCGAAGACTTGTGAGAGAAGACCTAATAACGGAGCTATTGAAGGCCCTCTCGCAGGCCTCTTCCAGTTCTTGACTGACCTTACGCCTTCGTTCGGCCTCTTCCTTCTCTCTCGTAAATGACATACGGTTCTTTGAGACTACCACACCGCCAGTATTAGTACTACGAATATTAGTTGCTTTGTGATCGGCAACTGCAGAGTTTCCGATGACATATTCCCCTCTAGATTTCGGAAGCAGTGCTGCAGATGGTTCTCGGAACTCTGGAGTATCCTCTCGATCGAAACGGCTATCTTCATCGACCCAGACGTCTTGGTCAACGTTATCACAGGCAGCGAGCTTTAACCGTGATCTCCCCTTGCTAGTCGGTCTGTGGTGGTTAAAGCTCACATGTCTTTTGCTATGTGAATGCTTCACAGACCTATATGCTGAAGGGCTACTACTCATATAACTCACTAAGGAAGCTTTGGAATGGTGGCCTCTTCTTCCACTGCCCCTACTAGAGTGTCGCATTGGGTTGATGAGTGACGACCTAGAAGCAATAACCTTCGAATGCGAGACTGATCTCCGGTACTTTGAATCATCGTTATTGGTATATCGCTCGCGGGATAAATGATGCGTTGGGCCCAGATTTTGATTATTGTCTTTGATGCGATCATCGGACTCGGTTGCGTGACCTTTCCCTTTTGTATTTGGGCGATAATCTCCGGTACCAATTGGCTCGTTTTGATACTGTCGATTGTGACGATACGCAGCGTTACCAGAGCCGTGTTGCTGTGCATGACCTATGATGGATTTTGGGGGTTGAAGAGAAGATCCAGAATGTTGATTGAGGCCAGAATTGCCAGGGGCGTGTTCGGTTCCGGGATAGTTCTCAAGGTGCTGTTTCCGGTACTCGAGTAACAAAAAATAGAAAACCTTTTCCTGATTGAACCTGTTGTACCAGAACAAATATCAGTTAGCTTTACTCTTATAGCGAGACGCATATAATATATTATTGCAACGGTATGGAAACTAAATTTCGATCCTCCCGTTTCCTGTCGTACGAGATGTAGAACGCGCACGGCCCAACACAAACCCAGTCACCGGGTGCCGGCACAGGGGAGCGGAAGGGACACAACTGGAGTTGTATGCAGATGTGGGCTGCCTTGAAATACTGAAATGAAAACGGTAATATTGCCGATGGCAAGGCGGCAGCGATAATAGGGCAAAGAGGCAGTAGGGGTGAAGAAAGGGCAGAAACACTCACACGTTGTTTAACAGCCTTTCAACCAACTCCCTCTCTCGAACACCTTGCCATAACGTCCCCAGGTTTTTCAGAAGCTCACGATCAATATCCTTGTGGTTTTTTACGGGTCTTCCAATATCCTGTGGACTCGGCGGCTTAGGTCCTCTATCCGTCTCGAGGCCAGTTCGTGGGTCGATGGGCGCGTGCTTCCTGACGAGCGGATGTTTCCAAATTTGTGCCATTGAGATACGTGCCTTTGGGTCAACTGTCAACATACGCCAGATGAGATCTTGCGCTTCGATCGAGAACTCCCGAGGCATAGTGAACCGGCCACGGATAACTTTATTCAATAAATCACGGATATTGTCATCATCAAATGGGAGGAATCCTGCGAGTAAAACAAACAAAACAATACCACAGGACCAGATATCGGATTTTGCTCCATCATACTCTTTCCCAGAGATGATCTCAGGAGATGCATAATGCGGGGACCCACATGGAGTATTTAAAAGAGACCCCTGGGGTTGCAAGGCAGCCATTCCAAAATCTGCGATCTTGATGTTGTTATGTGCATCCAGGAGGAGATTCTCTGGCTTAAGGTCACGATGACAGATATTGAAGTTTTGGCAGTAATCAAGACCAGAAAGAATCTGACGGAAGAACTTCATTGCCTCATCTTCAGGAAGGCGCCCACGGCGGGTCAGATATTCAAAGAGTTCGCCCCCTTCGATATATTCCAGAACAAGGTAACTACACAGCCAATTAGAAATTGTTTTCACAAAATATCACTCGAACTTCTTAACACTCACAGTTCCCCCCTATTTTCCCAGACATCCCATAATCCCATTACATTATCATGGGAGATTAGTTTCATGATAATTACTTCGCGTTCTAACCCCTGTGGCAAGGAGCTGACCGGCCCTTGCGTGCCCTGGTTACCTCCACTATTGCCCTTGCTGACGATTTTGATAGCAACAAGCTGGCCAGTTTCACAATGCTTAGCGAGCCTAACTCTCCCAGTACTACCCTTTCCCAATGTTCGGCCAAGGACCCATGGTCCAACTTGGGCTTTTCGCTTTCGAGGTTGTTGGGGCCTCTGGGTTGAAGAAGTTGCACTAGCCTTAGTAGCTGTAGAATTATCAGGGTGGTATCCCTCGGATGGGCCACTTTCGGATTGAGGGTCAGCATAATAGGAATTTTCATCCACTTGGTTATACTGGGAATGCGGCCTTGGATTCCTCGAAGACTGTGGTTTCGAAATATAACGTGCTGGCGTTGGCGAGGAATAATTATTCGTAGTAACTGTAGTATCCTGCAATGGTGGGCGCATAACCCGACTAAGACTAGTAAGGCTTCCTCGATTCCCGGAACGTGAGTCCATTTCAAAGTAACGCTCGACTTTTGTAAAGGTCAACAACAGTATGTCATGTCAGTACAGTTCGGAAACCATCATGGTAAGATTGTAATTCTGGAAATACCAACATATTAGGGGATAACCCTTTTCTTCCTGAAATGAGCACAGATATGATGGACTAGAGGTGCCTGATTGCAAACAATCAAGGTAATCACGCTAAAATCGGATATCCAGCGAGACTTCGAATGATAGAGGGCGAGGATGTTTAATCAACAGACAACACGTTACTCTAAACACAGAGCCGGCAACAAACTCAAATTGGAAGATAAAGGATATAACGAGTAAACAAAAGCTGATAGACTTTCTTTCCCTCAAAAAAGTATGTGATGGATAGAGGGTGTGTAATGAGGGAAACTAAAGACAGATGAAGAAAAAAGAGCCACGGGTTCAGCAAAGATTGAAGATATGCAAAAGAGAGGCAGGAAGGGACTGTGGGGACAAAATGTCGTGATGAAGATGAAGGAGCGTGGGGAAGTTGGAGAGGGAAAGACAGATGGATGAGATGAGGTGTAGTGGAAAGGAAGGGGAAGGTTGAAGGTGCAGAAGTCGTACCCAAAAAAAAAGAAAGAAAAAAAAAAAAAAAAAAAAAAAGATCAAACCTCCAAACGCTGGTAGTAGCCGGATCCAAAAAGCAGGCAGGTATAGCAAGTAGTGTAAATAAACTTTGGTCCTAAGGGCTTCCTTTCCCACACTTACAAGGGGGCTCACAATTGGACTTGTGGAATGGGTTGTTCATTTCGCCATGAACGCCTCCTTCTCGCCTAGCAGGGAAGCTGTCGATCACCCGTTATCACCACGTGCGAAAGGGTACTGTTAAGCCAAACCTGGTAAGGCGTCCATTCATCAGATGCAGATCCCAGATCCCCTTGATAGAGCCGCATGCCTACTAACCTGACGGCTATGTCCTTAAGAATGGTTGCTGCACCTGTACAGTACCTTGCCGCCGCTGCAAAACCATCAATATGAACACCTTTTTATGTATATTCTGGGCTAACATCCAGAGCGTATCACACTATATACATGTAAGCCAAAAAAAAAAGAGGAAGAAAAAAAAAACAGTCAAAGCTGCCGACGCGTACCACAGGTACCGTCTGTTCTCGAAAGAACAGCCCTGGTTCAAGACTCAAACCTAAGCCGTCTAATTGGTTGCTTTGCGTCTTGCCACCACCTATTGTTTTGCATTAAACCCGGGCTCTTATTTTGAAATTTTGCGGTACAACCTTCACTTAACTGCCAGAGAATAGCATTCTCAGTGGGTAGCACATTAAGTATGTATGTACAGTAGGGGGGGACCGGGGTGGAATCACTACGGAATTTACAGTTAAACCAACATGAGATACTGTACCTATCGTATCCTTACCATTCTTACCGCATTACTAGCGGGGATACCGTAGTGATCCCACCCTCTTTTTTGTACTGTAGTTTGGGGACAAGTGAGGCCTTTGCAGCCCAGCAATGACGTAATTCTCTCAAACCAAAATTTTACGAGCCAGGATCATGTGCAAAGAAATTGTTTAATGCTGATCTAATGTTTATTTTCATTTTATATCCATTGTGTAATCTTACAATACATCTCATCGTCGATAAGATCCAGCCTCCAGTTAGCGTCCCACAAAAACAAATGAGAATAAGAAAGGGTATAAAAACAGCATCCCTTCAATGAAAACGAAAGGGAAAAACGAGAGAAAACCAATCCCAACCAATCCCGATATAAAGCACAACAACACCATCAAATCACTCACCCCACATCGCCCCGCACGTAGGAACAAAGGCCCCGTAACCGCCTCGATAAAAAAGAACCTAAAAATATCCACAGAGCCAGATTATTAGACCCTTAATAGCTCCCAAGAGGAAAAATGCAATGAAATATGAACCAAAAAGAAACCCCGCCCAAGAAAACACCTATAACAAAACAAATGCCGAAACAAATGACTTCAGCCGCCTTGAGTTTTGAATTTAGAAAAAAATGAGGAATTAACAAAGGAAATTAATACTGACTCGCTGCAGAAATGCCATCAGACGATAAAACTCACTAGCAATCATAGCGCTGACCTCTCCAATAAACAAAAGAAATAAAAGGTTGGTGCGAGTGAAAAATATATCTCAATATAAAAACAAGAATGGTATAGTAGACAAAAGAGATAGTTTACAGTCCCCATTGGCCGAGGATTATAAAGCGCTACCGCTCGAGCTTAATCGAGGAAGTACTAGGATTTGACTGTTGCACATGATTGCTACTCAAAACCCTTGAGCTGCTTGGGGAACTTGAAGGCGATTGCTTCGAATCCTGATCCCGCGCATTTGTGCTGTTTTGGGCATCTGCCTTTCCGCAGCCTTTCACAAGACGATGTCTCTATAATACCAATTAGTACTCAGGTGCCACATGTAGAAGGATCATATCCGTACCTTGAGGGCATCTTTTCTGCTGAAGCTTTTCTCGCAGTTACTACAAGGGAATGGCTTTACTGCCAGGTGTATCCTTTTGTGTCTTTTGAGGTCATGGTTTCTATTAAAACTTTGCGGGCACTGATCGCACTTGTAAGGCCTCTCTGCCTGCTGTTGTTGTTGATGATGGTGGTGCGACATCATTGCGTGCGGATGACCGGCCAGCATACCTCCAGATCCGATGACCTGACCACCCATTCCCGGAAGAGAGGGATAGGGTGTTTTATAGTTGGGTTGAAGTGGGATGAGCGGGGGGTAATGAGGTGTCTGGAATGAACGACCGGCTGAGGGGGGGCCCGACATTTGAATTGGAGGAGATGTCGTATAAGAAGGGCTGTGTTGTTGGCCGTAGTATGATTGAGAAGGTGTGGGAGGTGGTAGCGAACCCTGAGGTGAATAAGGGTCCTGGGGCTGAGGCTGGCTATTTATTGGCGGGTGTGATGTGGACCCAGCTGATGCATAAGCAGCAGGATAACCATGGACACCCGGACCTTGCCCTATTGATGGTAGCCCTGATCCAGCTGAAGCAGAAATTGGATGCACGCCAGCTCCCGTTGTCATAGGCATACCACCCGCGAAAGACGAGGCTGTACTTTCGTAGTGCGTTGACTGGGTGACTAGTTCACTACCCGCGGGGCTGGAAGGTCTGCTGTTTCCTCTATTGATGGCAAGAGGCCCGCCATTGCCGGAAAACCCTCTAATACCACCAAAACCAGGATTTGACGCACTTGAAGTGTATTGTGGGTTTGCAGGCCCTGAGTTGTATCCATAAGATGCAGTATTTGAAGGCGAAGTCCAATACCCTCCGACAGGCGAAAACGAAGTCATGGTTGATACCGTGCTAACACTACTTGCACCACTACTCATCGGACTTGTCATCTCATTTGGTCCAACTGGAGGTGGTGTTAATACACTCCCGAAGGATGAGAAAGGTGCCCGAGTTGTGTTTAAATGAAACTGGGGTAGTGGCTGTTGTTGTCTTCGCGCAGCAAGCCCAGATGTGGACAAAATGTTCGACCCACTCTCATGGGTACTCATTAATGAAGAAGCTTGTGCTAGTGTTACCGCCACGTTGGAATATTCTTCACGGGGGCCTTGTTGTGAGAAAGGCCTTGTGTCTGTGTCACTGGTACTTGGTGGAGTAGGAAGGGTCCTAGTCGTCGAAGATGTAAGGGTATAAGGCGTTGACTGGGGAAGGTATGAGATGGAGTTCGAGGGGGATGTATTAGATATTAACGAAGGGGCCAGGACCGAGTGAGATGAACCCGCAGTTGAAGAAGCCCCTGTAGAACCTCCCCAATAATGGGCTTGTTGGCCCTGGGAGGGATCCAGGGAGGGCAACGAGTATTTGTCTGCCGTACTAAGGGTAGGTGATGGATAGGATGACTGGGGAGTGGGTGGTATAAAGAGTTGAGGAGGGTAAAAATTGTCCCGTGGGAACGGGGGGAAGCTGAGGGTCGCCGTGGTGAAGGTTGTTTAGAGTAAGCCCTTAGAAGGGATTTTGTAGGTGGAGTATACTGAGGCAAATGCTCTCAAGGTATACTGTGTAATGTGCAAATGTTATGCTAGGTAGACGCGGGGGAGTTGGTGTTGTCTATGTGCTAGCAAAATATAAATGAGACACTTTTTTTTATAAAAAAAAAAAATCGTGCAACAGCCTGTCACATCAAGTCAGTTATATGTTATGTTGCACATTGCACATTAGGGATAATATTGGAAGACAGCGGTACAACCCGCCAGATTGGTAAGGGCGTCAAGCAAGGGAGAAAATGTGGAGGTGCTGAGTGGTAAACTACCTAATGATGGGCGGTTGTACTGGGTAGATTTGACTGTTTAGAGTAGTAGTTGAAGTTGGATAGTTTGGTAGGAGAATTATTTAGAATGGTCAAAACAGGGGGAATGTAGTAGTCGAATTGAAGTAAAATGAAGATGGGAAGAATTGGAATATTGTAGTAGTAATTGTTGATGTTTGGCCCGAAGAGAGCAAGAGGCCGACGATCACCACGTTTTCTTCCCTGCCGTGCAAGCAGCAAGCCTTTTGGTGAGTGATCTACAAGAAAGAAAGCAACGGGCCCGAAGGTATGGTATCGAGACAGGAACCACTCCGCTTTTTTTTGTTAAACGAGAAACCTCTGCAATTTTGGGTAACGCAAGAGGGTTTATTCAGCCAAGGTTCTTTGCAGAAGTAATTGAAAGGGCTGAATTGAAGGCTTTATGATGGCTGTCGGGAATGGCTGGAGAAAAACGTGTCCAAGAGCGCCTCTGAGGAGATATATACGTCAAGTGAACAAAACCTGATGTGGGCGAAGAGACTCGAGTAGGGGCAAGAAACAGAAGGGTGGGAGATATGGAACGTAAAAAGCAAAATAAGCAAAAAAAAAAAAATGGTAAAGCTGACAGGCCGCGCGCGCGACGGTAGTATTTTTTTTTCCCCACGAAGCGCAATTATTCTTGCAAATCGTCCGTCGCCCTTCTCTCTCACACTCTTCGCTCGAAAGATATGCGTAGAAAGCTACCCCCCTCTCCAGGTAATAATGCACCTCCTTCTATCAAGACAGAAAAAGTCTTAGCTCAAAGCGGGCTGGAGGGAAAGGCTGCAGAGACAGGGGGTTTGAACTGGATCTCAAAATCGAAGAGACCAGGGTTGGGAGGCAAAAAAAAAAAAAAAAAAAAAAAAAAAGAGGAGGAGCAGACGGCTTGGTCTTCCCCCTGGCCTTTGCCGTAGCGTCTCGGCTTGAATTGACTTGTGAAGTGAGACAACAGCCCGAATGGTGCGGTATTGGGTTCACGGGTCGCACTGGCGCGTCTTGAACACACCGCTGCACAGGACAGGCAGCAAAGCAGGTGATTGATGTTGATGGGAACAGCCGAGTCGCGTGGTTCCCAATCAATATCTGGATATAACTATCCCAGCGGTTGATCAATGATCCAATTGAGGGTCAGACTGCGCTTGAAGATGGTCAGATCTATATGATCTAAATGAAAGGATGTGATGTATGGGATTGGATATTATAATCGATAGAGATATAAGGTAATGAAGGATACATATATGTACCTTTTTCAAGCCTCTTAATAGCGGGAGTGGGGTAAGTTAAATTAATAAATCGAAGCTCCACACGAGAATAAAACATAAGAAAGGGCTGAGCGTAAACAAAAAAGTAAATTTTCATAAAAGGCAACTAAAATTTACATACACCCATCCACACCATATCTGATAATCAAAGGCAGGAGAGCACGATGGTGAACAGAACGATGGGGCGAATGACAGAAACATACGTCTGTATCCACTGCTCAACTGTAAGCATCAGTATTTGAGTTTCTTCATAAGATAAACCACATACCTACATATATCAGGAGAAATAAACTCTTCTAGAGGCTTTTACGGAGAACAGAAAGGGGGTAACCCCACCAACAGGTTCAAATCTAGGCCCCTCATTCCCAGTCCATTCACCTGCGTGCGATGCGCAGATGCGAAGGTAAGGTGGCCGAGAGGAGCAAATCCTTTGCAGGGACGTACCGCTTGCGGAGTCCCTGACTATGCGAGATTGGGTATGGCGGATTGGTCTGGATGGCGTGAATTAGGTTACTGGGATGGGCAGTGATTGGTGGTCAACAGTCGGAGGGGGGTGGCCACTGCTCGATGGCTGTGAGACTGCATGTCTCAGAAAGGCCTCACGCTCTAGACGAGGGTAACTAAAGTAAAGTAGGTATAGTACTCTACACAACGTGGGCATAGTGTGCCTCTTTCTCTGGAGTTTGCGTTTGTGGAACGCTCATATGCTGTGCGATTTCTTTCTTTGGACTGTTCATCTTAAGAATCCACTTCGGTCCTCAGAGGGAGAGAGGATTTTACCCTCCTCTGCACAACTCGTTCAACTCGAACAAACATTAGCCACCATAGCCCAGGCACTGAGACGACACGAGACACCAAGATAGATCTTACCCTTTGTTCTTTGCTTCCTGCATATTGACTTGTAGGTACAAACCTTTTCGTGACCGCGAATTGGATAAATCTTTTCCCAATTGGAAGCTCGCTTATACGCATGCAAAATTTCTTTCTTAGAAAAAGCTGAGACATTCATCGAGGAAAACATGTCTCTGTTTTGCTTTTTTTTCGTTATGTCCCACCTTTGATTGGCCAGACAACCGAAAATTGTTCCTTTTGCCTGGGTACCTCCCGGCCTCCCCGACGGTCAAATCATGGATGAGCGCTGAATTTGCTGGGGTCACTCATCAAATAGATCCAGATCCGCCGTAACGCACCCGCTGCTGCTGCCCCACTTCTTCTTCTCCCCCAGGTCGTTTTCCGCAAGCGGGTTTAGTGCCACGCATAAACCACGCGAATGACAGTGTCAAAAAAATCCAGTGGACGCTGTGCCCATAGGGAAAAAGAAATAACCGGCCTGTAATGTCTGATCCTACAGATGGGACGATAAACAACACAGGACGCTGACTAGAGTAGAGATATCGTTTGTACTATCTTGAGCTCTAGATCTCTTGAGCGGGGAAGACGGGACTTACAGCTTTTGCAAAGTTCATTTGCAAAAAAGAATGCCTGACGGGAGCATCTAGACTAATGTTTGTTCTGGGCGCGATAGGATAAACGGGTTGATTCACATGGGCTCATGTGCAACAACTGAACAAAGGCTATAAAACGTTGCCTGAAAGCAGATTGTCTCGATTAGGCGAATTAATTTAAGACAAGGGTCTGGTTGTGAATTCAACGTTGGTAAAGGGGGTGAAGGACGGACGATTAGCAAAAAGTAAAACATAGATACCATCCCAGAAATGCTATAGAAAGCGAGTTCTTATGCCCATAACCAACGAAAGTAGAGGTGCTGTACGAAATCCCCGACCCGGCAAGTAGGTTCACCGGTGGGAATCTACCAGGGACATTTTGATATTGTGTGGTTTCTAGCCTACATAACTCTTCTCGGGATAGCTGGCGGCTGTACGAAGGGCTGTGAGATTTCTGGGGTCAAGTATGTCCAATTATGGTAGATAATGCGTAGTCTTAGACACCATGTGCAGTAGGGCAACCAAAAACTACAGAGCCCTCGATCATTATTTTATCCTTTCAACCATGGTGCTCCTCTCCTCTGCTAAAGAAATCCCCCTATGATGAAGTTTGAATGCGCCATGTCCTCCCAAGCCGCCCGAAGACCGACCATGTAGCGACATCTAAGACATGTCTCACAGCTCCAATGGGGCTATAAAGTGTTCCAACTGGGATTAGTATTAACCTTGATTGTTGGTGAACATCATCCCAACTACCTGGTGCAAGGGAAAAGCCGAACGCCCCCGAAAGCTTCGATACTGCCCACCCCCAACATGCACAAATCAAATTTATTCGGCAATTTAGGTGGTGTAGCATCTCTCGATCCGATACGCTTTGAAGGCGGTTCAAATCAAGGGATTGCGACAGACCGCCTCAAGCCACCAATCCCATCACTGCGGCTCACATCCTTGTCCAACAGTGTCTTCCCGCGTAGAACATACATGTATTGTTAGTACTTTTATCACAACATCTTTTTTGCCACAGACAAAATGAGCGTCTAAAACGTCGAACTGTGTCTTTCACTTCGGGCCCACGAACCAAAAAACCGATATCATCGATATCTTCAAATCAAATATACCTAGTACGGGGTATCAATATAATAAACATCTACGCCGCCGACTTCTAACAAGATAATTCCAAATACCGATACTTTTAATGCTCCCATTAGTTATATGGTTTGAGGGGCTGAGGGTTAGGGACTTATTCCTCATAAGCAACTACATGTAATTATATCGTTTTACATACTACATAACTTCCCATTAACAGCTTGCAACTTTTAACACAGACTTCATGTCTCGCATCAATTGGCCTTTGAACCCCTGTTGTAACTGTGGATACAAGCATATATGCTGGCCGCAAAAGCTCTAATGCCAGGGCCCACTTTGTTATCACCGTGCTGCTTTGGAGCTCAGGTACGCATCTTGCATGCGCGCGTGAAACTTTGGTGGGCCCACCTTCACTTACGCCATAACCCCCACACAAAGCGATGTGGCGGTAATTGGGCGCGAGGGTAGGGACGTCAAAAGTTAGTTTGGGTAGACTTTTGTCGCTTGGATTTACTGCAGCTCCTGTTTCAACCGAGTTCCTAATCCTCTTTCATACCAAAGGGGCTGGGTTAAGCTACATACCCCAAACCTTTGGCACTGACAGTACCTATTAACCCCACGTGGCTCTCGACGGGTGCCCTCCGTAAAGTGTCTGTAGGTAACGAACCTCTGGAATCCCATTCTGACGGTTACCATCATCCTGAACCCAGTGGTAAGAATGCACATGTACAAGATCTTGATCACCTAGCACAGACCGAAAATGATTTAATGATTCCATTAGGCAATTGCATCAGAATAGTAGGTACGCTCTATTCAGGATAGGTTAGTCCTATAACTTTTACAACTACCATTAGCTATACTATAGCGCTCCTGAACATCGTGAGCATCGGGCCCTGAGTGTGCAGAACTCTCAAAAGAGGGGGGCTTTATCAGGTTGGGTGGTCTTAGTTCGTGGTATGACATTTGTCTTCCGCTTCGGCTAGCGGCTACAAGAAAGTACACGATGCAATTTAATTCATGACGAGCTTTGCATGGGGCGCCCGGACTGGAAAATTTTTTGTTATGGTGGTTTTGGGTAGATTTAAGCGTGTGGCAAATTTTCCGAGATTTCTGATGTCTTTTTCCTGGACGACGTCGGTGGTGTCAACCCCGACAATTACAAAACCTATGGAAGGCTTTTGGTCTTCAGTAATTTTTCAACACGCCATCATAAGGACCTGCAGTCTTTTCAGTGTAATTTCTGAGTGTCAGTTGCTAATATGGTACTGGTCTGAGGATACATGTAATGTATGATCGATGCTAGAGTAGGGCTCGATGTAGAGTACAGCCTCCCTCCGCTATAACGAGCCTGCATATTCGTTCGATACAGCAGATTATTCGGTACAGCAGATAAATTCCATATCCTCTATGTGAAATCGAAATTCGGATCACAAAACCTGTCCCGTAATAGCAGATTTGTGGCTTTATTGGCATTCGGTATAGCAGAGGTAGACCTATACGTGACAATAGTGCCAACCGTCAAGGATTTGCTGATCCACCTTTCTCCTGAGGGCCCAACAGCACAGCCGAGGGTCTAGATCAACACCGCATACTGTGGGGCCGATGGTCCCAAGGATACGGTTAAATTAAGCATTGACAATTCCTATGTCTCGTTGATAAATAAAGCTTTATCTTCTTTCCCCAGCAGGTCCAATAAGAACCACAGTTAACAACCTGATGATACTGGACCGGGTATGGTTCTGAAGGAATTTCCCCCTCATTGGGGAATCTGGGGATTATATATTAGGAAGGTCCCAACGTGCCAATTGTAACGGAATTTGGCCTCTCTGCAAATGCACACTGCACACTGCACACTGCACCGCCCGACCGTTTGTTGTTCGCTCTCTTTTTCGAAAGTGTTTAGTCGATAAAACAACGTGGCCTAGAATCCAGATCTCCGCGCGGAGAAGAGTGGAAGCTGGGGGAGGAGACAGTGGAGAGTGAGAGACAAAAGGCCCTACTCTAGAATGCCACGCGGAAGGGTTGACTTGCAGATGCCACACATGCGCCTCGGCAAAGCATATATGGTTAGCAGTCAAGCGGGAAGCCGCTGGTTCAACGTCGCATCTTCAGTGGAAACCTCGACTTTCTAGACGAGGAAGCTGGGGGGCGAAAAACGACAGACACCTCATATCATGCAGGTTTCGGCCAGAATACCGCGATACCGCTGAAAGAAGGGTTTATTCGGAAAAATAATTTTGCGCATGGGTACATACTCTGCTCTAGTGTGGTACAATCACCATTTTTACCTATCCAGCCGCATTGGAAAGAAACCTAATTGAATTATAACTATAACCCAACGGAGATAGAAAAACAGTCTGTGTACACATGGTTTCTTCCCCTCTCACTTTGGCGAGCCAGAGTGGAGACATCCTCTGAGCCAACATGAAACCATTAAAATTTCAGGTTAAGTCCCAGAGTAACTAGCCAGAGGCATTGCAACTCGAAAATTTCACACCCTGCCCTGTCCACCGTTCTGTCGCTTCGACTCATAAAAGACAATATTGAAAGCTTGGTGCTAGGTTTCTGACGATCTTAGATTTGTAAAAAGAATCCCAGTGGCGATCTTCCTGGGATTGTTCCGGACCCCCCTCCGTTCAACCTCTGGAAGTTAAACTGGCAGCTTCATTTGAATTTGTTTCCCTCCTTTATTTTTATTTTTATTTTGCCGGGCGATGGTTAACAGACTGCTAACTACTACAGGTACTGTTGTGTGGCGAGAAATTTTCAGAGGACAAAGACAGGAAAGCCAATGAAAGATCATGAGTGAAGGATAGCCGGATGGTCGTGTTGAATGGTTTTGGGCAGTACTAAATAATGTGGTACAAGACAAGGCTGTAAGTTTCTTGCTTAATGAAGAGCTCGAGGGAGAACATACCGGTACCCCTTTCCCCTCCCTAACTGAGCATCAAACCGGTACATACTCGCGATACCTCTACACTGGCACTGAACTGGTGAGCGTAGTTTCCCCAAAATCAGGGTCAGCTTTTTCAGTCCTTGGCTATGTACCAAAAGTGCTCCCCACAGCAACTATTTTAGGCAACCTAAACTAACCTTCGGTAGATAGCGCTGGTAGAGCAGGCCCAACATGCGGTTCCTGTTGGCTGCTGATGAGACTTAAGCGATGATGGTGGTTCAGACGGAAACTTCCGCGAGCCGCTGATGTGTAACGTAATTTGTGACACCAGCTGAGAGTGCTGTTTACAAGATAACACCAGTTAGAGAAAGAGGGGAGCACAGAGATGCCCCCACCAGGCAAATGGGTTTATCTCCCTAGGTCTCTCCATATGAGGCAGTAAGTATGTATGGCGAATCAGGAATACGCTAGGGGAGATTCGCAGGGCCCACTGGAACGGATCCAGATTTGAGCGCGAACAGAGTTATCCACTACATACCAACTGCCTCCTCGTGAACTGTGAACTGTGTGAAGCTAGGATCACTTTGAGTTTTAGCCTCTGTTGCTCTTCAACGGTTCTGTAACTCTGCCACAGCCACTTGACTTTAATTCCACCTACGGGAGAACCCCATTAATCAAACCAACACAACCTGTAGAGAGTTTTGATAAAACATACTGGTACTTTAAGTGCCTAGATACATGTACCTACATAGTACATGTAGCTAAAACAAAAGTAATTTGGAGTTGTTTGCGCAGTTAATCAGCCGGTTGCCCCTAAATGACTCAATCGGTCATTCGTCGAATGTCTTTTCTTTACAGCTACAATTCCCATTTATGTAAACATATGAGATACATATCTTACACGGCATGTGCAACGTGTGACCAAAAAAAAACCCTTGGGTATCTGAGGGGTCTATTAAGGGATTTATGGACTCACATGATCTAAGCTAGTGCGCTAGGGACTATCCCAAAAGATAAGCTTGAACTTCTGGGCTAAGACCGCACCGCAATGAGCACAACCTACATGTCAGCGACAACCACGGCGATATGGAGGACGACTCAAAAAATACAGATCGAAGGGATAAGAAAGAAAAAAACCTTAGAAAGAGAGGTTTTAGCCTTGCCCCGCCATTTCCTCTAGTGCATCAAGATAGTCTATTTCGCACCACAGCCATTGAGATGTAGGGCAAGCTCTACTACTCTACCGCGGTTAGTACTAAATATAGACATTCTTTCATGTCATAAACTCCACTACTAAGGTAAACTGTGATCATAGTTAATCACTCGGGTAGACTTTCTGTCTGCTCAAACACAGCGCAAAGATGTAGATGCGATTGAGCGCTGCATGTATTAAATTTGTGTTGTTCTGCCCGCTTCTTCCCTAACCGTTCTTGGCCCGGGTCATCGAATTTCCGTCCCGCAATAAGCCAGCCTCTTTGTCGCTTCCCACGGGGTTTTTTTGGGGGGAGGAATTTGGGGGGAGAGAATGGGGGGCGTGGTGCTTTGATAGTTTTCTACTTTCTTTTTGCTTGATTGATTTTTACCGTTTCAAAACATCAAATCAATTAGGAGTAGAGTAGTATTACATGTAGTTAAGGCTGATCAATATTGGCACAAGCTGCACAATGAAGCCTGAGGTATCAGACTGCACTGTGCTAGTTCAGCTCTTCGGAGCTCAGTCCGCATGTATGTGGTATGTGATCTAAAGATGATGATGGCCACACGTGTACTGTAGTGCTATTATCATTATATATATCATCATCATCATCATCATTATACAGGGATATCAGTCGAGCAGAATTGAGATTACTCCCGTAGTCGTTAACACACTTAGGTACAGCATTTAGTATAAGGATATACTAAGAGGTACTTCATAGAGCACAATAAAGTATCTACATACGCGATATTGTTCGCGTGATAGAGTTGCAGCAGCATCGAGTGCACAGACACTCCCCCTCCGCCCTCCCCAATCTCTCGTCTTGGCCTTTCCCATCAATCGAATTCTCTTTCCTCCATCTTTTGATTCTCAGGAAGGGGCCACCCCATAACCCCCCCCCCCAAATTGAGCCTAGTTTTCGCTTCAGTTCGCAGGGCTGAGATTGAACTGAACAAGACAAGCCTCCCCCAAAGCTGTACCATACAGCATACCTACCTCCTTCAACTAGTACCTAGTAGATTTAGCCTACTTCAGCGTACGCACAAACGGTTTGGACCTGAGTAGAGAGGTACCTTACCGTCCTTCCCTTGCATCCCAATAACCTAGCGTGACATTTGTAACACCTATCACTCTCTCTGACCGGAAATCACCTGAACCTCAATGCGGGGCAGGGCAGGGGTACACTAATTTAGTTACCAGAAGGGCAAACCACAGGCCCGGAGGAATTTCAACCCGACTCCCTCCCTCTACTATCTTTCTTACCTCTTGCTTTAGAAACTAGCTCTATTATGGGGGCATGACATAGGGCAATGATGGATGGTTAATGGATGGATGGATGGGTTGATAGATAGACGGATGGATCGATGGAATGGGGAATGGGAATGGGATGCGGGTCTTTTAGGAATTCTTGTGAATTTCGTGATTGATCCATCAATCGATTCTGTGCATCACGTCACGTCGCACTTGGAATTTCTGATCAAACAAGAAAGTAAAAGCAGATGGAGGAAGGGGGAAAAAATAAAATAAAAATAAATAATATTAAAAAAAAAAAAAAAAAAACTCGGTTTCTTCCTCCACCGTCAACCACCCTCCAGTTTTAACGCGGGTTTCCTCTTACAGATGCGTTTTCCTCGATTCTCTCCCGGCGGGTGATATACAGTCAAAAGCAATTGAGGTTTTGCTGGGCATTATGAGATGGGCGATACCGGATAAGGACTAGTTATCATAATCGAAAGAGCGAACAATACACCCTATTGTCAAAAACCCGTAAGCCGAAATTAGGACCTTACTCATGCTCCACTCACTGTGTACATATAGTTATGTTATGTACTACATGTACATATGCTGTTTCTAAGACATCCAAAATCAGGATTAGAATAAAATAAAAAACAGCAACAGCATCACGCCATGCACATGTAAATGTACCTACTCCTACACATGCGTACTCCGGTGATTTCTGTTTTGTTTTGTTTAGCTACATATATTATCAAAAGAAGCGCTTAACAGGAAATAAGTAAGTGTGACTTGAGTCTACAACATTATTGGCTGAATCATCTCTCCCGAGTTCCCAAAGATCAACCCCCGTTTTTAATCAATCGTGTGTTGAAATAAAATTCCCGCTCCTCCTGCGTAATGTCTCACCTCGAGATATGAGACGAAAAAAAAGTGTTAAAAGGAAAGCAACAATATCCCTACTTGTTAATTTCCAACAGCATACCAAGCTTAGACAGTGCTGTACCTAGCCGTTCATCCTCTGCCCCTGGCGGGATTCAGACACCTAACCCTAGCTAGTTATTTACTCTACAAACACGGTATTCACTCCTGAAATATATCGTGAAATAGGGGTGAGGGCTATGTACTTATGTCATAGGCCTGCATTGTAGGTGCATACGTAGTACCACTACTGAGATGTGGGTAACCGCTCTTATCCGTATTAAGCGTGAGCTATGCAAATGATTCAAGGGATAATGAATCGCACGCTCCCTCATGATTCATTGATTGTAGTGCCCCTAGGCATGAGCCCCAGTAGGGCACAACCGCTGAGTAAAGTATATGTCATAATGACTTGAGTAACGTTCTCTCACCTCCTCTTATGTCCAATCGTCAAATATAGCATTGTCTGGCGATAATTTCCTTACATGTACAGCTACATGTACGTAACATAGAATACATGTAGTTAGTACTCTATACTTACATGTACTTTGGCACATACATACATACATACTTGTACCTCAAAGCCGTCACATCACAATAACAATACCACATACGCCTTCCCGCGGTGCTACAATTGGAGGATCCGACACCGTCGATTGTTATCGCAATTTACATACCACCAACCCAGTTGAACATGTCCGTGCACCCTCATCTTTGTAGAATAACGGTATGATCATCTTAGGATCGTTGGTCTTAAGATTCTCATTTAGGAGATTTTCAATCATGGCCCATTTGTCTCGGCCAGACTCGGTAAAACTGGGTTTCTGGAGCTAGTACGCTTTTAGTCAGCAATACATCAGGCTCAAATCAAAACTGCAAGCTCAGCTCAAGCAGGGCTCGGAACTTGCCTACTGCTTAGCTGTTGAGACTGGTTTTAAAGATAGATAGGTACAGACCGCAGTGGTAAAATTCTGGCTCAAGACATAGGACGCATAATCGGCATGCCCTTTTACTCGATCCTAGAGCGGTACTAGTTAGCCCAGCTATATATAATACCTACCACATGATTCGCATCTCGAGGCTGCCAAACGTCGTTAGTATTACAAAGGATGGGGATATCTAAGATTGTGATGGGCTAGGTATTAAACATACGAAAAAAAAAAGGCTCTACGCGCTAGTTTACCCCGGATTTCAGGAACCGCCGTTGTTCGCTGCATGTAGTGCGTAAAATTGGGGTGTTGCTTTTCGTGCGGTTGACGAAGGAGATGCACTAGTGTGAAAGGAGAGAGGGGGGGGGGAAGATTACTGTTTCAGAATAGTGCGAAATCTGAACCCTCTAGTAATCACTTTGGCCTAAAAACAAAATGACTTTTATTTAATCGAGACTGCGGATTAAATCCTCGCGACTGGAGCAGGGAAATATTATTTACAGTAATCAGTAATACAAATTATCTTCAGCTGCAGCAGCATCGGTGACCCTACACTAAAAAGGTTGATAACCGATCAATACTAACAGCAGAATAGGTCGAAAGTCATGATAGGGCTTACGCCCCTCTAAATACTTAGTCCAATATAATGAGCTTTGGAACGAATACGAGAATGAATCACAATCATAGCATATTAGGTTGATTTTTACATATTATTAGTGCAAGAGTCATTATCATTGTAATCATGAATTATCACTCGGCATGGAACCACCAAACTATTCCACAGGCAAGAAACCACCGTATTAGGGCACCTGATATATGTTTAATATGGATTTTACCTATAGGTAATATGACTCATATTTCTTACCTCAAACCTTTTCCCAGTCAGGATATTTGACTCGATGACTGTGTCTCGAATCATAGACGATCACTCGACGTCTTACCCGACCAGCTAAAGTGAGAATCCATGACTAACTGGTAATATCAAAGGTTGGTGTAGCTCACATACCAGACTTAGCTAAATCCTGTCTTCTCTGTAAGCTATGTGGGTCTGTGTGATTTTGATAACAGCGGCGGGCTGATTATGCGGTAAAAGGTATAGGTCACACATCTAGGAAGTGTCATTTATTTCCCAAATTAATCAGAGAAGGAGATACAGCGGTTCACAACGAACGCGTGTATAAAAAAAAACCGCCACAGGCAGGCATCGAATCTAAATTCAATCAGAAAAAGGCACGCCCTCTTAAACGCGCGGTTAACTATACCATGACTTCTCACTCGCTCTCTTTGAGTGTTTGACGCACAAAGCATCACTCGACATGCATCGGTCAAACCACCGTTTTGTGTACATCTCAATCATTCGTCCGCTCGTTCGACCAATCGATTGGATCCAATGATTCTTTGAGACCTGAGATTCGTCATTCTCGTATCTGATATGATGTGATGGGATGTGTCTGTCTGTGAAGATACAAGATGGAGCTTCGTGGGGGGATCTCGAAGCGCCATTTCGTCGAATCAGACGGAAACATAGAACTAAAGAATGGACAAATACATAACAGGAGATATAGAGACAACAGGAATAAGTAAAGAGCCAAACACCTTTTTGTCCGATGACAAGCAGAATAAACGAAAGAAAAACCAAAAGCACAAATACCCCCGAACGTTGACCCCACTAGCCAAAAAAAAAACTTTCCTCCACTTTGACCCCAATATTCCAAAAGTATATAATGGATCTCCATTTTGGGACTTATCAGGGTCCAAGGGCTGGACCGCCTATCGCACATTTTGGGAAACTGGAATTTCCATAATTCCTAACTTTCCTCCAGCTACTGCACACCTCAATCTTTTGCTTCTGTCAATGTTTGGACTAGCCATTGTAGTCGCAACGGCGGGGGAAGTAAATCCCGACAGAGAGCTAAATTTTGGGGTAACACTGGTATGTCCTTCCGCAGCTGCGGAGACTAGTGAGCTTGCTACATAACTACGCTTCCGGCTTAGGACCGGACAACTAGTTGGTGTAGTACTGCCAGTTGAGCAAGGCGAGGAACTATCCTTTAGCATGTTCAGGCTCATAGCTGCGTCGTGCGAGCTTGGAGAGGCACATGGCGCCAAGTGTCTATATCCATGCAATCGAGGGCTGCTAGTTTTAAAATCATTGTTCTGCTTCTTTGAACTAAACATGGGTGACTTGCGGGACGAGAGAGGGCAAATTGATGATCTCAAAGGCTGCCCACTGGGAGATCCGGGGGCTGGTGATGAAACCTTCATCATATGAGAGAGAGACGACCTCCGACGTGGAGATGGACACGCGCCCACAATGGGTGGTGCTCCAGGTCCCCTGCGAGTGATAAATGACCAGTTTTCCTGAGAGCCAGAAATCATGTTACTCTGTGCAACATGTACAACAGATGCCATGGCCATAGCGCTACCGGAGGCAGCAGTAGATGTCGGTGGCGCCATCCCATTTCCAGAAACAATACCCACTGCAGGG
The DNA here is from genome assembly GCA_024713925.1 of Morchella sp. 2016-103. Taxonomy (NCBI): domain Eukaryota; kingdom Fungi; phylum Ascomycota; class Pezizomycetes; order Pezizales; family Morchellaceae; genus Morchella; species Morchella sp. 2016-103. The sequence goes on from JAMGZF010000002.1 coordinate 1,569,313, forward strand.
GTATCGAGACTAGAGGATTGTGCCAATGACGATGACCGAAGCGACTGGGGCGGAAAAATTGTCAGAGCAGTTTTTGGAAGTGGTTGCTGTAGTGCGTTGAATGTATGACAGCCCTTGAGCGAATGCTCAAAAGTCCGAAGAGGGGAAGAAGAAGAAGGGGCCAGGGGAGCTACCGGTTGAACTGATGACTGCGGTGCTGCCATTGCCCTATCAAAAGATTCCATAGCAACTTCATCCCCCGAACAATGCTTGAGTCCTCCAGAGGGTGACTCGATTTCGGTCAAATCCGGAGTAAGTGTTAAAATTAAGCCGCACCATTCCTTTTTCCTTTCCTCTTCATCAATCCATGGGGATGTATTCAAAAGAGACATCGATGTTGGTGTGTGGTCTGAGGTATATTTTAGTACAAGATCCGTCCATTTTTGAAAAACCGTTTCAGATATATGAAGTTTCCAGTTGACTGCATCCAAAAAAGCCATTTCGTTGATGTTTATCTCCAGCGTATTCAATCCAGATATTTTACTCCATGCACGAGCTGAGTAATTCCGATCTTGAAGATATTTTGATGCTAGAATCAAAGCAGCCAGGAACATTCTTCTTCCGCATTGCTTTGCGCGTATCAACTGTGCCTCCTCAGGGGGCATATTATTGATATCGCAGTCGCGCGGGGGGAGATGAGGCCGGATAACAATGAGATAATATAATGCAACCTGTAAAGTTGAGTAACTGGTCCTAGACCTACGGAGTGTCTCCTGTATAAAAGTGCGTAACGGCAGTACTTTGTCTTTTGGAGCAGCTGCGCAGGCTCCAAGTCTTGGAGGTGGCCATATTGTCTCGACTATTTGGGCAGCAGAGTCTTAAAATCGCCGTTCATCTAACTTAGCTTCTGCATTTATCTGTTTAATTAAATTTTTTGTTGACCCAGATTTTGTACGTACCAACAAGATTGTCGACAAAATTGACCTTCCGATCAGCTTGGCGCTGGAGGGTTGGAACGGGTGGGAGGGGGCAGGTAGTGTCCACGGGACATCCCGCTGCATTTGCGCTTTCTACTAAGCGATTGGTCCTTCGCGGATTTTGTCTCTGTTCAATTGGTACAACCTCTGCAGGAGTGGGAACTGGAGGTGGATGAGGATGACGCTGTAGTCCATCATTTACTTTGATAATTGTTTGATTCCTGGCAATGGGGTGAGAATTCTTTGGCCAAGTACCTCGTGTAGGAAGAGGTGTGATGATAGCAGTGTTTGGTGCAGTAAGTCCGTCTATGGTAGCACTAGAAGTAGTAGATGTGGCATTCGAGGAAGCGGTTGCCACAGACCAAACGGACGAATTAGACGAAGAGGCGGTGGACGCGATAGACGCTGCTGGTGAGTAGGGATAATGAGGGTGTTTCGTAAAGGTATAGGTGGGTGGGGTGGGGTCCAGGGTCATATTGTTGGATAGAGACACAAGAATTGAGAGGAGATGTTGCAGAGAAGAAACAAATAAAACTAAAGAAAAGCCGAGATAAATATCAGAATCCTTATTCCGTCTTCAAGGTCAGATTGTGAGTAACAATCTTGGGACAATCTCAGGAAAGTAGGTCGATCTCAGTTGTGTGAATGAGTGGAAGGGTGATGTGTTTTGTGACTTAGATGGCGAGGTAAGTGACTAGTAAATGGCTGAGCAGACGGCGGAGCCGAGCTGTGTCAACTCAAATAGATCTAGGGTGGCGTAGGGCTGAGTGGCGACTAAGGGAGAATCCTTCTCATAAAGGTGGCTGTTGGTGACTCTAGTGGCGGTGTTGTCGCTTGTTGTGTACTATAGCGAAGAAATTTCTCCTCCCCCCCTCTCTCTATTTTTTTTTTTGATAAAAAATCCCTTTCCTTTCCTTTTTGCTGTTCCCTTTCCCTTTTGCTGTTCCTTCCGTTTGTTGATATGGTGCCCAGTTGTTGTTAAATACCAGATATGTTCCTTCCACGGTTTGCCCAGCGCAGCTTATCTTGAAATATGACTGTATTCGAAATGGACACCGTCAAATTGCTCTCTGACTGTCGAAATATAAAGGTTGCAGTGAAATAGCGATCCCAACCCAAAATAAAAAATAAAATAAAAATCCGTTACCTCCTTCCGATAGAAACTCCAGTAGGAAAAAAAATAAAAATGGAAATAAAAAAATCAGAATTTTCGGCAAAATTTCCCAACCCGCCGTCTGTACAACCAAACGCGATTCCTCAAAATGTATCCGATTAGGCGAAGATGTATTTATTCAGGAAGATATATAAAAAAAAACTGTTGATGGTAGCTAGAAGTTATGACAGTGCAATAGCATCGATAGCAATAGAATATGTAGTGAAAGTAACGGTGGCGAAACAGGCGGGTGAGGTGGTGGCTGGAGATCCTTCGGCGATGCTAGTAATACTCACAGAACACATTGTGATACTTCCCAGACCCGGGAAGAAAGTTTTCGGCGGTGGTAATGATGTGTGTTTTTGTAAATGGCTGAGGGTTGTGAGACAGGTCGAATCGCGAAATGAGTCTTGACTAAGTGAGATCAGGGGCGTTGGTTGGGGAAGAGTCAGGACCAGCTGGGTTGGTTGTGGCACAGGCTAACTCAGCTAATAGGCAGTAGTGTGGGGCCCTAGTTCAGGGACGCAGACGACAAACGCGCTACTGACTGGACTTCTGCTTTGAGACCCTGAGGTACGGTGGTATGATGATGGTTCTGATGATGATAATGCGGCGGCAAATGAAGAGAATGGTGACTTGGACGATTGGATGCAGGTCCTAGCTGAGTGCTGAGTGTAGCAGGTTGATGCGGCGGCTGAGGTAGGGGAATTATATAAAACACCAGCGGAACAAAGAGGGAGTATGGTAAAAATGAGTAACCCAAGTGGTGAGCAACTATGAGCTCGCACGCCGAGTGATCTGGAGGGGAAGGGAGGGGTGTGTGAGTGAGTGTGTGTGTGTGGAGGGGGCTGGTGGCAAAAGTGCCCGATGACAGATTTTATCGGGGCAGGGGGAGGTACACAAGGTATGAGTCCGAATGTACGTTGTCTCGGACGTCGGCGGAGAAAACTGACTTCCTTCTCTGACTTCCTCTTCTCCCTCCGTTTCTTTAGGGCACTCTGGTGAAATGGAATGCTGAAATTAATAGAGTGGGGAGATTGCGGACAATGTGGGGAGAGCGGACAATGTGGGGAGAGCGGACAGCTGGACAAAGCAATGGTATTCAGATTGAGCGGGGAGTGGGGAGTGGAGTGACAGAACCGGAACCGTATCTATTCTTTCGGGAAATCTGTAAAGCTGCTCAATAACATTATTGCGTGTGACTGACAAGAGAGATCAAAAGGTATCTTTCGCGGGAGGGGGCAAGCCTTTAGTTTTGTTCTGAGCCAGGCGGGGGTTATGATCGATGAGTAACCCTTTGCCCGCCCACACACCACACCGCTCAAACTCATTCCTCTCTCTACCTCTCTCTACACTGCATCCTGTGTACTTCTTACACCGTTCCCACCCTGCTGCTTTATCTCCTATACCACAGGCAGCCAGGCACAACCAGAAACTCGAGATTATAGACAGTTCTCCACAGAGAGACCCGAACGGATCTTATAAATGTCGTAACAGAAATCCTTTCTCTCTCTTTGCGAACGTTTTATCACATAGGTTATCTCGCATTCCTGTACTGAGAGCTGAGACGTAGGAAACCTTCTTGGTAGGTATGTAGGCATTTTACTGTGAGCTCATATCGTGCTGCATATTTGCCATTTGCTGTCTGAACTTTGCCGGTCGGTAGGTATGTAGGTCTTGGGGCTGGCAGCACAGAGTTTGAGTACCCTTGCCAAATCAGCGATCCGTAACACACAGCAATGCATAAGATATACGGAACCAATCACCTCCCTTGCACTTTCCACTGATGACTCTTTTCACACGATGGAAAAGGCTGTTTTTTTGGCTTCTCTTCCTTGGTCGAAAATGTGAAAATGGGCTGTGTGTCTGGCGCCGTGGTTGCGTCAATCCAGTGCTCCCGCCCATCTAGCCGTTTTCGGATGCTAGGCCCCGAGCCTCTCATACTGTTTCCTACTGTCTCTTGCCTATTTTGATGTTGTTTACGTGCAACAATAAATAACAAACATAAAGTCCTAGTCTCTCTAAATCTAACTCCCCCCCCCCCCCGGGATAAGGTGTGGGATCTGGAGTGGAGGTCTTAAAAGGAGCCTCACACAGTCACTAATTCCCAGAGTAAGTTCAGCACTTTGAAGATTCGTTAAGGAACTGCGGTGCCCCGGGACAGGACTCGGTGGGTGTTCCTGTGAAACGCACATCATGTATTACCGACTACTGCGAGCCAATAAAAAACCTAGACTGACTAACCGCAACTTATCTAGACCCAAACACGTCGATGACTCTCTCTAGCCAATAAAACACAATTTAAGTCGTTGACTCATTTTATTGGCCCAATGAGAGCTAAAAAATAACGTCATCGTGCTTGCAGCCACATCTGTGGCTTCAAAGGTCACCCACTCCCTTGGATAAACTGCATTTGAGGCTTAGAAAAGTTAAGCCCAGCAGTGGCTTAGAAACATCTACTTTTGAATGTAAACATCGACACAGCCTGGCATTTTTCCAAATACTTACTAATAAGGTTGAAAAAGATCTCGGAAGGTGCCTCCCCAATAACGAGTTTAGAAATCGATTGGCAACTCATTTCTCTATGAAATTCGCATCGCTCACATCGCCGGCCAACAGGAGCGAAGTCTGCCTAACTATAATATTATATTAAAACGCCTGACTGATTGGCGTATCGAGTCAGAACTTGTCACAAACAATATCCAGAGGCAATGTACTTCATATTCACCCTAGTTAATTGTCTTTTGTTTCGCCACAATCTACCGCCAACTTCTCATCTTTTTCTACAATAGGAGTAAGAGCGTCTACTGAGGAGAAATAAGACAGAATGCAGAATTGGACTTTCCCCCTTCAGTAAGTTCATGTCATTTTCAGCTCATGACGGGAGTACATACACGCTTCTGGTGGACACGCGTTCGGCCCAAAATCTCGTTACTCCTCATCTTACTGATAAGTATCTTCGCAAATCTCAAGTATTGCGTGACTATCGTTTGTACCTACTGGCTGTGGTGCATTGACATCTGAGTACCTAGAGCGCATATTCCAGTAGATACTGGTGTCACGTTTCAAAATTCATCCGGTATAACGATCGCGATTGTTTACCATATCTTCGGTTCGTTGTGCGGGCCGGCTTCCTGGCTCTCTCCCTGCTGCACGTGACGACACGTTGTAAGGTGCGCAGATACAAGGCGAAGCAGCAAAAACATCATAGTTTTCTTCTTGCACTTCATGATCTTGTATCCTCTAGTCCGAAGTGGCTATCCCGCGGGTAAGGACTTCAGCAATTAAGGATTGCGCCTTGCTGTAGAATACCGTACTTCACATGACTGCCCTTGGTTACATGCCTGACGAGCGGACATGATGTAAGGGCATATTGCTGCCCATCTGAACCTAAATTTATATCATCGAGGGATTTTGGTTTGTTTTTACAATAGATTTCTCCGGTTTGTTCGGTTAATTAGTGACATATACAAATAATCGATGGCAGTAGCGCGGGTAGAGGCCCAAAAGGCTATTCCTGCTCACCTCATGAGCAGCTACTCAATTAATCAATACATAGATATGTAGAAGCTTTCCAGATTCCAGTGTGCTGTTCCCGAGATCGACATGATCTGTAGCACACAGGTATAATAGGTAACAGCCGATAGGCAGCTTTTAAGGCTCAGGTTGCTGATGATAATTATGACAGACTAAACGAGGCTCTCTCATCGATCTCGACAATGATGCCGCCGGTGTACCATGGCCAGTGCAGTTCGAGCCGCACCTCTGCTTTTTTTTTTTTTCTCTCAGCCCCCATCTTTACATACTTTCATCCCTGCCGCCCTACCCTGCACGTATGGCTCGAGAATCTATGGAGGGTAGGTGTGTAAACTTCGGCGTTTGCAGCCAATCAGTCTATAGAAATTGGGGGATCTACTCCCATAATTGTACTAGCGCCTAGCCTAACGGTCTAATTCCCATACAAAAAAGATTCCTCTGAGGTTTACACACCCACCCTCTATGCCTTCTCGCGCCATACTCACTCTAATAGGTGGCTACATAAATGGTTATCTCCCCGTGACTCTCTCCGTATCGATACGGTGAGGTGAGCATGGATACCTAGCACCAACACCGACTGAAGTATGCGTCACAGATTAACCTCCTATCCTCTGGAATACTTTCTCTTCTCTCTCCTCAGCCGCATTTTTTGGTAAAAGATAAACATTCACTTCGTGTCAGCAAATAGAGAATATAGACTGGTCAGAGTTGACTGACTATCAACTCTACTTCCGCTAGGTAAGGAATCTGCATAATTGCCTTTGCTTTTGTTAGTGGTCGTATTCGGGATACAGAGCCGGATGTTTGAATATAAGTGGGCAAGGGAATGGAGAGAAAAATGAGAGTCACAATCACGTCAGTCGAGGGAAGGCTCTAATCTAATCTGTCGAAAGGAACCTCTAAGCTTAAACTAATATTACGTTGATGTTTTTGGTGCTGATAGGTTTAAAACATCGTGAGATGCTCAAGGCTAGGGGTTTCCAATTTTTTTTTTCGGATTCCCCTCTCCAAATCGTCTCGTGAGGGCCTCATATGGGGAAGGATTACCTCTTGTCCCCTGATCTCGCTGTTTTTGTACTGCACAAGTAGATCTCGTGCAGTGCCCACTCTGCTCCACATACCGGCGTACGGGCACAACGACTGGCTCTGGATTCTCATTTCTCACCGCAAATAGCTCCATGTATCGTTAGTTTACCCCGCTCATCTAACGCACCCGAGTGTCCAAGGGTTGCTTGCATTCATTCAACCTATCTACTCCAGAGTAGGAAACGAAACGGCCAACCTGCATGGTCTTGGATTTGGAGGAATCACAGGCCTAGCTTTTATTTTAGTATAAGGGAGTACGGGTTTTACCGGCTCATTGCGCTTCCGATGTTGTACTATGTGGGTCGACTCTATGCCTAGAGGTACCATAATATTCTTGGTTTAAAGTATTGGTTTTACATGCACTGAGCTTGATCAAGTTGAAACGGGCCTTTGCCTGACGGAATATTGAATTCTGGGCCCGGGATTTGGATACTGAGTGCTATGTGCTTACGCTAACCATGGGAAGACAGGGCGTGGATAATTACATAAATTGTGGGGTGGTTGGTAGAGTAAGCATTGGAAACCTTGACTCAAGGATTAAGGCTGATCAGATAATTTTTTGTCGATTTTATCATTGGATTTTTTTTGGTAGTGTTTTGAAGCACGAAGTTACCCTGATCAAAAGGGACGCCTAGATGGGATTGATGGTACGCCTGAACTGTACTATCGGATTTTATATCTACATACATGTAGGTAGTGGCTCATGGACCAACCTCCGGCCTTGATCTACAGCGTACATCACGACTGCCTTAATTACGGCTTTAAGACCACCAATGAATTAATTGATAACGAAGCGAAGCAAGAATTGCATCGCTGTATATCTAAATAATTACATGTATCTTTGTCAATTCAATAGAAAGAGAGGTACGTAGGCCTTACGGTTTGTGATTACTGCGCAACGCACACGGGTTGTTGCCCGAATTGTAGAGGTTCATCGCTGACGAGTTTTGTTGTTGCAAGGCCCAACACAGCCTCAGTGGTTACATGCCCGAAATCTGGCGATACGAAACCATCAATTTTGAGAGGTTACAACTAGTTACAGCCAAAAGAGATTTGCCGTTGGATCGGAGAAAAAACTCGGCAGCAGTGAAACGGGGTTACACTAGCAGCTACCAAGCCGAGTGATTTTGAATGATCGGCAGTTGAGGCTCAGCTGTCAACAAATAATTATCCCCTGGGCTGTTAGGACTTGCAGAATCCAGGACTTCCTATTTCAGTAGTAATAGTCCAACTTTTTGCTAGTGACGGGCTCAGTGACTTTGCCACAGCCCGAACAGGAAGTCCTGGATTCTGCGAGTCTCGCCAGCCCAGGGGATACACTTTGAATGAAAAGGCCAGAAAAAAAGGGGAGGGTGGACCTCTTCAAGTGGGTCTACTATAAAGTGTCTTTGGTAGCGAGAGAGGGAAAAAAAGGGCCGCGTAAGCTACGCCACCCTGGCAATTTATCCGAAACGGGATGGTTATGATACGCGTCTGTCGGAGATATTGTTTTTCAAAACCTATGGCAGTTTTGCACTTTATGAAAACTCATCGTTAATGGTGGAGGGCGTAAGCCGGGGGCAACAGAGGAGGAGGAGGTCATGGATGGTCACTCGAAAATCTAGCATGCGCAATATCCACCGGCTTAAGTAGCTTCTAGAAACGAGGGCACGGGCTTGGTTACTCTTAGATACTAATAAATCGACAACTGACCCATTCGGATCATAGACTAAGCAAGATCATGGGCTCTAATTATTTCCTTTTCCCCCCTGTTAATTACTCAGTACACAAACCATTAATTTTAACCACGCTATCAGGTTTTCGCCTATGATATTATTATTACTAGGAAGTATTAGCCATTATGTGGCTACGAAGTTTCGCTTGGATGCTGCAACTACATACATATGCAATTAATTGCTTATATAATAATTTAACTAAAAATGGATTCCACAAGCACTAGTAACAATAATACTCATCTTAAGAGGATTGTGACCTCATGCTCAGGCACTGTACATTTAATCCCCGTATACACGCCACAAAGCTATTTGTGGTCGGGTTCAAACTCTACACAGAGTTCGGATACAAACCATAATCATACGTGTAACACATACGTCTAAAAAGAGTCAAGCAAACCAAAATCAACCTAGTTTACATAGAGAGTGAGTAACAATAAATAAGGGTATATACATGTAGCCATATATGCATTACATGATCGACTCTGTGGTCAAGCGTAAAAGCTAAAGTCTGTGGTTTGAGGGTTTCTGGCAAAAAAGGTTTTCGATCTCTTCGGGTATCACACAACTGTACCGGGTGGGGTAAGGGGGGGGGGGGTTAATCCGGCAACAAACCGTGAACCTAGCTTTATATAGGGCTTTTGAACATGGTACCTACATGTACTTTGTATATCACCACCTCTGGCGGCAGATCGTGTACCCTCCTGATATAGACATATACACACATGGTACCTAACTAGGCATACAGCACATGTGTGTGCATGTATCCGCGCGATTACATGCTGTGAGTCTAGCGGCGCTGGCCACCATCAGATCAGCGTCACTGGCACTGTATATTAGAGGGTACTGTAACCTATGCTATACCGCCGGCCAGCCGGTATTGAGCGTAAAAGGGCCATTTGTGGCGGGTGGGTTTGGGGGGGGGGGGGGGATTAGCAGTGTCTCGTGCCCACCAGGTTCTACTTTACTGGGAGGACATCACAGTTGTTGACAAACTCCTTTGTTTCGTTGGGGTTCGAATCAGGCCAAGATCCCTGGCTTACATGTAATATGGCAATAGTACGTGCTCGACTCTCCCCACAAAGAAGATTCCCGCCACCCCGAGCCATGTGATGTCTCATTCTAATCTCCAAGTAGCAAGTAGAATTAGATATTGTTGTATAGCGCCACTAGCAATTATTGCTATATACGAGTGACTCACTTACTCACTTACCCACTCGCTCGCCCGCCGGCCGCTGGTTCCAGCCAGCCAGTCAACCAGTCAGTACGTCATGTAGCTTCCTTTCCTCTCTCTCTCTCTCTCTCTCTCTCTCTCACAGTAGCATACATTGGGGATAGATTATGTAGATTAGGAGGTTTATAGTTTAGTTTTTACCTTCAGGCCACACAAGAACCTTGTTTTTACCCAGCGAGTGACTCATAACCCCCCCCCCACCCCTCAAGATATCCGCGCGCGCCTCGGGCCGCACAATATCTAAGATTAAACCTACCAACAGCAGGTGTGTCACCGCGCGTGAACCATAGGGGTATAGCTTATGTACATGTAGTTATCTTGGGGGGGGGAGTCATACCTCTAGATATACATTGTACATGTACATGTATGTATTGCTCTCTGTGTTTGAGGTGGAGCAGGCGGCACAGGAAAAATAAAAAAAAGTGACCTTCCAGCGGCTCAATCTATAATATCCCGCCCGGTATGTTCCGCTGGAATGTGAGCTAGCTGATAGAGAAACGGTGGCAGGTGAGATATCGAGTGATATCTCGTGAAGGGCGTTCGTTGGCTGGGCGCGACTAAAGTGTCTGGGAGGTCACGTGGGAAGTTTCTTGGCGGAGGTAAAGAAGACGCGCAGCAAATATATATGCATGTGTACTACTCAGAATATGACAAAGTTGCACACTTAGAGGAAGCTATTAGATTGGGGGCGCTGTTAATAACGCCGACGGACTTTAATTTGCCTGCGGGATACGGAGTAGGATTAGTTACTAGTATATGATAGAGGTATCGGGCACGCGCAGTGTAAGGAGTCTTTTTTTCAGTCCTAGCTAGTCCCCTATCATACTCCTGGCCCTCCCTCCCTAGCTAAGACGTGTGTATGTGTGTGAATGTGTGTAACAATGAGAGGAGGAGGCCTAGGGGGAGGAGGGTGACTGTCGGCTCTGCCTAGCTACTCTACAACAACTCCTGCATCCGCAACTTCACCTTTAAAAAGAAGTGTACTTTAGGTATTTACAAAGATTAATTCGTCGAATCTGACTAATATCTGATAAAGTGCACTCTGGTTGTTGCCGTTTTGTGCGAGTCTTTATAATCATGTAGTTATTGCTTAAGCTTAGCTACGTCGTGCAGCTTCGCTTCGACGCTTCCTCGCAAGCGACGCGGGGGTTCCGGGCCCGAGTGAGTGAGTGTGTGAGTGGGAGGAGAATAATCTTATTTGTCCAGCGGCTCGGCGTCGATACGGCCGGACTGACCGACTGGCCTTGTGCTTCTTTTTTTTTTTTTTGTGCACGTAATTTTATTACTGGGCTTACTTATAGGACCCAAGTGCACGCATGTACTCTAGTGAAGGGGCTGTAGAGAAGCGTACATGTACTTTTACTCGAGCTCCAGACAACAGCAGTAAGAGCGGAATTCATTGATCGATGGCCATATGGATTGATTTTATTCACTTCACAATGTCATGCAGGCAGAGTAAGCAGAGAGCAGAGCAGAGCAACCACGTGTGTGGTTTTCATGATTTTTGGGCTACAGCTTGATGGGGCCAATCAATATGAATGTGAGTGTAAGAGTCAAGTCAGTCAGTCAGTCAGTCGATCATTCTATGCGCAGTAAATGTTTGGTTTTTGGGCCAGGAAAACTTCAACTCTTCAAAAAACACTTTTACTACTCCTAACCTAAGCGATAATCTCGTCCCCCATTACCCTCCCGCAACCTCGCAATCTTCGCCTCGAGTTCCACCTTACGCCTCACCAGTCCCTCACGATACAGCTTCATCCTGCAACTCATCCAACCAATTAGCCCCACCCTTCCCCAAACTACCAGATCGAGTGATAACGATAATTATAATAATAATAACAATTATATATATACAAATAAAAAAGAAAAAAAAAGAGAGAGAGAGAGAGAGAGAGAGAGACCTACCGCTCAATCCTCGCCTCCAAACCCTCCTCAACAACTGCCCTCTTATCCGCATCCGTCTTCAACTGCGCACCCGTGAACGCGCCCACGGCAGTGATGGCGGCCGTTGCGCCCGTCAGGATGATGGTCCGGCGCTTGAGGAGTGGGGTGGACATTTTTTTTTTTCCTTGCTCAATTGCGGCGGCGACGGCGGCGTGGTCCGGTGTCGTTTCGTTTGGAGGACCGGTGGGTGGGTAGGGTAAGTATGCGCCGGGTAATCAGCCAGCGGGAGTGGCACCGGTGCTAGCGAGGACAGTTACATGATCGTGAGCAAGTCTGTCTGGACACCGGAACGCCCACCGTTGTTGATAGGTAATGTATTTGAGGGGGCTTACGGGTTTGTAGTATATACAGGGAGGGGTAGGAAGCATGGGACGGTGGGTACGGGATTGGTTTTGGCCTCATCTTTTCGGAACTCCGGGCCAGAGGGGGGGTGTATTAGGGAGTGCAGTATGTAGTGTAGTTTTGTGTCACGGCTACGATCACCGAAGTTTTATGTGTGTGATCCGGTGGGATTATGAACAGAGAGAGCATTTTTGCCGAGTCCCTCAGCCTGCAGTGGAACCGACCGACCGGCAACCAGAGCGAGACTGCCCGCACAGCAAAAACAAGGAAGAATTAGAATTACGAGACTAGACGAGACGAACGACATGTCACAATTGAGTGATGACTGTAGCAAGATCTGCGGTGTGTGTGGGTGAGTATGAGTGGGGGAGGAGGAGGAGGAGGGGAGAGGTGGTGCACATGAAAAATCAAAGATAGAAAGAGGGTCACGTCAGTACGCCTCATCATTCGTTTTTGAGGATGGGAGAGGTTTGAGGGGGTGGTGATTACGGGTACGGATCACACATGCCTTTGCCTCTTCTATGACCGAATTCAGTATTTCATCAAGAAATTGGACGCCTCACTGAGTAGTGTAGGGTGTGGGGTATGTGGTATGGCCGACATGATGACGATGATGTCCATAGACGGCGTCTCTCAAGTACGTCTGCTTGATGATCGTCTTGTGTATATATCGAGACATTTGAAAAGGGGGGAGGGGGGGTTGATGAGGTAAAGAGGTTTGGTGTTGAGAAGGTACTTGGAAGAGCGAGATCGTTAAGTGACTTGGTTGAAGGATGCTTATATAAAGAGTTGACCAACTGTCTATCTGTCCTTTTACTTAGGGGTTGGAAAAAAGAACACTTGCTCAGGATGAACATCGTTTGAAGTAATTTGGAAATGTAACCGAGTGATAATCCATGACGAGTAGGAGCCCCCTCATGGGCGATCACTCGCGCTTTTAGTTAAATTGGCCTCACATCCCCATCGCCAAATATTAATCAGCCTCCACTTTCAGATCGATCAATAGAGAGTGCAGAGCCCTTAAGTACATTAAACACCCACCCACTCAAGTTATATACCTTCCCCCCCCCCATCTCCCAAAATTATTTCACTAGAAGAGATAGTTGATTAAATCTGAAGGAAACATGACACACAGCCCCCGCTCGCTCCCAAGGAAACTTGTTGAATAATAAATACAAACTAAAGAGGAAAGAGAAAGGAGAGAAGAGAAACCAGGCGCCAAAAGATTATAGAGTAAAGCCGTGCTCGTGTATGCACTGTAAAACAAAGGAGGAAGAAGAAATAAGGAAAAGAAAACAAGAAAGAAAAAAAGCCCTTTATTTGGGGGTAAGCTTCGGATATCACCCAACGCGAATAACAACATCAACACCTAACGCCTTGGCTTCTCTAACGCAACAACTAAGACAGGTCCTCACTCTACCGCCAATAATAGCATGAACTCCTCTTTCCGAGCACCAAGCTCTTGCAAGGATTTCTCGATCTCTACCCTCACCGCCCGCCTCGATAACAAGGATGTGGCTTCTGTCCCTAGTTTCGTCGTCACCCTCTCGTACAAGAGACTCTATTGAAGTCAGTGAATAGTTGAATTCTTTGTGTAGTGGATGTGCTCTCTTTATCGTATGCTCATCCGATCCTTTCTTCGTATCTTTGAAGCTTGACGGTGGGTCGAGACAGGGGAATGACGTGATGAAAAAGACTTCGTGCTTAAGCCGGACTGCAAGCTCTTCCGTCTCGCCAAGCTGGAAGTGCAACTCGACATCGTACTTTGTGGGGGTCTCCGCCTCAAAATCCAAATCGTCCTCTCGAGGTGGTTCCACAAGGAGGATCCTTTCCAACAAAACCTTCTCCACAAGGATAACCTCGTCGCTAGGCATGGACAAATCGCTAGACAAGATGCCTTTTGACTCCTTGTACTTTGTGCCAAGTGGATTTGACTCCTCCTTCACCAGGCGTGGTTTTAAAACTCTAGCCTCTCCCTCATCTTCTGGCAGGAGCGAACAGATGTTTAGCCACCCGTTTGCGACTGGTTTATATACCAATCCATTCTCGGTGGGTACATTAGTACCCAAGCATGGTCCAATCCATCCACCAACTTCCTTAGATCCGCCATGGCCCGCTATCACTCTCCCGACGATGCAGTTACTGCTCCACCAGGTCAAACCTTCATACTGGAACCCGGCATAAAGTATCGAGTTGTCACCCAAGCTTTCAACAGCACTAACGTCGTTTTCCAGCAACGTGGAAATCAGGAAATGTGGCAACCCTTCACCAGGTAGTATCAGCCCCGAAAAAAATGTTCTCGAAAGCCAACCACCAGACCCCATTGTCTTGGCCAACACCGAACTTCTTATTGAACTGCTGCTGGTCATTATAGATGGAGTATCGGAGGTTGATGCTAGTTCTTGTATCCTCCTTGGGCGCCCAAAAGCCTGGAAATAGCTGCTTGAGTTTGCAGACATCATAGAAAGTGGCGTTGCTAGAGGTGTTCCGTTGATAGATTGTGACGGAGTTGATAGGGTTGAAGCAGATCGAATCTTTTCCTGGAGTTGTTGTGATAATGTATCGATTTGAGGCCACTGAAGTGATTTTGCAAAGTAGATCAGTGCAGAGAATTGGCGATTTAGGTTCCTGGGGTATATTAAAGCCTCATATGACTTTACACCGTTTCCGTCGTCTATCTCTGGTGGCGGCGAAGGAGGAGTGGCTCTTGAGGAGAACCAACCCCTTCTCTCAGATGCTGGGGGGGCCAGGCTGGTAGTGTCCTTCTCTGCTGTAGATTCGTCGTCTATTATCTGCACATTATCCAGCCATCTCCGCGCCAAAAGTATATCCCATTCGACCTTCTTCGTCCCAATCTTCTTGAACCTTTTACACATATCCTCTTTTGATTCCACAGATTGGTTGTCTACAACCTCGACGGTATCATCACCAAACAAAACATCCAGCCTGACTGCCAATTCACACGAGAGGAGGATTTGAAGTAGAAGCCAAACCTTTTCCGCGTCTCTTTCTGAGGCAATGTCTTCCTCGTCTTCCTCGTCATCGCTATTGTCGCCTCGGTAGCTTGGTCTTCTCCCCCACAGGATCTGACCGATGCGGATCCGCCAATGCGGGTCTTTGAAGTCAAGCCAGAATCTTTTCATTGCAAGGGTCTCCAACAATGCAATAGCTTGTACCTTTAAGCTATACGGATCGTTGAAATCTTCCGTTGAGATTCGAGTAGGCGGATAGAGTAACCTAGTAAAGAGTTGGGTGTATAGCTCAAGTGAGGAGTATTTGCCCAAGACCCCTTTAGATTTTCCTGCACCTTCAATCTCATTGATAATGGAGTTATTGCTCTCCTGTGCTCGTTTGCGTTTTCGCTCATTCCAAATCTCTCCTAGCTCCTTCAACCTCTCAACGATATAGTCCGTCTCTACACTTCGAACGCCGCCTTTGCCATTGCCCATACTCCCTCTTCTCCCTCTTTCTCGCCCACCCTCATCAATCTCGTCAATATCATCGTCCTCGTTATCTTCTGTCTTAGCAAAGTCTCCCACGGGATACATCATGAAGTATTCCCATCCGCAAGTTCCGGGCTCAAGACCCATAAAACTTAGCATGCTCGGCTCCTCCTCTACTCCTCCTCCAAGCTCCTCCAAATCCGAATCATCCTTGGCCCTACGACCCCTAGCGTCTGGATTCAAGGGTTTGTGAGGCCTTGATGTGCAGAGAGAGAATGCCGGATGTGCGATAGGCGGGCAATCTGATAGCTCCTCTAGCTCTTCATCGTCTTCATCGTCAAATGGAAAGAAAACCCTCGGTTCAGGAGCTTCGCTACCCTCTTTTATTATAGAAAAGGCTGGTGCGCCCGAAAATAGGGCATTTAGGTCTTGAGAGGATAACAACTCTGGCGGAGGGGGAGGTATATCGAAGGAGATGTGATTTTTGCTTGAGTCTCTTCGACAATCCTCCTTCTTGAGCTCTCTTGAGGCTGTGCTTGTCCTTAGAGGAGGGCGCTGCTTGACTTCGGGCGTAGGCTTTACTGGTTGCGGCCTGGGGGTTTGGTCTTCGTCCGGACTCTCATCCGAGGCGGTTGAGTTCCTGGGGCCGGGGGACTATGATAAAAGTGAGTTAGATAAGGCCAAGTTGCTCCAGGAAATGCATGGCTTACAGGTGGACGTGAGTTTACAGGAGAATGGGGGCGACTGATGGTGTATTTTGCTATCGTTTTACGGATGGCAGAAACGATGGCCGACTTTGAAAACGCGGTATTGTGGTTTGATTCGTCTTCATCCATTTCTATTGGTTTTTCTTTATCGTGCTCTTTCCCTTCGTCCTTTGTTCCGACAATGGTGCGTAATGGCATGGTATGTTTATGCGATAGAGGCATCTAAGACGTTGATTTCGGTGCCTGTGGTAGTGTCAAAGAAGGGTTGTCAATAACTTCCTAAAAGTTTGTTGGATGGGGTTTACATTAGGAAGAAGCACTGGGGGTTATCTGTCTGGATTATTGACCTGCTGCTACTTGTGTGACTCCTGCTCCCGTGGCCAGATATATCTACCGAATGCTGGGCTGGTTGAGTTTTCAAACGGGATCCTCCTGTTGCGCGACAGCTCTATAATATGCCTTTTTGGGCCGACACTTTTGTCCCAGGGTTGCGAGCTGAATAGGCACACTTTATTGGTTTACTACCGAGCGTTAGATGAGTGGCTGAAGATCGTAATAGAGACCTTTGGTAGGAGCAGATCTAGGAGATAGAGATAAAGCACTCACCCGCAAACCAAACTCCGAGCGAACAAGAATTGTTTGTTGTATAAAAACAGGAGGTACTTTCTTCTAACATCATCATGGGTTGGAAGATCAGCAGCTTGTCGTCATCTCTGGGGTGTGTGAAGTGAAGCGCGAGCTGGCTTGAGAGCGGATGACCCTGTCCATGTGGCTGGCAGGAACAACGTAGTTGTGGCGTAATGCCCTAGGGCTGTAATTGGCGCCCGCACACACCATAAATCATATTTGCATTTTTGTTTATCATTCCTGTTCTACATGAAGGGATTAATATTACGACGATGATGTATGGGCTTTTGTCTGTCTGTACGAGCATCCCTATGAAGCAGGTACTCATCTCTTCAAAATGGTTACAATCGGTTCAAGTGCACTGCACTGTTTGCTCTAGAGATACCAGGAAAGTCCTACTACATGTAGGGTAGGCATACAGCCAGTCGATAGAGTGCGATACGGCAGACGCAGGCGCCACACTGGATTTTTATTTCCTTTCGGCCTGTGGAATAATCCAGAAATGCCTCTAACTGGCCGGTGACTTCCCGGAACCTGACGTCGCAAGATGCATCGCAGGAGTACTACAAATAGGATGAGGCTAAATGCATGTGGATCCAGTGGCCCCTAGTTAAGGGTTCCTCTTCGATCTTCGACCTCCTCCTCCACACCGCGGTTACGACGAGGAAGGGCCCTGGTTGTTTTTCCCAGATGAACATGGTCCATGCGCCCACCGCCGTCCACACGATGTAGTCTGCAGACCTGAGATATTTAGAAAACATCTAACAGTGCAGGCTGACGTTTGATTCTAATTTAGATTTGTAGTAGATTCTCTCGATTGCATCGATTGCGCTGACCTGGTGGAGGCCAAGATTCAAATAAAAAAACTTGTAACAATTTCTGGTCATTTCTGGAGAGTGACCCCGAGGACCCGTCTTCAATCCCAAAGACCAAATCTTTACCGCGGCCATGGATCACTAAAGAACATATAATGCTCGTTAAAAAAACAGCTGTTTAAAGCTTGTATCATACATATATGGATATGTATAGATATCCACGTCCTGTTGCTGCCGTAGAGTACGCAGGTTCCATGCATATGATAAAGGGTCATAAGTACATGTAGGTACTGTAGGGCCCTCAAATTCTCAAGCCAGCCGGGTGGTGAAAGCTTTGGGTGTTGGTGATCTCGACCAAAAAAAAAAAGCATGTCTACGGACATAAATAGCGGTCGCGGCTTGATGCCGTGAGGCATTTTTTTTTTGTTCAGGAGCAGTGTACCTGTACCTACATAATTCCATGTTGGAAAGTTACACTACCGAGAGGCATTTTGTAAATGCTTCCTTTGGCCACAATAGCCCTTCAATACCCACATAGTGTGTAAGTGGTGTTCAGGACCTGCATCCGGTCCGGGCGCTGACAGTAGATGATGTCTTGGAGTTTACACTTAGTTATGGGCAACATTGGCATGCTGACTAAGCTTGTATTGTGCGAGGGGTTGGGGCTGGTAGAACTTATCGCCTGGCAGATAAAAGCGAAAGCTGTGATATTCAATGCCCCATGTGAATATGTAATGCACACAATATTGTATCTGCCTCCAACTAATTACTTTATGTAGTGAATCCACAACTAGTACCTCCGGTAAAGACGATTAAGGTTGGAACTCTAGAGGATTTGAAAATCCATTAGAAGCTGCTGAGCACAACCTTTGAACAGGTCAGGTATTTGCAAGCCGGATTTGGGTTGGGCACTACAGGCGGCACTTATAGTTTAAGGGAAGTTACATATAGAAATGCTAGAGGCCGCTAAATGCCTCACTCATAATAGGTTCACCAGATTAGGAAGCACTTCGTCCTCGAGTTCATCCAAGGACTTCGCTGTTGAGATTGATAGCGCATAAGTTTATAGCTCTCTCAGAGTCGATAATCACTGGGTACTTGTCCAGTGCCAAAAACCGTTTTTTATAACTTACCGTAACTATGTAGGTAACCGTTCCTAGGCGGCTTGTTTATTTGCAATTGCAATTGTAGTATGCGATAACCAAAGAATATGTAGAAAATAGGTCGGCTCGTGTCATAAGGGATCTCTCAGTGCTACTGCATGTAGTTAAGCAGCTAGCCCACACAGCTACCAATATACAGGACAGTAAAGTCAGGTCAACAGGTCAAGTTATATATACCTGCTGTATTGACTCTATCTGTTCCTTGCTAACGAATTCTCACGCCTATGGAGTACCCGTAAGTCACTCTCATAAGATAGCTACACTCACCTGCGAGTGGGCCCCCACCTCCCTACTCCGATTAGTCCTATAGTTTCAAGGTCTTTCCGTGACTCTGTGGATTGTTGTCGTTAGCGCTTGCTTGTAAGGTATTGTATAATCTCCATGTCCAGAGGACACCGAGATAGCTTTGTTTGGTTCCCTAAGCCCAAAAGTAACCCTGCGTACATGTATTGATCTGAACCTAGCCATATCCTCTTTAGAGACTAGCTACTTGCAGCACCTATATAGAAAACTGCATATGGAGAAGAAGGAGTGTGGTTGTTGTATGTTCACTGAGCCGGTGTGCAGTAGCATTGGTAGTAAAATTTAAGGGCGCACCAGAGGTGAGAATTACTGTAGGAGTAGAAAGCACTTGATACATGGATTGAGGAATGGTCTAAACAAAGGCCATGGCCAGACGGGGATGCTCGAGCGGTAGTGTTACCCCGGCAGCATTGCACGGTCTTTGACGTATGCTGCCGCGTTGCTAAACCACACAATTCCCAAAATCTACATGTAGTTTATATCTAACATGAGAAATCTGCCTGTTCATCAGTATATGCCTAGCGTAGGAAATCTCTTACGAGTTTGCAAGACTTGGTGCCGGTTAAATCTGTTCATATCGAAGCCGGGGAGGATTTCCTCGGAGGTGTAATTTGGGGTACCGGGGATTTTGTATCAGTGCCGGGATCCGGGATAAATCGAAGCTGCTTAAACTTCGATCGACTACTCCCTTTTACACTAATATGCCTTGTTGAAACCAATGATTATTCTATCTCAAAGCGGTGACTTTTATCGTGCAACGGCGCATG
Organism: Morchella sp. 2016-103; assembly: GCA_024713925.1. Lineage (NCBI taxonomy): Eukaryota > Fungi > Ascomycota > Pezizomycetes > Pezizales > Morchellaceae > Morchella > Morchella sp. 2016-103. The sequence continues at coordinate 1,589,102 of JAMGZF010000002.1, forward strand.
GGAGGGGGAGGGGCCACTTCATGAAATATCACTCGGTAGATCTTCCTTGCCTACATGCTCCCAAAATAACAGGAGTGGTGGGGTTGGAGGTATGTTAGGGCTTGGCATTTTTTAGTAGTAGTACATACATGTAGTATCAAATTATTTGTGGGGGGAATACGCTCAGTTGGCTAGCGACACCCTTTGCAGTCTCCATTCCATCTCACAGAACTCTCCATCTCTGTCACCTCGAGGCCGACAGACATGACGAGAGTAGTCGAGGGGTTTAAACAAACTCACCATCACTGGTATAGTATTGTTGTAGTCTATTCACGAACACTTTCCGTTCGGCTCTTTTCTGTTATCTGACGGACAACCCAACGGACAGGTGTCTACCGAAAAGAACACCGGCTCCTGATAGATTACATGTATGTATCTTTAGGATCCTTCTGATGGTACATGTATATAGGCAACAGCTAACAGATCATAGCGTAATATGGCGCCCTCGAGACTTAGAAACAATATCTGGATGTGGCTGTCTTGCGGGTTGAGAGGTGTATGTTTGAATCTCTGCCCGTGATGGATACTTAGTACCCAATTACACCTACTCATAAGTGGACATTGGCCTGAATAGCTGTCCGTGGATGGACAGTTCCCTGGCATATCGGTTCATGGAGTGTCAGACCTACGTTATAACAAGACTAAACCAAACGATTAGCACAAGTAAAGAAATTATAACAGTAAAACGTACCCGTGCCACATAATCACCTTCAGCACCAGGCTATTCTGAGCCATACGGAATATGAGAAGACTCAAACACGCGGGGAGCGACTCTTTTCCGTTTGGCATCGGGATATACTAAACCAAGTACACATATTTCATCTATATCTCTCGATTACACACCCTTCATCCACGCAGATATCCATTGTAGTTACATATCATATTGGCTAGTGGATATTCGAAACACATATACTTACTTTAAGGTTGCTGGTACAGGTAATAATGATTTGAATGGGCTGTTATGTCTGATATATAACTACCAGCCATCATAGAACCTTAACCTTTCGATGTGGATAATCCCCTAGTACTGCCTAGAACGGCTTTATACAAAACTTTGGAAGCCTTTAGCACGGCTGCTCTATTGAATGGTATACCTGTACTACTATTCTTTAAGAATGACCTAGATACCAAAGTTTTTTTTTTTTACCCACAAGCAGGCTCCTCTCCTACAGTCCCTCTCTCAGCTCTCTCTCCTCCGTAAATACCTCCGTCCAGGATGACGTCCTCGTTATCTTTCAGCTCATCCTGCACCCTTCTCCAAGTCCTTGGGATGTTACCGTCTGTTTCCTTTTCCTTTCCTTTTCCGTCAACGGCCGCTCTGTCGTACCTAGGCCTGATCATTCCTTTTAGGAGTGGGTTCCGTGCGTACTGGCCCCCTCTTTCTATGCCTTTCCCTCTATCTTTTACTGCAAGTGCTTGTGCACCACCTCTCTCTAGTCTCTCATCGTATTCGCTTACTCCCTCCTCCTCATCACTACTTATCTCTGGAGGCGCAATATCTTGCATCTCTTTCACTACCCTTCTTCCCTTTAAGTCAATGGCGACCACTACCCGTCGTTTCTCGTAATCTTCCTTGGCATTCCAATCCATCGTTCGCATGATCTTCTGTTGTTTCTTCAATTGTAGTGCGCGTTCTTGTGGGTTCGCCCATGGGTTTAGCCCTGTTGAGACTGGTGTTTCAAAGTCCGCTGCCTGATCAATAATCTTAGTTCTCTGGGCATTATTTGCTTGAAAGCCTAACAGCTTGTCTCTGTGTGCCATAGCCTTTTTAAGCCCATCTCCTTCATCACCGCTGGGTATCGGGCTCGAAGTTCCAGAGAACGGCTTTGGCGTCTTGGCAACATCAGCACGTTTATTCTGTGCCGCATTTACTGCCATCCTCTCCTTTCCGCGCTCCTCACGGAGCGCGCGGACCATAGACTGAATATCCTCCGAGCTTATGAGCGGAGCATTACAGAATGTACATGGACCGAGACCCTCTTTGATACAGATGACTTTTCCGCAGGAAAGACAATTAGGCGCAGCAGCAAAAACTTCATGTTTTAGACCCATGCAGGAGCATTTACGACGCTCTGTGGTAATTGTCGGATTGGTTGACATCTCGAGAGTACGGAGGGCCGACTCAAGGTCGTCAAGTTCCTTTGAAGCGCCGCGCATAGAGGTTCCGCCTGTTACAACAACTTTTTGCTGCTGTGGCTTTGCCTTCTTCGTCCTTACATTCCTGAGGTCGGAGGTAAGTGTTCCGATTGATTTAGGCGGATTTGATACATGCTGCGGAGCATTCGGGGTAGGATCCTGGGACTGGGCGGGTGTCCGTGAATTCTTACTGGGGCCAGTATAATACTCATCATCCTCAGGTTCCTTCTTGATATAGGCGGTGCTTGCATTTGTGGGTTGGTCTTCCACCTGGCGGGGTGCCTGGGCGAACTTTCCAATCGGTTGTTTTCCCTTCTTGCCTTTCTTCTTCGACGCAGAGGGGCCATCACTACCTTGTGGTTGTGGCGGGGTTGGCGTGGGTTGTGATTCCTGGGGAAACAGGCGAGAATTGAAGTCGGAGATAAACGACAGTGACTCTGGGGATTCACCGAGAAAGTCCTGGCTTGGTTAGCTGTTGGTTTTCTAGTGGGTAAAAAGCGAGAGTGAACTGTACTTTAAAGTGGGAGCTGACTCGTTCTGCGGATGGGAGAGATGAGGCGTAAGTTATCGCTTGAAGAAGGTCTTCTTCGGGGAGTGGTAGGAGAGGTTTAAGGCGGGGGAGAGCCCATGACTGAAGAGAGCCGGACATGGTAAGGTAGTGTGGATGTATGGATTGATTTTATTCCTACTATAGCCAAAAGAGTTGGTGGTGAAGGGTTAGCTAGAAAGTTGGCGAATTAAAGATACTCGATCAAGTGATCGGCATGAATCTTAGGTTATGCGGCTCTTTAAAAGGCTTGGCTGATTTCTAGAAATATACATGAAATCATACAATATCACTCGTGGATGAGCATTTCGGTATGTGCAACTCAGAGGCCGTTTCGGTATGGTATTGGTTTGATTGGGAGACTCACTGGTGTAGGTATTATCACACCGTACCTTCTCCTATTACCAATTTACTGTTAATTAGCGTTCAGTATAAGCTTTCGAGATCAAGTTAATATAAAGGTATAGCAGCTAAAGAATAGCTGGAACGGTACATGTACTTTGGGTGTAGGGGTAAGTGGGAAGACACAAGGTTGCGTGAAGCCTGTCTTCTCACTTACCTCTGCACCCGAAGTACATGTACTTTACTTCCGTCAATGTATAAATTTTGAGTTGCTACGTATACATGTATACATGTATGTACCCTGGGCGGTCCTCAAAGTGATGCAATGGCGACAAAGAGCCACAATTTCGCAGCTACATGCATATATATACTGGCCACTGTGCCCAAAGGTTGGAGACCTGTATGATTTATATAAATTGAGTTGCATCAGACAGAGCTACATGTATATAGTACCTGGGAACAAAAAATGGAAGGCGTTAACTGGGTCTGGCTTTGATTGTGGCCGCGGCGCGATCACTTTAAGGACCCTTGGGGTAAGTCTGTGGACAGTGGAACTTGTGGTTGCAACAGCGGTAGGTGTCTACAGACTTACCCTAGTCTCGTTCCCAGCCCCAACCGGTATTTCTTTATGTGGTGTGCTCAATACAAAAAATACTACATCTCCAACCACACCAAAATAGGGGATGGGCACGAGACTAGACTTACCCCTATGTACACCCGTAGTACGTACATGTATGTATGTGGCTTTAGGGGCGATAAGTTTGTTGGTAAGGTGCCCCATTCAAGTCATTCTCCTCAATTGCAAAAACAAAAACTAAAAAGTGTGACAGGTTGGTACATACATGTAAGCTTTAGATCTGATCTATGTACTGTTCGATACCCCGGATATTAATTGTCTAGAGCTCAGAGATTATGATCGGCCCTAGCTAATCATTATATACCACACGTACTTTCGCTTCATGCGTGTAGCTTGCTGCGTCACTGCTAATCTGGTGTGTGTTACATTATGTTCCGTGTTGATTGGATCTAAGCTTATGTAGTCAGACTGATACCTCGAGAGCTTAATATGCCCCCCCCCCCCTCCGCAACACCTTCTACAATACATTCATCACTATAGGAAACAATACTTACCGGATTGTGTTCACCCTTTTTATATCCATGGTTTGCGTTTATCGGACATGACTCTAAAGCCTCACAAGTAACTGACGAGCAGTGCAGGAAGTCAAAAAAAAAAAAAGTCATCATTTTCCATGTTTCCGCCAAACAAAAGGCAGAAATACATAAAATAACCTGGAATGTTTCGAATATTTACAAAAGAATACATCGAGAACCCCAATAAAACCAACTCACAGCCCCCGATATTCGAATGAAGAAAAAAAAATGCCCAGCGAGATCCTTATAAAGAATCCCCCCCAAAGATACACCACCATCCAATAAGAAAGAAAAACCATAAATTAGTCACATCCACTTATGAAATATTGTTCATCATCTTGTAAGCAACGAGCGCAATCAATGCAGCACCGACACCGGACCCGTCCTTAGCAACTCCTATCCTAATCTTCTTCTCACCTTCTTCTCCAACCTCCGGGATGTCTCGGAGGGCTTGTCGGAAGTGAACCTCAAAATCAGGGTAAAATTCGACCACACTACCGTCGACACCGATATCGATAATATCTTCCTCCGAGATGGCTTTATCAGCCTTTACGGGTGATTCGCCGGTAGTAGCTGGAGGTGGCGTATCAACCAATAGAGCGGGATCCGGTTTACCAAAGACGGCTGTTACGATGGAATTAATACCCTGTTCAATGAATGAGAGGTCACCCGCACCCGGGTTTTCGGCGCCTTGGGTGTTTGGTTTGGGATTGCTTCCAAGTTTGCCGGTTGCTAAAACAATAGCAGCGATAGGGACAGCCGAAAGACGAGCGGAACGCTTCCCTATGGCGTGTACGATGATCTTGATTGCTTCAGCCTCCTCGATGGTGGTTCCATAAACCCCCAGCTCCTTCTGGATAGTCTCACGAGTAACCAAATAGTTTGGAGTTTCGTCGGCCTCGATGTATGATAGGATAGAAGTATCAAGGGACCAAGGAGTGTAAAGGGCCGAATCTTTCTTGATAGTAGCCGTGGAAAATATGTTGTGGCTTTCCTTCAACGCCAAAACTGCATTTCTGAGAATCTCGCCTAAGAACATACCGGAAACACGCTTCTCAAACATCTGGATGCCAGGGTTGACACTGTTCTTATCAAGAGCACGGTCATATGGGGTATCCGGGAGAACCTTCATGGCATTGTCAAAGCTACCCCACTCAGTGTTAACGACCATTTCGCCGGTAGACTTATCATACTCTCCTACGTTAGCGTCAGGCTTGGTCATTTTTGTTATCCGACTCAATTTCTCGACGTAGGCTCCGTTGGTTCCGGTGCCGAAAATAGCGCCCAATAGTGTTCCAGTCTTTCCAGGTGAGGTGTATGAACGTGCCATCAAAGTTCCTACAGTGTCATTGACCAAAGCAGCGACGACAACAGGAAGGCCGAGAATATCGATTTCGGCCTGAAGAAGTGCGCAAACATCCTTTCCAATGGCATCAGGAATATCAAAACCCTTGGTCCAACGGATCAAATATCCTTTGTTGACAGCTTTCTGATCCACAGGGAACGAGAATGTGAACCCAAGGTGGAGGTGGTGGGTAGCATCTTCAGCGAAGTGGTCCGAATGGTGCTCTTTGACAAACTCGGCAATGTGCTTTGCAAGGAAAGAGAAGAGTGATTTGGAGTCAGAGACCATCAAGGACTTGGGAATGGCGACCTTGGATTGCTGGATCTTGAAGGTTGTGTCGCCCTTCAGAGTGATGGAACAAACACGGAAATTGGTACCACCAAGATCAACAGCAAGATACACACCCTAGAGAATTGTTAGAAACAACGATAAGGAGATCTTATTCGCAATAGACGTGAAAGTGTTACCTCTTCCGTGCCGTTGGGGACCTTAGTAACATAAGTTGGGATCATCGTCATAGCCTCGCCATCATTGCTCAATCCAACGTCTTTCAAGCAGATCAGTTAGTTTTAACCCTGGGGCACATCAATTCAGAGCTTACCCATCAATCGAAGATACTCCTTGACACCTGCTCTGGCTTGCTCTGGAGTATACTCAAACTCCGCAGCAATAGACTTAGCTTTCTCAATTACAGTCATGTTTGATCCCATGTGGTTGTCTTCTACTGAAGTTTTAAACCCTTTGATGAATGTTTGATGAGGGATATCTGGATATATTTCAGGATCTAGACCGTTCTGATAGTTCTTCTGAGGTCTGCAAATTGCAAATCCTGATATGTTTTCTGGAGCAGTTTCTGGGGTTGATGAGGCTGCTGAAGTACTCTTACTCCCAAAAATCTCTTGGGGAACAAGCCGTGTGGGGGTGGGTTTGAGCCTCGATGTTGGACGGGGAAGAACGTCTAGAAAAGGTTTGTGGGAGAACTGAAGCCCCAAAGCAATAAGAAGAAGGGCTAATGATAGAAATCGCAGGATAGATAGAAATGTGGGGAAAGATATAGAAAATGAGATGGTGGTTGGGAAGGGTGTCACTCTTATATTGTCCTTGTTTTTAGGACTTGAACTTGGCGAACAATGAGGGGTAGTGACAGAGTCAATCGTATTGCTTGTGATCTTGTGCGAGTTATGAGGTAAGTGAGGGGCGCTACGGAGCCGGGCTGGGGTTCCAGCAACGTTAGGCGTGGGAGGACCCGTCATCGGCGGGGTCCCTAATACTTACTCCTGGAACCTGGCTCTACGAGGGATTTTCAGATAAGCTGGGAATATTGTGGGCAAAGATTAAAACAAGGTCGTGCCGGAAGATTTGTGAGTGGGCCGGAAGAACAACAATTGAAGCCGGGAAGTGTTGTTCTAGGGGGTAATGGCCGTTGGGACGCGACGGGGGTATCAGTTTCGATCTGAAGATTTAATTGACTGGGGCGAACTTTGCTTTTGGATATTCCGATTTTACCTACTGTTCGTTACTGTGCAGAGGTTGTTGAGATGTGATGGGATGAGGGTGTGCTAGATTGAGGCGTGTCCGATAGGAGAGGAATCGATGCCATGACATGCAGGGGCAGGGATCTAATGTCACGGTTTTCTCTTTACTACGGAACAGGCGCGGAAACTCGGAAAATCTCTATTACTACTTGTATTGTTTGGGAAATTTAATTATTTTATTGTTCCTGCAGAAAATGACTTGGGTATTTGCTTTATCTCTAATACATGTACATTGTACATACCCCTCATCTGTGTGATCTTTGACTATATTCCGGCTATGCAGGGCAAATGATTTTTTTTTTTTTGGCTGCTATATCTACATAGCTAGAATATTATATTATGGTATTTTGTTTTTTTTGAAGTAACAGTGCTTTTTCACCACCATGCACAAAATGTTTACCCATCAAAGGTGCCAAGAGCACACAACAGGGGCAGCCCAGGCAGGTCTCAAGTTGGGATTTTCCGGTCCCCCAGATCATCCGGTAGGGACCCACTTGTGCAGAGTCGGGACTTCACGGGGAATTTCACGGAGAATTTATTTATTACGACATCACGAGGGATGTGACACGCATTGGCTTTTATGGAGTTAAAAGGCGAGCGCGCGGCGCTCCTTTTTTTTTCTCCAGGTTTACCTTGGACAGCAACTAACACAAGATGAGATTCATCGCCTGATACAGCCCCAGGAAGGGCTGCACTACTGCTCCACCAGGTGTGGTTGTAATGTTTTCACGGTATTAGTGGGGATATCGGTGGGGATATCAGTGGGGATATCAGTGGGGATATCAGTGGGGTTGGCGATGGCTGGACCGGTGTTCTTTCCTAGTGACACGTATTTCAACCGCAATGGAATAATTAACCCAGATAGGTCCTCTCTAAGAAGCAATGGTTTTGAGGTCGACAGCGTGTAACATGCTTTCGATCGCGGCATCTTTACTGACATGTCTCATGATAGTCCGTTTACTATTCAGAGCTTTCTTGCGGCGGAAACTAGAAATGTCACGCAACCATTTACTACAGACTCTCTTTTTCGCTACTTACAATCGAACTGCCTGCCGCCTCTTCCAGATGCGCACTTACTGTATCACATGAGAGTTTACATTCAATCCCGTTTCTTATTCTTTCGACTTCGTCCTTAGCCGACATCAAATACCTCCGATCATCAGTTTTTTTTTCTCTCCTTTAGCAGTCCAGCATCACAGAGACACACCACAAACAGGGGACTAGCAATTCGGCGGAAGGGCGTCTCCGGAAACCTCTTTCTAGCTGAAGCTGGAGGGTCAAGGATTTACGCTAACACTGGATCAAGTATGCTATACGCCGACAAAGAAGTAATTGGCAACTATAGTTCGTGTCTACTCGAAATTTAGTTATAATGGGCTCGACATGGTGGTACTTACGTATCCCTTAAGGTATCGATACCGACCCCTATAATAGAGAGTCGGAATTTATATAAAGGATCAATTATTCGACAAGGAGATAGCAGGGTCATCTGTTAGCAACTTTTGCTTTTCTTTGGGTCAGCATTTTATTGACAGCTTGAGGGATACACAATCCGAGTGACTTTTGTGAGTGTCACTCATATTATTTGGCTCACCGCGTATCAGGTGCTCAAATTTATTATAGCGGTGTTGCCTTGTCCACAAACCCCCCCCCCCCCCAATATCTGGACCTTACAGACACATAACTACGAGACTATTAGGAGGCAGATAAGGGTTGGTAGTGCCGTACGATATCCTTTTTGATTTCTCCAAGCCTGAAAACGAATGATAATAAGGACACAGAGGAGACTCTAGTTCTTTGAGGGAGGAAGCTACGCCTCAAGACTCCAACAACACTCCATGACCTCAGATTCAAAATTAGCAAACTCGCGAGGCCTAGAGAGCACAGCTGTAGGTTGGGCCTCTCTCTAGCTCCATGGAAGATTGAGATTCACGATGGGTGTACAAGCGTACGGGGGGTGAAGTTGGAACGCCCAAGACGCTCAGCCAAGCAGTTATGGTGTAAAGTCACGCCAACTGATACGTACCCTAGCCGTTCCAACTTCACCCCCGTAGGCTAGTATATAATCAATGTTTCCCCATACGTACATGTATGTATGTTTGGTGACTTCAGCCAAGTACTTGGCCCAATATAAACAAAGAGCTACATGTTGTAGGTACATACATGTAGTAAGATACTGGTAAGTACATGTGAAGTACTTTTTAATATTTACACACAGCAGCACGTGCTTTGGAGCTTGAAATCTGAGATCTAAAACCCTAACCCTATATATAGGTGTTGAAGGGTCACGAGCCCGTAGATGTGTGGCATTGTAACATTGTATAGGGACACAATGGTGCTCTACTCTTTGGGTATGTATATTTTTATTCTGAATTTCTTCCCTTTGCTTGCTGTATGTATTTACATGTACCTACTTATATGTAGTAATACGAGAAGTATTGGGGACTTGGGGCGCCTGTGGCACCAGCGGAGGACAGGGGATGTTAAAGCACTAAAAAAATCTCCGATTAGAGCATGCCCTGAAGATCATAGCTGGCTGCTCGGTTGTTTGGCTTCCGTAATGTCGCCATTTCGGATGCAAGCCGTCCCTGATACACGATGGGGGAAAGGCGGGGCGCAGATCGGGGCACAGAGAGAAGCTCTGTATACTAAATAAAGCAAGAGCACAGAAGCTTCGAATGAAGGGCACAGGAGGAACAGGAAAGCAGATATTTATTTGAAACAGCTGAGGGCACTCTCTCCGGTAATACGTAACTACATGTACATACATGTAGTCTTCAAATAATTCCGTCTACTCAGCCCCACGTCTTTGAAGCTCTCTCATAAAGGAACCCTAAACCTAGATTTCCATAAAGCCTATTCCATCGCGTGTCATCTTCCACACCTGCTCGACAACGACTACCTACTTGACTTGACAACATACAAGAACCTCAAAGAACAAGCATTAGAACTTCAATCACCACAACAATACCAGGAACTATTAGAAGCAATGGATAATCCCCCCGCTTCCCCGGAGAGCGATAGATCACTGGTGGCTCAAGTCATCGCAGCTATCCTGTATAACGGTCCTTCAGTTATCCCGTTCGTCCCAACCTATCTTCATCTTATCATCGCTGCCGTGTTGCCCATCTATACCGGTGCACATGCTTCCCTCAAACGGCCTGCAAATACACTTTCCCCTGCCCAGGTTCGCAAATCTCGCAACGGACAGGAAACTGATGACGACCTCCTAGAAGATGATGAGGATGAAGATGACGAGGACTCAGAGTCACCTATCGAGAATCTGACTGCTACGGATGCCTTGATGTTCCCAGTTACGGCTGGCGTTGTTCTCGGGGGTCTCTTCCTTATCATTAAGTTCTTGAACGACCCTGCTATCCTATCGCGTATCATGACGTGGTATTTTTCGATCATGGGTATATTTGCTGTTGGAAAGACTACTTCGGACCTTCTGAGCATTTCCATTTCGTATATCTTCCCCCGGCGCTTCCGCTCGGCTGATGGAAAGCTCTACGTTGCGGGATACAGCTCGTACAAGGCTAAAGATAATGATTCCAAGATTGAGAATCCATGTGGAAGGCTTTGCTTCTTACCCAAAAACCTCTGGAAACCAACATGGGCCCTGAGGCGTACACTTGGAATGAAGTGGTGTCTGGTTATCAAGTCTAAAGGCTGGAATCAAAATGTCAAAAAAAGGTTTTGGGTTGGTGACCTGGTCGGTTTTGTGACAGGCTTGATAGTCGTCGGAGTCTACGCTCTTGGGGGAAAGCATTGGATCTTATCCAATATCATGGGAACTTCCTTTTCTTATGGAGCTGTGCAGGTACGGTTTAGCTCGGCCTTTTTATTCGCCAAAACTTTACTAATATCATCTACCATAGTTGATTTCACCCACTACCTTCCAAACCGCCAGCATCCTCCTTGGAGCCCTGTTTTTCTACGATATCTTCTTCGTTTTCTACACTCCACTCATGGTCACAGTTGCTACGAACCTGGATGTTCCTATCAAACTTCTCTTCCCGCGCCCTGGAACAGCCAAGGATGGAAAACCAGCATTGGCAATGCTCGGCCTTGGCGATATCGTAATTCCAGGGCTTGTAGTTGCTATGGCGCTTCGTTGGGATCTTTGGAGATTCTATGAAGCCAAGCGTAAAGCAAACTTGGAAACGGCAGAGAAGTCAGCTGTGGATGAGGTTGCCGATAGTGACGGACACGATATCAAGCGTAGAAAAACCATGAGCGAAGAAGAACTTGTTCTCTTAACGAAACCAAGATACACTAAAGTTACTGGTATCTTCGGGGACCGCTTCTGGGGCGGTGTTGAGGGAACCACGTTTGGCAAAGAATACTTTTGGTCTAGTATCTATGGATATATTGCGGGTATGATTGCGACATTGATGGTTATGCACGTTTTCAAGCACGCGCAGCCAGCATTGCTGTACCTCGTACCTGGTGTCCTGGGATCTCTCTGGGGAACGGCTGCATATAGGGGAGAACTGGGTCTTATGTGGCACTACACTGAAGAGGGTGACCCATTGCCTGAAACCCCAGTACCGGAAAAGAAATTAGACGGGAATATGTTTGAAGAGGAGAAAAACGTTGAAGTTAAAGAGGAAATGACTGGCGAAAACGAGAAGGATGACGATGAATCCACCAAGTCCTCTAAGTCCTCTAAGTGTGAGGAGGCACCGAAAGAAAAGCAGGAGAAGGGGGTGGAGAATGTGGAGAAGGAGGAGGACGATGAAGAGGAGGAGTGGATTAGTGTATCGGTGACCAAGAAGCTTGCTATCGGAGCTAGACGTAGAAAAGTGAAAGGAAAGGGTATGGAAGTTCCATCTTCAATAGCTGACGAGTTGGAATTGTTGAGCGCTTCAAGTACCTCCTCGTCGGCTGAGGCCGATGCTGAAGCATAGTGCACATAATATGCACCTAGACTCATGCTCAGCTAGATTATGCCTAGACAGTTCATTGGCTATTAGTTGTTCCCTTTGCTTCTTTTCTGGGTCTCTTATTGACTCTTTTTCCGTTTTCGGTGTATCTCTATTAGGGTGGTCTCGTTATTATGACTTCAAGAGATGGATGGGACAGGCGTTTGACCTTGTGAAATTGAATTTCTCCTCTTGCTTACTTGAGAGGGTATCCTCTTCACATGAAACTAACAAATCCCTGTGCCTTCTGTGAGTATGTACCTACATCATGTATGTTATCTCTCCCTGCAGCTGCATAGAGGGGTGGAATACATGTAACCATTATGTATTCTCCATGTCCGTTGTTGTTGACATTCGAATTCCCATTAATTCGCGTCACGTCCATACAGTGCAGACCACGTACCCACGTGTGCATGGTGTTCACATATTCGAAGTCATCCGAAATAAAACCGTCATACATTCCATTGTAAGCCCCCACATTCTTACTTCATACCTCTCAGCCTCATTTCTACCCCGCTTGACAACAACGACCCCGCAATAAACAAAACAGATATGATTACCATGAAACAATATCGAGTTTATATGTGTCTGTACTTACCCGCTGAAGAAATGATAGTTTATATTAATTAATTCTACGTGCGGGCCTTTCTACACCGTTGCAATTGATCCACCCACTTCCTCCTTTGTGATATCAGGTCTATATTATAACCTTTAACCAGTATATCAAACTACACGACAAAAAAAAGACTCTCTACTCACCTTTTATAAATCCCACGCCTCTCCCGAGTATCTGAGAGAAATGGCCCAACAGCCAATATCAACATCCCACCCCCCCAACGAGCACATTGTCCTCCGGGCCCCGACCACCCAGAACATCGCCTCCCTCCGCCGCCTCAACAGCCTTCTCCTACCCATAAACTACCCCAAATCCTTCTACAACGAGATCCTTAGCTCGCCCACCACCACACGCCTTACACGCCTTGCTGTCTGGCTACACAATGCCCCCACTGCGGCTTCTCCTCCTCCTCCACCCACCGAGGGCGAGCCAGACCCCCAGCAGCAACAGCAGCAGGAAGAGGACGAAGACCCGGGTGTCACTGTCGGGGGTGTACGCTGCCGTCTCGAGCTCCCGCCTACTACGGAGGGGGAGGGGGGAGAGGGTGAGGAGGGCACAGAGACTCAGACGGGCGGTGCCATATATATCATGACGCTATGCACGCTGTCACCGTATCGGCATCTGGGCGTGGGGACAAGGCTGGTTACGAGCGTGTTGAGGGCGGCGGTGGAGCTGGGATGTAGAGAGGTGTATGCGCATGTGTGGGAGGCGAACACGGAGGCGCTGGAGTGGTATAGGAGGCGCGGGTTCGATGTGGATACGGGGGAGGTCGTGAAAGGGTATTATAGTAAGTTGAGGCCTGCGGGGGCGAGGGTGGTGAGGAGACGTATTGGGGTTGGGGATGCGATTGCTGCGCAGGGGGATGCAGGCAAGATTGAGGGATGAGTCTTTGGGTTGGGATGGAGTTTTTAGGGGTTTCCTGGTTTCTGGTTTCTGGTTTCTGGTTTCTGGCTTCTTTTTCTTTTTCTTGTTCTTTTTGCCCTCATTGTATCATAATTTAAACGAATCATTGTGTCTAGCTTCAAAGGATGTATCATGCACATAACACATACACATTACTATAGGTGAGTTTGTAAAACCATGCGCTGAAAGCAGTGTGACTGCAACATAAATTTATACTCTGGACATTTCTGTGAATAGCCATTGATTTGGCCAGCGAGGTGGGGGCGAGCACCGAGTCATGGGCGATCATACGTCCTTTATTCTGATATTACGGGCAGCCGAGTGATATTCTATGAAGCCATCACCACCAATGAGCACCGATGGATATGGGGGGGGGGGGATATATAGCTTAGAGACTATGTCCGATCTCTCTCTCTCTCTCTCCCCACCCCCACTCCCCCTATAGCTACCTCCCCCACCTCCCCCACCTCTTCCAAACACCGGGAGAGCTGTCCCGCGAAATCATCCACGACACTCCCCACTTAGAACCGTGAGGTCCCACTGCTACTGCGCGCTCTTTATCGAGATCGACAGTGCCAATCTTACATAAGCATAATTTAATTTTGAGGCTCTTTAATTTCCAGGGAGCGTTTCCCCGTTGACAGCACAATCGATCGTCTCTTCATCGTTAAATCTGGCCAGTCAATATATCTCACCTTCGCTCACTCAGTCATCTTTCTTTCTTTCTTTCTCCCTATCTCCCTATCTCCCTCCCTCCCTCTCCCTCCTCCCCCTCTCTATCTCTTCCCCCCCCCTCTTCCCGTGCTCGTCCTTGCTCTCCTCGGCCTTCAACGCTGCTCTGCTAGGTCTCTGTGCTTCAGCTTCATCGTTATATATAATTACACGTGCCCAGAGCCATCGCCTGCTTCGAAACTCCCATACATGAACTTGGAATCGCTCTTCGGGGGCTCTCAGTGAGCTATCAGCGCACCTGGAACAAAGTTCCGGCTGAAGATCCACGTTGTCACGTGTGGAGCTCTGTTTCTCAACACCACCCACTACGGATCTACAGAAGTCAGACAGACAGATAGACAGATAGACAGACCTCACCACTACTCGGACTCGACTCGACTCGGCTCGGCTCGAATCTATTTAGAAGCACACTGAACTTTCATCACAAAATACTGGGAATAGATTGACTTGGAATAATGACTTCCTCAAGCCCGTCTGGTTCCAGTGGTGATGATTCTGACCTCAACAGTGTCCCCCCCAATTCCCTCGCTGGCCTGGTGGGAACCCCCTCCCTCCTCCCCCTTCTCTCCCCCTCCCCCTCCTCTTCCCTTGTCTCGCCTCATTTCATTCTCTATCACACACACACACACACACATATCTCACACTCACACTCACACACACCCTCCCCCTTCCTCCGCGCGCAGGTATTAATACTACAACTACCTTTAGTCCCTCTCGATCTTCTCTGATCTTCTCGCAAACATCACGCACGACATCGCCTTGCAATCCCACCGCTCCGAGAAGCTCCTCCGTACGAAGCAGCTGCACCTTCTCCCCCCCACCACTGATGGTTCCCCCCCACCCGCGGCAAATGTAAACCCTCTCGCGGTCGTCCCGACAGAGATAATATGCTCGCGCTGCCACCTCCCGCAGCACACTGCGCACACGCTCGAGACCACCACCGCCGCCGCGCAAAAGAAAAAGTTCTGCCCGCGCCTCCCCTTCCAGGACGCGCCCTTCCACGACATCTACGGGAACCCGTTCCCCACCGTCAAAGAGACCGCCGGTAAGAAGGGCGACAACAACAAGGCGGGCGACTCGCCCACTGAGGAGGGCACCGCGGTCACCATCACCACCGGGAACGGGAAGAAGGGCGCTGCAGTCTACTTTAAGTGCACGTGCTGCGACAAGGAGAAGGTCGCACCAAGTCACTTTGCAAAGCATCTTGAGAAGTGTCTTGGCCTCGGCCGGAAGAGCTCTCGCGCGGCAATGGCTAAGATGAACAACAGCAACTCGGGAAGCGGCGCCGGGAGCCCCATGCTTAGTGCCGCGGACGCTACCGCTCAGGGCAGCAAGACGGCGAGTCGCAAGCCTAGTCCAGAGAAGAAGAGCAAGAGTCCCGTCCCGCTCGAGGAGGTCGTGGCCCCGCCACCGGCGACGCCAGTGCTCCCGCCAAAACCGATCTTTGCGACGTCTGTGACGGATCTGGCGGGTGGTACGCCGACACCGAAAAAGAAAAAGAAGAAGACTCTTGCAGCGGTAACTGCAGCGGCAGCTGCGAAGGCGGCGTCGGTACCGCCGGAAGACGATAAGGGGCTATTAGCGATGCCGGAGACGCCCACGAAGCCGATTGATGTTCCGTCATTGCCGCCGCTGCCGCCGCCTGCACTGGCGAAGGAGCCAACACAGAAGAAGCGGAAGCGAAAAACAGACACTTTGGCCGCAGCCACGGCAGATACGGCTGCAGCGACAACGACAGCGGGCGGGGAGGAAAGCAGGGACGCCATTACGGTGTCGCTGCCCGTGTCGAAACCACCGCCGAAGAAGCAGAAATTGGCCCTGGGAGAGAAACCGACGGGCGTGGATAGCGTAAAGAAGAGCCAGCTGAGCAAGTTCAAGAACCGCGCAAACAGCCCAAGTCCTGGTGGTGGAAGCAGCAAAAAGGGAGAGACGATTAGGGTATGTCAAATAGCTTTTGTCCTGTTTTTATATATCATACTAATAATCAAACAGAAATCATCACCCGCACCACACGCATCACCGCCAATAACGCATAAGTCTCTCCCTCCAAAACCTCCAGCTCCACTTACAGGCCCGCTTGCCGCGCCCCCTATGGGTGCGTCCTCGTTGGGTGCAACACCAAAGCAGCGGAAACCAAAACCGGGCGCATTGGGCGGGTCAGCCAAGAAAGCAGCCGCAGCCGCAGCCGCAGCCGCGGCTGGTGCTGGTGCCGGCACCGGCACCGTCGGTGTAGGTGACGGTGCTAGCCCAGTGAAGAAGGCTACCAAGCCAAAGATCAAGAAAGTTGTAAGTGTAGCGGGCAAGACCGTGCCAGTGCCTAGGGTTCCGGGCAAAACGGTCCCTGTGCCTGGCGTTGCAAGGAAGGGACCGAAGGAGTAAGTTTATATATATATGTGCAAGTGCCAATGGGGATACTTAGTGCCTTTGTTTGTTTTTATCTAGTTTCCTATTGTTTCCCTTCTTTATGGCATGGGTATCATTTTGTGTGTTTTTTTGTTCGGTTTTTCTCTATTTTTTCTCTCTCTTTGGGACCTACTCTTTTTATATTAACCTTTATTTCTTCATTTTTGTGTGATTTTTCTTTTATTTTTTGTATAAAACCAACTGGTGGCGGAGTCATATCATCTTGTATTGGATTGTCTTTTTTTTTTTTTTTGGTTTATCTTCATTTTCGTTTCGAATCCTGCATCGTCGTCCCCCTTCCCCCTTCTGTATGTGTTCCGGTTGAAAAGCTTCCATAGCCTTTGATTTTTTTTCCTTTTTGAGAGAGAGAGTAGTTGTGTAGCGGGCTTTTCTTCTCATACTTATTGTGTGTGTTGTGTTTCTTTTTCTAGGACTAGAGAATTTTGTCGTATGAGTCTTTCCCCTTCTTTTTTTTGTGTAAAGTAAATAAACTACTACATATAACAGGCGTTGTAATCCTTTCAGGAGGGGCATGTGTTTGTGTAGTGGGCAGTTGGAGATACTCCTTTTTTTGTTGTTCGGAGCGCCGTGCGCGCGAGTGATACTCTATGACTGGGGGCGAAGCGTTCGACCGCGGGGTCATGCCGCGCCCCCGGCCGTGTCGAAGCAGTTTAAACCGGTATCAGTACGGGTGACCCGGCTGGGTTGTGTGGAGTCCTCGTCTCCTGTGAGGGCTTGGCGGGCGGTACTTCTCCCCTTCATGATGAACGGGGTCACAGGAATGTGGGATGTACCAAGATACGGCAAGGTAAGTTACAATGCTATCATATCGTAATAAACAACAACCCCGGGTATCATACAGTGCCTGCGGGATAGATGTATGCACATGGGGAGGGTGGGGGGCGGGGAGGGGGAGAAGGGGGAGGGGGGCTCGAGCGATTAGCCCTTAAAGCTACGACGAACCTGTAAAATGTAATGTCGCTGGGGGAAGAGACGTTACTCCGAAGGTCCATAATGAATAATTATTCCGGCGAGTGGTATTATAGCTCAACGGCTCAATTTATCAATTGATCGGAAGAGGGAGGAGATCATGGCTGCCATAACCTAAGAGCTGCATGCATGTATGGAGTATAAATAAATAAATAATTAATTAATTACATGTAATTGATGGGAACCGCATTCATAGGATATCACTCGGAACATATAGGGTTAGGGTTTATCGGATTGCTCCTCCCCAGTTTCGTCGTGGAAGGTTCTCCTCCTAAAGTTTTTTGGTTTATTCTTTGTGCCCTCTTTTCTACCTGCCCTCCCCTTTACCACGCGACGGTCCTTGGCCTTCCTTTAGTTCTCTGGCCCCCGTTTGACAGCTAATATATATATAGCTTTAGGATCTCAACAGCACCCCGGCCGCCGGTGGGCCTAAGCTCCCTCCAGTGCTTCTTAGGCTCCTTTAGGGCGGAAATATGGACTTATAATTAGTTTCTATATTTAGATTCGTTTAAACAGGAAACGCGAAGCTACGGTTGTGGCTGTTTTCTGTAGGGTTAAGGTTTAACTAGTTGCTTCTATGTGTATTTGATTATACATTGCTTTTTTTTTGTATAAAACAAGTAACAATAGATTTATTCGAATCATTTTTGTTATTATTATTTTCTCGTTAGTTAATCATTGGCGTTACCCTGAATTAGCGGGGATGCTCAGTCAAGACCCCCCGGTTAAAGCCACCTTATTACGTCGGACAAAAACAGCTTCAATGTCTACTCACCGCCTCCCCGAATCTTCCGACTTCCCCTCCGGCCTTGTCTACACGCTTAAAACCCCCGCCAAAGCCGCACAGAACATCCTCCTCCTCTTCCACGGGCTCGGTGACACCCATGAGCCCTTCGCAGCCCTAGGCACAAACCTGAACCTCCCCGAGACCGCCTGTCTTGCGATCAAGGGCCCCACACCGCTGCCGTTCGATATAAACGGGTTCCACTGGGGCGATGATATCATCTTTGACCAGTCTACCGGCGGGCTCGACGGCGACGGTGGGTTCAAGAGAACAAGGAAACTCCTGGGGGAGGTTGTGGACGAGGCGTTGGTGAAGAAATGTGGGTGGAATCCTAGAAGCATCTTTTTCCTTGGCTTTGGACAGGGCGGGATGGTGGCGGTGGATATTCCGGCGGGGAACAGGAGCGTGGAGTATGGGGGTGCGATCTCGGTCGGAGGTGCGCTGCCGTCGGATCTGGAGAAGGTCGAGGCTGGAGGGCTCAAGAGCGCGACGCCGGTGTTGCTGTTGGGCGCAGAGAAGAACTCGGCGATTGATAAAACCGCAGAGGAAAAGATGAAGGAGAGATTCGACTTTGTCAAGGTTGTCAAGTGGAAGGGTAGGGATGGTGATGGGATGATGAAAAGTACGGAAGAAGTGAAGCCAATCATGGAGTTTTTCGCGAAGAGGTTGAGGAGTATGCAGGGAGTTCCAGAGGGAGCTGTGGAGCTGAAATAGGCGCGCTATCAAGAATCGAGATCAAATACTACATGTAGCGAGTTAGGGGCCTTGTGATTTGGTGTTCGAGTGATTAAGCCATCAATCATATTTACGAGTGATCATCTGTGACAACGATACGTAAATGAATGCTGATCGGGAGTCCAAATCTTATGAATCCTTGCGGGTGCCAGCGAGGGGTTATGATTAATGAACATGAGGTCTGCGTAGGTTCCCTTTTAACATTGGTAGATATAATGAGACCTTAATTAACCTCGCGCATATAGAACTATAGCTCCTATATATTTATATCTATATGTATCTGGCGGTAAGACCTGATGCAAATTTACTACATAGATCATATGATTAGCGCCTTTAGGGGTTCACTGCCGATATCCTGTGAGGTTGTGAGGCTGGGGAGAAAGTGCAGTTTCCTGCGCAGCGAGATCGAAACAATACCGCCAGGGTTTGCTCGAACCGGGATAGCGGGGAGTTGAAAAAAGAAATAGCGCTGATGATATTATGAGCTGTACTAGTCTGTCCACAAACTCACTTGGAGGGAGAAATCGATTTTATGCATGCACGAAATCGAGTTCTTTGGGATATAATGTCATTCGCCAAAGGACCCTAGCAATCATCGTAGTTTTATCACCTGTATGCATGGAAACCAAATCGAGCTTTAAAAGACGATAGAACGTAGTTCTGTGAATATGACATGCATACAAATTTTTTCGAATTCATAACAATTATCATAATTATCATAACTAGGAGTGTTTCCTGTAGCAAGAGAAACGCATGGAGTGCACGTCCAACTAGTTATTATCAAAAGTTAAAAAGATATTCAGAATCACAGCAGAACCTGTAAATTATCTGAGCTGTTACCTCAATCTGAGCCTTTTCTTTCCTAAAAAGACAAGTCCACGAGTTCGCTGTACGCCATGCTGTTCGTGAGTGTTCCAGGGCCCGGGTCTTCTAAAGCTCTCACGCCGGCCGAGAATCCGCGTTCTTTTGCAATGTCGATCGGCATCTGAAATAAAAGGTTCTGGAAGTAAGGGAATGCATTATTCTCAAGCAGTAATGTTGTCATCGAATCGTCGTCGAGCAGGGCCGCTCTATGTAGTACAGAATTCCGCATCCTGTCCATCGTGTTGATGTTTGCACCTCTTGTCAAAAGAGATTTGACTACATTCTGCTCGTTTGCAGAGACCGCCACGAGAAGCGGTGTCTCTTCAAGGCTGTTTAAAACATCGATGGAGGCTCCATTATCTAGAAAGAGTCGAACGAGCTCTTCGTGGCCCTCGGCAGCGGCTGTGTGAATGACCCCAAGAGAGCTGCGGTCATTGATGTCAACTCCCCGTTCGAGAAGCAAGCGAACTATTTTACTGTTTCCTCCATAGGCTGCCCAGCTAAGAACCGATCCACCCTCCGAGTCACATATTTCAGTACTCGCTCCCTTTTCAAGCAGACTTTCAAATATAGCTTCATGGCCGCACTCTGCAGCCCAATGGAGTGCCGTACCCCCGCGAAGAAGGTCTTGAATGATGCTATCGGCCCCATTCTCCATCAAATATTCAACTGCCTTATGAGATCGGCACCCCAAGCAAGTGCTCGAGTAAAGAGTTGGGGCTTTTCCGATCATGATGCTAACTTCGCACTTCTCGAGGAGTGACCGAATCATCTTTTCGTTTTTGTTGGCTGCTGCAAAGAAGAGGGCCGTAATAAAGTGTCTATCTACTTGGATTGCATGCTTGAGCAGGCTTGGAGATAGCACTACCGAAAGATAGCGGTTGGTCCTGAGGAGTGAATAGAGATCTCTTGTTTCAAGATTTTTTGAAATTTCGAGGATAAGTTCCGTTGGAAGATCGAGGAGAGGCATTGGGAAGTTTGATGTATACGTACGCCGTGAAAGATAGTACTTGTGAGAGGCAAAAAAGGTCGTTGTTGAGCCCACGAGCTTTTAAGTTGCCAGGTCATCCCGACGATAATCGAGCTATCTATCAAGCTATCGAGCTACATGAAGATCTCAACCTATCGCCTATCGAGCCTAGTAGGTACAGGTATGAATGCACATGAGCACGTGAAGCCAATGATTTGTCGTGTGTAATGAGGTATTCATCATTAAGCGCTGCGCCAAGGCACAGGCGCGCATAAGTTATAATAGCTTCGTATCACTTGATCGGCTATGCGCTCTATCTTTCTTCGAGTTTCCGTCCCCAAGTGCTGAAAAGGATTGAAACTGCATTTTCTTTTCTAAACACCAGATCCAGAGCTAGAGTTTGAATTTAGGCGGACAGCATCATCATCATCATCGATCAACACATTTAAGATGTACCTCCTGTACCAGGTACACAGGGCAGGGTGGGGTAACACTGAGCTTCCCCGCACCACAAAACTTTGTGAACAAGGCTGTCGGGCAAGGCTGAGAAATATACAACTGCATAAGTAGGTATTACACATCTGGAGGCTCTGAGACTCATTTGTTTTTGTTAGTTACCCCGGTTAATAACTTGTTTGAATCTCCTTATAAGTGTTCTCAATTCCCACACTCGCTGAAACAAGTCTGTTCTCCCACGTATTCCGTCCCGTTTTTATCAATTATCGTCGGTATCTTTGTCAGCTTCCTATACTGTCCCATCAGCATGCCTGACATGCCTAAGTATAGCGTTGCTGTGACCGTTGTCGGGGTCATCCAGCTTGCGGGAAAGGTCACATCTTTGGGCTATGGCTACATCGGTGGGGTGGATCGTGCTCCCAAGTACCTTCGGGAGCTTGTTGACGAGCTTGCCGCTCTCAGTAAAGTCCTTATCGCCATACAGGATCACACTGATAAGGACCCGACTTCTGAAGTTATACATTCATTAAACGAAGAAAGAGGTCCTTTTCAGGGATGTGCACGGGAGTTGGAGATACTGCAGACTAAACTAGAACCAAAGAATGGAGAGGGCCTTCAATCAGTCATGGAGAATAATCTCAAATGGCCCCTGGACGAAGAGCCAACCAAAGAATATATTGATCGTGTCAAAAGGCTTAAGGACATCTTTGAACTTTCTTTGAAACCTGATTACGAGTGAGTGAAATCAAACAATTTCTAAAGGTTATTCTAACTATAATAAAGTAAGAATGAAGAGATCAGAAGTGAATTAGCCAAGTTGGTGAAGGATTATACTGAGGACGAAAGCCTTGAAGTCCATAAGCTCCCTCTAGATCATCCAGTTGTGATAAACTGGTACAAGAGAGAGGAGTCTCTTCGGATGGGTAAGTTGTACAAATAGAAATCACTAGCCCACATACATGTGTTTCTTTGGGCTAATTGGCTCAATTTCTAGAGGAGAAACGAGAGAATGTACTCAATTGGCTATACCCAGAAGACCCCGAGGCTAGACATAATGAAATCAGTAATCGAAGACAAAGAGAAACTGGTAAATGGCTTACAGATAGACCTGAGTTTAGGGAGTGGCTCCTGGGTTTCGATCCTGACTCTCTCTTCATCTGGGGATATGGAATTCGTATGTATCCCCCACTAGTGAAAAAATGATCCAGTACTAACAAAAAAAACCCTTCTCTACATAAAGATGGTGTTGGCAAGACATATTTAAGGTGTGTAGCTCCACCCAATGCCATATCTGTTGATATATATGCTCACTAAGCTACACCTCCCTCTAGCTCTGTTGTTATCGATTATTTTCCATCTGGACCATTAGCGGAAACGGTCAACTACGGGCTAGCTTACATCTATTTCGATTACAGAGAGAAAAATAGGCAAGAACCTGAACATATCATTGCAAGCCTCATCAAACAACTTGGTAGCCAAACCCTCGGTTTGCCAATTGAAATCCAGGAACTGCACGACAGATTGACCCCTACCCGTAAGAGGCCCACATACGAGGAACTCTTTACAGCATTACTGTCTACTTTCGAGTCGTTTGATCGGGTGTACTTTGTAATGGATGGGTTGGATGAAATCGCGGATCCGGAGAAGCGAAAGAAGTTTCTTGACCTATGCCACCGGATATCCAAACATGAAGTCCGATTTTGGTTCTCAAGTCAGAATGACGAGAGAACGGCCGATATCAAAGCTTTTATGGATAAAGTGAGAGCTGCGAGGATTGAGCTTTTAGTGGATGATGGGGATATCAAAAAATATATTTCGGAAAAGATTGACGACACACCACGAGCCAAACGCCTTGTTCAGCAGGGAAAATCCAAGGAAAAGATCGTTAACGCTCTTGCTGTTTGTGCCGGGAATATGTGAGTTGCAAAGGGTCTAAATTCTTGATTTAACTTCCTTCCTAATTTCTATATATAGGATTTTACTCGTCCGTTTCCACCTAGAGTATATCTGCCAACAGACAACGGCGAAACAAATTCTACACGCCCTAGATAAACTAAAGGTCGTTATTGATAGGGAAGGCCCATTAGACCCAACCTTTGATAGGACCATGGAAAACATGCGACGGCAGCCTAAAAACTGCTCCGACTTAGCAATGAAGGTCCTTATCTGGCTTTCTAAAACAAGGCGAACACTTACGGTCGATGAAACTCAAGTAGCCGTTTCTATTGAAGCAAGGCGAGAAAGGCTTGATGAGCTAGACCTGCCAGATAGGACCACATTGTTCGATGTCTGTGGTAGCCTTGTTTCAATTGATGAGCAAAGTGGGACTATCCGCCTCTCTCATCAGAGCGTAAACGATTATTTGATCGAGAGCCATGTTGTTCCAGAGCATTCAGACGAGACGATTACTGTGGCTTTGATGACTTATCTTGGGTTCGAATCTCTTTCAACTAGGATTGACAACAATGACCTGCCGGCCCGTCTCAAAGCACAGCCTTTCTTGAGTTATGTCGTGACCCAGATACATGACCATCTTAAGCTCTGTCCCGAAACGGTCACCCTCGATGTGGTTCAAAGGTTTCTTGGTATGCCGATAAATATTTTTTCATATTTACAGGCGGCTTCGTTCTGCAATGCAAAAATGCGGGGAGATATTCTTATCCCCGAGTTCCCCTCAGAGCCCCTCGAATACCCTGACTTTGCAGAGAAGCCTGCAATACACGTTGCAATTATTTTGGGACACTTTCTAGCAATCCGGGACTTGGTTGAAAAGGGTGCAGACCTCTTAGAGCTCGATAGCTGGGGACAGACTGTGATCCACGAAGCAGTTCTGGCCGGGAACGAGAATGTTTTCCGCTATTTACTAGATAAAGATGTGGATGTTTTGGTTGCTGATCATAAATCCCGAACTGCCCTCCAAAGAGCTTGCGGTGCAGGCAACGAAACGATGGTCAAGTTATTACTAGATAAAGGAGCAGAAGTAAAAACCGTTGATTCCTTTGGTAGAAATTGCCTCCATGACGCAGCTTTGGGTGGTTACGAGGGCATAGTGAAAATGCTCCTCGAGCGCGATATTGATTTTACGGTCGTTGACGAACGTGGGCATAACCCATTAATGGAGGCGGCTTCCGGAGGGCATGAGGGAATAGTAAATCTTCTACTCGATAAAGGCGCCGACTCCAGTCTCATTGACATTGATGGCCGATCGATCGTTCACTTGGCAGCACATGATGGATACCATAACGTGGTCCAAGTCCTCGTTGAAAATGGGGCTCATGACCTTTTACTCCAAGATAATAGCGGGCAAACGGCACTCCACATTGCGACAGCTCGAGGACACAAATCCACTGTGGAGGTATTAGCTAATCATGGTGCTGATGTCCACGGAAAGACCAGAGATGGAGACTCTGTACTTCATCGAGCAGCAATCTACGGACAACGAACGATTGCCATGTATCTCATTGGAGAGGGGCGTGTAGATTTCAAAGTTCGGGACGCGAATGGAAGGACAGCGCTAGAGGTTGCCCAAATCGCTAGGCGTGAGCAGTTGGCAATGGTCCTTAAAGGTAATGGTGCCGAGGAAGAGATTAGGGACGCCATAAAGCGTGAAAGGCTAGTCCAGGTATTAGATGGGAATTTAAACCCTGAAAATCCTGGGAATCCCAAAAATCCTGGCCCCCCTGTTAATGTGGACGTGGAAATGAAAGAGGCTTGAAGGCGAGTTAGGTAAGTACTTAATATTCGATGAGGCCTATATCGAGTCGTGCTCATACATCTTGATAGGTCTCTTTTTTTTTGGAGCTCAATACTATACGTGTAGAATGGAGGGCTATAAAATAATTGGTCATACTTCATTTCATTTTGGGCGCTCTTGGTCTTTTTTATTTCCTTCTAATTTATATGAAATATAGATGCCTATTGGTAGATTTTTCGAGATTTATCGGTCTTAAGCTTACGCGGTCATGTGAATATAAGTAACTACGATATAAACCTGATGCCTTGACCAAAACCCGAGGTAGCGGGGCGTGCGGGGCGTGCAGACCCAACCCAGCCACCAAAATCTCTGGTCTTGACTAAATAATATACATTATTAGGTACAGTCTCGGAAATGGGAGTAAAAATGTGCCCGTGGGGCTACGGTATTCAGTTAAGGATACCGATTTGAACCAGTATCCTAAGTAGAATACCCTATCGATACCGCATCATGAATATCGTATTCTTACAGATCAATCACTAGCGTAACGACTGAATACGGTAGTCAATTTCTACCCGTTTCCGGTACTGTAGTCTCATGCCCAGCCTGTAGTGGTTGGTTCTGTGCGATAATAAAATAATAGTCTGGGCATTGCCAGCTTATTAGAAAATAGGATATTCCCTTTTGAGACAAGTAATTTGACCATATCGGGTTAGGCACAGGTACATACTTTACTTTATCCGAGTGATAATTTGTGATTCTTGGCAAACTATATTTGGGGGTATCCCTTCCTTTTATAATTTAGAAATGCTAATTATATAAAAATAAACAGCCGAAATGTTTTTATACTACATTGTAGCCAGAGTGCCTGTGCGCCATTCGTAATCCAACAGGCCAACAAAGATGTGTTTACCCCTTTCCCACTTCACCGTACCAGGATCACCATCTTACATATTCATTCTTCTTGTATTTAATTTATAGATTCGCATGTCTCATGGATAGCCGCCACGAATAAAACAGGGGACAGCAATAGAACATGATCAGTGTCATTAATTACTAGAAACACGTTTTTTCACTTGATACGTCAAGAATACAAATCTGGTCAAAACACCCCATTACTGAGTGAAGTAGGGGTCCGCGTCTATTGAGTAGTACGGGCGTTGCAAGACCCAAAGAGACAGACAAGCCCTTCAACTGGCGCACCGCCCGTAGCCGTTGCAGATGTAGAAGCACTCCCACTTGCCTCAACAGACGATGCCCCTGCGGCAGCAGAAGCAGTACTAGAAGCAGAAGCATGGGCAGACGTAGAGGCGGTGTCGGAAGCAGTGGCAGAATCAGTGGCAGAGGCAGTGGCGGAAGCAGAGGCAGAGGCCTTAGCCGTAGCAGTGGTGGTGCACGAGCTAGTGGTGGATGCAGCGGCTGAAGTTGTTGTAGCAACATCTTCAGTAACAGTAACGGCTATTCGTAGCGTCAGTAATGAGCTATAGCATATGGGAATGACTTTAGATAACTCACATCCAGCTGGGGCACTTCCAATCGGGGCATCGACACCACTGAGGAGTGTAGATCCAATAGCCACTAGGTTTTCCTGTCCGAGAGTGTTTTGAGTATACCGAGCGTTGAATTTAACAATACTCTTGATGATATTGAAGGTTTTAACGTCTAGTGGTAGTGCTTGCTGAGTGACCAAGAAAGTCAGCCCCTCGGCACATGGGGGAGTAGTGAGGGAACCAGTATATTGGAACAGAGGCGTGGTCTGAAGGTGGTCAATAAGAGGCCCGAATTCGAGGGGCCCAGTCTCTGTAATGGTTCCAGGAACAGAAATCTCGGAAATCTTCTCGGTGACAGCTGTTAGGAGCTCAGTGGTTGACCCGTCCTCTGCGAGCTGGAAGGTCACTGCCAGTACTGCAATTCCGCCAGAGCCATCTGTACTGATATTAAAACATATTCACGTATTCTAATATCTGAAGAAAGGGAACTAAAAAATACCGGCTGCTTCATGGACCATGTGAATTTCCAATGGGAAGTACTCCTCGGCGATTCTGTGCTCGCTGGGTGTATGGAAATGGAACTGCTTGAGGGAAAACTCCTTCCCAGCAAAGCTGGTAGTGCCATTAACAACTACTTCAATTGTGGTCCCCAAATTCTCAAATTCTGCTGCTTTCACTGAAGGAATAACTATGACAGGGGCCTCCGCTGCCAATGATATTGTGTTGTCGATATTTATTGGAGACTGAACAGTCGAAGTCACGCAAGCCGAGTTCTCAGCTGCAATCCCCGCCCAGCCCAGGGGGCCTACAAGCCCAGTGTATCCAAAATTGGAAACCGCAATCTTTCCACCTGGAAGTTCCTCGCGCTTGTGGAATGATGTACCATGGATACAATTCGCAGATACAAGTTGCGAGCTCATCAATACCGAGGCAATCAGAAAAATCTGTTTAACGTACATTTTGACGATTTTAAAAGTTTTTGGTTTTTTTGTTGCGAATCTTACTACCGGAGCGAGTAAAGGCAGGTTTTTAGGCTTTAAGTGTAAAAATGGGAGCAGAAGATCAGCGCTGCTGTCTAACGAGAGATATTGCTCCGATATTTTGCGGTAACAAACTGTTCGAGTATAAAGGTCGGCGCAGCCGGTTTGAAGAATGAAATGAGAGAAAGAAATGAGAGAAAAAAGGAAAATCGAAAAAAGAGTACCACCTGTATTCGGGAAGTTGCAGAGTATCGTGTTGCACAGGAGAAAAATCGTGAAGAGTACCGCATTTAGGGGCGAAATATATTAGAACCACGGCCAAGAGGCCAAGCAAGCCAAGAAAACAAACATAACAATTTGAGGATATGAAGCAGCTGCAGAATCAGGGCTTTGGGAATTGAGTGGAAGGGTTTTAGAAAAGCAAGGTGGGTGTTTGGGTCGTGAAGGTAAAATACTTGGCAAGAAGGAGGTGGTAAGTAGATATAAGCTGCATAGTGACTATAAAAGAGGGCGGATAAGCTATAACAGGTGCGATATGATATCGTGATACTTGCGACAGCGGCCTGTGTATGTTTGGTTGCGGTGGTGTTTGAGAATATTACGATGAAGCAGTGGCTTTTCAACTGACCAATACGAACGCCCCGTTGACTTGCCACTTAGAGAAAATTAAAGTAGGAAGAGCCGCAGTCTGCCTAGACCTGTCATAAAAGAAATTTCAAAGAACGCCCCAGGCGGCAAGCAATTCCAGGGTTATCATCCGAGTAGCGAGATTGACAATATGTGGGGAGTTTTAGATCTGCAGAGCGATGACCCCCCGTTAGAAATTGCGCTCAAAGATTCTGGGTGGGTAGGGGTTAAGGGTGATTTACAGGCGCTCTCACGGTTATTGTTTCGAAGCGCCCGGTTAAGCTCCTGCCAAAATGCCAAAATGCTTGATATGTTAGGGCCCTTGTAAATTCCTCATCGTTTGATATCATGAATTGAGACAAGCCTTGGCTAAGGGCCCGTTTGGCAACCAGACGAAATGGATCAAGGAGTGCTTTATTGACACCATAAGATTCAAATTTATTGCCCCTTCAAATAACGTTGCGGTTGCTTGCTTTTCGGTTATGTCCCGGGGTGCCCTATGTTGGATTTCAGGGCGTATTGTTTGGTGGGTATTCAAATTTGGTTTTGTTATTGAAGACCCCGTCTATTGGTACTTCCGCAAAAGGACGAGGATTTTTTCTGTTTCAGCCCGCTTCAAATAGTAGACAGGAGAGGGGTTTGGCGATTTGAATAGACTCGGAAGTTGGCTTGTTATTATCGAGCTGCTCCGATGTTCTTTATGCATGGTACATCTTGCTTGTGCACAAGAGTGGATACGATAATTCAATTCGGTGGTGCGAATTTCCTCCTTACATACTTAATACCTAAGTACTTAGTAACCGCGAGTCCACAGAACTGTTTCTCGGATCTCCTGCATCGCTAGAGACCTGATAATATCATATGTAAAAGCATGTAGTGCTGTCTTGATGGAAGAAGATGTTTGTTCGACCATCAATTTAAGGATAAGGAAAGAAACACGTGATTTCGGCACTAGTAACTAGTGAATGCCTATCAATCCAAGGACACGGTCAATGTGGGGCATTATACGCGCAGTGACGCGACTCCCTCCACAAGGTTCTTTCATCGAGACTCATCTACAGCTTCGCTTGTCCTGGATAACCAAATCGCGACTATTGACATGCCTACCGCTACATCGAAGCGCCAGGCTCATGAGCTCACTTCAGATGATGATGATAAGGATAACATCTCTATCGCCTCTAGCATCATAGGCAGAAAACGCGCTCGTCGGGGAACTTTGGTGCGTGACGGCCACCACCATAATAACAACGAAGAAGGTGAGGACGGTCAGGATGACGAAGAGGAGAGCGGCGATGAAGACGACGATGAGGAGGAGGATTTAGAAGTGGATGAGAATGGGACGGTGAAGGTGGAGCCTGGCAGCATCCTTCCACCAGCGGATCCAGACGTTGAGGATGAAGAAGAGGTTCTAGGAAGACAGGATCTTGAACTAGGCCCTAACGAACAACCATTCCAGCCTGGGAGTATTGTGCGGATTAAGGTCAACGATTTTGTTACCTACTCACAAGTGGAGGTATTCCCGGGTCCGAATCTCAACATGGTCATTGGTCCAAATGGAACTGGAAAGAGTACAATTGTTTGTGCTGTTTGCCTTGGTCTTGGGTGGGGTCCGGGGGTGAGTTTCAGAGGTCTTATTTCTATGAACATTACCTAATGTATAACCGGTCGGGTCCAGCATCTAGGCAGAGCAAAAGAGATCTCCGAGTTCGTCAAGCATGGTGCCCAAAGGGCAAGAATTGAGATTGAGCTTCAAGGTCAGCCAGGTTCAAGAAATCCAATCATAGTAAGGAAGATTGTCCGAGAAGGCAATACTTCAACCTTTACTCTAGATGGTACAGTTCTCATAAAATTATAGGTTTTTTTGTCTTCTTGCCATCAACTAATACAGTTTTCTCACACCATAGGTAAACCAATAAGTAATGGGAAACTTCTCAAATTCACAAGATCCTACAACATACAGATTGACAACCTTTGCCAATTTCTTCCACAGGACAGAGTTGTTGAGTTTGCTGGGCTTAACCCAATAGACCTTATGAGAGAGACACAGCGCGCTGCAGCCCCCCCCCAAGTCCTCGAGAACCACGAGAACCTAAAAAAATTGGGGAAAAAACTCAAAGAAATCTCAAACGACTTTGAATCAGATCGTGCAACACTCAAAGCAATGGAGGATCGCCAAGCAGCACTTCAACAGGACGTTGAGAGGCTCCGAGAACGACAAGAAGTAATGCAAAAAATAGAACTTCTAGAAAAGGCGAGACCCTTTATTGCATACACTGCGGCCCGTAACAGCTCCAATCAGGCGAAAGAAGCATTCAGAAAATCCCAGAGAGAGCTAGAAGAGCTGCAAGAGCAGGTGCAGCCAATGACAGATGCGCCAAGAAACAAAATGCGTTACAGAGATCTGCTAGAGAAATGTGTCAAAGAGAGAAAGACCCTTGTCGAAAAAAAGGAGGAGGAGATGTCTAGATTCAAGGATAGAGTCCTTGCCAAATATGACGATGAGAAGCAAAAACTTGAGAACGAGAAAGAAGCTGAACGAAAGGCTGAAAGGGGGCGGAAAGATACCATAACTAAATTGAAGACGAAGATTGAAAAGCTAAAGGAATTGCTTGAGAACGAGCCTCCCGAAATTAATCTACATGAATTTAATCAACGGCTGGTACGCCTCTCTCCAGTTGCTTGTACTTATTTTGTATGCAATACTTGACGTCTAGATATCTGTAGGCTGAGAAACGACGGGAAATTCGCGAGTGTTGGGCGCAAGCCGAAGAGAAGAAGGCTGAAATCATGCCAAAAATCGACCAAGCCAATCGTATAAAAAGCCAAATTTCCCAGGCAGAGCGAGAGTTAGTTTACCCGTTTTCTAGCTTATACCGGACATTGATTAACCTTGAATTTACAGACTCGGAGATCTTGAAACTGCATCTGGCCAACGCGAAAGATTACTGAAGAATATGAGCCCAGATACTTTCCGCGCTTGGGATTACTACAAATCTCACAAGGATGAATTTGAGGCTGAGGTTCTCGGACCTCCAATATTAACATGTAGCATCAAAGACCCGAACTATGCCGATGCTGTGGAGAGCTTGATGGGTGCATACGACAAAAAAGCTCTGGTTTGTCAAACAAAGGCCGACTATCGGAGACTTTTGAATGCTTGTTTTGATAAAGGGATGGGACTCGCCGATGTAACTATTAGAGAATATTCAGCAAGCAGGGCGCCAAAATTGGCTCAGCAATTGGGAGGGACGCTTAGTGGAGAGGAGGTGTGCTTTTTTCCCCGTGTTTCTTTTTTCTTTCTTTCTTTCTTTCTTTACCAATTTAAAGGTTTGAGTGGAGGTTGACAAATTCATAGTTGGCTAGCTATGGGTTTGACGGGTACGCACTAGATTATATTGAAGGGCCAGAACAGGTGCTCAATATGCTCTGCCATGAGACTGGAATTCATCGCACGGTAGGGATCTCTCAATTAATCTCCTTGGTATCTCAGAGTCTCCTTATTGAACCTTGTCTGATTGGATATAAGCCCATTTCCCGCAGGGATTTTACCCCCAGCCAAAATAAAAAAATGGAAGATACGAGCATCTCATCATGGATAGCTGGCCGGACAAGTTACAGAATAATTCGCAGGAGAGAATACAATGCCAGTTCAACACGCTTAGGAACCATCAGGCCAGCAACACTATTTAAAACGCAACAAGTAGATCAATCTTTGAAAACCGAGATAGGGCGGAAAATCTCTGAACTTCGGGACGGGCTCGCGGGCGTCGAAGAGGAGAAGGTTACCAAGGAAAGGGAACATCATGAGATAAAAACAGCCCATGGAGCGCTCCAGGAGGAAGTGAAGAGTATCGAAGCGGAAAAGACCGCGAAACAGCAGGAAGTGGCAAAGTTTAATAGGTTGAAAGCAACGCTGGGGCCAATGGAGGAAGACTTGAAGCAAAAATCTGTTGGGGGTGAAGAGTATAAAGAGAGAGCTAGGCTGCTGTCGAGCAAGCTTGTTGAGCTGGCTGTCAAGAAAGCAAAGGATGCTCTAGAATATGGGGTAATAACTTCCTCTCATTCTAATCAAGGTTTTGACTAATAGATAACAGCATATAATTAAAGAATTGGTGGATTTACATCATGATTTGATGGAAGCTCAACTTCGGTTAACTGAAGCACAGTCGGATGTGGATATATTAGAAGAAAGGATCGAAGAGACCAAAATAAGGCTGGAAATGAAAAAGCAGGAGGTCGATCTGCGTAAGACATATCACCTCTTAAGCTTGATTCCAATTGCTAACTTAAAATAAAGTTGGAAGGGAATCAAAGGCCCTCCTCGCAGAAGCAAAATCTATGCAGGCCAATTGCAGGAAGTTATTCCTCGAGTTCACCGATGCAGAGAAAGAGATAATTATGGCATTCCCTGACACTAAAACCGGTGAAGACATTGACCACGACATCGAGGTTGAGACGGCCAGGCTCTCGCTCCTTCATGAAGGAAACCCGAATGCTATCAAGCAGTACGAAGATAGGCAGGCCAAGATTACAGCTCTGACAGCAAAGATCACACAAACAGAAAGAAAACTACAGGAGCTGCAGGACGCGATCCAAGAGCTTCGGGAAGCCTGGGAGCCGAGGATTGATAGGTTAGTCTCCAAGATTAGTACAGCGTTCACAAAGAGTTTTGAGAAGATTGGGTGTGCTGGAGAGGTGAAGGTACATAAAGAGGAGGATTTTGAAAAGTGGGCGGTTCACATCCTCGTTAAATTCAGAGCGAATGAGCGGCTTCAAATTTTGAACAACCAACGACAATCTGGAGGCGAGAGAGCTGTGTCGACCGTATTTTATCTCATGGCTTTGCAGTCACTTGCTAGATCCCCATTCCGCGTGGTTGACGAAATAAACCAAGGGATGGATCCAAGAAATGAGAGGCTTGTGCACCACCGAATGGTCAATATTGCATGCCAAGAGTACACATCCCAGTAAGTTAATTTATGCTTTTTTTTTTTTGGTGGATTAACTACTGACAGAAATTCAGGTATTTCTTAATCACGCCCAAGTTGTTACCAGATCTGATGTATCATCCACGCATGAAGATCCACTGCATCAACTCTGGAGACTGGATTGAGGCAGGGTCTGTTCTAGATAACACCAAATATCTAAAGATAGGTCAAGCACTCAAAGCGCGGGGCACAGTATTCTAGGGTGTTGTGCATGATGAGATATGTTTGTCGGCGGCAGTAATGTTTCTATCTAATTCTGTTTTCTAGCGTGATGAAGTATTTTTCTTGCTTTCGCTCTTCTTTACAGGTTCAGTTATGCGTAGCAGTTTTAGGTTGGATCTCTAGGATTTTGTCAAGTCCCTTAAATACTAGCTTGTTTGGTGGGCTTTTTTATCACTCCAGCATCTTATGGGCATTTTCACCACAACAGGGGTTACATTTAGACTAATAGCTTCAAACAGCGGTGTGGCAGTCTATTGCGACCCGTGGCCTGGTTCTACTCATTAGAGTCGAGCTCATGCCACATAGGGGCTCGCGATATAGCTCGAGCCTTTATAACAATGAATAATTGGGGATGAAAGAATTAAACTCATCCTGTCCCTATAAGTTGTAGAAAACTCTAATGGCCCCCACACCCACATATCCCTCCTTTCCCTATAGCAGCTTTGGCTCGAGCCAGCCCGAGTCGCATAATCGCGGTGGTATTTACTTTCGAAAAGCCGAATCCCCCGGTTGAGAGTTAACATTTCAACGACTCTTCCTCACCTGTAAGTTACACATTTCCGCCTCTTTACCGACTCGGGTTTCATATCACACCACCAGCGGCTCCCAGCATACATTAGGTTTTCCCCTCCAATAACCGTTATTTTAAGGGCTCCAATGACACCGTAAGTTTCATTTTCCCTGTCATAGGAAATTCCGTGAGTCATGGTACGCGCATGCACAACCCTCCCCGTTGGAGAGCACATTTGAAAGATATTCTTGGCGAGTGGTGATTGTGGACTAAGAAAGGCCTGTTAAAATGAAACCCCCTGGGGCTGCCAAGCAAAATGAAGCCTCCATGTTAGCCTCTAGACGAGTGAAGAGTCTTATAGGCAAGCCACGAGACATCTCGTGCAGGCCACTATGATCTATACTCTTCTTTGTTATGGTCTACAGCTTTAAAGATGTTGAGGTGATCGAAGTGAGAAATGCTTATATGTTTTATAAATTTTGGAAGAAATAATACACGGATATGAAACTTCGGCTCCCTACATGTATTCCATCTCGGTTTTTTTTTTTTTTTTTTTTTTTTTTTAAAAAAAAAAAAAGATCAATAAAACCAGAAAACCAGGGACCAGAGGTAAGCAAGATTAGCAATCAAGGGAAGAGATATAAAATATTTGTCTATCTATTAAGGGAGAAATCTCTAGACCCTCTCGTCTCTCAAGAGCCCCTCGGACTCCTCCGTTTCACCCTGCTCGCGCTGAGTGTCTCTTCTCACTGGAGCTTCTTCCAGCCCCTCTCCCATAGCTACGACCTGCTCCCACCTCCTCACTTCTCTGTCCTCTTGCGCAAGCGAGCAGCAGGTGCAGAAGAAGTGCCTCAAGACGTCATCCATGAACCCACCCGTAGACTCTAGTGTATCAAAAACCTTCACCTGAGGGGCATCATCCTGGAACTCGCTACTAGGGAGTCTAATTCCTTGTCCAGTGGGGGTAGGGGTGGCCGCCACGGCTCCAATAGGGAGTGTGTGGTCGATAGCGAGGCGGTTACGGATGTCACCACGCTGAAGGAAGCCGAAGATGAACTCAGCACCGGGGATGGTAGAAGCAACTAGGCAGTAGCCGAGGCAAGGGGCGGAGAACACTGGAGCAGGAGTGTTTGGGGAGTGTAGACGGTGACGGGTTTGGGCGTAGGAGACACATGGGCAGAACATGGCTTTGGCAGCTGTTTAAATGATTAATGATTTGAACGCAGGTACCAAAAGCTCTAAAGAGCTTCTGGAGCTATCATAGGGGAAACTTACTGGAACCAGGGTCACGGAGACAGTCGAAGAAACCGTAGCTCCAACCCTTCTTGCGGGGCTGGTATGGCTCATGACGAGCTGCCGAGTAGGTCATGGTCGGGCGAGGGAGGTCTGTAAAGACGTTTCCATCGCCATACGGGGTTGCCGAAGAGGTTGCGGTGGCGTCTGTGTATGATGGTGGTTCAACGACCATCGGGTCCACCTTGGTATCACGAGGTGCTGATTTAGTAGTATCGGCCATTTTAAATGATTGTTCTAGCGGTTTGTTTAGTGGAAACGAAGGTGTATCGAAAGAAAGATGGGGGAAGAGAAGGGAAAGATGAATAGAATGATTAAACGCCAGCTAGTAGTGATATATGTTGAAACACGAGTGAGGCTGTGCTGTGACGGAACTCGGTTGGCCCGACTCGCCAAGGGTTTTATATTTAGAGATCACGAGTTATCACTCGAAGGGCCCGTTGTGGCGCTTCGATTGATGATCATTACTATGAGATTACAAGGTATCATGGGTGATCAGGAAGACTCACTCAGAGTTTTCATGTAGCGTAGGCCGAAACTAGTTTATCATGCCGCCCCCACGTTATGGTGTTGCTTAAATGCCCCGCACCGCTAGCTTCCCGGTTTCCCGTCTCGCCTATAGTGTTAGGCAAAGATAGAACGTTGAGTTGGGCATGAAATAGGTGCTTTCTAGATACATATACAAGGGTCTGGGATTTAGTGAGTGAACGGATTCTCACCTGTCAACGCCCAATTTTGTTCACTCACTTAATGCCAGAGCCTAGTATATACAAAGGTATAAGTTACCTTTTATCCGCATGACGATATTGTAATAGAATGAATATACGTGACACCAATAAATTGAAACTCTTGGCCCTCTAGAGCAAGATTCTACTCGAGCGGGAAGACTTGAGTTCGGCCATAGGGCCATCAAACAGAACCTATCTTTCTTCATCAAATAGTACCCCTGTTTACTCCCTATATCATGAGAACACCTATTAGTCTTAAATAATCAACTGATCAATGGGGCGATCTAAGGGTACGTAGATATTAAATCTAGGTAGACGATTGTTCGTCGTGAGACCTTGAATTCCATTTGATTTAGAGCGGGAGAGAGTCAACAAGTATCATGTATGTACGTATGGCCTTGTACTATGAAACGTTGATTGGAGTGGAAGGGTAACCTCTAATCATGCACTTGACTTTACTTAAGTACATATACCCCCCCCCCCCACAGGGTAGATGGCCACAGCTAAAAGAACGTTGCCTTGGCTTTGGGACCTTAAAATTTCATAACTTCAGCCCGGACCCCATAATTATTACCCTTTTTCTTTTTCACTCCACTTCGCCTAAATTGCGAGTGATACCTCATGACTCACTCGCCCTCCATGGAAACCTACCACTCATAAAATCTATAAAAATATCAAATAGAATAAAAAGAAGTTTTTCGAGCCATAAAAGGGGAGTTTGTATATACAGAATAATTCAATTGCAAAACTCAGTCACGTGTACTTACAAAATACATGTACCGGGTGTGCACCTTATATACCAAGACACCTGGATTGATTGGGTGAATTTGTATGGGCGCCATGTGTGGCAACCAGTGGCATCCAATGAATTTTGGCCTTGGCTGCAAGATTTGTATAGAGACACTTCGCATATTCTCATTTAAAAAATCTAAATATTTTCCTAAAAATACAAAAAAAAAACTGCTGTATAGCGCACAATCTAAGCTTTATCTAAGTACTGATTTGAGGCCATCGAAAAACATTTTAGTGAAGTTCGAAAAAAACCAGAGTAGAAAAGAGGTTGAGGAGGTTGTGTTGTGAGAACTGTGGGGCACACTATTCAAATACCTGCTTGGCTGCCAAGTGTTATTTTTCAAAAAATTATATCATCTGCCCAATCAGATCCTTTTGCAGGCTCTCACTTTTTGAAATTCCCTAAAATGGGCGTCTCAGTACTTACCCTTACACCCCGGTACATGTACCTCTACATCGTTAACCAACCTTAAATGTAATCTCAACATCTAAACACAGCTCACTATAGTACTCGTAATATCGGCGCCCTCACCAGAACATGTACAAAACCACCTCTTCTACCTCCTTAAAGCCCCAAAGCTCAGACGTAGATCAGAATTGGATTCAAGTTCACCAACGGCCATGCTCTTTCCATTCCAAAATCTTCCTAGAGACAATGCAAGAAATGGTCCTGAACCCAAATTACAATACCTCCTGGATCTTGCGGGCGGATATCCTCCTTGATAGCTACCCCGATGATATCATTGAGAAGCTCTCTTCCTGCTCTTCACTCAAGGAAGAAGAACGACCCTATGTCTTGGCACCTGAGTTCGAGATGCGGGGGTTTGTGCGCACTCGTACTGTAGTGCGACGGTTCGTCCCGCGAAATCCGCAACGTGACAAGGCTGTGAACCAGACCTGTCTGTTCTTTGAGGAGAAAGAAGGGGACAAATCCCTTGAGAAAGTGAGGATCCTAGTGGTCTATATTGCCCATGCGACA
The DNA here is from genome assembly GCA_024713925.1 of Morchella sp. 2016-103. Lineage (NCBI taxonomy): Eukaryota > Fungi > Ascomycota > Pezizomycetes > Pezizales > Morchellaceae > Morchella > Morchella sp. 2016-103. The sequence goes on from JAMGZF010000002.1 coordinate 1,626,883, forward strand.
TCCACAGAAGAGCTGCCGTACTATCTCCCCGCTGCCAAAAGCATCGCATTCCTCTACGAAGAGACCTCAGGCCCAATTGAGGAGCTAGAAAGTACCCAGAAGATAGAAATATATTATCTTCTCTTCAAGTCCTCAGCTGCCAAAACCCCAGGAATGACAACGCGCCTTGAAAGGACTGCCTTACGACTAATGGACCGCATAATCAAGGTCGGCAACGGCAACGTCCACGGGTATGAAAAGAAGGTACATCATGACCTCGTAGTTCCGAGAGAGCGATCACAGGATACATACCTAAAGCTGCGGGTACGACATGCCAAAAGGCTGATGGATGCATGGGTTGAGAAGACGGATCCCAAGAAGCATGTCTTTGAGGATATCCTAATCGCGGCGTTTCTAATCGAGCTCTGGGAGGACATGTACGGGTCCGGGAAGAAGGAGTTTCCAGGATTCGTAGATATCGGGTGTGGCAATGGGGTCTTGGTAGATATATTGCTGCGGGAAGGGTATAAAGGATATGGGTTTGATGCGAGGAGAAGGATGACGTGGAAGATCTTTGAGAAGGAGACACAGGAATGTCTCTCCGAGAAAATCCTAATCCCATGGATACTAGGTGGTGAGATGATAAAGGCGGCAGCCTTGGCGGAGGCGGAGGCGGAGGGTATTAAGCAGTTAAGGATTGCTGCAGAGGACCTTCAGTTGGAAGGAGGAACTGTGGCAGGAATTCATGATGGGCGGTTCCAAGAGGGAACGTTTATTATTTCTAATCATGCCGACGAGCTGACAGGCTGGACACCTCTCCTTGCAAAGGCATCAAACTCTCCATTCTTGATCATTCCGTGCTGTTCCCACAATCTTTCAGGAGACAAGCACCGCCACAAGTCCACCATGGCCAAGGCATCGACAGGCACAGCAGAAAATATCGATAAGCCTGGCACAAGAATTGGAACAATCAGTAGCGAGTACGCATCACTGGTAGAATGGACTGCATCTATCGCGGAGGATATCGGCTACACTGTTGAAAGAGAAGTCATGAGAATCCCAAGCACTCGGAACATAGGCCTTATTGGTCGAAAATGTGATGATGGAGATATGGATGTGGGTGGAGTCCTAACACGAGAAGGCGGTGGTGTTGGATGGGCGGACAAAGCTTTTGCATTGAGGAGGATGCAGTTACAGAAAGGACACGGTTAGTGGCTGGCGATTTTACTTGCCCTTTTTCTTGATAACAGCATAATTGTGATATATCAAAACCAGCCTACCAATCCGCCCATTAGAATCAATGGATCGTTCTTAAGGAGCTGAATCTATGCAGGTACAACATCAAAAGCTCAATCACCGCTATGCCTCGAGATTATGACCAAAGCCCGGCAGAAAATAAAGTCGAGAGGGCTTTGCAAAATCCCGGAGTAAGGTGGTATTCGGATATTGACAATGTATCGTCCTCATAGCAACAAATATTTTGGCTTGTTTATTTGGGTGTTGGATAAGTTTGGTATTTATGTGATACGAGCAAAGAAAAAAAGAAAAAAGGAACTCAACCCCCCCCCCCCCCAAACCCCTGACCAAGGCCGATTAGATCAAAACGATTTCTCAAATCATGAATTTCGTCACTAAGATAGAAGTAAAAGCAACACATGAAGTCGTAACTGATGAATAGAGGGATTCGTCCAAGTAGTAGAGGGTGAACAGAAACGCCGCTTAGTTAGATCTTCAGAAGTGGATTTAGCATCAGGATAGTTACCGCAATTCCTCTCTGGAGAAAAGCTTTGTGTTAAGTCGGCTTCTCGAGATAGTAGTAAGGTATTTCGTTGCGTTTAATCAATTTATACTTTGGATTCCTATCGAACATCTCCCGGGGCCCGGCGATGGCTGTTCTGTCTAGATCGAAGCCAATAGTAGCATGCCATGGAGTTATAGCTGAGCTACGATTGGGGAACAGGCTGATGGAGAACTTGTTGCTTCCTGAGCTCGCATGGATAGAGAGGCGAATGTAGTCCGGGAAATAGTTTTCGATGGCAGTAGCGTATGCCTTCCCACGCAAAATCATCCTGTTGGCCACAGTCTCTTTCTTGTTTGACTGGACTTTGTACGCATTTACAAGATCGTGGGTGAGAATATCGTTCGTGTATGTATCATGTGTAGTCCTTGCATCATCGTTATTGGCCAGATACTCCGCAATATCTCCTGAGTTATCCGGTATTGGAGCCATGGCATCAAGTCTCTCACGGTATCGGGCTGCATTGACAAGATAAACCTCCTCTGTAAGATTTTTCTCATCAAACCACTCATCAAGCATGGTATGCAGACGTGCGAATTTTATCATGTCGCTGAAGCCCTTCTCGTGAACGATTTTCCTCACGGCCTGACCATACGCCCATACGGTGCTATCTGGAACACCAAGTATATCTAAACGCAGTTAGTATGAATATATTTATCTTACTCCCTCCATATAGCAGTTCGTGGAACGGTCTTTATTACCACTATACACAGCTCCATCAGATACAATGACTAGCTCTACACCTCCTGTGTGGTAATCCCTAATCTTCTCACACATCCCGTACAGGTATCTCAGCGCAATCTCCTCCGCCATGTCTGGCAGCGCTCCCAATACCTTTGTTTCCATATTTGGAGATTTGAATGGAAATCCAGGGAAAACCATGGTGATTGGATCGCCTGAATCTACTTTGTCTTGAATAAGTGGTGCGAATTTTGCGTGTGCTTCAGGACCGCGGTCGGGGGCCCCGTCACGTGGGTAGAGGCGGTAGCTGTCGATGATGTTGAGAATTGCGGAGGTCTCGGGGCTCATTTCTGTTTATATTTGATCTTCTGAGACGGAGAAGAGGTAGCGGACTAGAGTATGTAAACCCGGTGCGGGCTGGCAGTTGCTGGGGGTTTTATAGCTGCTTCGGGAGAAAAATTCGGAACTATATGTAACACAAAGGGGTGGATAATAGCAGGTTAACGGCTAGTTGTCTATTTAATGTAAATATCAGGGGGAGAGGGACGTTCTCATGTAGAAGAATCCTGTGTCCAAACTAGGACGATTTTTCAGTGTTACGAGGGAAGTAATGTTTTGGGTGGTGACAGAAGAGTAACGATTCATTGGGCTGAAGGTGAATACATGTGTGTTACATACGGTATGAGAGAAGGCTTTTGATTACATGTGGCACGATACAAAAAGGGAGAGGAAAAGGGCTTTTTTTTGCCTATTTTATTTCTTTTCTTTACTTTAGGGGGACGATGGCGAGGAAAACTTTATGTTGGGTATTTTGTGATCTGACTGGAGAGAGGACTGGACAGTATGAGGCTTTATTTATTTGACTACTACAGGGCAAGAGAGCTGTAGACATATACCGTAGAAACCCGAAAAACTACTTAGCCAGGGATAATCTAGATCTTGTCTACTAAGTAATCTTGATCTCATATGCATAGCCAATCTTTTGGTTATGGCGGTATGTGTGTGTGTACCCGAAAAATAGTCCTACGCATAAAGGTTGACAATACCCGGAAGCAACACATATTACAACAGGGTGTTGTCAATATATAGCCCTATAGGATCTATACAATTAAGGATTTAATAATAATGAAGAAGAGTATGTATAGTTCCTATTCAAAAGTCTCGGGACAACGCAGCCGCAAGTTACTACGGCGGCTTGTCCCGGGATTTTTGACATCGAGGTATACTGTGCCTACCTCACTCGGGCATGACCGAGTGAGAAGTGATGATTTATCCAATATCAACCCAACCTTGCTTAAAAAGCGCATTCTACTTCCTATAGTGTTCGTCTGCGGGGGAATGTTCTCAAGCTGTAAGTAAGTATGTTTTGGTTGAACGCTCTTGAGTTGATAATTTCCTGAATAGGCTAGGTCGGTCGTTGCTAGGGTGTGTCGCTCCGACCAACGGCTTGATTATATCTCCTAGTCGAGCGCTCGTCTCCATGTGGAGATAACCTCTGGAGTTAAGCCTGATTAGTTCGTGGGAGCAGAATTCAATATCAAAATTTTACCAACCTTTACTGGAGTTCTTTCTAGTATATAGCCTTAATTCCGTCAATGGAAACTCAAAGCCCTACCAGGACTGTTATCTTATCAGATCAATTCGATCATTAATGCAGGCCAGCATTAACTCCGAAAATCCCGCGTCTAAACGCAAGATGTCTAGTCGCCGGAGAACCGTAAACTCCAGACAGCAAAGGAGCTTTCTGAGGGTCTGGCCGAGTTCTTCTAGAAGAAACGGGAGCGCCTAAAAGAACCATAGTATAGACTAGTGGAAAGTATAAAAGCCCTGGGCTTCCTCCTGCTGTGCCTAGATATTTCAATTCCACCATTGGTTAGCATCACCGGCCTCCAGCTTGCATATAATTAGTTCCTCGGTCTGATTAAAACTACAACTACAACTATATATACTTAAACAACAGTTGGCAAATCCTTTCAGAATCAATAAAAATGTCCTCAATCCTTGGTAAAGAAATCGGCCACACCGGCTATGGCCTCATGGGGTTCACCTGGCGCCCATACCAGACCCCCGATAAAGATGCCTTCCCTGCAATGAAGGCCGCCCTCGCACGCGGTGCCAACCTCTGGAACTCCGCTGAATTCTACGGCCAGACTACTGCCCCCCTCAAACACACAGACAACCTTTCTCTCCTTGCCCGCTACTTCACAAAGTACCCAGAAGACGCCGATAAGGTCCTCCTCTCCGTCAAGGGTGGCATCAACATGGCCACATTCAGACCCGATGGCTCCCCAGAGAACATAAAACGTAGTGTCGAGGCATGTCTCGCTGCCCTTGACGGAAAGAAGAAGATTGATATCTTCGAGTGTGCCCGTGTCGATAGAAACGTACCAATTGAGACCACTATCGCCGCGCTCGCAGAGTACGTCAAGGACGGGACCATCGGTGGGATTGGACTCTCAGAGGCGAGTGCGGCGACAATCCGCCGTGCTCATGCGGTTCATTCCATTGCAGCTGTTGAAGTAGAGTTTTCGTTGTGGTCTACCGAAATCTTTCATAATGGTGTTGCGGAAACGTGTGCTGAGCTGGGAATCCCAATTCTTGGTTACTCGCCCCTTGGGCGCGGATTCCTCACAGGGGGGATTAGGAGTCATGCCGACATCCCAGATGGCGAGTACAGAAAGCACCTTGACCGGTTCCAGCCAGGCAACTTTGAGAAGAACTTACAGCTTGTTGATGCAGTGAAGGGGGTTTCGGTCAAGAAGGGTGTTACGGCTAGTCAGTTGGCTCTGGCATGGGTGAAGCACCAGAGTGGGCGTGGGGGTAACCCAGTTATTATTCCGATGTTTGGGGCGGTGAAGGATACAAGAGTTGAAGAGAATATGAAGAAGGTTGAGGTGACAGATGAGGAGATGGCGGAGGTGGATAAAATATTGAAGAGCATTGAAGTTGTCGGTCTGAGATATACGAAGGAGCAGGAAGATTTGTTATTTGTTTAGAGTTAGGCTTTTGGTCACGTATAATAAGTATCTAGAAAATATTTATAATAAACTCCGCACGATATCACTCACTATCAACGATTCGCAGGCTAGATTTGGGGCCCTTAAAAGGAAAGATTCGCCGAGGACAACGACAAGAATGGAGGAATGATGGAGAGAAATGGGTTAGGTCAAGTGAACTGTGGAAATAGTAGCCTTAACAAACTCATGCCTAGGCCAGCCGTCTGGAATTGAGAAAGGTACATGTATTTACATTATCTCTCCTCTAACACTAGCACATCAACTACTAACAATAGGAATCTTGGAGAAGATTTCACAAGTCAAAACAAAAACCAGAACAGGAAAAACTATATTTAAACTCCAGATTGTCTAGGTCTACTCCTTCTTCCCCGTCTCCTCATTGAGATTTAATTTATCCAGCGCATCCTTGGCATCGGTTCCCAATGCCTCAGGAACTGCATTTTGTGCCTTGATCGCGCTATCGGCAACCTGCTCGGCCACAGCGGCGTTTTTCTTGTCCTTGGGAACGTATCCCGTACCAATCTTCTTCTCCTTCTTCTTGCCTTTCTTGGGACCCTCAGAGGGGTATGCAAGATCGGCAGTCTTCTGCCACTCTGCGTCGGCTTGGTAGGCAGCTTGGATTGGTTGCAGGATGGCATTCAACGCTTCCTGGACTCCGTTTTTCAGATCCATCGGGGAGAGCTGTTATCGTTAGTGCCATGTGACCTATTTGGGTGTGTGTGTGTGTGTGGGGGGGGGGGGTTAGTACCTTGTCATCAACGTAGTCTGCCTTCAGCTCTTCGATGTTGTTGTAGGTGACGGGACCACCCCATTTCTCGTCGCGGTTGACGACGAAGCTGCCCTTTCCTTCCGGGTGGGCGAGCTCCGAAATGGGGAAGAGGACATACTCAACGAAGCTGTAGACTCCATTGCCTTCAACCTCGCGAGGCGCACACTGAGCCTTCTTCAGCTTAGATTTGACGACATCTGGAGGGTCGAGAAGGTCGATCTTTGAGTTTGGATCTGACGCTGACATCTTTCTGGGGTTCAATTAGCATATACACCGCAGACAAATGAGAAAAAAAGTCTTTAGCATACCCTCCGGCCAGTCCCGGAACCATGGGGTTCATCAAATGAGCTCGTACTTTGAATCCAACGCTAGGTAGCTGTTCTGCTGCCAATGTAAAGATTTTTCTTTGGTCAACACCACCAAACTGTGCGTCCACATCCAAATGTTCCTCATCCAGCGCCTGCATCAGCGGGTAGATCAACCCACTGAGTAGCGGGCTTTCCACCTGCTTCACTACCTCAGCACCAGCTTTCTTAGCATCGTGCTCAGAGACAACGGTCGTCATGCGCAACAGGTCCATGTTGTACTTTGGCGTCACCTGGTAAGATGAGCCGAGGACAAATGTGAGCTTGTCAATGGGAACACCAATCGCAGTCAGAACCGCCTTGATAACGTACTCGTAGTACTTTGCGCGGTGGGCGACGAGGTCTAGCGGCGCTTTGAGGTTGTCGAGGAAGGCGTGGATGTCGGCAAGGAGCACTTTGACTTCACAACCTGCCCGTAGGAAGTGGGCGAGCTTAACCATGGGAACAAAGTAGCCGCAGTGTGGGCGACCAGTTGGCGCAGTTCCTGTGGAATCATGAGGGTTTAGCGTTTTTATAAGTCAATTGCGGATGTATAACCACGAACCCCAGTAAACCTTGAGTGGCCTATTTTCTTTTATAATTACATCCTCGATGATGTTGAGTTTGAGGACTTCTTGAAGTCCTCGAGTGATAAGTTCGATCTTCTCTTGTGGGGTTTGTGCTGCCATTATTGTAGTTTTCCCAGAACTGGTTGTGAGAGAGAAGAGGGAATGGGAGAGCTGGTAGCGGGTGGTGTTCCTGGGTCGAGCGTAAAGTAGTGGAGTCAGTCAGAAATGCCTATTCTAATTTGAGGGGTGGGGAGAGTCCCTGCAACGCATACTAAATCCCGCATGACTCATCCACATCACTACCTGTCACTCGGTCATAATTGCACATCCGATTCTCTTTTATTATTTATCTTACAAAATATATACCCCCCGTTCCAGGAGGAGGGAAAGTACAACTAGTCTGCTATGTATAGCGATAACAACTAACTATTATCCTCGATCATGTATGCGCCAGCTGTTCCCCGGTAGTTAATGTAAACGCGCAGTACTAGAAAGAATCAAGAAAGAAAAATTGGTATCAAAAGGTAAAGTAGTTAGTAAAGGGATAAAGACGAATCAAACGAGTAAAAAGAATAAAACAGCCATCCAGTAACCATCTAAACCCAAGCCCAAGACCTATGAATTAAAACCCTATAGCTATGTAATGCCAAAACGCGCCCTTTTTGTACCTGTCATCCATTACTCTCGTCACCCGTTATATCATAAGCCTTAGAAGATGGTTCCAAACTGTCCATCTCCTTCGTCTGCATAATCCACAAAGCTGTTGAGGTTCGGTTTTTTGTGTCTACATCTGTCAGCAACCAAGGTTGATTGAAGAAAGAGAAGAACACATACTTGAAGGTGAACCCAACAAACGCAACTTTGCTCATCGCATCTTTCCTCTCCTCCATATTCTCAAGTGCCGTCTGTTTTTCATGCACTTCCTTGTATTTGGCCATATCGGCTTCATTGCTAAAGTCGTCAAAGTAGCCTGCATCAGTCTCGCTATCGAGCTCTGGCACAAACGGTGGCTCTTTTCCACGAAGATCGGCCCAGTTCACTTCTGAAAAATATGCGTGTGCCTGGACGGATTTGAAGTCTTGGAAACGTGATTCCCGCGCTGCAACAAGATGGATTATTAGATCCCAGGTACGTTTCGAGAGATAATAATTCGGATTCTCGTATTCAGGCTTGTGTAGAACTTTCTTCCAATGTTTAAGATTATGCCACGTTTCTTCGACCGTCGCCCCCGCGAATGGTGGATATCCGGCCAATGCTTCGTAGAGCATACACCCAAGTGACCAATAGTCGACAGTGAAATCATATTCTTCCGTGCCCCGAAGCACCTCTGGTGCCATATAATCTGGGGATCCGACTACCGATTTTGCCTATTACCCATAAGTCAGTTTTAAGTTCCGAGAAACAAAATGATGCGACTAACATAGTTCTTGTCACTATCTCTGAGGGTCCTATAAGCCCTCCGTCTCTCTAGCGTTGACCTTGCAGGGATGTCCATATCCTTCACCTGATCTAATCGCATCTTCATACTCTCCATCCTATGGGGGCTCAGCTTCCCCGCGCTCAAACCAAAATCGGTGAGCTTTATGTGCCCAGATGAGTCGATGAGGAAATTCTCGGGTTTCAAATCACGGTGTATGTACCCCAGATCATGTAGGGCGTTGACGGAAGCGAACATCTCCGCGATGTAGAACCTGGCATGGTTGAAATGCAGAACTCCTGTGTTATTTAGTAGGGTTCGAAAATCTCCGCCAGGTACATATTCCTGTTTGAATTGTCAGAATGCAAGGCCTTCTCATCCGCGATAAGACAGGCAGAAATTACCATTGCAAGATATATGCTCTGATCATCCTGAAATGCATACAGCAGCTTGACAAGCCAGTCGCTCTTTGCCGCAGTCAAAATATCTCTTTCTGTCAAGACGTGCCTGATCTCATCAAGCTTAAACAATAGCTTTTTGCTCATGACCTTCAGTGCGCACACCTCCTTGGTTTCTTTATGCTCCGCTAGAAACACCTGGCCATATCCGCCCTGGCCAACCTGGGTCAGAACCTGGAAATCACCCTTCCGCAACCTAGTGCGGCGCTTCCTCAGTGCAACGCGCTCTCGCCCAGCAAACCGAGTCCAGGAGGTTTTGTGTTCCTCTGGGGTTAGATTCTTATGAGCTTCCTTCCAATCCTCTGTACGACTGCGTCGAGTATGAACATAGGTCACGAGGTTATAGTAGTAGTCGTAAAAATCTAAAACGAATAATCAGAACGAAGCGGTGTGAGCTGGAAGAGCTACAGGGCAACACACATAAATGCGCAACATCTTTCAACCTCTTTACCTGTGGCTTCGAAAGCTTCTCAATCTCATCGAGGGTCATGTCCCTAAATGGATCGTAGGATCTTCCGCTCCTCTGCGCATAACTTCTATGTAACCCACCAGTATTCCCTCCGGTGCGCTGTGGCTGTAGCGGGACATCCTGCCCTTTCGGTGGAGCATTCTCCTTGTTATGCCTCCTCTGAACACCCGGGTCCTCCAGCTTTATAATGCTACTGTCGCCGGCATTGTTGGCATTGTTATCTTCGCGGATAGCCTGCAGCTGCCTTTTCGATGGGGTAGCTTGGGGCTTGCCTGATGGTGTGGGACTGAGCTGCAGCGATCTATCGAATATCTCGCTCAGTGAATTTCCACCACCTGGAGTTCCGGGAGTGAACTCTTGATTAGTTGGCTGAGGATCCCAGTTCTCGTTATGGGATGAGCGAATGTGTAAAGGGGCTGGCTGCGTAGGTGGGAAGATATCCGCAATATGTTTAGGCGCGGATGGAGAATTTGGTTGTGGGGGGTTTCTGGGAGGAAGGCGTCGCGGGGTAGAGGAGGGGACGTCCATTGTGAATTGAGCAGCCTATGGGAAAGGAGCTCTGATGGGCAATCGTCGGGGTATTTGATGATAGGTATTCGAAAGAAGGGATGTCAGGGAAGAGACGGTGAAAGAGGGTGTTATTAGAGGACGGTGATGATGTGTACGTGTGGACGATGAAGGCCAGCAGTAGATGCATACATACATGTACCCTCTACACACGCGCAGGCCCTCCAGTTCACCCTCGCTCTCTCTCACTCACTTCTCTCGCACAGTAGGAGCTGAGCGGGGAATGAAACGGGCCAGGGTTCTGTGTTTCCAAATTGGTTGCTGCAGCAACCGACGCGGCGGCCTAAAGATTCCATCACCGCAAACGGCGATGGGAAAACTAAACAAATGTCATAGATAAGAATTATAAGAATTGAAGTTGAGTTCCTTACTTCTGTAAAGTAAGATTACTTGCGTTTGTTAAGGGGGGTGTTGCCTCATCCATGCCGTCCTGCAGGCCGATCCACAAAGCCCCAAAAATATATGCTCGGAACCTTTCATAAACAGGGCGCGCCATCAGCCCTAAGAATAAGCAAAAGCAAGATCTGCCTGGCTCATCTATCGTCTTTCTCCATTGTCCAATAACCATTCCTCAGTAGAGACATGCTTCATTCTCATACCCCTTCATTCGGATTATGTCTTCATCCGTACGCTTATGTATAGATCACACAATGTCTGGGCCCATGTGGTTGGGTGCATGACAGATTTTACGGATCTTCATTAATGAACCGTTGTCTAATTCCCCTACTGCAGAGTGCCATGCGGCCCCAGATGTATATTCGCCCACGAGATCTAGCATGTCTAAAAAAAAAAGAGGGAAAAAAAAAAAAAAAGGAAAAAAAAAGCACCCGAAGCGAGCAATATCTTGGGTACATTATCAGTTTTTACCATTCAATCTTCTTTCCCTCCCAGTCCCAAAACAGACCTCTCTGATCTAGCTTTAGTCCTAAAACAACATCCACTAACCTCTCCGCTGATCTCTCTGGAGAAAATAACTTGTCATTATTCACGCTCCCCCAGAATTCCCTGCTCAATTTAGTCTTCACCGTCCCTGGATGCAAACTGACACAAAATGCCTTGTCCCCTGCCACACGTGCAAGGTGTATGTCAAACGTCTTTGTGATTGAGTTTACACCCGCCTTAGTAGCACGGTAGGAGTACCAACCGCCCAAACGATTATCGGCTGTAGACCCAACTCGTGCGGCCATATTTGACCAAACCGAAGGAGCATCCGAATCAGAAGACGTCTTTTTCGTCGGGAGAAAGGGCGAAAAATGCTTAAGGACAAGAAGCGGCCCTAGGATATTCGTTTGTAGTGTTTCCATAATAAGTTCTTTCTTCAAATCGGCTGGTGAACGTTCTGGGTGAAGTATCCCACATGTTGAAAAGGCGTATTGAATGTGGTCTTCGGGAAACTTTTTGGAGATTTCTGACGCAGCATCAGATAGCAAAGATTCGTCTTAGTGATGCGTATTAGCAAGATGTTTACCTGATTCCGGGAGATACAATAACAAACCAGTGACGTCGACTTTTAACACGCTGACACGAGTCTCATCAACACCTAGCCCTTCTAATATACTCGATTTAACTGCATCGACATCTTTCCTTGCTGTAGCAACCAGGGGATATGGAGAGATCTGAAGGAGACGGCGGCTCAGTGCCAGGGAGAGGCCGCGGGACGAAGGGCATACGAGATTAAAAGGCATATTATAATTAAAATTAAATTTTGATGAATAGTATAATGAATTGTGTGAGCGAAGAAGAAGAAGGTATCTGAAGGAGTTGGGTATGAGTGCATGATTTCTATAATCCTCCACGGCCACGGTTGTGTTGACGTCATGTAAGCATTTAAGCTTACTTGATCCTAGGCGTAGATCGGTCGTGATGGCGACGAAACCAAGACGAGAAATCTACAAGTATTGGGAAAGTAGCAATTTATATTAGCAAATAATAGCTACATGTACCGATTAAAGCTTCGAGTACGTACTCGAGTGATATCCAGTGAAGAAAACATGCACATGAAGTTTTGGTAACCAATAGGAACAAAAGAGAAATATAAAAACGACCCATGACCTGATTTGGTTGACAATCCTTTCTCCCATTGGACCGCGCTGCATGAAGGCCACGAATAACATCGCAGATTTAGAGGGCTTCTTCTACCTCCCCAATCATGTAGACGTCTCTGTCCTGGTCAGTCATGATCGTTCCGAAACTCTAAGCAGTGATCCATACATAATATTGATGGAGTATTTGGTGTTCACCCAAACCTTACTTCTCACGATCGTTTTATGGTTGCTTATCGCTTTCAGGAGTGTAAGTAAATGAATTCCTGTAATTACCAAACGCCCATCTTTGAACAAATAAGGCAATGTGCTCTTGCCCCCGGGACTTTCTAGAGAAAACTTCTGTTAAAGCGAACCTTCGGGGTTATACTTTCCCGATACTTGTATTACTTTGGGGTGGGAATCAGATACTTGTATGTAAGTTATCTGCTATATAGACGAGGATTCCCCGCACCGCTTCAACTGTGGCAAGGACACGGTAATGCAGCAGCATGAAGCCATAATCGTTCCATTTTCTCTTGTTTTATCCTATTCCAAATAAGAAAGGTTTTCCCCGAATATTTTTGTTGAACTGGAGCGGCGAGAAGCTAGGATCCCTGTTACCTTGTCAATATTTTAGCTATTTTAAAATACATGTATTCAGGATCTCCCCTTCAAAGTCTGGCCGAGGTTATTGGGAGAAATATTGGCATCATCATGCAGCTGCGGTCGCCCGCAATTTTGAACGCCATTCCCAAGACAGGCCCCCGCGTCTGTAGTTCATCTGCCGGGTGTAAGATCAAGATAGATCTCGATCTTGGAATCCCTTATGAAGTTATGTCACATGTACTTAGGTACATGTAGTTAAAGAGTACTTAAATACATGTAGTTCCCAGACCCCGGCGGTATTTTTTTGGTTGTATGAACACCTAAGTTACATGTATCTATCGGTCACAACCACCACCACCACTAACATCTCACCGTATGGGCTGGGAACGGCACCGCATGTATTTAAAGAGGTTTCTTCACTCAGCCTACTTCTCCTTCCATTATAATTACAAGCAGTCTGAAAAAGAGAGGGTATCATTCCTAACAATATCGAAATAAGCGCGTAGTACTGAACTAGGCGTCTATTCTATTTAGCCATTTATCCATTAACCGCAGTTTTGTTTCGTCATAAGGCTGCAGATCCCCGAGTGGCGAAGATCAAATGTGGGACTCGGAGGCAGCCGGCAAAAGTCGGTTTACCTGATCAGGCTCTCCTCCGGAAAAGTTATTCCTCATTTTGAAGCTCCTTCCCCACAAATCTTATGCAGGTACATACCTTGCACTAGCGGGCTGCCATGGCTCTTATATGCACCTGTTTGGATAAAACATCCAAGAGTAATCAGTTCTTTAAAAAACGGACCTCATGTGCGTCTCTATGGGATCTCGCTGCTTTATAACGCCTATCCCAGGCCAAGATTGCGGGGGAATCTCGGGCTAGGCTGGTTGGCATCTTGTCCTCTTAAGGCCGGAGGATTCATGGCTGCCTACATTATGGCTTATATAAAGTGTAAGTAAGATTAGAAGGAAATCTTATTTAAACAGAACCCTATATCTATTGATCGAGGGATTCCAAAACCTCGTGGTCTCCTACTGTGGAAAGTGTCTCGAAAAAGTAGCTCTTAAGATGTTCGGAAAGAGGTTTTTTGGACTAAGAGGGCCTAAACTCAGCTATGCAATCGGCTTTATCGCTGGTACAGGTCCGTATATTTACACGAACTCCCACCGAATTTAGTAATTGGTGGTGCTAATTCATGTCTCCAAGATTTCCTCTTGTTTGGATATGATCAAGGAGTAATGGGTGGGCTCTTGACCCTTAAGAGCTTTACTAATGTATTCCCTGAGATGGATACCTCTGGCAGTCTTCCTGCACATGTCAGGTCGCGAAATGCGGAGATTCAAGGTATTAATCCACTATCTAATCTCATAAACCGGACAGCACTAATTACTTGGGTGTGTATTTCAGGCGTTGCGGTCTCTATGTACAACATCGGGTGTTTCTGCGGTGCTTTAGCTTGTCTGTACCTTGGAGACAAGCTTGGCCGACGGAAGACCCTTTTTACTGGGGCGACGCTCATGGTTATTGGGGCTATTCTTCAAACTACTGCGTATTCTTTAGGACATTTTATCGCCGGAAGACTTGTTACAGGATTTGGAAATGGTCTCAACACCGCTACGGTCCCTGTATGGCAATCAGAATGCTCGAAGTCTCATGACCGTGGAAGGTTTCTTATGATTGAAGGTATATTCTAAACATCCGAGAGTTTTATCTATATCATTATTAATATATTCGGGGGATAGGTGCCTTGGTAACTTGTGGAATCATGTTATCCTACTGGATCGACTTTGGCTTCTCGTTTCTAGAGCCCTCGGAGGTTTCCTGGCGATTTCCAATCGCGTTCCAGATTGTTTTTGCATTAGTTATTGTCATATTTATCCTACCTCTTCCCGAGTCGCCGCGTTGGTTATTGTTGCAAGGACGTGAGACCGAAGCCTTAGAGGTCTTGACAGCTCTCGATGATGTCCCGGCCGATGACCCTCAAGTTATAGGCGAGCTAGCAGAGATTAAAGCATCTCTTGAAGAGACCTCTGCCGCTTCATTTAAAGACCTATTTACCATGGACGAAAACCGCAACTTACACCGCACCATTCTTGGATACTTGATCCAAATGTTTCAGCAAATCTCAGGAATCAATCTGATCACGTACTATGCAGCAACGTAAGTCAATTCCTAGAATTATAGACTTTATGGCTGATAGGAACAATTCTGAAGTATATACGAACAATATATCCACCTTTCCCCATTACTTTCGAGAGTCCTAGCGGCCTGTAACGGGACTGAGTACTTCTTGGCATCATGGATCTCCGTCTTTATCATCGAGAAAGCTGGGCGAAGAAAACTACTACTATGGAGTACAGCGGGTATGAGCGCCTCTATGGCAATTCTCGCCATCACGACCGGTATTGGCGGGAATGCAAATGGAATTGTTGCCGCGATCTTTTTGGTACTTTGACCAAGCTATCATTAGGGATTGGGGCCGTGAATACTGACACATATTCTCATAGTTTGTCTTTAATACTTTCTTTGCCATTGGCTGGCTTGGAGTGGCATGGCTGTATCCAGCTGAGATCACGCCTCTACGTATCCGCGCCAGAGCCAATTCACTGTCCACAAGTGCCAACTGGATCTTCAATTTCATGGGTGTGCTCACCAAAACCTCCTGATTGTATGTAATATGCCTAACCTGTACCTAGTGGTAATGGTTACTCCTGTGGCTTTCGCAAATATCCAATACCGCACCTACATCATCTTCGCCGTCATCAACGCCGCCATCATCCCCTGCATCTACTGGTTCTACCCCGAGACCGCCTACCGCTCCCTCGAGGAGATGGACAACATCTTCAAGAAGAGCAAGAGCATCTGGGACACTGTCGGTATTGCCGCGAAGGATCCACTCCGCCACGGAAAGAACGGCGAGCTGCTGGTTATTCCTGGTTCTGAGAGGAGAGCAGTGAGTGATACAGATTCAAAGACGGAGCAGCGCGAGGTGGAATATGTGGAGAAAGTCTAGACATTTTTTGTGTGTGTGATGAATTTCATATTGTGTGATACCTGTTTCTAGACTCTTGGGTCTCTTTGAGCTTTATGTCCTTATGACAATTGGGCGCTCCTACTATTAGAGTAGAACATTAAGAATGTCCCTAGCCTCATTCGTTTTGTATGCCACTATGTGCTGCCGGATAAACCCCCAACAGCATAAAACACCCGGTGATACTATAAAAACTCAACTACCCACTAAAAATCCCACCGACAAAACACAGGGGAGAAGAATGTTTCAAGTGGTTCATGTAACAGTTTGTCACTAAAAGCTACTACATAGATATGCGCCCCTTGATAGCAGAGGTATTCATGCAGTAGATAACCAAAGAAAGCTACCATAGCATCGACAAAACTGGCTGTAGCTCAAAACCGGCATTGGCGAACTGTATATCCCGAGAGGTTTCATCATGCAAAGCATACATTCCCAATAACCAACATATAGTCAAATCTAGAAATAGGTGTGTCGTGCCCAAGCTATAAAGACAATGTAGTAGCAGACATTTTCACTCTAATTCTGATTCCCCAATCACACAACGAACTCTTCGCTCTAAAAAGAGAAAGAGAAAGCAACTAAATCGATTCCCGGTATCAACAAATTGTACGTAAAAAAGATCTGACTACAAGTACCGGCCAGCACAACTCGAAAAAGCTATACATACAACCAACTTCACCCTTATGGGTGCGCGGGCTAGATCAATTCTTTACCTCCTCGAGCTTACTGAGGATCGGGCTGTTCTTCTTCAAACTCTGGTTGTGACTATTCAGTCGACATCACCATCAATTAGCACTCGTCCAAGCCCAACAACCAAATTAAAACTCACAAAAAGATCCTTCCCAACTGGACCGACCCCACACCCGCCAGAAAGAAGTTAACCGCCGCCAACCTAGCACCCTCAGAGTCAGCCCTCACTGCCCACGTGACCATTCAATGACACCAAAAAGACTACATACGGGATGTTCCTGGGCGAGATGATCAAGCACCACCTAGTCCAGATGGACCCCGTCGCGAACAAGGCTGTATTCTGTGTAACCGATAAACTCTCAACGGGTCTGTAGAAGTCGCTAATTCCAGCGATAACGAGTCCCCACTACATGTATATATGCGTCAGCTTGGCGGGGGAGGGGAAGCTAAGCTGTGGGTTTGTGGTGCATACCTTGAGGACGGGTGCCTGTGGAAACGGTTAGCTGGTGGAAGTAGAGAGAGAATGGTTATTTGCTAGAGAATGTATGACTGACCCAGAAGTGAACTGTCCTAGGGTTGAAGGCGGGATTCAAGGCCTTGGTGGCCGTCTGGGCAGCTGCTTGCGACATGGTTCAGGAAGTTTGTGCTTGTATGAGGTTTCTTTCGCGAGGAAGAAGAGTAAAAGAAACCAAAGAAGAGTGGAGATGAAAAGAAGAAGAAAAAATGGCTATTGCGATAACTCAGTGTCGTTGGCAATCCTGGACAAGGTCTCTCGGGGTTAGGGGATAGGTACAACGTCGTCGCGAGGTGGCTAATGCTCCAGCCTTCCAGGGTAAAAATGCGCCATAGTGTGTTACTATGTACATGTAGTTTAGGTGTATGCTGACAAAGAATTAGTTACATACTCCGGCCGCATGCACCAGCCACAGAAGCGCTGGAGCTTGACCGAGCGGTTCGACTTGCGGGCATCCGGCGCACTCATCTACAGTCAGCACCGCATTCTACCACAACCTCCCCGTAAAATGGCCACTCGATACGCTTTTGCAAATCAGCTCAAGGAGCTACGCTTCCTCTTTTGCCAGACTGGCGAGCACAGTGCTGCTGTCAGGTTCGTTTGACTCTTTCCCCGCCTGAGAGTTTTCAAATAGCCTGATCACTCACTTACTGCAATTGACGCCCACACAGGTCGTTCCTTCAAAAGTCGTACCCGGTCATGAAGAAACACAACCCGCACACCCCAATCCTTATCAGGGAGGCGACGGGTATTGAGCCAAAGGTGTTTGCTAGATATGGTGCGTGGTGGATCATTTACCCTTGCCCTGTGCGAGTGTGGGGGAGGGAATGCTAATTTATGAGGGGATACAGAGTTTGGAGTTGAGAAACAGGAATCGCTTACTGGTTAGTTACCCCTTGGGCGTCCAATTGAGAAGGTACTAATAGTGGGCGTCGGCGGTGTAGGGTTGACCGATAAGCAGATTGAGGAGAAGGTCACGAACTTAGCCAAGGCCTCATCATAGGTTATCACACGATGACTGGTTTTTGAGGATATTCTGCATGTGAAAATAAGAATATCAAAAAAGTACATATTTTACAGAGCGATAATCACATCTCGATTCGAGATCACTAGAGGAACGATATGCACACTCTCATAAGGACGACCAGATAAATGAGAACAGTACTGTGAACAATATAAAAACCTCAAATTTAGTAAAAGCTGCACCTACAGTCCATAAAACACAATGCTAAAAAACCCTAACTACAGAATAACAACTCCCATCACCCTCTACGCCACAGGCTCAACCTCCCCAAACCGATACTGCGCCCAACTCATACTCATCTCCGGTAGGGTCCACAGCTGCGTCGCTTTATCATCGCCCGCCGCCCCCGCCGCAATATGAACTGGCAGTAGATGCTCAAAAGTGGGGTGCGCCCTCCTTGCGTCATTCCTCTTCAACAGCTCCGCCAGCTTCTGCTTCCGCTCCTCGCCCGAGCCCACGGACACCACAGAGTCCTTGAGCGCCACATCAAACGTTTTTGCGTACTCGAGCGGGCCCGGCGAATTCATTGCTCGGCGGAGGTCCATCAGGTTGTGCACGGCCATGCCGGAGCCGATGACGACGATGCCCTCAGAGCGGAGCTTGGAGACGGCGCGGCCGAGCTCGTAGTGCTTGTTGGGGTCTTCGTTACCGTAGAGGGATACTTGGACGAGGGGGACGCCGAGCGGGTTTTCTTCGGGGTGGAACACTGGGTGGGACTCAATATCAGTATTGGGTTCCTGAATTGGGAAAAGTAGATGTAATATGTTAGGGGGACTGGCAGGTACTCACTACAAGTGAAGGGCGCGAAGACGCCATGGTCAAGGCCACGCTTGGTGGCTTTGGCGGATATACCAGCGTCCTTGAAGAGGGAGAGGACCTTCTCCCCGAGCTCTTTGGAGCCCACGCTGGGATACTTTACTTTGTAGTAGTGACTTGGGAAGCCGTAGTAGCTGTAATGGCCAATTAGTATTAATCACTACCCCCGATATATATATCGTTGTAGATTGAGGATATACGAACTCATAGATCAGGTCCGTAAACTCGGCCGTGTTGACCTCGACTGAGCTACGGTCAGCCTGCCAGTGCGCCGAGAAGACGACGATGGCCTTGGGCTTGACCTTCTGCGTGATCTCGCGGCCGATGGCCTGCAGCTTTGAGAATGCCGGGTGATCGGTCTCGAACATGACATTTGGCTGGTTATATTCTCTAATCAGTACTTTTTCTTCTTTTTTTTCACTTTTATATCGATTACTCACCCCGCCATGCGACACAAAATACACCGGCGTAAGTTTCTTTGCCAACTCTCCCTCCGAGCTCATTGTAGCAACGACTGGTACAACCGACGAAACAGAAGCAACACCTCTCGACGCACTGAATCCCGCAATGCCGCCCACAATCCTTCTAAACAGCTGTGAAGCCACTTCTGCCGCTGAACTATTCGAAGGCGAGGAAAGCGTCACACCGATATAGACGGGCACGACAAGCAAGAACAGTAAGATCACGGTGTTGCGGACAAAAGTGCCCTGGTGACGCTGTGTGGGGGCGAGTGGTGCAATCTTGACAGCGTTTAGGGGTCTCTGAGGGGATATGAAGAGATATCTGGGGGATATGGAGAGGGATTGCTTCAGCTTATATACTTGTCCCTTCTACTGCTACTGAGCTTACTGGCTGCTATGGGCGGTTTTAATTCACATTCCCATGTGCGGTTCTGTGGTTTGCGGGTCGGGTCACGTGCTTTGGGACCCTTTACCAACTTACCAAAGCTTATGAAGCAGCAACTGGCGCGTTACAAATCCCAGCATATCAGCACGGGCCAATGATCACGGCAACTTATTTTACCTATCGGCCGAGAAACCGAAGGCACTGGAATGTGCCCGTTCGGTATGTGTCTGTATGCTCAGGTAGGCAGGCACAGCTAAAATCATTGATGTCACAGCAGGAGGGTAGTGTGTAGCACGCATGGATGGTCACTCGCTCGCTCAATCTACTAAATAGTAGCGATTTATATAACATAACTTACAAAAACAAAAAGATGTGGATATATTCATAAATTGATCTTTTAGAAATACAATTACAGGTATTTACACACAACGCAACAGACAATACTGATATAGACGCCTCCCACCCAATCCATATCTCCCAAAGGAACCAAATAGTATAAATACAAAGAGCCAATACAATACATAATACAGCTACCACCAAACAAATAAAACAAACAAAGAAAAAAACAATAGCCTACTATCTATTCGTAGACAGTAGAAGTAACCACAACACCAGCACTGGTGATATACCTCTCCCCGATCGGAATCGCCGTCACAACTGGCGCCTGATTATTCGGCGGCGCAGTCGCCGAAGTCGGCACTGGGGCTGGCGAAGTAGAACTAGTCACCGGCGCCTTCGTAGTAGTTGGCACTGGAGCCATTGAGGTTGGTGCCATCGAGGTCGGCGCCGCAGCACTACTACTTGGCATCACCGAGTGCGTCGACGTCGGCGCCGGGGCACTCCCGCTTCCACCGCCCAACATACTTTCCAGCTCCTTTCCACTCCCGACCCCCATCCTATACGCGGCATCATCCGCACTCGTACACGCCACACTAAACCCCTCGCCATTCTCCAATGGGAGCGCATAGCACCCCAGTGGCTTCCCGCACTGCTTGTGCACCACATACTTGCCTGCCTCGCACTGCGCGAATGCGCCATCGATGCAGACATTGAGCAACGCGGGGTCATTGGGGTCGCAGCTAGAGGCAGTCGTGAGAGTGGCATAGAGCATGTTATACCCGAGGGCAGATTCCTTGTTGTTGGCAGAGGCGGAAGCGGCGTATGTTGCGGCTGTGGTGGTGGGTGCTGTGGCGGCGGCTGTGGTGGTGTAAGGGGCTTCGGCGATGGTGGTAGGAGCTTCTACAACTGTAGTGGGGGCTTCTACAGCTGTAGTAGGAGCTTCAGCGATGGTGGTAGGAGCTTCAGCGATGGTGGTAGGAGCTTCTACAATTGTAGTAGGGGCCTCTACAACTGTGGTAGGAGCCTCGGCGATGGTGGTAGGAGCTTCATCGATGGTGGTAGGAGCCTCCGCAGTGGTAGTAGGAGCCTCCGCAGTGGTAATAGGAACTTCTGCGCTAGTAGTAGGAGCCACAACGGCAGTAGTAGAAACCGCAGCCGCAGGAGTGCTAGACACCTCATATGCAGGCGCAGAAGTAGGTTCTGCTGCATATTCGCCAGTGCCGGCATCGGCTACAGGTACAGAGGTCTCACCGGCCGACCTGGGGGTCACGATCTGGCCATCACCGACGAAGCCAAACGTCCGGGGCAGCGTGACTGTTGCAATTCTGGAGAAGGGCGCTGTGATTTCCTCAAAGGGAGGTGGGGGGAGAAAGTCCGCTGGGGAGACCTCCTCGCCGCCGCCGCCGCTGCCGTAGGTATCCTGACGCTTGCTGATGGGGGGGGGACGACTGTTAGTGTTTTAATATGAAGGATTTGGGGGGGGGGGGGCTTACTAAAGCGGGATGGGGCTGGAGAGAGCCAAGGTGGTGAGGAGGAGTAGAAGGAGAGTGGATTGCATTTTTATATGGGTTTGTTGATTATATATGAAGTGAATAGGAAACTCGTCAATGTGAATTGGTACCCAAGATTACCACTGAAAAGGAGAAAGACCGAAAGAAAGGAGTCGAAAAGATAAAAGAAACCAAAAAGGACGTCAAGACGTCAAGAATCAAAAATTATTCACAGCACAGCTGTGAAAACAAGAATGGAAAAATAGGAAAAAGGAAAAAAAGGAAAAAAAGGAAAAAAAGGGAAAAAGAGTAAGGAAAGACTCTCAATAAGCAAGCTCGTCGATAGATTGTATGATGATGTAGAACTAAAACCAGAACTTCCCTGGGGGAATTTCATCTGTTATATATCCTGATCTACGAGTACGCAAAATGTCCAATCTGCACCGTTAATCCGTACATGAGTCGAGCTGCACTTTCCCCGAGCTGGCAATCAGAAACATGCAGTAAAACATCCCGTCGCCCAATCGGGTACGCAGCGCCCAATTCAGCCCATCGCACACTCTGAGACTGGGTTCCAGGTCCGACGATGTAAGTGCCCTCCCAGCACGCCGGTGGAGATGAGGAAACTTGTGTAGGCGCCAGATGTTACGCGTTGTATCCTTTAGAGAGACATGAGAAGGGGGGGGGGGTCCGTAAGTACAGGTCGAGATCAGTCTGCCCTACATACAAAAAGTTAACGGCTGTCGTTGACGATGGAGAGATGGTGAGGATGCAATGCATGGGCGAATCATAGCACATGCTGTTGGGATCACAATCAATGTTTGAAACTGGGGACGGATCCGTGGAGCCTCATTCGTCACCGCGCGCCATGAAACACAAGCGTCACGAGCTTAAAAGTCTTGAAGTGCTCCCATAAATAGTAACAATTAGAGGGACTGGTTAAAAAAAAAAGTGAGGCCTGAGGGAGTGGGAGAATGCGAATTGCCCCAAAGTGCCAATTGACCAATCACATCGATTCTGTTCCTTGCATCATGCATTAGAGCTAAGCGACATGTAGCCGATATTCCAATTAAAGAGTTAAACGAAACGCCACTCTCCTTTATCTTCAACCTCGATTAGAGCTCAGGTACCTCGTACTATCGGATTGCAGGAAAGTGACAACTTGAGCTGCAGCAAAGTGAAATTTACGGAAAAATTTTGTTCCAAGCGAACACGCAGAATAGGAAAAGATTCAGAAAGGAAATATATAAAACATGGCCCTGCCAAGCACCACAGGACTCAATACCAAATCTAAACTCCAGCTACAGAGAATATATCCGATTAACCGCTTATATATACCATAACAATAAGCGTTCGCTATAAGCGAATGAAAATCTCATCACTAAATCTAGCCGACTCCTATCAGCTTTCGTGCTCATTAAACCAGTCGTCAGGGGGGAAACATACACTTCCCAAGCACTGTACGTCCGCCTTATTGGTGTCGCCTCGCGCCTGCATAGCGCCGCAGACCAACCCAGAACTCGTACAATCCATATGGATTTCCCAAACCAAACGATTCGCCCTACATATGGCGACAATACCCTCGACGCAGATCTTATAATCAACCTCCTCATTCTCCGAAAGTGGGTTGCAAGGGTCTCCAAGGACGATTGTGTGCGTCCTAAAAGACCGATTTAACTCTGCAACAGTATCACCTTTGCCGTTACTTTCCAGTGGAGACGCCAACTGACGTTCCGGAATCAAGATCTCCTCCCGCTTAGCCAAAATCCTGACGGTAGGAATAACCGTTATTGTGGCGGTAACAGTAATGGTTGTAGTGTAGGTACTGCTCCAGCTAGTAAAAATCCCCTCGTTGGAAGACGGTTCAGTTACCTCAGTTGAAATTGTAGACGCGGAAGGAATACTAGTGATTGTCCTGGACGCCGCCAACGAAAGGACAATGGATTTTTCTAGCTCTAATGCCTCCTGTTTCGAGATTTCACTGACGGTACCGCCGTAGTGTCCAATACCCCATTCTGATAGGCTACGCGCGACATAACGGAACAGTATAGTAGGAGAGGCTGAGATGTAAGTTGCGAGTACGCAAGCTATGATGCTAATTATAAGTGGGAACTTCATTGTAAAAAAAGATAACAAATGTAAAAAAAAGAAAGAAGGAAAGAAACAGATGTCAAAAAGCAAGGTGAATTAGTTGAGTGAAATAAGGATTCAAATCAAGGACCCACTCTCATGTATAAGTTAATAGATAAGAGAACTATATAGAATTAAACCTGAATATTGTGGAGGATATTGGTGTTTGTTAAAAGAGTCCCATTCTATTACGGTGAATACTGCTGCACAGATCCAATGACTACCATAAGATGTGAAGTACTACCAGAGGGTCAGAAAAGGCTCTGTTAAAAAAGGGTGTATCGAGAAAAATAGTTTTGATTAACGCCGTACATCTAGGTTACATGTATGTAAGGGTGTTGTATCCCGGCTCTAACGCCGCATACCACGGCTAGATACATCGTGAAGTTAGAAGGGTACGCGCCTATATGTTATAGATTGATAAGACGCGGAAGACCGACCCCTTGAGTTCACTCTCTATCCAACAAGATATGCACTGGTTCAATTGGGTCATACCTAACTAGTATGGGCTATATATATATTCGGAATGTTAATATATTTAGTATGAACCGCATTGGTTGAGCCTTAACTGTTAGTACTTAATATTAATTGGCTAAATTCTCGTGCCATATGGGAAGTCAATTGGTACGGTAATTGCAGCTAACCCATGGAGCAGGAACCCGAGGTCTAAACCCTGCCGAAGAGAGTCTGTTACAAAAATTCAGTCTGTTAGTACCCTGCCAACGCACAGTACCGCGCATGTAACTCACAAGAATTAAAATCCGCTTGATGAAACTTCCACGTCAACTGCTGCCTTGTCCAATCCTTTTATATACGGCGCGACAGTAGAAACATATAGATTACTGCTGGTAAAAACTACAAATAGAAACTTGCTCGCTTCTCGATACTATCTGTGTGTGAGTCGTTGAGGGAATCGTGTAGCGAGTGATAACCCATGAACTTTTGTGATGCGTTTTTTTTTTGTGTGATCCATGCCTTGCATCAATGAGTTGATTGTATGGCGGCAAAATGATAAGGGGTAGGATATGAGAATATGTCAAGCCTCTACTCAGATGCTGCCACGCATGTATGCCATCACGATGGGGCACACATCCTCTGCTCTTACGTTCACTATACGCATCCACTCAGCCTTCTAGCTTCCGTCAACTTACGACGACATGATGCAATCTCCATTGCAACCCAGCATCCAGTTCATTCAAGCCTTTTTTTTCTTGGCATCGATTGACACGCTCTGGCCCAACGGCGAACGCTCTTACCTAGCCCACCCAGGAAGTCGCCGTACCCAGAAAGCTCATAGGTGTAATAACCCATTCATCAGGCCTTGGTTACCGTTGTGAGATGCTGACTGACTAGAGGCCTTACAAATATGAGCGCAGGGCGGGACAGCGTTGAAGCCTGGGTAAACATACTATAGTGTACTATCCATGAGGATTCCTGGCCGGGTCAGAATATATATGACATAAACACCTCAAGTCCTTACCCTAAGCCCACCCAGCCCACCCCACCAGCCCCCGATCTTAGCATCCAGCGCAACCCCTTAATATTTATTTGCGTATTCCATCCTTTTCCCCCCCTCCCCTGGGACCTTTATCATCACCCGCACGGCCGATGGCACACTAGCGTGCAGCACAGTCCCCGTATCGGTAAGAGATCGTTTGATTTCTCCTAGCCCTAGACTTTACCTCATGCTACGGAGCTCAAATAGACTAGAGACCCTTGGGCATCGTTTCATGCATGTATACTGTTACGAGTGATATCCCATGATCCTGTTTAGGGTCACTATTAATCTGTAGGCCAGGCTCATCCACAGTAAATATTCATTGGAGGAATAGTGCTGATGCTTTTAACTTTAATTCCTTGATGTTATAGCATAGGTATTGTCTCACCCTTATCAAGTTGGGAGTACTTCCTCCTAGCGATTGCTCCTTTAGCTACGAGAGTTTAGCAATGACTAGAAACCGTTATCTCTGTTAGGGGCCATGGTGGGTAAGTAACCTATCCATTTTGCTATATCAAGCACCTGTTGCTATCTGTACAACTTCTCCAATAGAGGGGGTGATCTTTGCGCATAGCTAACACATTCGACCTCCGTCACCCATTTGTGGCCCTACATTTTTCCTTCCTTGATCAAAGCTCTTTATGGTAGAGATCATGAAGAATACAGGACAACCAGACTCGTACAGGTGACCTATCCAACCTATGAAAAATATCATACCCACATCAAGTCTTGATAAGAAGGCCAAACCACTCGCAACCACAGCAAAATAATTTCTTGCAAGTAGGGAAACCCCTTTTCAGCTAATACCCGTACTTCCCTACCTCCGTCCCCGGCCGCTCCCAGAGCTTCTCCGCCAACTCTTCGTCTCCCGCTGCAGGACTAGGGGTATGCATCATTCCTGTACCTTTCACTGCTACAGGGACATAATAATCTCCAGCATCTTCCATTGTCACTTCTAGTGACGGCGCGCAAAAAACGTTGTTATAAGTGCCCACTTCCAGCGATGTGAGAAAGCACTTAGCAATCCCCCATGAGATTGCTTCCATAATCCCAGAGGATGCTGTCTTCCATAGCTCCGAGTTGATGATTCCTGGATGAAGCGGGGCCGCGATGCATACTGCTTTTAATTCTATCCTAGCAGCCATGTAGACTTTTGCGCCCTTCCTACAGAAGGCCAGGATACTCTCTTTCCCAATACCATTATTTCCACCTATAACGAGAACCACCGGGTTCGACAGATCTCGCAGACCACCTGGCTCGAAGCTTGGCTTCCTTTTGAAAAAAAATATTGTCAGAAAGTAGGGAGAAGGAGTCTAGCGTGTAGTTGGCAAGGGTAGCAAGTAACTCAATCGAGGGCCAATCCAGTGTATATAGCTTAATTAAGTATGTGTAGGAGTGGAAGCAGGGCAACAATAGTTCATCTGTAAAGTACGTAGGCAGTTCACACAACCCGACCTTGTTAGCGCTTCGGCCTATTACCTCCTCTTTGACAAGCCGTACGTAGATCAGTTTAAACCATCCTGGCCGCCCCTAATTTCGTCGCGGCCGGCATTTCTATCACGTGCAACACGCAAGAGTGGTACATACTTGTATGTACTTCATGTACTAATTTACCCCTGTGCTCTTTGATGATACTTCTTCTTATTTTGTGGTTATGGGAACGTACATACATGTACTTCACATGTGAGGTATTTCATAAGTGTTCCGTACAGAGTCTGGTAGAGTTATTGCAAATGTGGGTCTTGCTTTAAAACAGCAAAGAAGAAGGTCACTACCATCATGCGTTGAAGGGTTGTGGGGGTTGTGGGGGATGGATATGGGGTGGTCGTGGAGGAGAGGCTGTGGGGTGGATTCCCCGGATGGCTTACTTTTTTTTTATATTTTTTTTCTCCTTTAAGACCCAATATAATAGGACTATCGAGTCACGCAAGACCCACTTTCTAATAATTCTACCAGACTCTGTAGACCAGTCAGCTAAACTTTGACAGGCCGAGGCAATTTTGGCCTCGTAGTGAACCATGATACATTACATGTAAGTATATAACCACCAAAACACCGGCGACAAATCCTACATGGCGTGGTGCGTAAAAAAATTGCACATAAAGCTTATATTGCGGCAAGAGCGGTGAGTAATTCCTCCAGAGTGGAAGATACCCGCCCCACCCCTAACCCTGGATATATATTAAATACATGTAGGTAGGCCTCGGCTATTAAGAACGTATACCTCCATGTCAAAAATCCCGGGACAAGCCCCGTAGCAACTCGTGGTTGCGTTGTCCCAGGACTTTTGAACAAGAACTATACATGTAGCTGCATGTACTTGTAGATGATGACTGCATGTAGCCGCCAGGCCCGGGAGCAATGGCTCTGGGTGCTATGCTGCTTGGTTCCCCGCCTGAGGCAAGATGTGGAGGTTTGAAACATATACATACATGTATGTATGTACGTACCCAGACGACATGTCAAGCGGGATGAGTTGATGGTGGCTACCACCACCGCTCCCGCTCTATCGTATGTACTCTAGATATCTAGTGCCTGTAGCTGATCATGATCTAAATAAAGTGAGTATCGGCTATTAACATCTTCCCCGACCAAGTGGATGATGATGAGTGATGATTCATGACTCGGCGCCGCGCACCTTCATCACTCAATACATGTATTATTTAGAATGATGAATGGCCCAGACCACTGGCTCTTCACAATTATATTCTATTTGGGCCCATGTACATATATTCAGAATGCTCTTTGAGTTCCGATACTACATGTATGCTCTTTGGGTGTGACCCTTTTACAGAAGGGCGCGAAAAGAAACCCGAGGTTTATATGAATGTACTTAGGGTGTAGGGGTAAGTGAGAAGACACCACTCTGCCAAGGTTACGTGAAGGGTGTCTTCTCACTTACCCCTACACCCTAAGTACATGTAGGTGCTGCTATTGCCAAGGCCCATGGTCTGCATGCAATAGGTGATGCTGCCAGAGTAAAGCACCGAGATGAACAATTAAGAGGAAGCTCATCTACATACCGACAGGTCCAAGGATCCAGCTACATGCACTTTACATATACTTACATGTAGCTAATATACTCCCGCCAAATAGGATGGGCATCTTCATCGGAGTCTGTGGTACACACAGGGTTAGGGTCCAATATATGGAGTGATTACATGTAGACAACGAGGCCGTAAGACAATAACACATTAGAGATACATGTAGATAAGTACGTGTATTTGGGACAAGCAGAACCACTCCTCTTCCTATCATCCAATAAACCAATCAGGTCTATCACAGGAACCTACAACGACCCAACAAGACCACCGAGTGATATTCTATGAAAGACAACTTCTCCAGCCACACTTTGAACACTGCTTTTTGTAATTGAACTCTCCTGGTTGGTCATGTATGACGTCAAATGCCATTCAGCCGCACAACTGTTCCTGATTTTCACAACGTTTGTCGCATCTGTTGTTTGGTACGAAATTATTATTAATTAATCTAGATATATCTAAGGCAGAAAAGGCACCGTAAAACCTTACTGTGGCTGCCAAATAAGTACTACATGTAGTCAAGAGGCTCTGCAGCTAGCTACTCGCCTAGCCACCCCCACTAGCCACAACCTCAAAAGTTTTCCTTGGACTAACAGCAGCTGCCGCAGAGCCTCTTCCGATATCATACGTTGAGGGATCGATCCCTTCAATTTAAGATTCCCGTTCGCTCATTGCGCCTCTTTCATAACTCAATTCCACTACTACCTACCATCATAACCATCCACAGGGCAACTCTCATCTTGCCACCAGAAATTGAACATACCCACACATACAGGCAAAATCTCTTACGGCCCACATGCGCGCTCACCTTGCGCCCTCCACCTGCCCTCGAACGCTGGCACTGCGCCTAACCCGCACTCCGCGCCGCTGCTGCGCCCTCTCCATTACTACATCAGCTCGCCCCAGCTTCGATGGGAAGGAAGCCGGTGTAACAACGACGGCCCCAACACAGCGCCGGACTTTTACAACCTCAAAAACGCAATCCCGCCTCACGCTACTATCACGGTATGCAGATACGGCAAATTCGGGCTTCCTACAGCAGCAGTATGGCGGGCCGGAGGCGGGATCAATAGTTGCGGGGAAACGTAAATTGAGTGGGTTCTTAGAGACGTTATTTAGACGGCGGTCAAAGAAGTATGCGCAGCGGCCGGAGAAGGGCAGTTCACGGTACCTAGATTCGGGGCCGGAGGATGCGATTTTGGGGAGGAGCCTGCTACACAAGAACAACGGTGATGAATTCTTGAGATGTACTGAGTTTGATAAAGAAGGTATGTTTCTTATGCTTTTTTCGCCATTGGTAGCTATGGATTCTGACCGAGGATTGCGGATTGCAGGAAATGTTACTGTTGTGTTTGGAGAGTTCAAGAAGACAGAGCTCTGTACAAAAGTATGTGTACCTACCTGTCTTAATATGGGGTTAGTGACTAAACAGGCCAATGATTATAGCACGGTCTAATGCCCCGCGATCTACGCAAGCTTTGGGTCCCTAGCATCATCGTCCCCCACATCCTTGTCCGCAAAAATTCCATTCTCGTGAACCTACTACACATCCGTGCGCTCATTAAAGCTGACATGGTCCTCCTCTTCGACGTATACGGATCGACTGACTCTTACACCCAATCCATCTTTATGTACGACCTCGGCGGCAAGCTGCGGCAAGGCTCAAAGGCTATGGGCGGTCTCCCGTATGAGATGCGCGCCCTAGAAGCAATACTGATCTCCGTTACTGCAGCACTGGAGGCGGAAATGAAGGTGCTGCAGGAGCTAGTGATTACGTTGCTAGGGGACTTGGAGGAGGATATTGATAGGGATAAGCTACGACAACTCTTGATTTACTCCAAGAAGCTGTCAACGTTTGAGCAGAAGGCAAAACTCATTAGAGATGCCATTGAGGAGATCCTTGAGGCTGATGATGATTTGGCTGATATGTATCTCTCGGAGAAGCTACACGGAAAAGTTAGGCCGACGGAGGAGCACACTGAAATAGAAATGTTGCTTGAGTCGTATCACAAGATATGTGATGAGATTGTCCAGATCTCCAGCAATTTAGTCTCAAGTATCCGAAATACCGAGGAAATGTGAGAACACCCATCTTCAACTATTATCACTGAGGACTAACATTATTACTCTAGTGTCAACATCATTCTCGACGCCAACCGTAACTCTCTCATGCTCCTCGACCTTAAATTTTCTATCGGCACACTTGGTATCGGCTCTGGCACCTTCATTGCCGGTCTCTACGGCATGAACCTCAAGAACTTCATAGAAGAGTCTGACCTTGCCTTCTGGGGCGTTTCCGGATGGGCATTCGTCTTCTCGGCCATCATCTGTGCCTACGGCCTGCACAAGCTCCGCCGTACACAGCGCCTTACAATGTGGGGTGAGAGTGGCGCAAAGGAGGGCAAGCGTGGGTGGATGTCTGTCGGCAAGCAGCAATCGGGCCCAAAGACGACATCAAGGCTGATGGACCAGCGGTTTAAACAAAGTGTGCAGCAACAGCAGGAGATGACGAATGTGAGGGAGAGGGAAGTGTACCCAGACAAACACCTGGATTTGCTGCCAGTGAAGAAATCGAAGAGATGAGACGCAGGTGGCGTGCGATGTGACGATTGACGGGTTCCTTTCTCTTCTCTGTTCTCTCAGCGGTGAGGATTTCTGGGGAAAGTCGCCGGATGTATAGATCGCCTTTGATCCCCTTTTGGTTTGAAATGTTTCTTGTGCTCTATTATACATATTTGCTGGCTAGTTCATACCATACTCCCCTCTTTTCCCCCTACCTACCTCCTTCACTCACCTATCTATAGCCTTTCCTCCAGGCCCTCGATTTCTACTACTTTATCAACTCTTCTAGCTTATATATATATATTTATATTGATGGTCTCTGGCGTTTTCACCTTTACTGTTTATATCTCTATTCCTCAGCACCATTTTATCAAGCTGAGCACTCCCCTCACCGAAAATTTCTCTCCTATTTTCTTTTATTACACTGTACACTATCGGCGTCTTCGGAAGGGACTGGTTAGTAGTTAGGGCATAGAGCGAGAAAGAAAAAGAAAGGGAAAAAAAAAGCAAAAGCAAGTCGGAGATCTATAAGAGCTATTACGGAAGCAAAATTAAAACGGAATACATCCTACTACCACCCTTAGCGATACCCAACCTATTTTCTTCCCTCTGCTATTGAGGGGAAGCGACGAGAAGGGGTCTTGAGAGGGGAGTGGCCATGTTAGACCCGGCAGAGCCCAAAGGCTGCGTATAATCAACGACTTCGCAATACTACTTGTACCCACCCATCTTCACAGTCAATCACTCGCACAATAATCTCGGAAGACATAAACATCTAGATCCCCCAAAGGCCATCCAACGCGGAGAAAGTGGGAATAACTTATCGCAACGAAAAACCGCTTCTTCCGTCTCGCCAAAAAGCAAGTGTTTAGAGTTGGCGATATAGCGGTGTCTTAGACCGGACATGATGTAGTTTATGGGCTGCATGAGATGAGCAGAGTGTAGATCCCCCTTCCAGAGCGCCTGGCACCAACCCAGCTGGTATTTCCAACACGCCCCCCATGTCAACAACGCGCCCCAAAGACCCCAAAACCCTAAATCCAAATCGAACACGCCTTCGAAAAAAAAAGGGAAACGAGTGACCCTCCATGACCCCGAGTTCCCCGAAAACTAACCACAAGTACCTATGTGCCTAAGAAGCTAGAGCCAACAAGCAGCTTTTAGCACCGGAAGCCGGTCACCGGAAGCCGGAACAAAAAAAAAGCCCTCCCCATTTAACTTTAGCGGCCGACCGGATCCCAGCTGAGCCGCTGCCACCACCAGAGCCACCGAACCCCTCCCTCTTTCCTTCCTTCCAGAAGGGTTGTCCTAAAGTAGCGGTTTTTTTTTGCTTTTTTTTGCTTTTCCTTTTCCTTTTTATTTGGCGGTGCTGATGGACCTGCAGGCTGGTACTCTAGAGTACAACGGGCTAGAGTACTCTATGTCAAGTATTATTATACAATGTAGGTATTTCTACAGTGCCGAGCGAGCGACCGGGCTCGCGTAGGAGACATGCATTTGTTTTTATCTGCCTATCTACATATCTACCTGCATGCCTGCGACAAGATATTTATACATGTAGGTACAATGTCGCTATAGCCACTCTATATCGGGATCTTTGTGTGGTGCTATTTATTTAAACTTACCGTGGTTTTGGTGTTTGTTGCCGGTAGGCTTGTCGATTCACAGAGGGGAAGGCTGCGTACACATCAGTCAGTATCTAAGTAAGCCGAATCGACAACACTTGACATGAGCTCAGGATAAAACTCCGCTTCCATGACCGATTAAATCTCCACCAAATGTCATCATGTTCCCACCCGTTTATTAGTTGTCCCAAGCCTATCCCAAGCCAAAAGAAGAATCTTTTTTAAGAAAGTACCGGGTGCATGTAGTTCCTCCATAAGCAAGCTCAGTAGCATCTACTGATGGATGGATATTCACTCGTAATAAATACCAGTTAGTAGTAATAGTTACTCTCCGTCCGTCTCACCCCGGATAAACTAACTATCTATTTATCTACCAGTACCACTAGAAGCTACCAGCACTACCAGCACCGCCAGAACCAGCAGCACTGCCCCAAGGCAGCCTTGCCTGGCGCATTCCATCTCTGCCCACCCACTCGCCCGTATCGGTATCCACAACCAAATGCGTCTTCACCTTCTTCCTTACCGCAAACCTCAGCCTAAAGTTTAGCCTCTCAATCGTATCCTTCGCCTCTGTCCTTGTCAAGTTCTGTGCATTCGTGTCAATAATACGCCCAAACAAGTGCCTTAGGCGCTCAACAAGAATATCAATCTCCGCATCATTATCCTCGTCATTACTTGTCGGGCCGTCGTCAATGGCTATGTCCAGCATGGAAATGTGCGCTTTAAGGTTGGGGTAGTCCGTGTCCTTCGTGATCTTGTACTGCGGTCCAGCAAGGAGCTTATCGAGGTCAGAGATATAGAGGAGGTCGTCGTAGGGCTTGGTCAGGAAGGAGGTGTCGTCCCAAAGGTAGGAGAGGGCGAGACGGCGGCGGAAAAGGTGGGTACGGGGTGAGTGCACAGGGAGGGTGTTGACGGCGCGGAGACGGTGGGGCGGGTCGAGGATTGTGTTAATGAGGTTGAGGCCAACCTCCCGGGAAAGCTCGGGCCAGTTGTCGTCTGGCACCGAGGTGAATAGCTCGGACAGTGCATCTTCTATTGAAGCCCGTAGTCCCGCTTGTCTTGCTACCCGTATGTCGAGTGAGAGTCGCACTAGTAGTATACAGGTCTTTTTAATAACTGCGCTATCAGTGCAAATGCTAATTATAACAATCAGTACTTCCCATCTAACTTTTACTTAAAAGAAGCGATTAGGGGGATTGGCGTACTACGGGGCTATTCTCCCAATGAGCGTGGTGACGAGTTTTGCGTTGTAGAAATTGCCATCCAGGTCATCTTCAAACAGTCAATCTCATGAGGTTCTCCATGGATTATTATTGGCAATGCATATATATGGAAGCCAGTCATACCTATTCTTCCGGAATCTGCCAAGGCCACTGGTTTCCCCGTGTCTAGTGCGTCGCTCTTGCCCCCGAGCAAATCAAAGAGGCGAGTCACTCTCCCTTCCGTGAATAATTTCTGAACATCAGGGATGGGCAGTGCCCCAAGAACCCTAGAGTATGCGAATGCAAGGTCCTCTTTAGCCTCTAGGCACACTATGAACTACGTAAGTTATGGCTCTCAGACAAAATGTGGTATTGGAACACACATACACTCGTCCATCAACCAGACCAATGCCTCATCCGGGAGCACAGAGTCGATCTTCGCCATATCCATGACAAACCCAGAAACGAACATCTGTCTCCGGCCCTTAGCAGCTACACCACACCGTTAGCACGCCCGGAAACCTTGATCCAGATGATAAACCACACGCACTCACAAGCCCCGCCTCCCACCCATCCAACCCCTCCACCGCCTTCCGTGGAAACGGGTTCCTTCTTTTCCCCCGCTCCAGATCGAAGAAATGCCACGTCTTATCAACCCGCCATGCATCCTTCCTCCTCAGCGCGGCAATGAGCTTCCGCGCCTCCACCTCGCCAAACGCCTGGATCATCATCCCCTCATCGATTTCCTGCTCGCCGCCCCTAAAATCTGTCTTGATCTCGCGGTTCGCCTCCTCATGTAGCGCCTTTGACGTCTGTCGCTCTTTGGCTAGCGCATTCGAGCGCTCCTTCTGCGCGACTAGGTTCCCTAGTGAGAACTTGAATACGCGTGGCGGGGGGAGGTCGACGACTGGAGATGAGGGGTCAGAGATGGGTTTATGGAGCGATGAGGCAGTACTGGGCGTTTTCTTGATGCCAGAGGCGGGCTCTATCTTCCGTCGCTGTCGCCGGAGCGTCTCGAAGGGATCGTCAAGGGAGTCGTCTGATTCCTCGCCATCAGAACTGGGGACTACTCTTGATCTGGCAGTAGCCTGCGAGTCCGGGAGCGACGAGGAGGGCATTGATGGCTCTGTGAATGAGCTCTCTGTGGATGGTGGCACTGGTTTGACAAGAATTGTTTCTTGGAGCTCTGCATGTAGTTGGGCGGCTGCTGGGGATATCTGGACGGATGCAATTGTGGTATTAGCCTCAGAGTGGTCCGTGTCAGGCCGTGGCGGAGGCGGAGGCGGCACTGGTTTGAAGAAGCTTCTTATAGAGCCGTTTTTTCCTGCAACGGGGTTTCCTGGTCTACGGTTTTTCCCCGACATTTCGAGGGGCCTAGAGGTTTGTGGTTAGGGTTGATTCAGTATTCTTCTCTCTTTTCTGAATGATGCGATGTTGCTTCCTTGCACGAATGGTGGGGCCGACGCGTATATTGGGTGCAATCGCGATGTCACGGTGATTGGCATGGAGGATTGTGGAACGGATACACTCTCATGCATGATTACATCAGCGACAGGTTGGTTGGTTGGGTCCCTAAAGCCGTATTTCTAAGCTCAGCCAAAAATCGATTTTTTTACACGGTACCAAGAATATCCGACCTCCGCAGCTTCCAGAAGTTTATGGGGTTACAGTCAGGGTTTAACTCTTTTTGGAGCGCTTCGAAATGACGGAACGACGGGGAGGGAAACTCTACTTTATCGACACCCTGAAACAAAACCAACTGCCCGGAATCTCTCCCGCAACCCTCTTAACGCCTCTTCGCTCATGTACGATGATGGAAATGACTCAATTTATCGATATATGATGATCCGTGTTTCCGTGGTTCGGACTTTTTATTTATATTTTGATTGAGCGGGGAGAGAGGGGAGGAGTTTCGGTTGATTTGGTTCCAATTCATCAATTCTACCGTCGGAATGTAGGTACCTACTCTTTCTTTCACGGCTACGTTTTAATATGCAGACAGTCATGTGGACTATATTCTCCCCCTCCCTCCACACCCCATCATCGATTAACCTGCATTTATTGGAATGCTGTTTGTAAGCATGCCATTATCAAGCTTTTTTTTTTTTCTTGTCTTTTTTTTTTTCTGCAGTGGGTGGAGTTCCGGGCAAGACCTGAGGTGCTTAGGTGCTCTCTCGTGTGGAGCCTGCACGCACGTTGTCGGATAGCGCTGTTCCGGGGTAGCAGGAATGCGTTTTATTGGTGGATTTTGCTACTTCTACAGCGGGCTTGTTTTCGGCTCCCGATAAATCCGATGGCAGCCTTTCTTGGTAAAAGTTTATTGTGGCCATGATAGAGTTTGGACCCAGGAACGGCTTTGTAAGATGCTATTGTCAACAAAGAAAAGAAAAGAAGAAAAGAGGAGTCAAGAGGAGAAGCAGGAGGTCAAGTGCGTTCAATTCCCCTGAAAGGGAGCAGAGTAAAAGAGTAGGCTTAGTTCTTGATGATCGGAGCAGAGAGGTGTTGACTAGATGTCGACGACGACGGTGATAAGCGGACTCTTGCTTTAGGCCCTGTCTGGAAGCCACCCAAATCATGGTTGCAACGCTCCAAATCATGATTACATATTCAATTGTAATTTAGTGAATATTTGTGTGTTTGGTGACACACAATTGTGACTGCTCAAATTGTGATTCAACAAACGGAGAAAAAATAGAATCTACTTCGAAATCCCAGTTTGAATTTCAACGACCCTCCATCATCACTCCGCATACAGCCATCCACTAGCCAACCCTACACTTCAGATGGTGAAAAAAATCAATCTGGCGATAATTTATAAATGCAGGTTAAAGCTCAAATTTATTTGGGATGATCGTAAAGATCGATTACTTTGTCATTCAGGCCAGGATTAGAGCGTGTGGCTGAACGATGGATTCAAAGAAGGCTTGGATAAAAGTCGCGATTTCAATCAATATTTGGCCGTAGTATGATGAAAAACAATCGAGGCGGGTATACATGGTAGATATTTGAAGCTTGATTTAATTTTCGTTTTATCTTAATTGAATTTTTGATTATTTTAGTTGAAAAAAAATATGATGTATTTCAACAAGCTGCGATAATTCTGGTTTTGGTTGGGATGAGGTAAAGAAAATACCCGTGGCGCGATGTCTGGAAGAAGGCTTATTTAAAGGTAATATCAGTTTTAAAGTTTTTAAAATATATCTTAATATAAATTCTGTTATCGATCTGTGAAGCCATTTCATGGATTCCGTTCGGCAATTTCTGGCTACGAAAGTGCTTGAAATCTTTTGAAAATTTATTCTGTCGGCGTTCTGTCTTGAGCTCAATCATTCTGAAGTTGGAAAAGTGGTCTTGAAATAATTAGAATCGAGCGGATTCGCGAAATGCGCGAGAATCGTTGAGGTTAGATATTCAATATTAATATTCTTTATTCCTGCGTCCAATTTATCTTGAGTTAAAAAGAATTGGAGTGCGAAAGCGTATTAGGATCACTCTTGATGGCGCATGCGTAAACGTAAGCGGTCTGTTTATCTTTTGGCCGTATTAATGAAAAAGCGCCGAGCAGTGCAGCGTACGCGGTGAGGGTATCGAAACTGCCGGCGTTCGCGGCTACAATGAATCAGGCCAGCGCGTCGAAATTAGAGCAATGTTAGAAATATTGTCAGCGTTGGTAGAGAGTGGGAATGGGTGATGATGATTATATGAGCAGCGTATGGTTTGATCTTGGGATGAAAGGCGTCTTTCTGCTTTTCTGTATGGCGAACGTTTGAGATCCGATTGGTAAAGAAAGCGAAAAATTGAATCTTAGCTCGAAGAATAATTGAATCTTAGGAGAAAGAAATCTTTTATCATTTTATATTTTATATAATCCATGGCATTTTTATGCAATTTAAATGTGCGATTATCGTTTATTTCTTTCTTTATCGAGATGTTCTTGATTGAATAATATTCTTTGATATTGTATTAAAATCGTAGCTATTTTCATATTCTTGATTCTAAATTTGGTATATCGTAATATTAATCGAGCCAGTGTTTTTGATAAAATTATCTGAAACAACGTAATCTTTTCTGCGTCGTCTTGAGTATCTAGCGGATCTTGTGGTAGCTTTTAGAATTGGAAGCGGCTTTCTTGAGATTAAATATTCTCTCAATTGCGTTAGTAGGGATGAATGTCGGAGAGATTAAAAGTTCGCTGCGTTTAATGGCCGTTGATTTCACTTGTGTGAATTCAAGATGATATCTTATCATATAAGGTATAAGAAAATTTGGTGTCAGTAGCACTGCGTCAGCGAGGTAATATCTGTCCCTAATGGTATTGTGAATCGGCACAGATAATCGTCTCCAAACGTCAATCATTTCTTATTCGCGTCATTAGATATATATTGGAATGTTAAATCGAAAGAACAACATGATATATTACATTAAAAATCACTTCCGACGTGAAAATTTGCGTAACGATCTTTGGAGCAATGAGGAATCGATGAGCCAATCGATTCTTGCAGTAGCCTTAAAGTATGGATAGGCTTAGAATTCGATGTAATTCTATCGGAATTGGTAAAAGTCGGTGAATTATTAGCGATTGGAAGTTGTATATAGTTTGATCTTCAAATCGTTTAGCTAAAATCTGGAGTTGAAAAATCACGGTAATTGTTTACGAATGTTGGAAGCGAACTTTTGCGATGCTTTGGATCGTTTGTTGATATAATATAGAGGAATATATGTAGCTGTTGTTCTCTTGAAAGATGTCTTATCGGAATATGATAATAAAAATATCGGTAAAAATTGACTTAAATTAGTTATATAGAAAATAAAAGATATTAACTACTTGGTATCGGCTTCAAATATTTTTATCGCGATAAGAAACATGTCATTTGAAAGCGTGTTCTCCATTCTCATCTCACTTGTGGAGCCAAAGCGAATGTTCGCGAGTGTAAAATCTCGCTGTGTCAATTGTTATAAAAGGCGTGAAGTATGAAATGGTTAAAGTAGGAGCGAAGGTAAAACTGTAGTAGAGTATCTTTATTCAAAAAGTAACGTCAGTCATCGTCCTCCATGGTTTGGTGATCGCTAATAATAGTTGAAGCTTGAAGTATAATTCGAGAATCGATTGAAAGCCTGCCAGAACAAAATCAATATCTCGCTGAAAACCTAGGTTTAAAACTTTATATGGTTTGGCTGTTGTGTGATGATAGGTTGTAGGCGTGGTGGTGGAAAGTTGTAGAGGAAAGAGTGGAGAGTAAGGAAAACGCGACATAATACAACCTAAGGTTACCCTACCCTGACTATGCTGTTTGGATTATCAAAATACAATCTGACTCAATTCCATTTGTACCACCCAAAATACAATTGATGGGGATTGCGGTTGCAACGCTACCATTCCTCCAGACAGAGCCTTAATGTATTCAAATAACTGTTGGCCTTCCTTCATGAGTCCTAGTGCAGAGTAACAAACCTGACCCCGTTGTTCAACGACATTGTAAGGGAATCTCCCTATATTGTTCGGAGGTACTGTAATAACAGGGGCACAGCCGAGAGGGTTCGTCACCAGAGGAGGGAAGAGCCGAGTTCAAGGCCCTGAGAGGTTTCAGACATCGCTATCTATAAGAGGCAAGAGAGTCAGACTCGGGCCAGTTTAAACCGATTTAGGAGTTACGAGGGTCTCCAAGGTGACCCAAGCCATCGTCTCCCTAGCAAATGGAAATCAATTAAGTCCCACACAAATCAGATGCAGCAGCAGTGTTGTTCTTGTTACCCGTTAGCTCCGTCACCGCTGACAATTTGCTGTAGAAACCTGTCCATGGGTCATCAACAAGGCGTAAGTCAGATCGCATAATAGAGCTGGGCCGTAACTCATGTTGTTTTGATGTTTTAGCTGGCGTCTTTTGTGGGTGGTGGGGGGGGGGGTTAATAAGCTTGGAAGGAGGAAAGAAGAAGCTTCGTATTCGATAATTCTAGGTGCCTCATCCACCGGCTCACGCTTGACCCAATACAAAGACCTTTCTTCACAGGCTTCTTCTGCAGGTCTGCATTACATTAGATACAACCGAAGTACCTACATACAGTACAGTTACATACCACAAGGTACCTAACCTCAAAATCTACAGGCTACTACTCCAGAGAAGTAGGTGATCCGGGCAACGGTTGTGTCCAAGCGCACTTTATTATTATTCACCCTCTAATCCTGGCATAAACGCCTCCCTCAGAACTTGTATCACAGTCCGGAAATCTCGCTCTCTCGTTCATTCTTTGAGAGCAAAGGAGGGAAACATTTTCTCCGAGCTACTACACTATCGTTCCTCTCTTCTCCTCCTTCTCTCCCTTCCTTTTCAGCCCTCTTCTTCCCCCTCCCACCCCTCGTTTGCTCACGTTTCAAACTTCTCCCCCCTCCCCCTCCCCTGAAGTGTGGTGTCCCATACTATCACTCACAGCTCTCCCTCCCACCGGCTCCCCGGACTCTCATCGCGACACGTCGCGTCGCCGGACCCGTTCCTCTTCTCACCGAAGTCTTACGAAGCACCAAAAATAGTTACTGGTCCGCAGCCTACCGATTCCTAGGCCAAACACCAGACTTCGACGAAGTTAGTAGTAAGAGGAGCAAAAGAAGAAGGAAATATCTTGACCACATTTCCCGAAATTTGGAAACGATCTCTCTTCCCTCCCTTTTGCTCTTTCGCTCGTTCATCTCTATTACTACACTTGCCCCCCCCTCCCCCATCAGACCACTAGGCTTGACGCTTTTTTTGAACTTTTTTCTTTCGTTTAATTTTATTAGTAGCTACTCTATTGCGTCTGTTCCGACGCTTCCGGTTGCTCACTTCTTTTTTTTCTGACCTTTGACTTGCATTATTCACTCATTCTCTCTTGAACATTTTTTATCATTGATCCAATATTGCCTATCGAGCTATTTTGAGCCCACAAATCAGCCCAAACCATCAACAATAACACATCACCCACTGCTGTTTCAATCCCACCCAGTCATTAACACTGGCCATACATATTATTCCTCCAGTTATTGAGCTCCTTTCTACACTTCGCCAACGATGACGGGCCGTGGCGGAGGAGGAGGACCAACTTCATCTGGTACAAAACGATTAAGGTGGGCAACCCAGCGGGTTCCCGGGCCAGATGGAGGACGAAAACGGGATACGATTATAAGAGCACTGTCGATGAAGAAATACCCAGAGAAGGGTGAAGCAGACCTCGAAGGCACAGGACAGAACTTTGGAGGGATGGGTCCCAGGCCCGAGGATGAGGATGAGGAGAGCACACAGAGGCGGGTGTTCGTAAATATGCCTCTACCTCCAGAATGTATTGACGAGGACGGTTCGCCCAAGCAATGGTTTTCCCGAAATAAGATACGGACAGCAAAATACACACCACTTATATTCGTACCAAAGAACCTGTGGCTGCAGTTTCACAATGTTGCGAATGTTTACTTCTTGTTTGTTACTATACTTGCCGTACGTCAAGCTCCATGGACTCTTTATCCGCAAAAGCGTCTAACACTGCTGCCACTAGATCTTCCCTATCTTTGGTGCCTCAAATCCGGCTTTAGGATCGGTGCCTTTGATTTTTATTTTATTGGTTACCGCTACCAAAGACGCAATCGAAGATTACCGAAGAACGGTGCTTGACAATGAGGTCAACAACACTCCTATCCATATACTAGTTGATTGGCACAATCCCAACGTTACCGACGAAAACATCTCACTATGGCGTCGGATTAAGAAGGCAACATCTAGAAATATTCGTGAAGGAGTTGCGTGGTACAAGACACAGAAGCGGGATTACAAGGTTAAGAAGAAGGGTGGCGTTCCGGATGGAAACGGGTTGGAGCGGTCTGTGACAAGGTCGTCTGTTTACTCTGTCATGAGTGAACACTCAGAATCTATTCAAATGACCCCCGTTGGATCTCCATCAGCCGATAAGCAGAGGTTTTCTTTTACTGATGAGGAACAGCCTCCACGATCAACACATCTGGAAGTACCTAATACCAAAAGACAGAGCGTCCAGAAACCTCCATCTCGTTTTTATGGAAATGTTATTGACCCCCATAAGAAAACACCGGGTACAGCAAAATTCAAAAAGGACTTCTGGAAGAATGTTAGGGTTGGGGATTTTATTCGTGTCTATAACGATGAGGAAATTCCCGCCGATATCATCATTCTTTCGACTGCAGATAGTGATGGAGCTTGTTATGTTGAGACAAAGAATTTGGATGGTGAAACGAACTTGAAGGTCCGACATGCACTTCAAGCCGGTAGGCGAGTTCGCCATGCCAAGGACTGTGAGGCCGCAACTTTTACTCTTGAAAGCGAGAACCCCCACGCAAATCTCTATTCATACAGCGGAGTAGTAAAGTGGCAACAAAAAGATCCCACCAACCCAGATGATGCGGGTACGGAGATGGCTGAACCGGTCTCCATTAACAACCTTTTGTTAAGAGGTTGCACCCTTAGGAATACCCAGTGGGCTATTGGGCTTGTGGCTTTTACGGGCGACGAGACAAAGATCATGATGAATGCAGGAATTACTCCCTCGAAGCGGAGTAGGATTACAAGGGGAATGAACTGGAACGTGCGTTAGCAAGATATCCCCATTATATCCCCCCATATGTGCTGATTTTGGCTTAGGTTATCATGAACTTCTGTCTCCTCCTGATTATGTGTTTGGTTTCTGGTATTTTACAAGGCGTTACATGGGCGAAAGGCGACGAGTCACTCAATTATTTTGAATTTGGATCTATTGGTGGTTCCCCACCAGTTGACGGTCTCGTTACTTTCTGGACGGCGGTCATTCTCTTTCAGAACTTGGTGCCTATCTCACTTTATATCAGTATTGAGATCATCAAGTTGGCACAGGCTTTCTTTATATATAGCGACATCAATATGTACTATGAAAAGATCGACTACCCGTGCACACCTAAGTCCTGGAATATTTCGGATGATCTTGGACAGATTGAATACATCTTTTCCGACAAAACTGGAACACTGACACAAAACGTCATGGAGTTCAAAAAGTGTACTGTCAATGGTTATGCTTATGGCGAGGCCTATACTGAGGCACAGGCAGGAATGCAAAAGCGGCAAGGAATCGATATTGAAGTTGAGGGTGCTAAGGCTAGGGAGCAAATCGCAAGAGACCGCGTGGAAATGATTTCTGAGTTGCGAAGAATTAACGACAACCCGTACCTGGATGAGGATGTCCTTACCTTTGTTGCACCCGACTTCATCCACGACATTAGTGGAGTTTCTGGCGAAGAGCAGGCAAAGGCCAACGCTCATTTCATGCTTGTTCTTGCTCTTTGCCACACAGTTTTGCCCGATAGGGTTTCTGAAGATCCCCTAAGAATCGATTTCAAGGCACAATCTCCCGATGAAGCTGCGCTGGTGGCTACTGCCCGTGACTGCGGATTTTCATTGGTTGATAGGACAGGGAATAGCGTGATTGTTAATGTTCAGGGAGAAGAGAAGGAGTACCAGGTTCTTAACACTCTAGAATTCAACTCTTCCAGAAAGAGAATGAGCGCCATTATCCGCATGCCCGATACTGGAAAGATTTTCTTGTTTTGTAAAGGAGCCGACAGCATTATCTACTCAAGACTAAGAGCAGGTGAACAGCAAGAACTTCGAAGGTCTACCGCTGAACACTTGGAAATGTTTGCCCGTGAGGGTCTCCGAACACTTTGCGTTGCCCAAAAGGAGCTTTCGGAGGAGCAATACAAGGACTGGAGTAGGAAATATGATGTTGCCGCTGCAGCTGTTCATGGCCGCGAGGAAAAGATGGAAGAGGTTTCTGACGCTATTGAAAGGGATCTGTTTCTTCTTGGGGGGACTGCTATTGAGGATCGACTTCAAGATGGTGTACCGGAAACAATTGCTGTTCTTGCAGAGGCTGGTATCAAGCTCTGGGTTTTGACTGGCGACAAGGTGGAGACGGCGATCAACATTGGTTTCTCCTGCAATCTTCTGGATAACGACATGGATCTCATTATGTTCAAGCCTGAACAAGCGGACAATATCGAAGAGGCTGGAAAGCTCCTGGACAAGTACTTAATGGACAACTTTGATTTGACCGGGTCGGAAGAGGAGCTCAATCGCGCAAGAAAAGACCATAATCCACCTGCACCTACCCATGCTCTTGTTATTGATGGTGACGCATTGAAGATCGTCCTTGAGGAGGAGTTGAAGATGAGATTCTTGTTACTTTGCAAACAGTGCAAAGCTGTTCTTTGCTGCCGCGTTAGTCCGAGTCAGAAAGCTGCAGTGTGCCAGATGGTGAAGAAGGGACTGGATGTTATGACTTTGTCTATCGGTGATGGTAAGTTCTGACCTAAACATTCGGGTGGTAAGGCACGGGCTAATAGTTCTTTAGGTGCAAATGATGTGGCCATGATTCAAGAGGCAGATGTCGGTGTTGGTATCGCTGGTGTGGAAGGACGGCAGGCTGTCATGTGTTCTGATTACGCCATTGGACAATTCCGCTACCTTAGCAGGCTTGTACTCGTCCACGGCCGTTGGTCATACCGCAGAGTAGGAGAAATGACTGCCAACTTCTTTTATAAGGTTTGATCTATATCACTAATCTAAAAAAAAAAAAAAAAACTCTGTTCTAACAAAATCATAGAACATTGTGTGGACCTTTGCGCTGTTCTGGTACCAATTATACAACAGTTTCGATGGGTCCTATCTCTTCGAGTACACTTACATTCTCCTGTATAATCTTGCTTTCACCTCTGTACCGGTCATCCTTATGGGAATCCTGGATCAAGATGTCGACGATAAAGTATCCTTGGCCGTCCCGCAACTTTACCGTCGTGGTATCTTGCGCCAAGAATGGACGCAATTGAAATTCTGGTATTTACCTGCTTTTTCC
This sequence comes from Morchella sp. 2016-103, assembly GCA_024713925.1. NCBI lineage: Eukaryota > Fungi > Ascomycota > Pezizomycetes > Pezizales > Morchellaceae > Morchella > Morchella sp. 2016-103. The sequence continues at coordinate 1,671,262 of JAMGZF010000002.1, forward strand.
CTTCTCTTTTCTTTCTCCCTTTCCTCTTTCCTTTTTTGATATAGTAACATTAGCTAACTTTATTTCATAGGATTTATATGGTCGATGGTATCTACCAGTCGGTAATCTGTTTCTTCATGACATACTTGCTATTCCACACTGGCGGCTTCGCTAGTAGTTCTGGGCGTGATCTTAACAGTAGGGAGCTCATGGGTGTTTATGTCGGTTGCTCTGCTATTCTTGTTGTCAACAGTTACGTTATGATGAACCAGTTCAGATGGGATTGGGTTTTTGCTCTTGTTACAGTTCTTAGTATTCTGATGATCTGGCTTTGGACTGGTGTTTACTCAGCTTTCACCGAGAGCGGTGCCTTTTACAAGTCCGCAGAGCACGTTTACGGAGCACTATCTTTCTGGGCCACAACACTCCTTACAGTTATCGTCTGCCTTATCCCACGTTTCTCGGCAAAGGTTATCCAAAAACTATACTTCCCCCGTGATATCGATATCATTCGCGAACAGGTCCGCCAAGGAAAATTTAAGCACCTCTACAAAAATACCGGAGACGCCCCGAAATCTGCTGTATCTTCCACTGCCTCATCAGAGCTCATTATGAAGCCTGATCCCAACCAACAGATCTACGTTCAAGATGATGAAAGAAGACCAATATACCCTCCAAGTGTTGCACCAACTGCTACAACCGCAGGCAAGCGTGCTAGTGGGAATGGCAGCAACGGGTCGGACGGATCTGGTTTTACTGGGAATGGAACATTCACTCCCCACAGGTATTCAATGGATACTGGACGGCCAAGACCTAGTATGGATGGGCGGCCAAGACCTAGTATGGATCGTGCTCGACCAAGCATGGATCGGGTTAGGATGTCCCTTGATCTTCATCGACCAGCAAGGGCAAGTTTTGAGGTTACAAGCGACTTCACCTCAGCAGCAATGTTGGCGAGAATGGAGTCTTCTCAATCCGGGATTCAGATAAGAAGGCAATCAATGTTAGGTGACGAAATCCGGTTTGATGATATGCGTCGATGAAGAGTGGTGTTTGAGGGTAATAATGTATAGTGTAGGAGGTGAAAGGGTCAAAAGGACATTTTATAGATAGAGATGGAACATAAGAGAGAAGGCATAGTAGTTATGGGTTGGGTTGATCATTGTTATTTGTTGGGCTGGGTTGAGTGATTTCTATCACTTATCTTTTTCGCTTTACTTTCATTGCTGCTATTGCCCAGGGTGAGGAGTTCTTTCTAGAAGCTCCTATCTTTCTTCTTTCCTCATTTTTTTTTTCTTTCTGAGCGGTTGGTTGGCGTTCTATTTTTGGGGGCTGTTTTTTCTTTTCTTATTTTCAAGGGTCTATATTTCTCTCTGGTTTACGTTACTTTATAGTTCGAGAGCTTAGCTTTACGCTAAAATTCATTTTTGGGAATTTTACCATACTCACTTCTCTGTCTCTGGTGGATCCTCTTTTTTGTATTTTTTGTTCTGTTGTATGTACCTACTTACCTGTGCACACATTTTTACTTATCCGTTACTAGTCCATAATCTTCCCTTCTTATTCATCTTATAACCATTTCTACTTGTTCTTAGCCAACTGTCTTATTCCCTCTTGAAGTTTGCTGGTTTTGTGGACGCCCTTTTTGGTTTTTCTATTTTTCTTAGTCCGATTTAGTACTTTTGGAGATTGAGGGTTTGGTAGTATAGGGTGGCAAGGGGTATGTTACGTTGCGAAGTTGACATGGCTTGAGTGAAGGAACGGATTGGAACGGAACTGAATGGGGCATTGGAATTATGTATGTACTTTGACCGGGCAGTTCGTCTCAGATAGATATTTTATCTACCTTTGAATTCTACTCTACGAGTCTATACGTTGGTTGTCTTTGATGCTGTGTTTTGACGTATGTGAAGGGATGTTTTTAGTAAGTCGCCGCCATGTCTAATGCGTAGAATATCCCAAATTAGATAGAGTAGAAGATTAAGGTATCTAGTACTGCACGCAACAGAGTAATGATATCTTCTTGATTACAAACCCCAGCGTGTGACACGAGACACAATTGGACATACGCAGAGACAAGGCACATAATCCCGGGGAGGAGATGTTCGAGTTGTCTTCGTAAACACAATTGCAAGTGATTGTCACCCACGTGTACCGAATCCGATCTTGGTTTGAAATCGTACCAGCATCAGGAAAATAGTGGGTAGTAGGTAGCACTTTGTCGCCATACAACTCTCGATGTCAATAGTGATAACTACATGTATGTACTGTATGTAACTAGGTAGAGTACATAGCTACATGTACCCGGTGTGGTTGGTTCCTTTTTTTGTTACTTGTAATAGGAGACCAATGATGTTGCTTGGACGGCATGCGCTGTTCGCGGGCTGAAGTGTGACCGCATCATACTCTGTATGGACCCCAATAATAGTGGTCGAGTGACGCTCTGTGAAGTTGATGGACCTAAAGACTAAAGTCACAGAGTTGAGAGTTTTCTCGGTGGTTCCGTAACAGACCGTTCGTATCTGCCTAAGACTTGTATGTTTGTGGAGCCATATATATGTGATCTCAGTGACTCGGCTGTATAAGTTGATAAGTGACTAGATGCAGGAGTAGTCAATAGCGCCCTTGTGGTTGGGTACCCAATGCTCTCGTGATCGGGTAAGAAGGAATGGGGCGCAGTTTGTTTGTCGAGCGAGACAACATGCGCATGATAGTACGCCTGGCAGAAGGGTCGTCCGGTAATTGACATTAGCAATATCATCAATGCGGGGCTGCAAGAGAGTATCCTAAAATCCCCCTTAACCCACTACCTTTGGCTAGCAACATCAGTCCATCGCTGAAAGGACTTTCACTGCATGTAACCAAATAATCAATATCCATATATGGCCTCGTAATAAACCTGCGGTCGTTTAGTAACGGGACACCAGCCGGTTTACACCAAAATTTGAGGTTTTACGATTCTCTTAAAATTCCAAACGCTGTGAAAAAATTAAGAGCTTTCAAGAGCTGATAGATATGCTCATGGATTTATATCAGAAAAATTACAGTTGAGATCTGTAAATATGCTCTTGGGCTAAGACAATGAGGTTGGTTGCATTGTCAAATTCTCACCAGAATTGGCGCCAAGACTATGATTTCACTGCACTGGCAAGGCAAATTGAGTTGGTTCAATTTAGAGAGTGGACTTTTAACCCATTATAATCTTCACTATTTTTCTCTCTATCATTGGGGACTCACCCCTCACTTTAGCAGGGGGTGCAAAAGAGCGGTTTTTGGTGTGTTTTGATTCTTGTCCCGTTACTAAATGACCGCGAGTTTATATATAACTTTTCAAAGTGAATATGAAATTGTCACCTTAAACTCGAGTGTTGGTAAAAGAGGATCAATGATTAGCGATAACCAATGTGATATTGAGGCGTGTTTGTGTATCGCAGTTAGATTACGTATCGAAGAGCCGCAATTAGTGGGGGAGATAGCCCTGCCAAGATTTCGTAAAAAAAAAAAAAAAAAAGGTCAAAGTTGAATCCTCAGCCAGACAACTCCCATACACACAAACCACAACCAAATACTGTTCAAAATGGTCAAACGAAAGAGAGCCGGTCTTGTAAAGCTTAACAACCTGTACTACCTCCCCTGCCAAAAATTAGTAGGCCTCACAAACTGACCAATTCCCTTTCTCCTGCTACAGGCCTATGCTACAGAATCTCATTCGCAGAGATCCACCATCATACCGTGAAGAATTTATCCTCCAGTATCGCCACTATGAGTCCCAGCGTGATATTTTTATGTCACAACCTGATGGTAGTGAATGCGCAACTTTCATTGAGTTGATCGGCTTCATGTCGAGTGTTTGCAGTTCGTTCCCGGACCTAACGCAGAATTTCCCCAGTGATCTCGCGGGGTTGCTCATTAAGGGCCATAATGTGCTAAATCCCGACCTAAGAGAAAAGCTTGTACAAAGTTTGGTTTTGTTGAGGAATAAAGACGTTATTGCATCAACCACTCTTCTGCAGACTTTGTTCCCAGTATTGACCACCACTCAGTCGAAGGCCTTGAGGACGCAGATCTATACCACTATTGTATCAGATATGAGAAATGCGAACTCAAAAGCCAAAAATCACAAGCTTAATAAAACGGTCCAGACTGTTCTGTTCGGGCTAGTAGAGGCAGGAAAGGATGACCGCATGTCAACACAGGGGCTTTGGGCTGTCAAGTTAACAAGAGAGCTGTGGAAACGCCGCGTATGGGACGATGCTAGAGCTGTTGAGATCATGAAAGAGGCTTCTTTGAGTGCAAACCCCAAAGTTATGGGCGGGAGTGTCAGATTCTTCCTTGGCGTTGATCAGGAAATGGAGGAAGCGGAGGAGAGCGATGATGAAAACATTCCCGACCTTGCTCAGGTAAAGCATCAAGCAGGAATCAACAAGAAGACAAACAAGAAGAAGAGAAAGGTTGATAAAGCTTACGCGACGCTCAAGAAGGTACGTCGTCTTAGAAACAACGCCCCCAAACTTTGTCAGCAACTAATCTTGCATGCCCCCATATACAGAAAGAAAAAAACAAGAACAAACCCCACCCATTGAACTTCTCTGCCCTACACCTTCTCCATGATCCACAAGGCTTCGCCGAGAGTCTTTTCGCCAAGCATTTATCCCGCTCTAGCGCGAAGCTCACTATTGAGCAAAAGCTTCTCGTGCTGCAGCTTGTATCTCGTTTGATCGGTTTGCATAAATTGAGTGTCTTGGGGATATACTCGTACCTTCTCAAGTACCTAAGTCCACGACAACAAGATGTGACACAGTTTCTTGCATGTACTGCACAGGCCTCTCACGACCTTGTGCCACCAGATGTCCTGGAGCCCATTGTCAAGAAGATTGCCGACGAGTTCGTGTCTGAGGGTGTAGCAGCAGAAGTTGCGACCGCTGGGTAATTTATCTTAAAAAACACAAATGAAGGCGATATGGTACTAACATTCCCCTTAACTATAGTCTTAACAGCATCCGTGAGATCTGTGCTCGTGCTCCATTAGCAATGAATGCGACACTTCTACAAGATCTAACAGAATATAAAGGCTCCAAAGACAAGGGTGTCATGATGGCTGCCCGAGGTCTCATTGGGCTGTACCGTGAGATTGCGCCGGAAATGCTGAAGAGGAAGGATAGAGGAAAGACTGCTTCAATGGGAATGAAAGACCGAGAAACACTCAGATTCGGTGTTGAGAAGGAAGGCGAAATTGAAGGTTTGGAACTGCTTGAGCAGTGGAAGGAAGAGCAGAGAGCTCTCAAGAGGGCAGAGAAGGGTCTGGCTAGTGATCATGAAGCGGAGGCGGAGGAGGAGGAGGAGGAGGAGAAAGACAACTGGGACCAATGGGAAGTTGAGGAAGAGGACAGCGACGACGATGGCACAGGCTGGATCAACGTTGAAAGTGATAAGGAGATTGAGATCAGCGATTCTGAGGACGAGACCGAGAAGAAGCCCCGGAAGAGGTCAAAGAGGACAGGCGCAGAAGGAGAAGAAGCAGACGAGGGAGAGAAGACTGAGGCAGAGAGCAAAGATCCTGAAGCTCCCAAAGATCAGCCCATCGAGGAGAAGGTGGAGGAACTGGAAAAGAAGCTCTCAAATCTCGCAACTACTCGCATTCTTACCCCCGCCGACTTCGCAAAGCTTGCCGAACTCCGTGCTCAAGCAGGCATGGATAAGATCCTCGGAAACGACAAAAAGAGCAAGCACGCAAGTCGTACGGGTATCACTAACGAAGATGCCGTTAATGTACTTGATATCCAAGGCCCTGCCAAGCGTGGTAAGGCAGATAAGGAAGCACGTCTTGCAGCTGCTGCGGAGGGTAGAGAGGGCCGTGAAAAGTTCGGATCGAAAAAGGCGAAGCACAACGAGAAGGAGCACAGTACTACAAACAAGGAGAAGGCCAGAAAGAAGAATTTCTTGATGACAGTAAGAAAGGCCAAGGGAAAACAGAAGAGAAGTTTGGTGGAGAAGCAGAGGGTGCTAAGGGCGCACGTGGAGAAGCAGAAGAAGCAGAAGAGGAAGCATTAGAGTTCTATATTATGATAATAACCTTTATTCTTGTTTTTTTTGTGTAAGGCTTTGAAAGGGTTTGATTTATGGGATTTTTTTGTATATATGCGTCTCGTTGTCTTTACTTTCCGAAAGTTGCAAATTTATTGCTACTATGACGGAGGGGGTAATTTAGTATCAATAAAGTCTGGTGATGGCTCATGGATGGTAGAATAATTGTCTAATCGGAGCTATGAAATTCCATTTTTAGTCGTCGAGTGAGATATTATGCTTCCAAATATTGCCGATACATATTTCTTATTCACCCCCTAAGAATGCAAAAAAGCTATGTCTATGCCTTGTGACTCTGCGCAAACTCCCTGATGTATGCCGAGAGCTTATCTGCTTCCTCCTCGGTGATGGAGTTATCTATAGGCAACAGTTAGACTTAGTCAATCAACAGGAAGAGTCAGATAGGGATCCTTACAGTTGCTAATTCTGATACCACCTACACTGCGATGTCCCTTCAACCCAGTCATTCCTTTCTTCACAGCGAGCTTGACAAATTCTTCCTCAAGGCCCTCGCCAGCGATGCGGTAGCATATGTTCATGCGGGACCTAGAACCCGGTACAGTGACAATCTTATAAATCTCCGGTGACTCTTCCAGAGCAGCGTAAAGCTTATCGCCTACGAACAAGAATATTGATTAGATCATAGCCCCAGAAAAAGATGGTACGAGAAAGTAATACACACTCTTCCTTCCGGAAATCTCCTCCTGCTTTTCGATACCACCACCGGCGATCAGATCCTGCATAACCTCCTTGGCGATCCAAACATCAAAGATGGGTAGGGTGTTGTAGAGTGAACCGTTCTTGGCAAGTTTCTTGTAGTCAAACATGATGGGCTGAATAGGGATCCCAAGGGTACGCTGAGTCTGAAGGGTTGGCTGGTTTGCGAGAATATCGTTGCGGATTATGACCATGGTGAGACCTGTGGAGCCAACATTTTTTTGTGCTCCAGCCTACTAGAGTTAAAAAAAATCTGTACCCAACAAATTTCAGAAGGGGAATAGAGCTTACAAAGATCACTGCATACTTGCTAACATCAACTCTCCTGCTCAAGATGTTGCTGCTCATATCGGCAACAACTAGTCTCTCCTTCTCCTGAGCCAACACAGATGGGAAAGCCGAGAACTCAACACCATCAACAGTCTCGTTGTCACAGAAGTAGGTGAAGATGCTCTTTTCCTTCTCCGTGAGCTTCCATGTGTCCTCTGCAGGAATCTTTTCATACTTTCCGCCATTGGCCTCCTTCGCATTGACGGCGACGTTCACCATCGACTCTCCTACAAGTCTTGAAGCTTCCTCGCTTGCCTTCTTACTCCATGTTCCAGTGACAAGGTAGTCTATCTTGGAGTCCAGAAGCTTCCGGCGCACAGCATCAATGTCGTTGTTTGAGTTGTTGAGTTCCCGTTGCGCCCAGTATCCAAGAAGGTTATATACCACACAAGAGAACTGGGAGGTTCCTCCACCCTGCATGAAGATTACTGAGTAGTCGTCGGGAATGGATAAAAGGGTTTTTAGGGAGTCCGCAGCATCGGTGACAATCTTTCCGCAGAGTGCTGAGCGGTGAGAGTGCTCAGCAAGGCCAAGACCAGTATCTTCGTGATTCAGGATGGAAATGGAGGCGCGGGAGAGAACTGAAGTGGGCAGACGGGCAGGCCCGGCACCAAAATGGGAGATTTCTTCACGAGAGGGCATTGTGGGTATCTAGTAAAACTTGGATCCTAAAGAGTCAGTCCAAGGTCAAAAGACAAATTTCCAGATCATACGCTTAAATAGTGAGTCACAAACCTTGCAAGATAGTTTTTTTTTTCTTTTTTGTATAAAAACTAATTTTCTCTGGATAAACTCAAAGAATTGGGCAATTGAGGAATTGGGGGAGAATTTTGTACAGAAAAAATTTGTACTGAAATCGCGACATCGAAATTTGAGTCACTACGCCCCCCCCGCCTTCACCCCACGTTTTTAGCGCTATCCGGTCATGCAGGTCTAAGCTACATGAGCACAGAGCCTCAATAGACCGAAATGCTTGCAATCGAAATATTACAATTGCTCAAAACGGTAAAATCAATTATTCGTTTCCACATGGCATAAACCCACTAGATAACGTACATGGTAGTACCTTCGACTACCTTTAGTCCCTCTAAAACCCCTGAACCAACCTTTAAACAGTAGTGAAGGCCCTTCAAATATCTAAGGATTTGTTGACCGAGTTGCGAGATAGCCCAAAGGAACATCACCATTACCGTTACTAATGAGCTCATAACCCCTCAAATTTTACTACTACCCGCTAAGAAAAAGGAACGCAAAGCATAAAATGAAAGCAAAATAACCCCCGAAATAAGATAGAAACAAAAGCGACGGGTAAAAAAAACTATAGCTTAGCCGCAGTACTGCCCACAGTCACGATCTCATTATACAAGAGAGTCGTCAAGAAGTCCGCATACTCCTCCCCCGTGATTTGAGTTGCAAAATATCTTGAAGCGAGATGGTACTTGTTGCCAGGCGCTGCCTTACTTGAGAGGCGCTCTGTAGCTTCCTGGAGGAGCTGCAGGTTGTATTCTTTGGTGATCTTCTTGCCCTCTGCTGTTGAGATTCCATGCTTGGCCCATTGCCAAAGCTGCTCTCTGTCAGGATTTGATCAAAGTATCTAGGGAATGAAAGGAGCTCACCTGAGAGCGTGAAACTTCGGCAGTTGCGGCATCTTCCATGAGGTAGTTAAGTGGCACGCAACCAACTGCACGGAGCCATCCCTCCATGTATCCTAGACCAATGTCGATGTTCTTGCGGATCCCTTCTTCGGTGATCGTTCCGGGCATGTTCATATTCAAAAGGTCGTTTGATGTTACAGATACATCCTCACGGCGCTTGAAGATCTGGTTGGGTGTAGGCATGTGCTTGTTAAACACATCTGTAGCAATTTTTGCCAATGCGGGGTGAGCAACCCTAAAAACAAATGTCAGCCCCCTATCCCGACCAGATGATGACTATTAAAGTGTAAATACCAGGTTCCACTATAAGTAAGTTAGCAACTACCCATATTGAAGTTATAGAAGCACAGGTTGAGGTAAGTAACATACTCATGACCAGCACGAACCTCACGCAGCTTGTCTGCGTAGACACCCTCCATAGCCTTTTTGTTTGCCTCAGCATCATCTTTGATAGGGATTTGTGCAGCCATTCCGCCCTATTCAAGTCAGTAAATTGCCATCATTACTAGTATAATTTGGAGTACTAACCATGGCATGAACGCCTCTGCGATGGCAAGTCTTGATCAACAACTTAACATATGCCTCCATAAATGGTACAGTCATAGTAACAGCGCTTCTGTCGGGGAGGATAAACTGAGAGTTATTTCTGAACTTCTTGATGACACTGAAGATATAATCCCAACGCCCACAGTTGAGACCTGAGCTGTGCTGGCGGAGCTCGTAGATAATCTATTCGCGTAAAAGAACAAGATCAGCTATACTCGTTTTTTCAATAACTAAGGGGAAGATTTAACCCACCTCATCCATTTCGAAGACAGCCAAAATGGTCTCAATCAATACTGTACCTCTGATAGTACCTCTTGGAAGCCCAATAGTGTCCTGTCCAAGGTTAAAGACATCGTTCCACAGTCTTGCCTCGAGGTGCGATTCCATCTTAGGGAGGTAGAAGTATGGCCCGTGGCCGTTCTCGATGAGTTTCTTTGCATTATGAAAAAAGTATAGACCGAAATCGAACAAACCGCCAGAAATAGCTTCTCCGTCAACGACGAAGTGTCTCTCCTCAAGATGCCAGCCTCGAGGACTGTGATACTTTAGTAAATGCTAGTACAGTAGGATGTCATATTACTCACCGGACAATAAGAGTAGGGAGGGGTCTATCAGTGCGGAGTTTGTAGTCCTTTCCGTTGAGTTTGAAGTCAACCTCCCGGCGAATAGCGTCATAAAGATTAACTTGACCATTGACCATGTTATCCCATGTGGGAGAGTTAGAATCTTCAACCAACCAGTCAGCATAAATTATCAATAACAGCGGATAGTGATCAGTTGAATTTCTAAAGCCAGAAGTAAGGTATTTACCTTCAAAATCGGCCATGTATGTCCAAACATCCGAGTTCAGCGCATTCACAACCATCTTCCTGTCTGTTGGTCCAGTAATCTCTACCCTCCTGTCTACGAGACCAGGGGCTGGGTCCGCTCCCCTCCAAGCATCATCCTCACGAATGTGCTTGGTCTCTGGAAGAAAGGTAGGAAGGACACCTTTGTCAATCTCAGCTTGACGATCGACACGGCGCTGAAGAAGTTGCTTGCGAGTTGGGTTGAAGGTCCTGTGGAGGGTTGCAAGGAAAGCACAAGCTTCCTTTGTTAGAATCTTGCGGTGGCTGTCACTGATCTTTCCCAGTATCTGGACGCCTTCAAGGAGGGATTCGATAGAGGCCATTTTTTCCGTCTGTTTTAGTTGGGTTCTTTCCTCTGTCCGTTCAACGTATTGATAGAGAGATATTAGAAGATTTCACACCTAAGACTTCAGAGTTACCAGATTTAATAACGATTACGGACAACGACGGAGGGCGAGTGCTTGTGATTTTATTCCGGACAGAAGGGCATTTATTCGGTTGTTGTCCTGGTAGCTCCTTGAGGAGTTACCTTTAGTTTACTAACATCTGATAGCCGTGGGAAGGCGTGCATTGTTCCAGATGCAGAACGATTATCGCCTATTCCCCACCGGTTATCGTCGCAGGTGTGCTCAAAGCCAATCCCCTCCACCCGAAACCAATACCATGCCCCTCCCAAAGGTAACACCGTCCTCTCTAGTCAACTCCATCTCGGACATGAGGATGCGGAAATACGCAAACCCCTCAAGCCCATCATATCCTCCTGCCTCCCCCGCTCGTTCAATTCGTATCCAACAGTATTTTTTTCTTTCTTTGGGGATTGATAGGATTACTCGATAGCTTTTTGTACAATTGAGTATCTGATATGACGTTATCCCTGTATCGCATCTTATCACGGGTAGGTATCGGCACATGTTTTTGACACTCGGCCAAAGAGGCACGGGCCCCCGGACCTCGGCTAGTACCGCCTGCCTGACCTACGGTTTCGCCCGAGGGAATCTTCGGGGCCATCTCAGGGCACGGGCAATGTTTCACGTTTTCACGTCCTGTGTTTCCCTTCCCGGCAATGAGGTTGAGCTATGAGCGGTTTTGCAGGGGTCTGTCTTTGAGAGCCAGGTTTCTTATTGAAAGTTAGACTCATCATCCAGACAGCATTGCATGTGGGAGATCCCCTCTTACGAACTCACCCGGTTCTATACATTATGAATATAGCATTAGATAACCTCAAAACCGGGAATTTTCCTTAAATTGGTTTCTTTGGGCATGATAAGATGTCTCTCTATCAGACGTAGTGATTTAATTCCAAGACACGTAAGTTTGAAAGGTTTACAAGCAGACCCCATAGGGTAAAAAAAAACAGATATGCTACCTTATCCTCATTCATGCTTCCCCAGATTAGCCTAATCCTTATCTGCAATGCTCTGTAGCCTCTCGTCGATCTCGTCGATAGTCAATTTTCTAAAGCCAGGCTTCCCCTCAGCCCCAACGACACCAACTTCGACCTCTCCACTCTTAAAGTCTACACTCAATACTGCGCTCAGTGCAGAGATGCCAAGTTCTACGACCTCTTTCCAGTCGCCGCCAGCACATTCCTTATTCTTGAGCTTCTTCTCAAGGTGATTGAGGGCCTCCTGCTGTTTGGGACCAGACGCAGTAGCTTTGTATCCCACATAGTACCCAGCCGGGTCAGTCTTAAAGAGTTGCGGGCCATTCTCATCATCAATGGAGATTAATGTCATGGAGACACCGAGGGGACGCATGTAGGCCTTTTTTTTATGTGTCAATAATTGGGAGGTTCAGGATATTCGGCCAATAAAAACTACAAGGGAGACCTACACGTTGGGTATACACCTGATTGATGTTTGCGAGTCTCTTTGCTAGGACGTCGCATGGCATTTCGTAACCGTACTTGTATCTGAACTCGGCCGCTTCACCGCGAGCACGAGTAACTGACGCACGAGCATCGGCAATGGAGCCGGTCATGACACATCCGACAGATGGTGAAAGCTGGAAAACATATGTGACAGATGCCGGGTCAAGAAGCTTGTCCTATTTGTAGGTTCGTCTGGTTAGTTAGCTCGTAGGCTGGTGATACCCTCAAACATCCCCACAGCCGCGAGAGAGAGTAGCAAGTGGCAGGGTGGAACGTACTGGGACTTTCTTCTGCGAGATAACTACAGCGCAGTCCTTGCCTCTGACTCCGATGGAGGTGATATTCGCAGCTGTGATAGCCTTGAAAGCATATTCTGCTCAACTGAATCAGCCTCCATCTTCCCCCTATCATCTACCCAACTATCATTCATCAAACTATCCAGGAAATCATACGAACCAACTTGATACAATCTTCCTGTATCCGAGAAGATGGTAATATGTCTGTCGAAACCGGCGCTACCTGTTGCCCGCACTCATCAGCCACTACCCCTCCAAGCACCCCCGAGCTGCCACAACCAACTGGGCCATCGACGAACCTGACATCTTTCCTACTGAAAATTCGAAATTCTATCCGGTATAAGGTAGCGAGATTGCTGACTTCGATTATTCGGCCGTGGGGATTCGTCGATGGAGAGCTGGGGGGTGATACGTACAAAGATGGTTTGGTGTTTGCGGTGTCGAAGCCCCACGGTTGCTAGGACTTGGTGACTAAGCCATAGCTCTTTGATTCATCAGATATCACTCGTCTTTTCTGCAAACAACATCAGTTTAGCATGTTCGGATTGAGAACCGGCGTGAGTCAACCAAGTGGCCGGTATCGCCTTTGAGTTTTTCTTCCTCCCATGATTTACCCTTGAAAGTGTCAACCTCCTTTATCCTACGAATAATTGAACACGTCCGTGCTTTGACTAGGGACCGCGGATATAGAAGTGAGGTTATAAAACTGAGGTTTTCACATTCACACATGACAAAAAAGGGAGAAAACGAGGGGAAAAAAATACCATGATATAGATCATGGATAACGTGACAATTCACTACCATAACCCTTCTACACTTCAATAGCCGGCACTTTCCAACCTCGAAAACACCCCGTCAGATGCAGCTTTTTACGTTCACATGGTCGCACTATGACATCCACGGCCAGCATCCCCCAGAGCACATGGGCCTCTTCGACGCCGGTTACCACTATTTAGGAGTCTAGACCTGCAATTGGCACCTCAATCGATACGGGTAGCTGGTTGGGGCCCTTCGAGTTTCAAAAAAAACGGTGGTAACTGCAAGCTGCGGGAACTAGCATGCACAGAAGGAGGCCGACTAGGATACTGTTTCACTGGTGGACGGAGATGATCTTGTGAACCACTTCCCCCCCCCCCCAAAAAAAAAAAGTTACACATTGGAATATCTACTCTGCAGGCGTGGAGTTGACGCACAAAAATACTAAAACACGAGCCTTGAGCTACATAGCTGAAGTAATACAAGTGGAGTACATATGCACAGCTTGATGGACGTCATGAAGGTGACCTCAGTACTATAGGCTACTCCACGTATAATAATCTCTGTCGGCATAGTTATCGCCCCTTTCACTCCGTCCGATGATCGTAGGGGGCGCCGATTTACTGAGTTTTTTGCTTTTTATTTCCGCAGCAAGCGTCATCAAAGTGGTACTAACTTACTTGTTTATTTAAATTCCCCTTGATTGCCGATAGGTTAATGTGCAAGGTATAAGAGGGAGTACATATAGCCACTGGACCTCAGTGGTATACCCGTGTAACCTACGCCTGCAAGGGGGGAGGGTGTTTCTTGTGGAGATTCCGCTGATCTCCTAGGGCCGTATCATCCACGCTGGCAGCAGGTCTCGGTACTGTATGTGTGGGGCACGGATTTCTTTGGCTTTGAAGGTCTAGGTATGTTATGATTCCTCTACTAAACATAATATTGATATCCCTGTTGCTATTGATATTGGATTGATCAAAAGGGGATCCGGGAATATCACCGCCAATTGCCCATGAAATCACGGTTCCAACAAGTAGTAAATTGCGATTTCTTTATTTTTTAAAAATTCAGGGGGTATCATAGCTGGTGTACTTATACATATACGTACAGGTCCTTCTTCTAGAGAATGGAACAGGGAAGAAAAAAAATATAGAACAATAATAGGAATATCCCGACGAAAGAAAAGTTTTACTAAATACCACGCATTAAAAAACAAACAATGGGTATAAAAAAATCGGGTGTAGAAGTGAAGAAAAAAGTATACTCAAAGAGGAGCGTGACACTACACACTATTGCAAACCAGATGTATAGTATGGAAGCGAACGCAAACGAAAGTCAGAATGTTATACTGCAGAAAATGATACAATATCCCAGCCCAAGGTCCAGAAAGTGTTGGTGCCTCTGCGTGTTGGGGAGGTTTTATCCACTCGGGTCAATGCAGCCCACAATTATTTCCTAATTGGAGAGTTTCCACATCGCTGCCAGTTCTACACGCCAACTCCAATTGACTGTTCATATAAACCCTGCCCAAGGTGTAACGAGAGCCCCAATACCCAGATACGCCGGTCACAAATGTGCAAAACCCTCGCTATGCTGCCGCTGCTCGTTTAAACATATATCTTGCCAGCCTGTGATTACCCAGAGTATCGTTTAGATGTTACCAACACCCCATTTCTGGTCGATGAGCCGGTAGCGTAGTTGTTCTTTCCGGTATTTGATGAGCATTCCGGCACAGAGCATGACAACAGCGTCCATCCCGACAACACCAAAGGCAGCAGTAAAGAGAAGTCCCAACCACCTCTCCGAATAACTTGAGAAGGCACTGACACAGCCTTCTTTTGAAGCCGCTACAATATCACTCGTACAAACGCTGTCAAGAACATACTGAGGCGATGTGCTGTTCATGTATCCACAGCAGTCGAACTATATTCCAGGGCAGGGGTTGTTAGTTTCCATTTATAGATATTTGTTTATAGGCGCTTTGGACCGAATGACAACCCATGAATCTCACACCGATTCTCACGCCACTATAAGCGCCCACAAGGATTCGGGGAGAGAGAGAGAAAAAAATATACCTTTTGTTGTAAAATGCTCTGGGTAATATTATTCTGTTGACCCCAGATCGTCTCCAAATTCGCGCGTGTTGTCAAAGTCTGTAGCCATTCACTCAGGCCGAGAACCAAAGTGAAGAGCGCGCAAATCATAACAAGCCATCCATGGGCCTTGAGCCACCCGCGGGATGTAGGCAAAGCAAATGCTGGCAACGAGATCAAGAAGGCCGCAATAATGAGGGCACCATTCGCAATGACGGCTGTAGTGTCCAGGTTATTGTTAGCTTTGAGTACCACGGACGAGCTAGCTAGGGGAGAAGACCGTACCCATTAGTGGGGCATTTTTTAGTAATAAAAATCTCGCGACTGACTCCGTAGTTGGCTCCGTTGACAACTCTTTTTCCCAGATCACACCTGCAGCGATAAGGAGCGCACCAGTAGCCAGGAAGATGAAGTCGCTAACGACATAGGAAGCTGTGACCGAGTTGACCATGTCTGATAATCGGGGAGATTTTCGGAGATGATTTGTTTAAGAGAGTGAGTATATTATTAAGATATTTTGATGTACCACAAGCAAGCCTGCCAGAGGGATGGTGTTGGGGAATTTCCTTTGGATGTGGTTAGAAAAAAAAAAATGCACTCGCGTGGAAAGATCGTGGGGTGCTGATAAACAGGTGGGATTGAACGACCTGCGCCCTGTAACGTGGAAATGTCCCGGTAGGAAAAGGAGAGAAATGAACGAAGGGTATGTGAAAATCTATGGGGAAACAGAGAAAACGAGAAAATATAAGAAACGGGAAAGATGGAAGTCAGCGGGAAGTGAGAGGATATGACGCCTAGGAGTCTATTGTGTAAAGGAGGCACACAGTAAGAGACGGGTATGCAGTAGGGTTGCAGGCGGTAATGCAGGCGTAAAACGAGTGAGGGGTGTATATTTCAGGAGCAACTTTCAGCCAACAGATTGTGTAGAGAGTGTAGAATTGTGTGACAAGTCGACTGACGATACAGCTGCGAAACGCTAATGGAAGGGGGTGGAAGGCTATCATTCGATTTTGGCCAATCGCCAATACAATTCAGAACGACTGCCTTTCGAACCCTTTGGAGTTTAGCATTCCATCGCTAACCCGGCAGTACGGCAGAGGGTCAAGGCTTCAGACGTGAGATTGAGGCTACGAATTCTATCTTGCTCCCGCTTCACTGCCACTATGGTGTCTGTGCAGTAGCAGCAGCAGCAGCAGCAGCATACATACTGTAGGTAGCCTCTCTACCTACTCTAATCTACAACTCGGACAGCCCCATCTTTCCCCCGCAACAGGTGACTTTAGAATATTCAGAAGCGGTACCTGGCCAGGTCACATCTGATATTTATTCTTTATGATGGCCATCCATCTTGTGGTGTAACGAGTAGGAGGTGTGTCTAGAGCTCTGTCAGATGTACTTTACTTTACCTAAGAAGTCGAATTTTTTAGTCTCGCTACCCACGGGAGGGAAAGTGGACGGCTGAACCCTTGATCCAAGCCTCCGATGTCCCGTGTGCTGTGGCGGGAAGAAAGCGTGGTTCAATCTCGTTTGTAGATTTTTTAGTTGTAGGGTACACTGTACGGTCCTGTCCGTATAATACACACAGGCTCTGATATCAGAGCTGTATTTAGCACTTTCAGTTGGTGCTGCTGGCGTAGAGTAAAAGTAAAGACTGTGTATGTAGGCAAGACTTAGGCAACCATTTCCGCTGCTTTTTCCCCCCCGCCTCCTCCTCCTCCTCCTCCTACAGCTAGCTCTAGGCAGGGCTCGACCGTTGAGATCGTAGAGATTTTCGCCGCTGGCCATCTCATCAAGAATTACCCCTCGCCTTGATTGATTACATGTATGAATGGGCCGGCCCGTGTATGTGTGTGTGTAAAGAAAGCAAAAAAAAAAAAAAAGGTCAATTGTATATAGAAAACCTAGTTGCTCAGACCCATAATCAAGCGCCGGCATCTATCGTGAGGTTTCTGCTCGCAGCGCGCAAAAGCCGGTTTCATCTGCTAGCAACCCAACAGCCGCAGCTTTTGGAGGGGGGGGGGGGGGGGGGGAGAGAGAGAGAGGAGGGAGAGAGAAAGAGTCTTGGCAATTACTGCATTGGGGGTGTTCCTTGCGCGGTATTCTGAGCCGATTTTGCAAGCTGGCTGACAGGATTTTTTGGCACCAATTTCGAAATGGACTGCATATGAAACAGTTTTTCCCATGCGAGGCTTGCAGCGTTACGATGTGACAAATTACCGTGTGCGGAGAGTGCATGCCTGAGAGCGTTCTAGTCACACGCAGAACTGCCAGCAGGAACCTTATGACTAGCTTCATCAGGAGTAGTGTTTATCTGGATTCTCACTCTCCTAGACGTCAAGGTGTCCTTTTAAAGCCTGCGAGCTCCCTTTTTTAAGTCCTACCCTTCCCTTTCCGAGAATATCTCTCGACCAACGCAGGAAAGCCGATTCACCCAGCCCTTTTCAGACACCCAGCTTGTCTTCTTTCAGTGCCCCCTTACCCCGAACAGAACAGAACCGTCGAGAACCAGCGAAAGGGAAGCACGCGCCACCCAACGCAACGTTATTACTCCTCTGGACTCTTGAAATTTTGACACTATCCGTGTCTGTTCTGCTCCTCTCACCCCCCCCCCCCCATATTCATCCCCCCCTTTCCAATCCCATCCCGTCACAACAGCCGCGTTACGCCCTTCGGAGAAATCTAGGAGACGCCGAGGGGGTCTACTTTTCGAATAGGATCGGTATATCTACTTCCTGATAGTTACAATAGTCCTAGGGCGATTACAGATCTGATATATACCATTACAAGTTCCGTCATTGATCCGTAAGTTGTTATTTTTATTTTTTATAAATATTTTTTATTTTTTATTATCTATTTTTTTAAAAATCTTTTTTTATATTTAACCTTTTCTTTACTGGGCTAGTGCGAAAAAACCAAATTCTTGTTAACAATACCCACTTCATGTTCCCCATTCTGTGCAATGCCCATTTAAGAACATCCA
Source organism: Morchella sp. 2016-103 (assembly GCA_024713925.1). NCBI lineage: Eukaryota > Fungi > Ascomycota > Pezizomycetes > Pezizales > Morchellaceae > Morchella > Morchella sp. 2016-103. The sequence continues at coordinate 1,689,416 of JAMGZF010000002.1, forward strand.
TATCCATACCATATCTCTCTGAGCTGCTGCAAATCAGGTACAGGTACTATTACCAGTAACAGCGAATTGTATGTGTCTCCAACAAGTTGTTTACCCTGCTATATTTCCGTCTGTCGGTCATACATACTCACTCTACAGTAGCTTGCTTTGCTTTCTTTCTTGATCATATCTTAATTATCCCCTCCCTTATCCCTGTTCCTTCACCGTTCACTGTTCACGTTCACCGATCCCCTAGCCCTGATATCGTTGCTAACTTGAATTGAATGTGCCTCCAGCAGCAGGAGCAGCAGCAGCAGGATCGTCCCGTCTTCAACCAACCAACCACCACCTCCCCCCACTCACTAGCTCCTAGGAAGTCTCGTCCCCACGCACCCAGACCTGTGCCTGCGCATCCTACCATACATCAAAGAGTACATACATACATACACCCCATACACATACACATACATACATACACCCGCCACCTTCAAGGCACACTATCACCACTACCACCCCCCCCCCCTTTCCGGGAAAAAAAGAAAAAAGAAAAAAAAAAGAGTGAGAAGAGAAGAAAGAAGAGAAGAGGAAGAAGAGGAATAGGAATTTTTTTTTAAAAAAAAAAAAAAAATCCCTACTCTGCTTCCTGGTCAAGGTCCCCCCCCCTCCCAAATCCATCCACACCTTTTTTGTACTCCCGCACACCCCCTTCTCTTACTTGAGTCTCTCCTCCTTCCTTCCGAACTCCCGCGCAACCATAACGGAGGCAACGCCAATACCCCCAAAATCAACACCCCTTTCCCTTCCCATACAACGACCGACATCCCCCTTCCGCATTCATCGTCCCGCTCCATTCCCCTTATATTTTAATCGCAGAAACGCAGCAAGCCATACCTCGCTCGCCCCTTCCCTCCGCCCTCCCCCCTTCCATATCCAGATCCAGGCAAACCATAACACAAGGAAAAAAAAAACCACCAAACCCGAATCCAGTCAGAGGAACATTTTTAACCCGTCAAAAAATAAAATCTTAAGATAAAAAATAAAATACTTTTCCCGGAAATGTCTGACAACGACCCGCAACCATCCCCCGGTCCCCACGACGACTCGGGCCCGAACGCTTCTGCCCTTTCAGCTGGCAACGGCGTCCCGAACGCACAATCCGGTCTCAACTCTGCCGGAAACGACAATCGCGGCATCAAGCGATCCCGACCGAATCAAGATGACGATGACGATGATGAGGATTCAAAGCCTGGTCGCGAGCGTCGCAAAATCGAGATTAAGTTTATCCAGGACAAGTCGCGCAGACATATTACTTTCTCTAAGCGAAAGGCTGGTATTATGAAGAAGGTATCTTAATATTTATTAATGAAAGATTTCAATTAATTTCATTCCCGTGGCACATACGCGAACGCGCACGGTATCAAAAAAAAAAAGGATCTCAACTGACGCGTTTTAAACCATCAGGCATACGAATTGTCTGTTTTGACAGGAACCCAAGTTCTTTTGCTCGTTGTTTCCGAAACCGGGCTGGTCTATACTTTCACGACACCAAAGCTTCAGCCATTAGTTACCAAGGCTGAGGGCAAAAACCTCATTCAAGTAAATTTCAATAACCCGATCATTGGTCTGAGCTCAAATTAATGTTATTATTAGGCCTGCCTCAATGCTCCCGAACCACATACGGCAGACAACGGCGTTCCTGAAGCAGACTCAGTGTAAGCCTCTCAACAATGTTTACGCAATGATCTCAAAACACTAATGCCATCGATTTTGACAGTGAATCCCCCGAGGAACCCCAACACGCACCTTTACCGCAACAACCACGCGCTGTTCCAATGCCTGTAGGCCCTGGAGTACCCGGAGGACCATACATGCAGATGCCAGATCACGCCCAAGCCCAAGCCTACCAGCAGTACATGCAACAGCAGGCCGTTCAGCAAGCCCAAGCCCAGCAGCGTGCGGGATACATGCCACAGCAGCACGCCCAGATGCAGCAACCTCACCCTACACAGTCCTCGTGATGGAACTGATGCGTAATTACCTTTCCTTTCTTCTTTCCATTATCAGGTTTCACGAGGTTGCTATAGAGGGCAAATTTAAGATATCGAGGGTTTCTTAAGCAAAAAAAAAGACACTATTTTCCTCATTCTGTTTTGTATTACCACCCATTAATTCCTCTTTCAAGTCTTTTTGGGAGGGGAAAGCAAGCAGACCCATCAACCTTCCACGTGCTTTTCAATATCTTGTTTTCGTGAACCTATCATGTTTTGGGAATATGATGTTTTATCGCCTTTGATTCCTTTTCTGTCGATCGAAAGTTTGCATGCATTGTAATCCTTGTTTGTGGGAATGGTTATTAAGTCCGCCCGGTGGTAGAGGGCTTGGGTTTTTTTTTGTACTCTCGAGAAAAAAAATTGGGCTTTGGGCGGCTTCGTTTTTTTCTTTTTTTTATTCTCCTCTACTACTTCTTTAGTTTCATCCCTTTTTTGTTATTAACCCAGGGTTTTCGGGGCGAATTCTGTATTTTTTTTTTCCCTTTTCATTCTCTCATGTGCAACATAGCAAGGTCAGTGTGGTCAGGGAAATCCAGGTAATGGAATTGTCTGTCAGGTGTGCTTTCTTTTTTTCTTTTGCGCATTTACTATGCAATTCTTTGGTAATGCTTAGCTTGATGTCTTATGTTGAATTGCATGATTTGTAGTATAAAGTGATTCTGCGATCCGTTGATTGCAAATTGTATTCAATTGATGATGACGCCGGTTACCTAAAAGCATTGAGAATTAATTTGAACCATTGCACCTTGCAGTTGACGTGATAGGCAATTTTATGCTATATGTACTTACTCATGCGTGAGTATACCATGTTGCAGTTACACCTGTATCAAGCTTTGTCTTGGTCGTTCTACAGCAGCTGCTGTGATTTTAAATGAAGAGCGCAAGATCTCGGTTCGATTAAGGTTAGAATTTTAAGCCCTTGTGCTGACACAATTGATTCAGGTGATGTGTGGGCCTAGCATACTGATCTTTGTTTCACATAGATTTGGCCAGCGAGTGATACTTTATGTTTGTCGCCTTGCATGCCCATGGTCAAGGTTTATTGATTAATCTATCCGTTCACCAATCAAGTGCATACTACATACATATACTTCAAGCAGACTGCTGGCCCCCCTTTCAGCCTCTTGCGTAATTAAGTAAGTATATAACATACGATGCATTAAAGTAAAGTTTCTCTACATGTATATAATAATGATTGCATGTTGTTGTTACTTAGGTTCGAATTCAATATCTGGCCTCTGTCTGTAGATTGTTCCATGAACAACACCATCTCTGATTCATCTCTTGGGGTTTCACAGTATCCTGCTTTTTCTCTGATGCCTGGAGTATTCCCTTATTTTTTTTTTTTTTTTGGGTGCCAGGGGGGTTAATATTATTTCGTTACTTATGAGGCCGCCCGCGATCGGGGAGAGTATGATGACTTGCCCCAACCACGCTAGGACTCGAGGACTACATACATGCAACATGCGGGGTGTGGCTATATATAGATATTGACACTAGAGTGGAAGTGTGTTTGGGCACTGGTACATGCATGGTCAAGAGGTCCTTTAACCTCATTCTCAATTTAAGGCCCCGCATAAAACCTTAATTTAAGGTGTTTTCTCCTAGGAGGAAAGAATATCCAATGAGCCTTTCCTTTCTGTCTTTAAAGCCCTTGCAACGAGAACTTGGAATCGAGAGGGGGGATGCGCGACTGGAAGGTAAAAGTAAGTGGGGTTGTTTTATTTTTAATTTGTGGCATTGGCTATAAAGGTGACGGGTCAATACGTGCTAGATATTTGAAGTTCAATAGGGGAGAAGTTAGAGACGCTAGACTTTATCGTATAATCAAGCGCCGTGTCCAATTATGATCGCGGTAGAACATCAAATCATTTGTCACGATAGCAAGATTAACACACATTTTTTATTTAAACCACGTATATCCCAGAATTGTGGTAGCTGCTCAAAGACAGTGATCAAATTCTCAAATGGAGGATGTCCAAGCTAATGACTAAGAAAGCCAATGATCGGGAGAGCGTGATGGCCAATATAGGCTTGGCATCGGTCCCATTGCATCCACGTAACAGTGGGAATTTATAATATTTCAGCGGGTAGGGGCCGAATTTCGTCTTCCCCTCCATTTAGAGATCCTTGACCTATCCGGGTATTGACAATACCCGTTGTTTATCTAGATATATCATGGTTTATATCATGGTTAGTATCCTTCAATAGAGTATACATGCATGTATATTCGATTGTATTGATGGGGCGAAATACTATCTCTAATAGAAGCTAGTCCAATTGGGGTAATTCTATTTTGTTATGATACATTCTAAGACGTTGTACTTGAACCCCCCATGGATCTATTACATACATGTACATATAATTGTCTAGCGTAGAATTTATGTTGTATATGCCATCCGAATTAGGAGGTGACGGTAAAGGGATAGGGGAAGGAGGACCAAAATAAGGTTTCACTAGGTAGAAGCTAAAACTTAGCGTAAAGCTTAAATTACTGCACCATAGACCACAGAATCATGTGAGTGTAGGTACATGTGTGCCTAGCAGGGTAATTGACTTACCGCTATAAGGGTACACCTGCAAATCCCATGACTATTAACGACATTATCTTACCACCACCACACAGATGGGGATCGAAAACAGACAACTGATCGTATAAGACACTAAAATAATGCCAGGAGACTTTACCGTGGTCTAACCATGATAGATGTTGGAAGGCGGCGTCTGCCCATGGGTAGGACTAACTACCATAAGCGGTCGGGCACTTGGTGGAAGTGATGTTGACTGACAGAAAACGATCAATTTTCTACCTTAATAGGTACATTAAGGGTGTCAAGTCAATCCAAGAGCAGGCAGACAGGCCGGGCCCAAGTTTGTACTCCTTTTGGGTGAGAGCCCCCGGGGTGGGTATTGCTAAACGGTGTGATCAGAAACTTTAAATCGTCTAGGCAACTCCAGTCTTGTTCATGAACAGACAGCCATCGGCAACGACTACAACCAGTACTTTTGGGGCCTATCAAGGAAAGTAATAGTCACATTTCATGTACAAGCGGCGCGCCGTTGTGGAGTTGGGTTTGTATGTTTTGACAGCTAACATCAAGGCTTTGCCTCCTGAGACTTGGGGTATAGTGTAGCAAGTAGCTGTCTGTCCACGAGCAATGGGGTTTCCAATCATGTGGTCAGTGCTTAAGATACGCTTGATGAGGGTGTTTCCCCGGGGGGGGGCGGGTGGCCAGTGGTTATGTGATGGATGCCATGTCCTTCTTAGGTGCAACTTATACATTCCGGTCCGGACCAAAAGTTGCATTTATCTGATACGATGATTATGATATATCTGGCATTTGAGTGGGGTGGGAATTTGTTTGGTTCTGTAGCCTGCTGGTGCTTAACTGCACTTGTCAAGACTTCGCTACCTGGGGCCGGATCTAGGGCCGGTCATAACTTGGATTCGCTATATTAGTAGTTTTGGTAGGGAGTTAACTTATCAAAAGATATCGAAAATAGGTTGGCTGTTTTATTCATGAACGATCACTCGATATGATCAGGATCTATATGGGGAATTTATTTTAAGCCTCTCTGGGTAAGTCTTGCTATATCACATTCTATAGCTTCTAACTGAGGGTAAATAGTCAAAAGAATTAATTATGGGCCGTCACTAATGTTATCTGCACTTTAGGAAGATTTTAAGTTTATCGGTTATGTGATTCCTCAGAATAAGGGTTTGGCTGTGCGGACGACTTACTAGATTGATGGCCTTATAGAAAAGTGATTTCTTCGTAGGTCAGCATAGTAACCCTAAGTGCTCCCTTACCCTGGCCTTAGGGTCTAGTGAGGGGGGCTAATTGTGCATGCTAGTCTCTACCACGATGTGAAATACATCACCTGATGCATTGCTCATGCGGAATTATATCACACGACGCATGAGTGGTTCTGGATTTTTAAAGGTAGCCTTCTTCATAATTTATATTATTCACTTACTAATCGTATACATCATACGCGGTTTATCAATTTTCTCTCCTTGGGAAAAATCTTTAGAATGGCCTTATGGTTTATCATGCCGCTGATGAACTTTCAATATATAGGCTAGAAGAATGCCAATGATAGCTTTCTAGCTACGATAACGCTATACTTTCCTTAAACCACAGGAACCAGCCTCATTAGAGTAAAACGCGGATAAGATCTTCGTCGTGCGTTTCTATTCGTGGAAAAACAGAGAGATAGTATATTCATGTTAGATCAGGTGTGTCAGTCACTGGCATCGTGTCAACACCTAGAGCCAATGAATACCACAGATCAGACCCGAAGGGAGGCAAGGGGTAGGATACGTGCTAAGTATGATGTACGATGTATGTCGATAGCCGCAAAAGAGACCAGCAGATATGGGCCTTACATGTGGTTTGCAAACCCTTTGCAGGAAATTTCCGAGCGATCCCACAGAGAAGGTGGGATTCTAAGAAAACTTACTTTTAAGTCGGCCGGAGCCTCTTTAGGAGAATATCGTACAACAAAGTCACATGAAAAAGCAAATAGAAACACGTATTTACATTCCATCAGGTGGGCCCGCTGGAGTGAGCTGAGGGGTAAAGAGAGAGAGAGAAAAAAAAAAAGAAGGTTGATAGAAAACCTGTTTATAACTAGTACTCTGAAAACCTGAGAGGATGAAAGGTCCGAAGAGGTGGATAGGACTGAATAATCACATCCTCTTTTGTTCCTCTAAGATCTGTTGCCTTTGTCTCTCTAATTCCTCTTTCTGGAGTTTTTTGCTATCTATCAGATTTTGGCGATGTCTCTTGCTTTCTTCTTCAGCAACAACCCAGACTGTTATGACATCAGTATCGGATTTCAACATCGGAATCTGCGCAAATCACAGAAGAAGCCATCTAGATGGTGGGCGAAATACCTGGCCTTTCGTCCTTGGAATAGGCTTTGAGTCTGGCGAGGAATTCTTCATGTTCCTTCACCCTCTGCTCGCGCCCCTCTAGTGATTTCTTTTGAAGTTCCGGGTTGTATTTCTAACAAGACAATTCATGAGCGCAAACTCCACACAAATTTTATCGAATAAAAGATACCTTGAACAGTTCATCTGGGTCAGGCTGGACCCACATAACCAGAGCAGGACCGCCGACGCAGCAGACTACGCCACTGCCCGTTGTGCCCTCTGTTAGCCAGTAGACCATTGGAAACATGTGAAGGGGGCAATGCAAGGATATGCATACGCTCCGAGCATTTTGGCCAATGTTATTCCGCGCATTGTTGTTTGGTCGTTGATGTCTGGCTCACAATTGAGATGAAAGACGTGATGTTGAGAGTACTGTAGTGGTTGAAGCCGCGCCACGATGCATGTGGTGCACAGCCACCACCAATCAAGTGTGCAGGACCTAAATAATGGCATCGTTGATCTTCCTAATGGAGGTCTTGATTGGTACGAATCTCCGAATCTCCGAACTCCTCATACGTGTGCATTATTAGACACCTGAAGTATACAGCTGTTTTCAATTGGAAGGAATCAAAATATGCTTATGATATTCCTTTTCTCGTTCTAATGAAGGCAGTGTTCTTTACCTAGTGAGGATAGCGGCATTATGCCTGATGATTTTTTGGGCCAATATGGGGCCAGGTTAACGTTACATGAATCAAGTAGCTGACCACACCTAGAGTACTTGTCGATTTCAGGTGCTCATGGAAATTTGGGGACTGTAGAATTGTATGTAGCTACATAAAACGGTTTTAGACTCTAGGTATATCTTTCTTAAGGGGGGAGAGTATGTTTCAAGATATGATTGCTTGCTTGGTTTTACTCCTCACCCTGGCCGAATTTACTAGAGTCCCCCCATCTGGAATTCTCTGCTTTTAACTTGATCCGATCCCTAAGTCTCTAGATAGAGACGAGACTTGAATGTACCACACCGGTCCACATGTATGTTCCAAGAGACATAAACCGTAAGGATCTTGTTGCTGTAGACTAACGATATCTCAACCTACATAGGTAGGCTGAAATGATCCAGCGTCATAGATTAAACGGGCAACTAGCTAGACTCCCCTAACCCTGATCCATATAACGACACCAAAACCAGGGCAGGGCTGATGAAATATAAAGGACAGGGGTTGGTTAAAACACTCTAGTTACAGAGAGTCAATGGCCCGGGTTTGGAAAAGCCATCATAGGTCTGTAGATGCCTGTAAGCTTAGATGACTTCACAAGATCACTTTGGCATCTCAAACGGATACACGATTCACTTACAGGCCCGGTAAGGGTTGTTCTCTCGTGGGTGATCCCCCACAAACAAGGAGAAGGTTCTTACACTTCTGGGTAAAAGGGGTATGGTGACCCCATACGAACGTAATGGACCTGCGTTATTGCATGCCCACGTGCAGCAGTAGTTATGCGCCTGAATAAAACAAAACAAAACAAAAAAAACAAAAAAAACAATCAACTCCTCCATGCTGCAGTCTGCGATACCAGATGCAGCCAAAATATAATTTATTTACCCCTCCCCTCAATTCTCAAATTCAGCAGCAGTATCTAGTAAATTTGATCGGTTTTCGGGGTGGCTATTAATTCGGTGGGTACCCGCCGAGCGCGTACCGAGACTTTACTTGTTCACCTCACTGCCGGTGTATGTACCATAGCTCATTATTAACCTGAATCTAGACGAGTTGCTAGGGGCCAAGCGCGGCAGTCTTACATTCCGTATATAGGCGCTGTGGGGGAGCTGAGAATAAACCGCTAAAAAAAAACTACTCATACTTATAGCGAAAATCGCAAGGAAGGACGTTTAACTAGGTATTACCTGAGTGACGGCGGATCGTTCCGGGAATACCAGCTTTTGGGGGGGGGGGGAAATGTCAATACAAATCTAAATACTATTACCCAGTGCCTCGGATTTTCTTTATCACACACCGTCGCGCATACTTTTCTAGGAAGGGGGTTGTTGTACCTTTACTCCCTCGTGTTTTCAGAAACTGCTCTTTCTTCGTTTTAGACTTCGGCGCGCGAAACACCACCCCTTGAGAGTATGAACCATCATGGGCTATGAATCTCAAAGTTACCGACAGCCCCAGCGCCATTACCAGGACGACTATTACAACGACGAACAACTCCGGAAAAATGCGCCACCCAGTATGAGGGGAGCCCCTCAACAAGGCCGTGGAACGCCGCGGTTTGCGAGTCAGCCAGCCAGTATGAATACTGGCTATAGAAATCCGGGAATGGGTAGTAGTGGAAGAGATGATGGCGCACATGGTAAGTTGTTTCTACCTAATCTTGAAAGGTACTGTTTTCGAGTAAACCTCTTTAGTAACCTTCTAGCATTAGATCAAAAACCTCGACGCTCTCCAATGAATGCTGATAGTGCGTTTCCGACTTTCCCGAACTCGACTAGGCGAGCAATACCAGTACCACCTGGAGCTCTTCCTATTGATGATTCTATGCTACTCATGAATCTTGAAGATAATGCTAGGAGTAGACCTATGCCTAGACAACGAGGCCCTCCGGGGCCTCATGGGCATATTCCAAGAGCACAGACCGTGGAACCTGAAAGGATGCGGGGCAGGCCCCCACCTAACTTTGCGCGGGGTGGAGGACAGGCAGGATATCCTCCTCATGAAGAACCAAGGTCGCAGGGCCAGCAGGCACCACCTCCGCACCAGAGACTTCCACCCCCACGGGGAAATATGCCTGGAGCCGGGCCTAATGGGCGTGGTTTCCCGCCTGGTCCTGGCAGGCAGCCAATTCGACAAAACACTATGGGGGCCTATGACCAAGGCCAAAACTTTCAGTACCAGAATCAAAGCTATATGGACGATCGTGGTCATCCGCAATCTAACTACGGATATGGACCGGATTCAGGATTTAGTCCACCGAAAAGGAGTGTGACAGCGCCTATGAACGCACAATATCAAAATCAAAGCCGACACCAGAATCCACAGAGTTACTCGCAAGAACAGCATTATCCGCAGCAACAACAGGCCTATCCGCAGCATCAGCATTATCCCCAACAGCAACAGGAGGAAAAATCGCCTCAACCAGCAGTAAAACCTCAACAGCAATACACTGCTTATAATCCTGCACAGCATGGGAGTGTTGGTGCACCCTCAGCTCCTCGAGCAGCAACATACTCGCATCTTCAACCGCCGGTACCGGAAGAAGGGTACAATAGAGAGAGCGTGGGCGCTCTGTTAGACTCATATTACTATTCTGAGCAAAATGATGGATACCAAGAAGCTGGGGCTATGGACTACTATGGGGATCAGTCAGGTCATCCTATTGATCCCTATCAGAGCGGCCAAAATAACTATACACATAACCCCAATTTTTCACAACAAGCTCACCGAGCTAGGTCTCAACCTGATCTACGTGGCCAGGCCAGGGGAGGACCAGTTCCACCAATGCCTACTAATGCCTATACAGATGGAAATAACTATCAGAACGGAGGGGGTTATGACGGGGCTCGTGAAATGCCTGCGGAGATGCAAGCAGATATCCCATCGGAGATGCCAGGGGACTTTCCACCAGAAGAACCTATAACGACTGCAAACGGATTCCCACCGGCCCCTCCTCAGTCCAACATACCGATGATTTTACGAGTTGGATCGCCTGTACCTGCTCAACAGAGGCAAATACAATCTTTCCAGCCACCACAGCAGCAAAGCTCATTCCCGCCGCGGACAGCGTCAATGAAATCCGATCCTACCCAAGTATCCGATGATATACTCCCGTATCATCCATCCCCAACATCTGCTCGATTTTCTTCAGATGTTCCAAGGTTCTCGTCAGAGGCTCCAAGATTCTCATCGGAAGCTCCGCGTTTTTCATCAGAGGCTCCACGTTTCTCGTCGGATTCTATGAGGCCTCCGCATCCTGACAGCCTCCCAGCTCACCCGGTCCCAATTCGGCCAGGACTCCTTCAGCAGGATCAGTCATCGATTCTCTCAGGCCACCCCCCACCAAGACGACAGTATTCACCAGAGGGGAATGGTGCCAACGGACGACGGGGATCCGCGCCAGCGACTATCACTCAATCTGAGTTTAACCAGGCTCAGCAAGCTGCAAGGGCAAACCCTAGTAACCAAAAGCTGCAACTGCAACTTGCGAAAAAGATGGTTGAGGCCGCATCTTCATTAGCGGATGAAGGTGGAAGAGCAGATGCAAAGACAGCGAGGAAGAACAAGGAGAACTATATTTTTGATGCGCATAAAATTGTCAAAAAGCTGGCAAACTCGGTACGGTTTTCTTTTTTCATATTCCATCATCATTATCCGGGCTAGGGGGGAGGAGGGGTTACTGGGTTTTGGCTGACAAGTTATGGCACTTTTTTTGTTTTGTTTTTTTGGTTGGTTTTAGAGTCATCCTTATCCTGATGCGATGTTTTATCTTGCAGAATGTTATTGGGAAGGTCTGCTGGGGTTGCAGATTGATCGCGAACGAGCTTTCAACCTTTATCAATCTGCAGCTAAGCTCAACCATGGTCCCTCTGCTTACAGAACTGCAGGTATGTAATAATTGGCTTCCTACTGGGTTCGTGAGGGGGCTAACCTTATTTTTCTGATTAGTATGCTGCGAGCTTGGTGCTGGGACCAAGAAGGATCCTTTAAAGTCAATTACATGGTATAAGAAAGCGTCCGCGCTCGGAGATACCGCAGCCATGTACAAGCTCGGTACGTATGCCGGTATTCCGGAAAGCCGGAAAAGCCGGAAGCCGTTGAGGCATTTCCCTGGGGTGGTGATAATTAAACTAACCACTACCTCCCCCAACAGGTATGATCATGCTGAAGGGGCTTCTCGGCCAAACCCGGAATGGGCGCGAAGCAATCAATTGGCTGAAGAGAGCAGCAGACCAGGCTGATGAGAACAACCCCCATGCCTTGCACCAGCTGGGATTGATCTACGAGTCGGCTGATCCCAGCGATTTTGTCATCCCTGATCAAAATTACGCCCGCGAGCTCTTCATGAAGGCTTCTGAGCTTGGATACCCGCCATCTCAGTTTAGAATGGGATGTGCGTTTGAGTACGGGGCCATGGGGTGCCCCATTGATCCCATGCAGAGCATTGCGTGGTATAGCCGCGCCGCGATGCAGGGCGAGGAGGAGAGCGCAATGGCGTTGAGCGGATGGTACTTGACTGGTGCAGAGGGCGTCATCCAACAGAGCGATACCGAAGCCTATCTATGGGCCAGGAAGGCTGCAGAACGGGGTCTGGCGAATGCTGAATACGCATTAGGATACTACACCGAGGTTGGAATTGGTGTCGCGGAGAACCTGGATGAAGCGAAGAGGTGGTACTTTAAAGCTGCCAGTAAGTCCTTTATAAGCCCCCCCCATTTCTGATACATATCACAACGCTCCCCACAACCCCTCTTGCTATCATCGTGTTGATCGCGCCACTGACGCATGGGAAAACCTGCAGGCCAAAACCACGAGAAGGCAAAGCAGAGACTCCAGGAGCTCAAAAGGGGTGGCTCCTCCGCCCAGAAATCCCGAGAAAGGCTATCCCGGACCAATGTAAAGCACAAAGACGACGGTGACTGCATCATCATGTAAATAAATGCCCCTCCTTAAAAGGAGTGTTAGGTGACGAGTGATGAATCATGACGCAACCTAATCTCCCCCCTCCCCTCCCCTCCCCAATTTGTTTATTAGTGTTATTCTTTTTTTGTTCATTTATTTATTTATTTTTGGTGTTTTCATCACCCGGGGTGTCCGTGGGTATGGGTGTACGGGGGGAGGGGGGGTACGGGGTTGCTTTCTTGAGTGTATTAGTACTATTAGCATCACGATACCTACCATACTTTATGTTCTTGTTTTGGCCCTTGACGGGGAGACAAACGAGCAACAGGCCAATTGAGCGGTCCGCCAAGTCAGTGATTATACGGCGTCAGTACCAACCAGTACTACAGAGTCTGGTAGAGTTATTGCAGATGTGGGCCCTGCGTGACCCGAGAGTCAGTCCTCTTGGCCCCTAACTGGATTCTTTTCTGCAAGCACGGACCAAGAAACTCATGAAGAAAAATATATAGATGCGCTTCCCAAAAACAAAAAAGGTTAGTCCACCAGGCTCTCCCGCTCTTTCAACCTGACGCGCATATTTGGGAAAGGGTCGCACCCGCCACGCACGCACACCAACGGCGGCACATCACGCACTGGTGGCTTAAGATACACCCGCGTGAGGGACATGACAAAAAGTGTGTTTTACTACTTTGTGCAGCCCTCCTCCTCGCCTTATTCTTACTCATGTACCTGTACTATCGTTCAGGAGCAGTGATGGGCACGAGACAAGTCATCTCGAGGCTCTCTGTGCCTGGGGGCGGGAGGATACAATCTGACATCTGACATTACAAACTCCCAGACGAGGGTTAGGGTTTAGCAACAGCGGCTTCTAGCCGCGCACTCTGGCAAAGACGAGACCTGTCCCGCCTTGTCTCGCTCGTGCCCACCAGTATTTAGGAGAACTTGTCTTGTCATGTTGGGTACTGGCAGGCCGTGCATGCATTTCTTAGCCCAAGCCGTGGGCACTCGCCCCCTTCACGCGGGTGTGTTGAGTGCCTGCTTGTACTTACTTGTGGTGTAGTGTAGGTACTTACATGTGAGAGGAAGAGTGCTGGTGCCAAGGGTTTTTTGTGCCATGTTGCATTGGAGGTGTGCGAGTGAGAATTCGTGAAGAAGGGTTTTTTGTTGCACGCGGGAGGAGGTGGGACCCTCTATATAATAATAATAATGATAATGATAATAATAGTAATAGTAATAATAATGATAATGATAACAATAACAATAATGATAACAATGATAATAATGATTGATAGGTGATTTTAGATTCTTTCTGTTATTAATATCGCACGCAGAGACCACTTTCCGGAACGCAGATATCAATCGTTAATTAAAAAAAAAAATAAAACTACACTAAAACTACAAAAGGGGGGGAGAAAAAAAAGCGCTACCTACAACCCCCCAAAGTCCAACTTCCTCGCAATCTTCCTCCCCCTGACGCCTCCCTCGGCCTCCGTCGCATCCCCGCCCCCTTCCTCGCCCCACCCAGCCCTCCTCTTCAGGTCGGCGCCCACCTTCTCGACGCCCGCGCCGCCGCCCTTCTTCGGCAGCAGCTCCGGCCTCGTGGGCGGCGGGTCCTCGCGGAACCACTCGCCCTCGAGAGCCTCCTTCGCGCTGAGGCGCTTGCGCGGGTCGAGGCGCAGCATGCCGTAGAGCACCTCTATGCCCGCGGGGCTGATTGTGGGGAATGTGCGCTGGTAGTAGTAGAGGTCGCGCTCGGGCTGGATGTCGTCCTTGTTGGGCACGACGTACTCGGGGAGGGTGGTGACGCCGGGCCAGTTCTGCTCGGTGGGCGTGCCGAGGCAGTGCGCGATGAGCTGCAGCTGGTGCACGTCGCTCTCGCCGGGGAGATAGGGCAGCCGGATGATGAGCTCCACGAAGACGAGCGCGAGCGAGAAGATGTCCACGGCGCTGGAGTAGTGTTTGGCGCCAAAGAGGAGCTCGGGCGGCCGGTACCACCGCGTGATCACGTTGCTGGTCATGACGCGGTAGGGGTCCGAGAAGCTGCGCGCGAGGCCGAAATCGGCGAGTTTGAGCTGGCCGTTTGTGGAGAGGAGGAGATTGTTGGGTTTGATATCCTGTGAGGGGGAGAGTTTTGGGTTGGGGGCACGGGTCAATGATCGGCTATGCAGCTATGTTTCCCCACTGGCACGTACCCTATGCAGCACGAAGTTCTTGTGGCACCACCACAGGCCGCGCAGGCTCATAGCCATCCAACTCTTGATATCGGCGCCATTGAAGGTGATGTCCTTGTCGCGGATGATGAACTCGAGGTCGCCGTCGAGGAACTCGAGCACCAGGTTGAGATTCTGGTTCTTTGACGAGAAGACGTCGAGGAGGCGGATGACGTTTTCGTGGCGCAGCTCCTGCAGGAACTTGACCTCGCGGATGGCGTCCATGGAGATGCCGTCCTGCATGGCGGAGACCTTGATCTTTTTGATGGCGACGGGGAGGCCTGTGGCGCGGGCGTGACCCAGGTGCACGACGGCGTAGGTTCCCTCGCCGACTTTGCGGTCTGCCGGGTGTTAGTTGGGGAGAGGAAGGAGGGAGGAGGGAGGCCTGCCTTTCTCGTACTTGCGCTGGGTGTCGTCGTTGAGGTCCTGGGCGAGACGGTCCTCTGCGGGGGGGAGGAAGGAGGGGAGGGGGAGGTCGTCGGTGGCCGTCATTGTGTTGTGTGGGGGGAGGGGGAGGGAGATGTCTGACGTCCGATGTCCGGTGTCTGATGTCCGGTGTCTCTCTCTTTGTTACTGCCTGCACGCGTAGGGAAGTCGGAGCTTCATGACAAACCCCCCGGGCGGGCAGGGTAACTGTCTTGCTATAATTGCTTTTGATATGCGGCTCTTTGGTCTTATCTCGCAATCAATCATTGACACCGGGACCGAGTTGCAGATCGATAGACACTCACACCCACAAATACGCTCACAAACACACTCAAATAAACACAAATACACACACAATGGCAGCAGCAGTGGTTCGCAGCTCACCACTGGTGAGGGTGGTGGTCAACTCGGTGCAGAAGCTGTATGTGCTCCCTCTCAGTCTGATTGAGCTATATATCACATTACATATGTTCTAATCCTCCGTGAGGGTTAATTAGATATCCCCAAGTCCTGGCCGACAAGTCATGGGACAACACCGGCCGTAAGCCACTGGCCCAATTACAATCCCCCCCCATGAACAGAACAGACGCCTAACAATCCACAGTCCTCCTCGAGGCGCCCCTCCGCCCCGCACCCCCGCCCCCAAAGCACACCGTCCTCCTCACCATCGACCTCACCCGCGCCGTCGTCGACGAGGCCCTCTCCCTCAACACCTCCATGATCATCACCTACCACCCCATCATCTTCCGGCCGCTCAAGTCGCTCAGCCTGCGCGACACGCAGCAGGAGAGCCTCCTCCGCCTCGCACAGGAGGGCATCAGCGTCTACTCGCCGCACACGGCCGTCGACGCCGTCCTCGGCGGCGTCAACGACTGGCTGGCGGACGGCATCTCCGGCGGTAGGGCCCACGAGGAGAGTAGACGGGTGCTGGAGGAGAGCATGGCGCCGCCGGACGGGTTCGAGGGGTCCGGCATGGGGAGGATGGTCGTGCTGAAGCAGCCGGCGAGACTGGGGGACCTGGTGGAGAGGGTGAAGGGGTTTCTGGGCATGCAGAGAGGTGAGTGTGGGTGAGTGGGTGAGGCGAGTGGGTGCTAATAAGGTGTTGGGTGGGGCAGTGATGCTTGCAGCGACGGATGCACACGAGTCTGGGGATAAGCTGTGAGTATCGGTGTATATAAACTTCTAGGGGGGAGCGAAGGACCACTGACAGACAGACTGCAGAATCAGTAGGATTGCCCTCTGCGCGGGCTCCGGGGGGTCCCTGTTCAAGGGTCTAGACGTCGACCTCTTCTTCACCGGCGAGCTGTCGCACCACGAAGCACTCGGTGCCCGCGAGCGCGGCATCAGCACAATCTCCTGTAGGCCCCCGATCTCCCGCACGTCACATATAATATAACGGGTGCTGTGTGTGTGTGCTAACCATCAATGTTCAAGGCTTCCACACAAACACCGAGCGCGGCTTCCTCTCCGCCGTCATGAAGCCAAAGCTGCTCGAGGTCTTGAAGGAGGAGTGGGCAAAGCTCAAGACCACCCCCGAGGGAAAGGACTTTGCGGGCAGCTCGGAGGTGGCGGTCGAGGTGAGTGGGGCCGATAGGGACCCGTATGTGATTGTCTAGGATGTAGTGGTAGCTTCAATTAATTGATCAATTGATGTCTGTCTGTTACTTGTAGAGTCCGTGTGTGCTTGTGAATATAAGTAAATGTGAATATAAATATAATAGTGGGTGTTTGCCAAGGCTCCCTCCGTTCTTTATGCTATGATGGAATTAAAGTTTTTTATTATTTCTTTTCTTCTATGAAACCCTCTCGTTCCGCACACACACAAACAAAACAAACAAACAATCATTGACCCAAACCCCACAACTAAACTAAACTACATACGAATCATTGACCCCATCCATCATCATAAAACCATGGGCTTCATCACCCCCGGCCGCAACCTCCACTCCCGCACGCCCGGCAAACGAAACCAACGCCGCCGCCAGCCCGCCACCAAACCCAAACCCACCCCGCGGCCCGCCAAACCGGCAGCCCCCCCCCTCTCCCGCTTCGAGTCCCTCCCCCCCGAGATCCTCTACCGCATCTTCACCCACACGGGGTACGCCCCCGCGCTCCCCGCCGCCAGCCTGCACCTGACACACACGCTCAACGGCGCGCGGCACCTGCAGCTGCACTGCCTGCGCCTCTCGTCCTCCTCCTCCGCGGCGGCGGGCCTCAGCAGCGTGTTCCGCCGCCGCTTCTTCACGCTCCCGCTGCTGGCCCGGTACGAGGCGCGGTACGCGCGGGTGTGCGCTGAGGGCGCGGCCCTGCCGCTGCGCCTTGTGTCGCCTGCTGCGCTGGTGGGGGCCGAGGACCTGGCGCTGTTTGCTGCGCTTGTGGAGCGCGGGGCGGGGGCGGCGGGGGCGGGGGAGGAGCTGCAGTGGGCGCTGCTGGAGGCGCTGCGCGCGGGGAGGGAGGACGTTGCTGGCGCGCTGCTGGCCGTGGAGGGCGTGCGTGCCGATGAGGAGTGTTTGAGGGTTTGTGTGGAGCGGTGGGGCGGGGCGGGGCTGCAGCTTGCGGAGGTTGGTGGGGAGGGGGCGGGGATGGGGGTTGCGGTGTGGAGGGCGGCGTTGGCGTTGGGGGAGGCGGGGAGGGCTGTGGTGGGGTGGTTGTTGGAGGGGGCTGCGCCGCCGGGGGAGGTGCTCGGGGAGCTGAGTTTGAGGTAGGGGAGGGGGGTGTTTTAGGTTGTGGGTGTGTTTTTTAGAGGGCGCAATCAATTTCGGCTTGCGGGCTTCTTTTTATATTCTTCTTCTCTTCTTCTCTTCTTCTTCTCTTCTTCTTCTTGTTCTTCTTGTTCTCTTCTGGTCAATTTGTATTTTGTGGGCCCGAATGTATTTCTACTCAAAAGCCGTCGTTTGATGTTTGACCCTCTCTATAAAAAAAAACCCCCATTCAATCATTACCCCGAACTACATGCAACCACAGCAACAATTGAATTCATGGTCATCATCACACTATAATTATTATTATTAAATATACAAAGTTACTCTCTACTATGCCCTCTCTATGAGACCGCGTCTACTACCATCAGGTCCGTTAATGTGGGCGCCCTCCCCTCGTCGTCCTTCTTCTCGGCGTTCTCGTCGATGAAGAATGTGAGCCCCGAGAAGGCCTCAAACAGCGAGCGGCCGCAGTACTCGCCCACCGAGTAGCCGCCCGCCTGGGTGGCCACATCCTTCCGCGCATTGTCCAGCCATCTAGTCCGCAGTCAGTCAGCCGTCCTACCACATAGACCGGATAGGGAATACACACCCATTCTCGTAGTGGTCCTGCACCACGTAAAACTCGCTCCTATCCGTCAGCCCGTCCAACGGATCAAACGGCTTCTCCTCCTCCACCTTCCTCCTGCTCCCCGCGAGCAGCGAGCTCTTGAGTATGTTCCGCCCCTCACTCAGCAGCCTCAGCTTCATCTGCGCCTCCGCCTGCCTCCTCTTCCTCTCCCCCGACTGCTTCAGCTGCACATCCTGGATGACCTTTACCGCGTCCTGGTCTCCGCTGGCCAGCGCGTCCAGCGTCCTCCTCTTGATCTCCTCCGCCTCCCTCCGCTCCTCCTCCGCCTCCCTCGCCGCAAACTCCCTCGCCAGCCTCGCAGCCTCAGCCTCCTGCCTCCCCGCCGCCGCAGCAGCCTGCATCTCCGCCGCGGCCCTGGCCGCATTCGCCGTGATCAGCTCCTTGTTGGCGGCCTCGTACGCCTGCAGCTTCGCCTCCGTCGCCGCCACGTCCACGCCGCTCACGAGGTTGAACGTCATCTCCTCCACCTCCTCGAGGTAGTTGTTGTACTCGAGCAGGGTGTCGAAGTCGTCGCGGCGCTTGTTGAAGGTCTTTGCGATGCGCTTGCGCACGTCGACCTCGCGCTCCACCGTCACGTCCTCGAACGTCTGCTTGCGGAACTTGTTCTTGCGGAGCGTCTTGCCGCAGCCGATGACCGGGCAGGGGGCCGGGCCCTGCGTGAAGATGCGGTCGACGCACGACTCGCACATTTTGTGGTAGCAGATGGGGGACATGAGGAACTTGATGCTGGGGTTGAGGTACCGTGAGGACTTGCAGACGGGGCAGTTTTCGTCTGGGGGGGTTAGCTGGGGGCCTGGAGGGGGGGATCTGGAGGGACTCACCGTCATCGCGTTTCATGGGGTCCATGTTTGCGGTGGGGGCAGAGCTGTGAACGTATGTGTATATGTATCTTTGGTGTATATTTGACTGTGAGGCCGTGAGTCTTCTTTAATGAATACCGTGGGTGTCGCGGGTATCGTGAGAGTCGTGGAGTTGAGTTGAGTTGAGTTGGCGCCTGATGACCGGCCCGGGGATGTCGCGATGAGTCTCCCAGGGCTAGGGTTACCGCTAACCAGTAATAGTAATCGGTAGTTATCGCATTCACAGCCCGGAATACTTCATCCACACTCTCTCATTCTCTCACTCTCCCCCTCTCACTCCCCCTCTCTCATAAACACTCCCCCCCTCTACCTACAAACACGAGATGCCGCCGCCGCCGACAGACCCCACACTCGAGCGCCACCGCCAGCGCCTCGACGAGTCGCTCGCAAAGCTGCGGAGGGCGCTCAAGCACTGGCAGATCCTGTCCGCCGAGTACGAGGGCCTGCGCGAGGAGCTGCAGGCCCTCCCGGACGGCGCGAGTCGCGAGGACATGGTGAGTTCCTTCCCGCTCTCGCCCTTGTGCGTGTGTGCTGAGGTATGCTTATAGCTGGCCGTGGGGATCGAGCTTGGGGGGACGCTGGTGGATGAGGATGGTTTGCTCTCTCTCTCTCTCTCTCTATATATGCTCTCTCTATACTCTCTATATACAGAATTACTGACCGGCCCACAGAAATAAAGTCCTTCCTCGGCGACAAGACCGGCAAGCGCCACACCCTCGGCCAGGTCCTCTCAAGAGTCGGCCACCGAATCGACTGTATGCCCTCCCTCCTCCTCCTCCTCCTACTCCTCCACTAATAAACTAACACCCCCCAAAAGACGTGCAAGAAAACATCACAAAGGTCGAGAAGCAGATCGAAAAGGGCGAGGCGAAGCTCTCGTCGCTCCTCGTCCTCGCCGACCCAGACCTCGTCACAGAGGAGGGCCTGCCAATCATGGACATCCGCGAGGAGCTCGACGACGACGATAATGTCATCGGTATGTTGTTGTTGTCGCCTTGATCATTACCCCCTTTTCCTAGGACTGACGGCGCGGCAGCTGCAACTGTAAATGGGAATGACCCCGCGGCGCCCGTCAAGCCGGTGGATACAGAGGGCCTCGAGAGGATCGTCGACATTGCCGCACCCCCGCCGCCGACACCCACCGCGCAAGAAAACAAACCCAAGAAGCCCTCCCCCCTCCGCGAAGTCACCACCCCCGTCCCCGCCCCCGCCCCCGCCTCCGAGAGGAAAGGCGTCACCAACGCCGACCTCCACCCCTGCGAGCCCCCAGACCTGACAATCATCTCCTCCGCCGCCGAGGACGGCGGCGGCGGCCGCGTCCGCGTCGTCGACGACGCCCCCGAGACCGACGCAGAAAACTGGGTGCAGGCCGTGCCCGGCGAGTCCGAGGAGGACGCTGCGCTGCGCCGCGACATGCTCAAGTACAACATGCAGGAGATTGGCGCGGTCGTGGCCGAGATCAACCTGGACGAGGAGGGGGACTACTACGGGTATGAGGACGACAGCGATTATGATGATGATGAGGACGACGAGGAGGAGGACGAGGAGGAGGACGGGTACGGCAGGGCAACGTATAAGGTCATCACGCCGGAGCTGCAGAAGGAGATGGAGGAGCTGCAGCGACGGATAGCGGCGCGGGCGGAGGCGGCCCGGAGTGGGACTGCTACTATTCCGGAGGTGGCCCCGGAGGAGGAGGAGGAGGAGGAGGGGCCAAAGTCTGGGGGCAAGAAAGGCGTCCGTTTCGCCAAAGAGCTCGACATCGCGCCCACACCTACACCCCCACCAGCCCGTCCCGGCCGCAACCCAACAACAACAGCGGACTTCCCGCCATTCCCGACGCCCCCCTCCGCCGCAAACAAGGAGGACGCCATCCCACTGCTCCTGGACCTGCTGGCAATGGACGAGATGCGCAAGGAGGAGCTCAAGAAGGAGGAGATGCGGAAGGCGGGGATCAAGCTCGCCGGCGAGACGCAGACGCCAAAGACGCAGAAGACGAGCATCTTCAAGGCCGAGAAGAATGCCGCCGCCCCACCAGTACCAGTACCAGCACCGGAGGAGCGCATCGTTCCTGAGTCCGTGGTCGCCTCGTCGGTGCTGGAGCGCCCGCCGGGTCTCTCTACGCCCGGTACGCCCGCTGCCACCGCCGAACCCCCGAAGGCGCGGAAGCCGTCGCGGTTCATGGCCGCGAAGGCCGCCGCCGCCGGCACTGCTGCCCTGGGGTCTATATTCCAGAACGTAACGCCGACCATCAACCCGGCAGTGGACGAGGGCGGGGAAGGGAAGCCCACGGTGTTGGACCTTGTCAAGGAGCGGGAGCCGGACGCGAATGCGGTTGTGGAGCCGCCGGATGAGCTGGACCCCACGATCCACCGACAGGAGGTGGCGACCGGGTTCCACCGCATGCGCACGCGGATAATACAGCGGCAGGGGGGCTTCGTCGCGGCGGAGGACGACGAGGAGGAGGGCGCGCTGGTGCCGCTGGATGAGGACGGTGAGAAGAGGAAGGTGAGTAGGTTCAGGGCTGCCCGGATGAGGATGGGACAGTGATTGGGGGTGGTTTATGTACAGATAGCTCTCAATGGTTATGAATAGATAGTCAAAGAAAAAAAAAAGAATAGAATAAATAAATAGACATTTGATATGGTACAGGATATATATATGTGTTTTTGTTTGCAATGTCCTAGTGACTGCTAGAGAGTCTTCTCCTCTGACGACGAGGAGGAGGAGGACGGATCAGAGGTGAGAGACTCCCCCTTCCTCGCCGCGGCCGCCAGCTCGTCCTGCTTCACCTGCTCCTGGTACAGCCTATCCGCATGCATCTGTATCCTCTCGTCGACGGCCGGGTCGCGGTTGAAGTCCGACATGTACCCCAAAGCCCTCAAGAAGTTCTACACACCCAGATCAGCCCACCATCCCCCACCATCCTGCACCGAGAACAAAACAAAAAAACATACCGCCTGGCTAGTATAGCACTCATTCAGCCTCCTGTTCTCGGCCGAGCACGCCGTGAGCTTGGCCGCAACCCCGCCGCGCCGGTAGCACTCATGCAGCGCCCACTGCGTCTCGGCGCAGTTCTCGAGCGCGGCGCGGCCGATGGCGCCCTTGCGCCACTTGTACGCCTTTATGATGTCGGTCAGCTGCTCGCTGGCCGGCTTGGCGGATTCGTGCTGCGTCGGCGGCGTGTATTGCGCCCAGATGTCGGCGTAGCGGTCGCCGTACTTGGAGGGTGTCTGTGTCTGCGGCTGTGGTTGTGTGTTGGTTTCGGGGGGGGGGGCGGGGGCGGGGGTGCTGCTGCTGCTGGTGCTGGGCTTGAGGGGGGACTCGCGCAGGAGGAAGGCGCGGACTTGGGGGTCGAGGCGGTGGAAGGGGTCGGTGCTGGTTGTGGTTGTGGGGGGTTGGGGGTCGGGCCAGAACCAGCCCATTGTTGGTGAGTTGGTTGGGGTTGTGGTGGTTTGGAGGTTTTTGAGTGGTGATGGTTGGAGGTTTGGAGGTTGATATTGGTGGGGTTGGCCCCTAACCCTAAAGCGGCGGTTCATGGGGCGTCACTCGGTGCGGGGTGGGGACTGGTGTTTCAGGGCTTTCAATAGCTATTGTATGTTGATAATATCAATATTAAAGGGGGTGCTAGGACATGATGCTGCCTTAATTCTGGACTTGTGTGTTTGATATGAAGACTTAGTACAAGTCCCGTCTACAGACCTGACCCGTCAGTAACCAGCTGCAGTCATTGCAATCCCAATCCCACCCCACTGCAGCGCCAAACCCTTCCACAACACCTCCGAGGCCAAACCAGGACCGTATCGGTATCGTGAGACTGGTGGTGGCAAGATGGGGGGTGTACTCTATAGTAGGTAGCGGCCCCCAAGCCTTGCCTCTCATGGTGGGGCTTTGCTCGATAGGCTACTACGTAACTGATTACAACTCAGCCGCCATCTAGCACCCGGGGCGAAGGCGGTACATACACGGCAGGATGAGAGGGGAGGGTACTGCTTATTACCCCGAGAGACTAGGACCTCTATCCGTATGATAGTTATAGATAGAAGAAGCGCATCAGCGTCACAGCCGATCACTCGCGCCAAGCCTTACCGCTCACTCATTTGGCCCTCCGTGGGTGGGCACTTTCTGTCTTTTATATTCCTCGATGGGGCGTTGAAACATGCTTCATCTACATGTGTGTAGTGTACGCCCCCTTAACCCTGATGGCGGGTGATAGTGTGTGACGGCTGGATCATCACTATCGACATCGGTTCCGTCATGCTTTCACCACCCACCCCACCAACTGGTAGTTGGTCCGCACTGCCGTCCAGTATAGATAGGGGCCATGAATCACTCTACTGGTATCAAGACATCACAGTTCTCATGCTCGACTCTCACCCAACATTTAAATCACTTTTAACCAGGGGTCTACCAGACAGAATGGTGGTTTGTTCAACTCGATTCAATTCATTATCCTAATTAAACGACCGACTGAAAACAGAAAGACAGACTATTATCAACAACACCGGGGAAGAAAGAAAAAAGGCCCAGTCCCCATGCGCCATCCGATAACCAAAACGTAGCAGATAGTATTAGATTAACATCCATCTAGTGCTTGTCCTTGTCCAATCCGAGCGCGTTCTTGACCTATTTATTGGACCCAGCTTTGTTAGCTTCTAAACACGAGTTACTAAGGCTTAGGAATGCGTACCTTATCCATTGGCCCGTCGTTGCTGTGGTGGTCCTTCTCGCGGCGGGTCTTGTCGAACGCGGCCTGCGTGTTACTCTTGTTGCTGTCGGAGTTGAGGCCGGCAGCGGCGCGGTCGGTGGTGTCGGTGACACTCTCCTTGACGCGCTGGGTGGTGGACTTGGAGTTGTCGGGAGTCTGTGTGTTGTGTTAGTAATATAGCCTTCTTCTCGAGGTGGAAAGGGGGGTGTGGCTTACGATCTCCTCCTTAGCCTTGGTGGAGAAATCTTTGCGGCCGAGGTCAGACATTGTGGTTTTGTTTTTATAAAAAAGGTAAGGTAGTAGATTTGTTTTGTTTGCTTGTGTGAAGATGTGTTTGTGTGATGATGATGATGAGGAGAAAAAAGTGCCATTGGGAGGGCGCCAAAGAGGCGTTTATATAGACATCTTCCAAACCGTGAATCCAGGGACCAACTCTATCTATGACGTTCAGAGTTCTTGGGCATTGTGCGGTTCGCCTGCCCGGCCACTGGATGTCATCATCTTGTCTTGGGCGTCAATCCTTGGTTGTAGATTTAAGCATGAACTGCATCTACTCTCTTGGAGTAGGATAGCAAGGAAGAGCCGCTCTCACCTTGCCCCAGGCACATGTCAAAACACGCCCGTGAATATTGTGTACGTAGATCGCCATCTGTAGATCGCCATCGACAAACCCCATCCATCATGCGTCACAGTCCAAAGCATGATATCGAAGTTCAGCAGTTGTTGTAGTAATAATAATAGAGTAGGGGGTACTCGGGTACACTGTGGCTACCGGCAACCACCCGCCAAGGCACTGCAAACCCGCTGTAACCAACAAGGACCAGCCAAGCTTTCTGTCAAGCATCAGCCCGTCATCCCAGAGCAGAGCCTCCTGACGTCACCATTACCGCACTCACAACCAACAATTTAACCCTTACCCAGCCAGTCCCTCCTCCCCCCCTTACATAACAAAACCGGTTTTGCTCTCCTGCGCCCCGCATGCGTGGCTTTCGTTTCCAGGAATGAGTCCCTCAGTGTGGCTGCAACGTCATGGGCGAGAGAGTGAGATACTCATTCGATCGCAATCAGGGATATCCGGATCCCTATGCCCCTCGCTAAAATTAACAGAGAGAAACTACAGGTACTGTATGGTATGGTATGGTATGCATAACCCACATGCCATACCATACCAGACTCTTGTGGTGGGTGATGTGATGATGTAGTGTAGTGTACAATAGTTGTAGATTCCAAGTTCGCTCTCTCACAGCTTGGCGCATACCAAGTAGAAGGACAATGAAAGGAGAACTCTAGAAAACAAGGCGCAAGCAGGCCTGATAGTTATAAGAAGGGGGCAGAAGATCCCTCTCCTGGCTCTCCTCCATTCATCACATCACATCTACAAGACTCCAACACAAGCCAGCGTTAACCAAACACTGCCACTACAATACAATACAATACACTGCATACATACATCTAGCTGGTCATCCCCAAACACAAACCAACAACCAAATCCTAAACCACAAAGTCACAATGGGTGCCGTCGTCTCCTGCGTATGTCACCAGAATGAAGCCCTGAATGAAACCTTTGAAGGAAAGGAGTCGTTAAGCTAACAAACCCGCCCCCATCCCACAGATCAAATCTGTCCTCCGTGCCATCGGAAATGCAATCACCGCCGTCGTCAACGGCATCGCCGGAATCCTCATGGCCATCATCCGCGGTGTTGCCAAGTACGCTCCCTCCTCTCCCCAATTCAGAAGGAAACAAACACTGACATAACACAAAACAGCGTCTTCAACATCATCATCTCATTCCTCACCTGCGGCCGCACGGGCCGTAGACGACGCAGAGCGCACACGCGCTCCACGCGCGTGATGTGATAACCTCATCATCATCACCATCCACTACCAGCCACATATAGCTGGTTAGACATTCTCTGTCGCCTTTTCTTTTCTTTTCTTTTTTCTTTCACCATTCAGATGGTTCTTGGGATACCCGTTTCTATTTCTGTTTGCTTGTTTGTCACGAATTTCCTATTGTTGTGTGTGTTTTCCGTCGCTAGGAGTTTTGGGGGGGCTAGTATTTTGTTGTAATAATGCTGTACTGCTACGTATACTGCTACTACTAAACCACTACTACATGTCTACTACTACATAAACATAGATATGTGAGAATCAAATTTTATAAATGCCATTACCCTAAATTGATGGCCGTAGCTTTTTGCATTCTCGCGTTCCACTCTAGGGAATGTGACTAGTAGGAAAAAGAAAATAATAGAAAAAAGAAAAAGAAAATATCTAGGTGTCAATGATCGCCCCGACAGCAACAGGGGGGGACCCTTAGAACTAAACCACTCCCCAAAACACCCCCCAACACCACCCGTATAAAAAAGAATTCTTATATCTAGATCTAGTAGACCCCCTCTCTACCAAAGAAAAAAAAAAGGACTATAACACGAAAAAGGATGAATCAAGCCCAACTAATCTACAACCACAACAGGGATTATCCGCATTTCGTCTTCGGGTTCATCAATTACAACAACGGTTGGGGGTTGGGTCAGGACCGGTACTGGTGCTGGCGCTGATACTAGCGGTGCTTGTGGGATTGTTGGTGTTGCTGCTATGGGGGCCTGTGTAGGAGCTACTAGAACTATCACAGGAGGTGATGGTCTTGGAGCCGCCAAAATGGCTAGTGGAGGCGCTAGCGCAGGTGCAGGTTTAGGTTCCGGCGCAATCGCTCGTGATGGCGCTGGTGCTGGTATTACCGGCGCTGGATCTGTGATGTCAATAATGACCGTCGCCGGGGTTTTCTCTCGATCTCTAGCACACATGAGTGATGATCTATTATGAACCATATCCGGAAACATCTCCTCCGTAGGACTTTCAACCTGCTTGCGCCCCTCATAAATGACATCCTCCTCCCCCTCCTCCTCCTCAACCTCGACCGGGACCGTATTTTTAGTCTTCCTGGCCTTCTCCCTCTCCTTGTCGACCCTCTCCAGCGTCTTCCTCACCTCTTTCAAAAGCGCCTCTGCCAGCTTCGGTGGCACCGCGTTCCCAATCTGCTTTTTCCTCTGACACGGGCTCCCCTGAAAGTCATGTGTGATCGGAAAGGTTTGTAGACACGCCAGTTCTCTGGGCGTGAACGGCCGTAGCCCACTGGGATGTACATCATAGGGCCCTCCACTGGCCAAGATCGTGGCTCTCAGCGGCTGGTCAAAGTCGACGGGTGACTGTCGGGGTCCGCCTGGAAAGAGGACGGGCTCATGACTGCTCACACCAAATGGAATGGAGCCGATGGCGTCTCGGACAGTGCGTGGTGGAGACAGTTTACTAATTTCCTGGGACTGAGGGTGCTTAGGGTGGGAGAATCTCGGGACTGGGAAATTGGGGAGAACCTCTCCGGGACTAATGATGGTCAATGATCAGTTTTACCACTTTTTATTGGTATACAGGTTTCTGGACTAACCTCGCTGCCAATAGAAATAGCCGCTTTCGAGTCTGCGGAACTCCGTATTCTACACCATGCAGTACCTTCCAGCTGACCGAGAAACCCAGATCAGTGAAACACAGCACCATACTTCGGAACCACTCTTGTCGGTTCAGGATTCCGTCCGTTTGCTCCAATGTCACCATCCTTGGCCTAGCTGCTTCCAAACACTCTTTGACACAAAACAGAGATGCCTCATTTCTGTCATCATCCTTCCCCGCGATCGTATGGGCTGGCGAATGCGGCTGGCATGGCGGAGAAAGATGTACGACGTCCACAAGTAGTTCCTCGGGGGGAAGGGTCACAAAATCATTTGCTGAGGCATGGTATGTTGCGCAGTCGGGAAAGTTGCGACGGTAAGTATTTATTGCGTCTTCGTTGAAATCGAAACTCCACGCATTGATCAGGCCGGCAGAGCGAGCGCCGGAGGACATACCGCCGCCACCGCAAAAGGCATCGCCGAACCTATACCTTTTCTTTTCCGGCCTTTGAGGCGGGACGAAGGCCGGCTGAGGAGGGGGAGGCTCTGTGAGGACCCCAGTAAACTTTTTAAAAGATCTAGGATTCTCAGGAATGCCTCGACTAGAATCTTCTTGTAAGGTTACATTCGCAAGCAGCGAAGGCCGCCTTGAGTTCCCATACCCGGATGGCATAAAGCACTCGGGATCTTTACCAAGAATTTCAAAACCACTAAGGGGGTCAATTGGTGCTTTGTCCGGGCGCCGGATGTCGACTGAATCCCTAATTGAACCAGAATATAACCGCGGCGTAGCAACCACAGTTGGTGGACTTGAAACCTGTGGGAATTTTCTAGTTAAGCTCGACTGACTATTGTTGTATAAAGAAGGCGATGGGAAGGAATTGGGTGTATATGTTCCTTGGAAATGACCAAGAAATCTCCCTGAAGGTGTCCGTGAGTCCACGGTTGCCTCATATGTTCTTCTTCCAAGAACAGATGAATCACCTCGTGGATAGAGCTCAAAAGAGGTTTCCTTGAGCTCAATGCTACTCCCATTAGCAACAATCTCAGTGTGGTGTGTTTCCTTTATGCCATCTACTCGTCTTCCTATTTCAGAACTCGCCACTTTACTGGGATTTGCGCCTTTCCCAACAGGTTCCAGCCTCCTCTGAGGCCGCAAATGGTCCCTAGATGTGACCTTGAGCATCTCGGTAAACTTTACAACCCCACCCCTCCAGTCCTCTCGTAATTGACGATCTTCAACTCGGAAATCCTTGTCCGCCTCTTGCTCTCCAAGACGCCGTATGTAGCTCTCCTGCTTACTAACTATGGTCAATTTCCATCTGCAGATTAACCTTCCCTCTATCTCATCGACTTGAGCATTCCCATGAACATCTCTATATCTTGGAAAAGCTGCATTCGTCATGATGAGGATCCTAGTTCTGATAACCTTCAACAGTGGGGCAGTTTCGCTAGCTGCACATAAAGCAACCTCATTCTTCTTTAATCCCAGGAGCCCCATAAAGTCACGAGCTCTCTTATATTTAGCGCCTCTAAGAAAGACTTCCTCCTCCCCATCATCATTAGTTCGGTTAAGAATTGAGCGAATTCGCATGAAAGTTCCATCCTCAAATTCAACCGCTTTACGTGCTCGGAATGTGTGACCTTTATAAACCACTGCGTCGATTTCTTCCTCGTTGAAATGTTCTTCAGGTGGTGGTATTGGCGGTTTGGCAATGGCACGTTTACGGCTAGATGTTGAAAGATTTACCCCCGTAGGCTGTCTACCCCCACCAAATGGCCGGGGGTAGTTGAGTGGGCTCGAGGCGGTTGGGAGTCCCACGCCAGGGGTTGGGGACCTCGAACCATCGGAACTACCAATGGACCAGTCACCTAACCCTGGTATATCGAACATGCCTGTTTTGAGAGATGATAATGATTTGGAGCCTTTGTACCATTCTGAAAGTTCATTATCAAATGCTACCCGGTTGCTTGGCTGACCACGATTTTTATGTTGTTCATGAGACAGAGTGCTGAGAGCCCGTGGCTGAGTTTGAAAGCCGGGCGTATCATGAGGGTCTAGATATATTTCAGAGTAGCTCTCAAAACGGGGTTTTATCAGAGTGAAATACAACGTACACTCATTCTCAAGATTTAGACTTCTTCCCCCACGGTGTGGTTCTTTTTCTTCTAGACCCTTTGTAAGATCTATGGTGAGACACGTCTTCTTTATCCGCGCCGGTGTCAGGGACGAATCTAGGGGTATCAATGTAATGTAAGTATTATATTAGGAATATATGTGCAATATAAAACTAGTACCAACCAAGATTTTCAATATCCTCCTCTGCCCTCCGTCTCCGAGATCCCAATTGAAAGCCTAGAATCCCAGTCTCAGACTGTGGTCCCGTCGTGAACATCTCTAGAAACGATGATGGTCTAAATTGCAAAGGATACCACCCGACCTTTCAATTAAGTGGTGCTCTAGCCCTAAGCACCGTCGGATAGATACTAGTTAACCAGGTGTTTTGAGGAGTATAAATGAGCGAAGTATCCTTCTAGGGGAAAGTCGAAGCCTTTGACTGTGGGATTGAGGACCCTAGATGGTGAGAGTATATAGGTTATCTGGGCGCGTTGTCTCAACCAGCTCTGGAAGGCTCGACAATGGCCACAGTCTGCTTATCCAAAACCTTGAGGAGGATCGAGAATTGAAATATCCAGCAAAAGAGGTAATGCTAGACCAAAAAGCAAAACCCATGAGTACAGTGGTCACAAAGCAAACTGAAAAGCAAACCGGAAACGGAAAGAGGAAGAAAGTGGTTTGAAGCTTAAGAAGGAGAATGCACTCCGCATGACAATTTCCCGTAGCCGCCATTGACTCTACGGGAATGGGAATATCTAACACAAGCACAGACCTAAAGGTGTTTTGCCACCGTGCTCCTCAGTTTTTGTATCTTATGCAAGCAGTGTTGCAGTCCTTCATGGAATGTCACTCTCCTCAGATTAGCCGCCAAGAACAAACTCGTGTGATTCCTCGACTTAATCAACTAAACCAAGCAATTATTCCACGCACCAGAGCCTTCAGATAACATGGATTACCGCAGTATGAATGTTGAAGCCTGTGGCCCTAAATATTGCGGGTTCGTGTTAGGAGATATGTGTTGATAGGTTAATGTCTGAAGTGAGGTCGAAGAAAGACGGGAGTACGTAGTTTGTGACACAGACCCATCCTAAGACATGCATCTTCAACCTATAGGTAATCAATTCATGGTATGTATCTGTAATTATTCTAAAAAGGATCTAAACTGATGCGCTGATTGGCCACACAGCTGGTACGTGATGTAGCTATCCGCCGAATAGGCTCCGAGTCCATAACCCTTTAGATAAGAGGGAATTTGAGCGGTAAGAGGACTAAATATACTTCGTAGTCGTACAGTTACAGGGTTCAGACATATCTTTTTCCATTGTAACTTGGCCCAGGTAACCATTTTAACGAGAAAACTATATCAGTAAGAAATATATTTGACTTGAGCCAGTGGGTCCTTATCCAATTTATGATGCAAACTCAGTAAGAAATACGCTCATGGTGCACTACCAAATCCTGAAAAAAGAAAACGACTCGCGAAACCCATTGCCCGAGCTTAGAAGAAAGAAAAGCCCTATAAACCAAAAAGAAAAAAAGGAAACGAAAGAAGAAAAAGTCCAAATCCCAAGAACAAGCTACTCACTGAAACAAAGGGGGGAAACGAAAATAAAGGGGGGAAAGGAAAAACTGTACAAGTTGATATATGACTGCCACCTGAGATGAAAACGTTAGAGAAAGCAGGGAATGCATAAATCCCGTGAACCCACATAATTCTTGCCTGCCCCGTAACACCGATTGTGCTCCTACCCTAGAAACCCGACCTTGATGTCCTATCAAAGCCTACCATGCATGTCCATTTATTAATTTAGTATCAAAGCTCTCCTTGCCTAATCCTCGATGGTTGTTCGTCCTCGCTCTCGGTTTCAGTATCATCTACCCGTACACCACCCCCAGGCGTGGCGGGCCGTTCAATATCTTCGTCTAGTGATGGTGATAGGGTCAAGGATATGATATCCGTGTGCGCCGAGCCGAGCCTTTGTCCCCCGAGGGTACCCCAGCCAGCACTACTAGCCGAAGGTGAAAACGGGGGTATTCCAATCTTCCCTCTGCCAACACCGCTGTTTAGCATCCCGGGATTTGAAAAGCCACCAGAAAATATGCTCCTCACATCGTCATCTTCGTACTCTTCAAAATCGCCGTTATTCAATGCACCAGTCAAAGTTTGATATTTACCCTCACCAGTACTGCCTGTGCCGCCATTGGTTGCGCCGATTGTTGAAGCTGTCGAGCCGGAACGACTCATCCCAGGGCCTTGAGGACTTGGGAGAATGCTATGGCTTGGCAAGATGGAGAAAATCTCTCCTTCCCCATTCGGTCCACTACCAGGCTCCGGCGCAAAAGGATCTGCAGAACGGGATATCAGATCATCCAAGCCACCCGACGAGTCCCAGCCCTTCTGAGCTATCTTCTCAAAAATCTCTATCTCGGCCCTAACAACAAGAGCTGAAGAGTCGAGTATCCTAGACGAGGTCTCCTGTGAAAGGGCTAAAGCAGAACGATAATGGCCGTATTTGAGGTTATCAAGTTCATCTATTTGTCTAGTGAGGTCTACCAACGCAGTGCGAAAAGAAGATAGGTCTTTATGTCCATTAGCGGCTGCCGTCGATGTTTACGAGGAAAAGTAGTCTAATTTACTAAACATAGAGGAATACCCACTTCTTTTCCTTTGTCGCGCAAGCTTTAAATGATCCTGCTCACGCTTCCGAAGCTCTTTGCTCTTTTCATTGGCTTCTTTCTTGTATTGTTCATCGTTCTCATTGGTTTTTTGCTTGTAGCTATCCAATTCGTGCAACAAAGGTACTTCAAAACCCCTGTACAAGCTTTCAGAGAGAATATGTGTATTGCTAGCGATAAGGTATTGAAGACCACCAGCATTCATGAGCCCTTCAGCGGTATCACCAGCACCTTTACCTACAAAAAAAAAACGAGGGAGATCAGTATGATTTTACTTTCTATGGGGTTGGGATCTGGGGGGACATACATCTTGCACAAGATTCCAAAGCAGCGCCAAATGATGATGCCGCAGCAGCTACTGCAGCCATAGCTTTCCGATAAACCTTCGCGGCATCGAGGAGGCCTTGATAGGCCGAAATCGAAGCAGCAACATCTGACCTAGATAGAAAGTTCTTTGGTAGTAGCGGAGGTGGGGGAGGGGGCAAGTTTATGGACGCTGTGGGGAAAGCAGTTGAGGCAAAAGAATGGGTTGGGGACGGCGGGATGGGAGGAAGGCCGTGCAGGTTTGTGTTCGACGGAGACGTTTGGGCGGCCATAGCGTGAGGGGAAAAGTCAACGACAAAAGACGCGGCTTCCTTATATAAGACGGACCTAGGAGGTAAGTGATCCTACGTATGAAGAAAACCTAATAACGTAAAGGGAAGGGAGGTAAAAGAAGAAGAAGGTTCGATCGGGCAATAGAGACGAGGTTTGAATAAGTCAGGGTAGAAGTTGCGAAAGCATTGTTTGAAGGCTCCTTCTGGGGAAGAGTTCTACCACCATCACCTCCTCCACCTCTACCCGTCACACTACTGGGTGTTGGCTGCCAAGGCCTAAGGTCTGCACGGGCAACCATCAGGGGACCCTGGTATACGCGTTGGTATGTAACGCTGGGAATCTGGCACTGGCCTAGATCTTTGTATGATATACTCTAAAGTTAGATGTACATAATACCCGCAGATTAGAGAGTAAATTATATACTCCATGTCTCTTTCTGATACAAGCTGTGTTCCAGGAAACTCTAACTAAGTACATGATTATCCTCCGGACCGTTAATGCCTGTTGTTCCACACAAACTCTATTCCCGTTCTATATGCCTAGTTTTCCTTACCATTTACTTCACTCTAGCCTATCGTTTCTTGTTCTCTTCACCACTCTCGACAACAACAACAACACCAAAAATACCCCATATTTTCTCCTCCTTTCCCATCTCCTCCACATCCCACAAAACTCCACCAGCCATGACCACTGCTGCCGCTATTGTTGTGCCCGCTGCCACTAAGCACACTGCCACGTAAGTCGCTCGTTCACAACATTCAAGGTTGTCTGTTACTCATCTCGAATTGTGCGCTAATCTGTCTTATTTCTGCAGCTTTATCTTTTTGCACGGCCTTGGGGACACTGGCGCTGGATGGTATGCCCAATTGCACCTTTCCTATTCGTCTGACCCCACACAATTTCATATACCTTCTCGTTAGGGACACTCTTTTTCCTGCATGTGAACTCCATCTCTTCCTCTCATCAACTCTAACGCTACAGATATATCTCATTCTACAGGTCTTCAGTCTCCGAAAATTTCCGCCTCCGCAGGAAATTCAATGAATGCACCTTTATCTTTCCCCATGCGCCTAGGATTTCCGTTGACCTGGTATTCCTTACATTATGCGATGAGGTCTTGTCATAGTGTTTTAAGGCTAACTTTACCGCCATCAAGAATATGGGCATGCGTATGCCCAGCTGGTTCAATCTCGTTAGTATCCCCAGATCCATACAGCTTAGAGTTATTACTTATGAACTGCAAATCTAGTACTCCCTATCTGATTTCGATGCTCGCGAAGACGAGAATGGAATGCTTTCTAGCGTTGAAAAAGTGCATGAAATAGTACAGGAGCAAATTGATAAAGGTATTGCGAGCGAGAGAATAATCATCGGTGGCTTCTCTCAAGGCGGCGCCGTTGCTCTTTTGGTATCAACCCACTTTCGCCTCATTTTCTGTCACAAGCCTCTAACATAAGGTTCCATTAGTCTGGACTTACTTGCAAACATAAGCTGGGTGGAATCGTTGCCCTTTCCACCTGGCTTCCCTTGAGCAAAAAGATTTCATCAATGAGGGAAGATGTCAATAAGGAAACCCCCATTTTCCAAGCCCATGGAGAGCGCGACGCCGTTGTTAAGTTTCGCTGGGGGCAGGCAACAAGGAAGGCTTTGCAAGAGGAATTGAAGCAACCAGTGGAATGGCGTAGTTATCCAAACCTCGATCACAGCGCGGATCCCCAAGAAATTATTGATATGGAAAGTTGGATGTTGGGGATAATCGCTGACCAAGAGTAATAAGTGCATGTACCGTCTTGGTTTCTTTGCAAGATACTTTCTGTTACAGGTTATAGACTTTAAACTGCTCAGATATCATTCACTCTTAAATGATTTCAACTACTCGTATTGCTCCGGATATTAAACAAAAGTAGGGTGAAATCCCCAGGATATTCCATACGCAAGAAATAGATAACCCGTAACCACGAAATCCCACAAAATCCCACGAAATCCCACGGTGAATTAACACTATATCTCAGACCATAAGCTCCGCCATCCTATCATGAATTCATAACCCAAGCGTTACTTTCATAGCGCAAGCCGTGGTCTTAATCTAATCTTTATTCAACTCTTCCGCCTTAGCATGTTGCTCCTCTCGGCTCAGCTTTTTTTCGAAAACAGATTTGTCGTCAGGGACGACAGGGCCTGGGGTCGCAGTGAATTGCTCGGCAAGAGGCTTTGCACAATCGTCTTTCTTCTTATCGAAAACACCGGCCTTGATTTGTTCTTCGTTGGGAATGACGGGGTTGGTAGTCGTGTTGGAGGAGGAATCGCCATCCTTCGAGTTGATCCCTTGAACGATAAGAGGCATGATTATATGATTATGTTATGAGGTATGACGATGGTGATAAAATTTAGTAATTCAAATTTCAGTGTGCTTGAGAGGATGATTTCGATGTTTGTGCTTTCGCAGTAGATTCTGGACAGGAGTAGATGAGGGGCCCTGAGAGGTATTTATTTCACGAGATGAGGCGGCTATCTGCAGGCTGAGGACGTTAATGACGAGGACTTACTACGTCATATGACGCATGTGCGGGGGTAAACATTGACTCTTGGCGGTATCTTGCGTACTGCTCGAAATGGTCAGACGATGAGAGATGTGGGGTCTTGCTATTCAAGCTTCAAATCCAAGGCTGTAAGCTTTCCAGACAAGGGCTGTGAAGTGAAACTTGCTCCCGAAGCCCCGAAGCCCGCAGATTTCCCGAGAGGCACGTAAGCACATGTTAGAGTAGGACAAAGATAGAATTTTCAAGCCCTTAGGGATGGCAATTACACGCTACACAGTAGCACCTATACTTGGACCCCGCCGAAGGAGTTTTCAATTCAACATCTGCTTGGTTGCCACATTTTCAACCCTTGGGTGTTACCAAGATGAAGTCCATACATGAATATGAAAGAAAAACATTATCTATAGCTTATAGAAAAACCGCATTGACAATCATTTCCTGCAATATACGGTTTCTCGTCGATGGTTGCTCTGAAGTGTGTGTGGGCGTTGTAACAGCAGTCACTCCAAGCCGCAATCGATAGGTCTCCGTCAAAGCCTCCAAGCCCTGCCAATTGTGTGTGAAGCCCAACGTCAAGCGGTACCATCTCTCCGAACACCCCTCCCCCCGCAACTCTTCATCTCCAGCGAATTTCACTTCAAGGTAAGTTGTTTCCTTATTCCGAAATCTGCATACCTGAAGTATCCGGCAAAAAGCTTGTGTGTGTTGTGTGGTGGGACCTAACTAATTTTTTGTTTTTTGTTTTCATTCGTGAACAGTCTTCTTTTCGTAACCTCTGTTAATAATAACAATGGATCCAGCCAAACTTGCGAAGTTGCAGGCCTCTGTTCGTATTGGTATGTGAAAAACTATCTTTACGGAAACCCTTGGTCGTATTGGGTTGGAAGAGGGGTGAAGAGAAGAAAGAAAGAAAAAAAAAGAAAAAAAAAGAAAAAAAGGGCGACATGATAGACGAAGATTTCTCGCTGCGCCTAATTGGTTCATTGGGTTAGCATAAATGTGCGCTAACATATTGAACTTTTTATACAGGGTAAATATCCGCCTCCTACCAGAAATGCCGAAAATTTAAATCGGAAATAATATTTTTGTTCATGATTTTCTTATTACAACGGGCGACTGACATTAACCGGGATCTAGAGGAAAGGGCACTCCCCGAAGAAAGGTCAAGAAGGTCCACAAGAGCGCTGGAACCGATGACAAGAAGCTTCAGACTGCCCTCAAGAAGCTCAGTGTCCAGCCCATCCAGGCCATTGAGGAGGTGAACATGTTCAAGGAGGACGGGAATGTTATTCACTTCGCCGCCCCAAAAGGTGAGTGATTGATCTCCAGCAAATCTTACAAATCTGTGGTTGCGTTGTGTGGCAATAGTGGCAGTGTTGACATTTTTTTTGTAATAGTGCATGCGGCCGTTCCAGCCAACACTTTCGCTATCTACGGTCGTGGAGAGGACAAGGAGCTCACCGAACTTGTTCCCGGTATCCTCAACCAGCTGGGCCCCGACTCTCTTGCATCGTTGAGGAAGCTTGCCGAAAGCTACCAGTCTCTTCAGAAGGAGAAGGGTGTGGAAGGCGGTGACAAGAACGAGGACTCTGACGACGACGACATTCCAGACCTCGTCCAGGGTACCGATTTCGAGAGCAAGCCTGAAGCAAGCAAGTCTGAGGAGAAGGCAGAGGAGAAGGATGTGGAAGGCGGTGACAAGAATGACGACGACGACATGCCAGACCTCGTCCAGGGTACCGATTCCGAGAGCAAGCCTGAAGAAAGCAAGTCTGAGGAGAAGGTAGAAGCTTAAAATCTGTAATACCTCTTCTTAACAGTTTTCAAGGATTCATATCGCGTTTCATACGTTTGCCTTTTTTTTTCACCTCTTGCAGATGAACAAATATGAATAAAATAAACAAATTAAAAAAACGGGTCATAAAAATATGGATACATTCTTTTTTATTAACCAGATTCGTATAGGTGCAATTTCCTTTCCCAACTAGTACGTAGAAATTAGTACCTCCTAGACCTACTATTTAACACTGAGCTCGGTTTGATTGAGAAGATAACTACATTTACATGACCTTCAATGGTAGATTAGAGTTCCCTAAGTGAGTGGTAGAGTAGATGTGGCGCGTATCATGCGCGGCTGGGTCCGTGGCTCCTACATACATGATACATTAGGAATCGTACTACCAGCGTAGACTGTATTTGTGATTCGAGAAGTTATTAGAAGCATCATCAAAGTCATGTAGAGTAGGCGCCCTCCCTGCCTCAGATGCGCATTATTACCGGCACCCAATAGATATTTATGTGGCCTTATTACACCATAAAATAAAATTACTCCAGTGGCAATTAATCCTTTCTCTCAACAGTTTCTCTTGAGGCCATGTCACGTGAGGGTCTGAGTAATGGCATATAAGTGGAAGGGATCGGCCCTGTCAAATGAAATTCGATCCCAAAAAGTGTATGCTCGTGTGCCTTTGATACATTTTCTTTATCGTGCTCCTCCAGCCCACCAACGTATCACTCAGGAGAAATCCACCCATCTGCCCCATCCATCCATCCTCTATCTTTCAAGCTCCTACTCGCTGCTTCTCTAAAGGATATAGTACGTGGCTTTCGGAAAATCTTTCTCCGCTTTGCTTACTTGAGCGGCGAATTAGTCTGCGCACAACCCCACCGCTCCAAGGTTCAAGGAACATTGCAAACTGCAGACGCACGAGCGGATCCGGGGACTCAGGGACTTGTCTGTCTGTTAATACCCTTCAATAAAACCAACCTTTGTCTTTCACGTCGTCGAGATGGATCTCCTATAATCAGTTGATTTCCTTCGGGAAAACTCGTGGTACTAGTCGCTCGCTTCTCCGTACCTGCGTCGAAGAATATTGATCGGTCGCGTGCTCTTATTATTTCCCCCTCCCCCCCATCGTTTCATTTCTCTTCCCCCCCCCCCTTTCATCCTTCTTGTCCGTTTCCTGTAAGAGCTGGGAAGGGCGAGAAATCATATCAGCAACAAACACTCGGTTACAATGACGACAATGCCTGGCTCAGGAGAGATTTTGGAGAACTTGGGCTCGAGCTCATGCAACATTTCAGAGCCTGAAGACAGCTCGATTAACACAGCAACCAAGCCTGAAAATATTCACAGTACCGAAGCCATTACACACGAACCTCAGCTTAACCCAGCCTCTCAAAACCGGGAGTCTTCTGTGGCTTCTGAGGTAGTTCCGGAACCCGATAAAAACACGGCCAATAGCCACAACCAACCCTCTCAATTAGGGGTTCCAGATAGAAACTTTCGGGGACGAGACAGAGTAGTTCGCAAAGGAGAACGAACTAGCAGCAGCGGCAGTGATAATAGTTCTAAAAACCGCGAAGCCAGAGAAAAGGCTGCAGAAGAAGCGGAGGAAAGGGGCATTGAGATACTGGCCCAATACAGAAAGGATGGTGATTTTAGAGGGTTGGCAAAACTTGCACGTGATAAGGGTATTCCTCCAAATCTGCGTAGGGTATGTACCAAACAAAGCTCTTGATATAGTAAACAGCCAGCTGATACCCGACTTAGGAGGTTTGGCCAATCCTACTCAATAATCACCCTTGTGTTCTTGATAAGCATATAGCCAAGGAGTTTGTTGAAAGGACAGAGAATCACGAAGATATTCGAGAGGTCCCTTTCAAGCGCATTCGACGTGAGCTCGAGCGCTACCACCGTAAATTGAAGAAGGTTCCAGCAACGCGTAATGGAAGCCCGTCTTCGAATCCTTCTCCAGTAGGCTCTACCCTTCCCAACGGGGAGTTTAAGCAGCCTGAACCAGGCCTTCTCGACCAAGCTGCTCTTGATACTGCTGTGGAGGATGCTGTGGTGGGATTCCTCGAGAGCCATGATCACGTCAACTACGCACCTGGAATGGTTTATGTCTGCCTCACACTTGCGGACTGGCTGTTTATGCCTCCTAGTGTTGCTGGTAGGGATGGAATCGATTCCTCCAATGACGCAGATATTCTTTCGTCCTGTTTTGAGAAGATGATGTATGTCATCTTGTGGTCCCCTGTGGTGTGCTCAACTCCTATCGAGCCTTCAGACTCAGTAATAAATCAAAAAATCTCGCACTTCCTTACAACGTTTCGTCAGTTGCTTCCTGAAGTGGCCCGGTATTTCGACGAGGAAGAAGTAGCCAGTT
This sequence comes from Morchella sp. 2016-103, assembly GCA_024713925.1. Classification (NCBI taxonomy): domain Eukaryota; kingdom Fungi; phylum Ascomycota; class Pezizomycetes; order Pezizales; family Morchellaceae; genus Morchella; species Morchella sp. 2016-103. Next base: position 1,729,030 of record JAMGZF010000002.1, read on the forward strand.
TCGGTGAGCAATGGGTATGCACGTGGATTCAATGGTGGTGTGCGGGGGAGCTCAGAAAGGAGGAAAAGGGTCGTTTATGGGATTGGTATCTTGGGTTCGAACAACCTAAGCAGAGGGGCTCCCAATCGCCAAGCGACAGGGCTGTTCTTGAAGAACCGCACTCGGATGAGATATATTACCCATCAGATTGGCACATTCTTGTATGCGTCGCTCTTCTTAAGAGCCGCAAGGATGACTTGGAAGAGTTGGAGCAATCGGAGATTCGCACGCTGCTTAGAGGATTGCCCAAAGTTGATATGGGTTTAATAATTGAGGTTTGTTATTCCAGAACTGTCACTATTCAACTTGGACAGTTCTTGTTCTAACTATCGTCTGTCAACAGGAAGCGAAGTCTCTCCGTGAAGAGCTCCGAGAAATATTGCAGCACGAAGAGGAGGATTATGCAAATAGGTCAACCGGCAACGCTAGCGATGATTGATCATAATGTTAGTTCAACGTTAACCTTCAACCATATTGGTATATGCTTGCGATCTTGCTTTGCGCAGGCAATCATAAAAACGAACAAAAAAAAAAAAAGCAGGTATAAGAAAAAATAAAGTGCTTAGAGTGAGGCAGGAAATAGGACGGCGCACGCTGGGGTCTTTTGCATGGAATTCATGTCTTTGTATCTCCTTTTTTTAATTATCATTATGATGGTATCCGCTTTGTGAATTAATCGCTTTAGCTGATCGGGGGTAATCTTGTCCTGCATGTATGTATTGTACTATGCTGTTCAGACTAGATATGGGGGGCAGAGTTTTTTGCTCGCAGTTACTGCCGCTGAGATAAGACAGAAAAAAGAACAGTACTTTCAGTGGCACTTTATCACTCTCGAACCTCAAATCTCTGTGTAAGCTGCCTGCTGTGAAATGAGCTCGGGATTTGGGGGAGAAATCGCGGGTTGAGTACAGGACGGGTTCTCTACGCTTAGGTGGTGTAAGCTTCTCTCGTCATGGTTTAGCAAATTTCAAACTGGACTAGAAAGTTCCCACAACTACAGCAGTCACGTTGCACCAAGCTTCAATCCCACTTCAACACCAACAAAAAACATCACCAAAGTACCCCGCCTTATCAATTGAACATCTTACTATTTCCAACTCCTCATCACTAAATTTCAAGGTACGCTTCCTTTCCCATGCTCTTAACACCCCTTCCCATATAGCTTCGCTAGCCGAGAAAAAAAAATGATATAAAAAAGAGATTGGTGGGATGGTGGGGGTAGTAAAATATACATCCCCACACCCCTAAACAATAAAAAGCGATTAAAAACCTCAAATTGCCTTCAAGTCCGCTGATGAAATCCTGCTCTCTACAGCCATGTCAAATCCCCGCATCGAGGACGTTACTGAGGAGGAGGTCAAGAAGGTCGAGGTTGAGGACCACGACTCCGAGGAGGAGTCTGGTGCCGAGGATGCTGGTGCTGATGAGAGTGGAATTCCCGCCGGTTCTTCCATCGCTGTCCACAGCAAGAACGAGAAGAAGGCGAGGAAGCAGATCGCTAAGTTGGGATTGAAGCATGTCCCTGGTATCACTAGGGTCACTTTGAGAAGGCCTAAGAACGTTTGTTTACCCAAGTTCTTGTTTAATCGGAGGATTGTTTGATACTGTGGCGGCTGTTTATGGATGGGCTACCGCTCATATGGGGGGAACTGCGACTTTTGAGGGAAAAGCAGCCGCTACAGTCGCCAACTCTAGAGTTGAGAACAGTACTTTAACATCTCGAATAGTATTTACTGACATAATATATGTGGTAGATCCTTTTTGTCATCAGCAACCCCGATGTCTACAAGTCCCCTACCAGCGACACCTGGATGTAAGGACGCGCGAGATTCTTCTTCTCAAAGATTCCAATTCTAACAAAAGGTGTAGCATCTTTGGTGAGGCCAAGATCGAGGACTTGAACTCCCAAGCTCAGGCCAGCGCCGCCCAGCAGCTTCAGCAGGCCGAGAATGCGTCAAGTATTGAGGCCGACTTCGCCGCCGCTGCCGCCGAAAAGGGCAAGGGTGCTGCTGATGCTGCCAAGGAGGAAGAGGAGGAGGATGGTGAGGACGTTGACGAGGAGGGCCTTGAGAACAAAGATATTGAACTAGTGATGGCCCAGGTACATACTACACTCAGGATCTGCTTAAGTTTAGGAAGCTGACAAATTTTCCAATTACAGGCCAATGTTTCTCGAAAGAAGGCTATAAAGGCGCTCAAGGAGAACGACAATGATATCGTTAACTCGATCATGGCCTTGAGCGTTTAGATAATATTTCTCAACTTATTCTTGACCGAAATAGCCTCGTGGGGTAAAAAAATAAAAAAAGGATACAATAAGCCATATCTTGGCGCCATTCCCCCTAAATCATATTTTATTAATGGGGTCTCTTGAGTGCTTTCTCGAAAAATCTAGGGGTTATGGCGTCTCGCATCTCTGCTTTTTTTTTTTTTTTTTTTTTTTTTGACCTTGAAAATACAGAATTTGAAACAAAAGCACGGATGTCAAATTACAACCCCTGCATTTTAATTGCTGTTGGTTGTGCCGAAGATGTGCTGAAATTAAAGCGATGCGACTGCTCAGTGATGAGGACCAATCCTGTAACGTGACTCTCAGTGCCTAGTCGCGGGTTTGGTAACGCATTACACTTCAACATATAGTACACATGTTTACAGCAATCATGAGATATCACTCGACAATCCTTCAGTAAAGGTAGTGCCGCACACGTATAAACTAAGAGCTCAACCAGGTGTCCATAAATTGGACAGAGCGATCAAATACTTTAGTATCTAACCCACCCGCCCATGATCCTTTCACGGTTGGCAACTCTTGCTTGAGAGGGGTCACTCAAGATTTACTGCTCACGAGTATCAAAGGTTGTGATTACTAAAATACATTAATTATTATACCTTTGCCAGGAGACCAACGGGATACTTGGTACATTTGATATCCCATTACCTCCGAATCTATGGCATTGCCTACAAAGATCTAGCATCCTTTCCCCCACCAGCGTCCACAACACAACGACCAATTTCGTACCTATTTCTAAAAAAGCCTGCAACCAGATCATCCCAATTACATAGGCTGTAAATCTCCTTTGAAAATTTTATGCATTGATTCCCAATCAATCTCAAAATATTTACGTCCCTCTCACTCAACAAGCCTCCTTTCAGCACATCTTCATTCCAAAAGAGATCAACCACAAAACTAAGCTGAGCTCCAAGCAGAAGCGAGTAGTTTCTGGTAGGTGCTCTAGCAGCGCTTTGAAGCCACTCGAAATACCCCATCAGCGGGCCCCCCGGCCTTCCGAAAACACTAGAATGCTCGGAAATCTCGTATATGCCGCGGTTCTTACCAGAATGGTAGATTTCATCCATTCCCGCACAGAGATCCTTTTGATCTTTGAAACCATAAAGTGCTCGAAGTATCTTTATAGCAGCCATGCCTTGGGAAGTGGCGCATTTTGCGGGGTACGAAGGGAGATGCTCGAACGGAACCGCAGAGAGGCGGAGAATCGGGAATAGGCCGTGAGGGTTTGTTGAGCGAGAGATTGGTGTAGGTAACAAGAGATCTGAAAATCTCGCCACATTTGGAATCCTGATGATAGGAGGTGATTTATTGGCTCGGCTTGAGTATATTGGCTCTGGTACACCTGGGGTTTTCTGTCCAATAAATCTCGAATAGGCACCCTCGAAAGACTTCCGTTCAGGATATGCAAGCCCTTCGACCCAATTTTTAAGCACACCAACCTCATCAGTGGTAAATGCTCCAAACATCCGCCCACCCCATTGCAACTCTTTTATCAACTTACTCTGTTCTGGATAACCCCTAACGATCCACCTCGATTCTGTCAGAGCATGCAGAAATGCGAGCGAGTGGGTGTGATACGTTTCGGTCTCTAACCATTGGCTCAATGGTTTTCCTGATTTCCCTCCAATCTTTGCAGGACAAGCAGCATGCATTGGACGAGCGGTAAAGCATTTTTCCCTGAAAATATTCTCTACACTGCAATCGAGTTCTGACGGGGGCCCTGGTGTTGTTGGTAATCCCTCCGCAAGGATGACTCCGGCTTGGACACGCCTCCATGCAACTTCAATCTCATTATGCGGAAGCGATTCGATGTACTCTGTTACGGCCTTGATCCCCATAGCTGCATGGCCCGAGTGGCCGTTATCAATGGAGACATGTAGGATGAAATAGTACGGATCCAGCTTCAACTCTCGAAGCTCCTGTATGGTAATCAAGAGATGCAGCGGCAGGCTCTCATAGGCCATATTAAACCCTAAAATCTCTGGCAAGAACTCTTCCGGCCATAAAGATATACATAGCTGGGAAACAGCAGCCTTCCACACTCTCTCCTCTCCGTTGGGATTGTGGCGATTGTCGACAAATTTCCTTTCGTCCCCCCTGCCGATATCCGCATCAATAGATTGCATGAGCTGTTGATAAACCCAGACATGGTTTTTAGACAAGTCCCCATCTCCGAGTTCCTCGCTGAGAATTTGCCAGCCAATTCTTTGTGAGGATCGGTTATTCGGCAGGCTATTAAAGGCCCTGTTTATGCCCCCTAACCAAGCACCGTCGACATATTTCACCGGCGCAGCAGTGCGAAGCCACCATTTTGCATACTCAAGGTTTGGGAAGATTTCTCTAGGTCCACCTTGCCGTCTTCGTAAGAGGTAAGAATTGAACTTCTCGGTAACCTGTGATTCGGAATTTCTGAAAAACTCGTATATGGCAGATGGCGAATAACTGGGAATTGAGAGGATGCTGCTACCATCTTGAGGCGCCTCAAGTGCCGCCGTCGTAGTTTCGTCAAGAAGACTTATAAGCCGGTTTATACCAGCATCTAAGGCAGTAGGGAACTGTTCAAGGTTTTGAAGGAAATAATAGAGTGCCTTATCTGACTCGAGAGGTGTATTGGATTTTAAGGCTGCATTCGGCTCTCTTTTATCTGAGAACGGGTCAACTTGTGTGTCATTATTAACGCTTCTGGTTTTAGATCTCCTGAGAAGATGAGGTTTGCTCTTGAGGGCGTAATAGGTAAAGAAGATTAGGAACACTGTGATACTCGAGGACAGCACCGAAATCATTACGAGATAATGAGGGTTCGAGATTGGCTCTTGTGAAAGGTGCGTGTGAGTTCTTTGGAATCGCATTTTTTTAAAGCTATACATGTATCTGCCACCAAAGAAGTCAGGATGTTCACGTCATAACCAAAAACTGGTTCAGCCCTGTGCCTCTTCAAAAGATGCTTTACAATATAGAGTTGATTCTAGACGCTTTGTGGATGTGAAGTATTTTGCGGCGGAAAATGAAACCGCTACTAAGTCTGTTCTAGGAAAGATGATGAGCTACCGTACGGTATTCCGGCCAATTAGAATGATTTGAGCTAGAAGGTACATTTCGGGCCGTATTTTCTCCAGTTTCTTCGCTTAGCGGGTGACGTCATATACAGAAATACAGAACCGCAAACCCGAGATCTACCACTGGAGTATCTGTGTAGTAACAGGTACATGTGATAAAAACTTATTCTTTTTTTTTTGACCTACTTGCATAAGGATGCGGCTTTTGAAGGGATAGACATGATTGGCATCTACATACGCACATTATATCTAATTCTCAGCTTTCATTGAAACCGGCATATAATAATAGTACATATCTCAGAGGTTGGTGTAATTTTCGTTTTGTGTCATGGGTTGGGGCCACTAGTGACCCACGCCATACAGCCAAATACTCCTAGGACTCGCTGAGGGTGGAGTCGGTCTGCATGTATTCATGATAGCGGGCTATGTCTTGTGTGGGGCTTCAAAAGATGGGGCTTCTATTGCATAGGCTATTTATCAATAAGAAAACACTAACACCAGGGCAAGATACAAGTACATATCTAAGAGGAAAGAAACCGGAAGGGATTTGGGTGGGGGGTGGGGGGGTGGGGGTGGGGGTGGGGGTGGGTGAATAAAGAAAAGCTGATGAGTCCTCTTATAAGCCTCTACGCCTACCGATCTCGCAGCAATCTAGAAGACTCGCCTTCCTCGCCCTCCTCGCCTTCCTCGCCCGTGTCCTCGCCCCCTTCTTCGTCAATGGCTTCAAGCGCTTTCCCCTTTATTGAAATAATACTCAGTATAAATCCAAATCCTGCAATCCCGCCAAAGACACCCCATGCCAAAAACTCCCCTTTTGGTACTGTGGTGGCCGCTGTAAATAGCCCACCGCTTACTAAAGGCCCTATAGCCCTTCCTCCTGCACTAAGAGTCTGCGCGAGCCCGTTAAGTGTTCCCAGGGTGGAAGGGTTAGGGCTCCCGTTGGTAATGAGCAGCATTGCGCATGTGAGTCCAACCACTGTGCTTAACGTTTTTAAGAAAAGCACACACCCCAGTTCGGCCCAGAGCCAGAATTTAGAGCCCGGGTTTTGATCATCATAGTATCCAACAAATGGCATTGACCAGAAAGCAATCGTAAATCCGAATAATCCAAGTCGATATCCCCAATGATTTCCGAGCTGCTCTTGCAATGGCCCAAACAAAAGAAGTTGAAATGCGATTGAAATTACACCGACGAATGCGAGTGAAAGGCCGATTTCTTTTGGAAACAGACCGCGTCCAGTAGGTGGCTCGGAAGATACGAAAATGGGGTATAGAGAATTGTAGGATACATTTGACAGATTGAAGATTGAGTACGTGGCCAGAAGGATGGCAATTTCTGGCGTTATTATTGATCGATATGATGGAGGAGTTGATATATCGGGGAACAAGGCGGAGGTAGTAGCTTCGTCTCCAAAATAATCACCACCCTCTTCTTCCCTGCTTGGTGTTAAGCCGCGGTTGTTTGGTGATGGTGAAGTGTGAAGGCACCCTGGTCTCGCACCAGCCGTGAATTGCCATAACCAGACAAATAAATTCTTGACTCGCTTTCCCAATGGCGGGAGGGACTGCGCTTCCTTTAAGCTTTCCTCGAGAAAGAAAATACTCACTAGCAACTCGAGCAATAACAAAATTGCTGCGACTACATTAGGAAGTAAATACGGGTATTCCGAGAATAAGCCGGTGCGGGCTGAGTGAACAAGAATGCCCCCAATAAGGGGGCCTGTTATTCCGCCAATGCCGTAGACTACCGGAAGGTAGGAGAACGCAGATGACTGATTAGACTTGTCGGTTATTTCACCAAGGACCGTGGAAACAATCCCTAGATAGTCTGTTTTAGAGACTCCACCCAGATGATATATGCCTCATAAGCTATAAAGAATTTCCATACCTGCGTTCCCATTAACCAAACCCATAACAACCTGGACAGCCACCGCCTGAAGAAGCGTCCTACAGAAACCAAATGCAAAAAAGCACAAAGCTGTTAACAATGTCCCCGCAAGAATAACTGGCTTCCTCCCAATCTTGTCACTCAGTCTTCCCCAGAAAAAGTTTGCTACATGCAGTGTCCTCGATCAGTCTCCAATTCCCCACGTAACTATACCTCCGAATGACTTACTGCCAAATTGAGCTGCAGCGAACGAACTCGCAACGATACCCACAAACAATCCAACTTTCTTCTTATCTACATCCGGAAATGTACTAGTCATCTCTGGGAGATAAGGTGAAAAGCTATTCAGTGCTGTCTGCTCAGCAAGTGATATTATGGCAAGGACGGCAAGCTGTTTTGCTGGTAATGGTGCTGAATTATCTGATTTTGATCCAGTATCACCTGTCTTAAAACTGCTACCGTCGGCATTTTGGCTGTAGGTGTTTGATAACGGGGACGAGAAGTCAGCAGGGGGAGGGCCGCTGGTTGCAGGTGGGGTGGTGGGAAATGTCTGATAGTGAAGCGAAGAGGCACGACGCGGCAATAAATTTCTCATGAAGGGCGGAGAGGTGTCAGGACTTTTTTTTTTTTATCAAATCTGGCGATCCTTGGAAGTCAATGTCAAAGAGGATTGGGACTCACTTAATTCGAGCCCGTTAGTTGTACTTATGGCCAGTTTCCTGGTAAGTGACGTCGTTGACATGGTTCATGTGCATGCATCTGCACCCATGACTTGCGCAGGGCGAACGGAATACCCAGCCGGAGACGAAATCCAAAAGAAGGGATTGAGTGCTCATGCAGAGTAAGGTTATTTTGGCCTGGGAGGCTCAATATATCAAGATCGCACCTAATCTTGAATAACCTTCAGTCCCTTAAAGTGCACGTCTATAAGTCGACCTCGTTAAACTAAAATTTGAAGTTTTCGAGATAAGTATTAAGGCTAACTACATAACAATAAGAGCCTGAGGGAGCAACTTGGAGGGGGGTCATCTGTATACACCTACCCTTTCTACTCTCCATGCTTCTACCCCGACACCCTTGACATCATAACTACATACATGTACAGTATGTGGTCATGCGCCCGCGAAGCATGGCGCGCCTCACGATAGAGCTAAAGTTTTCGTGAAAGGGCCAATTACTACCCAAACTAAGGTTCCAAGTGTAGAACCAACACAATTAATTATAATGATGAACAAGGGTAAAAAATTTTGACCCGTGGGAGAAGCCTTTTGCACATTTTTGAATTGTTAAAAGGGAGTGGTTAAGGTACAATAAAATATTTTAGTGGAGAACCCTATTGCTATTTTGTATGGGTTTCACTACTCAACTGCTTTCAGGCTTTTACGAAAACCTTTGGGTTGGGGGCTTTACATACGTAACAGCATAACAAGTACATGTATCTAGCGGCTGCAGTCCACTGGTCTGTGATAATGGTAACTATAAATCGAGTGATGATTGGTGAAACTTCATTCAGCCAAGAGCTTTGCGCAATAAGGCTGGGTTCCGGGGCACCTGACCCTGGTTCTGAACAAAGTTCCCGGGAGTTCAGGACTGGGCTAATATAATGCAGAAGGGGCCTCTATTCAATCAATAAAAACAATTACCAGTATCAATGATAAGAACACAACTTTGCAACGAGAGCACAAGTCGCACACATCCTCAGTGCCAAGTCGCATATAGACATGTATGTTTAAGAGCGTGGGATAAAATTAATTAACATGTTATCTACACTGATATAGATCTTCAAGTAGCTAAGAATTTCAGAATCCTATTCCGCTGTAAGTAAAAGCCCCTTAACTGCTGAGATACAGAGTTTTCACTTACCGTGCTCAGTGCTATCACCACCTACTGAACTGGTGGCAGAGCTGCTTGCTATACTCTGCAAAATTCCGTCCATGTAATTTGCCCCACTCCTTTGAAGAACATAGCCTTATTAACAAATGGTTCACAGAACCAATAACTGAGATGTGGTGACTTACCATTTCTGGTGCGTTAAAACGTCGCACCCCAAATCCTTCTCCCTCCTTTGAATTAGATCCACATATGCTAGCATTCCATCTTTCTTGAATCTCGTCGCAAGTTCGCATGTGATAGTGGCCCCCGAATGCAACCCAGCTAAACTGATCAATTGCAGTACAAACCCTTCCTTCGCGAGATCCCATATAAAGTTCTTCAGTTGAGCTTCAGAAAACCCTTCGTTCAACCAGTTGAAACTTGGGGAAAGATTATAAACCATCCATTTTCCTTCACCGGGGCCCCCTTTCGCCCTGACGGTTTTGGCAAAGCCAGTTGCTTCCTCAACAGATGGCCGTTTCGTCTCAAGCCAGAGAAGGTCGGCGTAGGGTGCAAAGGCAAGCGAGCGCTTTGTCGCAGCTTTGATACCAGCACGGTAATGGTAGTAGCCTTCACGGGTGCGGGGAATGTCCCAACTGAAGAACACATCACGGCCGAGAATCTCCTTTGCAAGAATTCTTGAGTCCGAGAGGGAGCGTTCCGAAGAACCATTTAGGTACTGCTGGATCTTACTTTCAGGCGCAGAAGATTCCTTGAGAGCTTCGACAATGGCCTCATCAAATGTAACCATTTTGTGTTTTGCAACCCATTCGGCCTCAGCCTTATTGATATCCGCTCCGCTTGCGCCGCTTTGTTCAAGCCCGTATAGAACTTCACTTAAGGGTTTTACATCCTGGGTTACACCAAGAACGAATTCATGATCTCGAATATCCACCGTACTACTAATTAGCTTTCCACTTTCGGAATCTGTTCTGGCGATCAAAAGGTTTTCGCTGCCCATAAGATCCCACTGGAAACGTGCTGCAATAAGGCGATTTATATGCTCGCTTATTGGTACCAGTACTTTACCAGATAGATGGCCGCACTACAAAATTGATATCAGAATATGTAAGGAAGTATTTAAGACCAACAAATACCTTCTTTCCGCCATGGAGCTGATCCTCTAAATGAATCGCGGCCGCTCCGTTCTCAGCAAAGAGTTTAGCGAGCTTCATCACAGCTGAAAGACCACCATGGCCGGTATCACCATCTGCAATGATAGGTCTCAAATAATCAATCCATGGTGTCTTCTTTCTCTGCTCCGGCGTTAAGGATCTTCTTGCATCCCAATGCCTTCGGTCATGTAACTGCTGCGCTTTGAATAATCTCTGCACCTGGTTTGGTACAGTATTATATGGGTAGTCCCCCAAATCCGGGGAAACCTCGTTTGTAGTTGTTAGTACACTCGAGCATGCCCAACCGCTGACGTAAAGAACCTCTTGGTGAGGAGCTTGCTGTGTCATTTGTACCGGGTCGATAGCACCCACTATAGACCAGGACCGAGTTTGTCAGCACCTTTTCTAAGTAGTACATTAAAATTGTAGAGAGTTGCATACTGGTATGCACAGGTTCTCCAGCTGCTGCTCGCTCCTTCAGTAGCCCAAAGAGCTTCTTAGCTGTCGTACTACTAGGATACTCTTGTTTCAGAGTTCCACGCTTGCTGACAATGTCCGCTGCGGTGTATGGCCTTTTGATCCCAGCAAAACGCGGAGTTCCCCACCATTCCTTTACTGCTTGAACCTCTGCCGCGAAGATCGCATCTTCCTCTTCAGGCGAAGGGGCAACATGAAGTGGCCGTGAAGAGTACATCCGAACAAGAGAGAATGTTGCACCGGGTTGAGCGGTGGTTGACAGGATCCGCGGGAGCGGTCGAAGTACTGGTAATCGGCGGATTGGAAAGACCATTTCTGAGGAAAGAATAATTCAGCTACTGGGTATTAGAAGGAATTGCTAGACGGGAGATGATTTTGCGAGCTTATACCTATTCGCAGCGCAGTCAGATCCCGGCAATGACGCTTTGCCTCGGGATCTCCCTGTTGCAGACGGGCGTCGGAACCAAGGGGCGGGGGAAAGGAAAGCACTACTCGCGACAGGTAACAAGTACCCGAAAATGTGCATCTCAAGACTTGCATACCTATTCGGGTACCTCTTACCTGCTGCGAGTAGCTGAGCTCCTAAAGAGCCCTCCGGGCCAGATCGAAATCAAGGCAATCTTAGTAGTAGTTGGACTGTTTAGGTATATCAACGCACAGCAGATACCTTAGGGCGCGTTCGGGAACCTTTCAAAGCAGGAACTCCGTTTTGGAAAAACAACGTTAGTTATGTTGTTAACGGAGTTTCTGAAAAGTAGGTCCTACCTACTTTTCAACTTAACAGAGATTTCTCATCAAAACAGAGTATGGGACGCCGAACGCACTCACTTCTTACCAAAATGGAGTTTCCATAGTGTTCCCAAACGCGCCCTTAATTTATGATAGATATTGCTTTGGAATAATCCAGCCCTTAGGGTTCCCGAGGCTTTAAACCATCGAGTGCTAGCCCATGATCAAATTCTAATATATAAACAGATACACGCACCCTTGCTCCTAGCCTAGCTCCACAACTCTTAAGTATGTAAAACAAATAACAACAACAGTAAAGAATATCAATGGATCATATGTAAGTGTCAATAATAAAATGAATATTGCGCCTGCACCCGGACAAATAAAAGGGCCAACTATATCAACTAAAATATCTATACAACAAGGACATACAAAACCAACAGATAAAACGAGCCCACGACCTAGCATTCAGTCAATAGACTTACGGAATACATCACCAATTTCCGCCAACTCTATTCTTGCTACACTACCTCGTACCGCATTTCAGGCCCAGGCTGGTATGGTTGACTATGCGGGCTGCTATCTGTGCTCTGGCTCAAAAAAGCCGGGTGCTGAGAATGGATTGGATGCTCGGAGAAAGCTGGATGTTGTGAGAGTGCTGGGTGTACTGGCAGCGGCGAAGTAGGTAGCTCTGCCCATTGTGGGGGATATGCTTGACTCGGGCTTGTTGCCATACCAACATAATCACTTTCCACCTCGTTGTAATGTGTGCCGCCCGGTGCCAATGGATGCGGAGTATAATATCCACCACTCCCATCCGTCTGTTGTTCCCAGACACCCCAGTCCTGGCCTCCGTGATATCCGGGGCCTAGGGGGTGCTTTTCATCAGGGTCCCTCAAGGAAATGTTTGTCATTCCAGAAGAGCCATTATGGTCCAATTCGTTGCCGCGGTTATTACTGTCGTTTACTGTAGATGAAGATGGGATAGACTGAAGGGCGGATTGAGGGGGATTTGTAGATCCGGATTGTTTACGGCGCCAAAGAATAAAAACAATTCCAAGAGCGAATAAAACGCCTGCAGCCCCAGCTATTACTGCAATAAGAATTATTGGGGGCCCTTTCTTTTTATCTGACGAAGAATCCGCGTCCTCGTTCATAGCGTCGACATTGCCATTTTTTGATCTATTACCTGATGCTCCAACCGCAACAATATCGGGTTTCTCATTTGTGTAAGAGACTTGTGAAAGCTCAAAACTTCCTGAGTCATGATTCACAAACAGATATGCAGCCTTCAAAAACCTAAAGCCTACGTAAGCTCAATTCGTAGAAGAAACTGGGGCTCGCACAACATACGTTCGACCTAAGACAATGGGCTGCTTCGAGGAATCATCGAACGTTTTGACGGGTAGATAATGGTCATAGATGTCGTTTCCCACCGGAAAATAATCTCGTAGTGCAGTGATTTTTTGATAGAGAACACTAGATGGGATTTCAATATCAATACTATCTCCTCCACCAGGCACTTGTAGCGTGAAAGTAATGTTCCCAATATATCTATCTGCCGAAACTCCGTAATAGAAATCCACCAATGATCCCCCATAGTTTGCTCCCAATGCATCGGATAGTAGCTTTGCAGTTGACTTTGGTAGGTAGCTATAATTCCCCCTCAGTAATTGTGTTCCGGAGTGTGGCAGTTTCAGTGCACTTACATATACGGCGTGCTAGAGTCAATGATCAATTTTCTAGTCCCGTTGAATATATCATGTGATAAGTCACCAACTGCCCCTTGATTCAGGACTAAGCTTTTCAATTCCAATTCCGCCACCCCATCGCTGGTCGTCGGTGCCTTAAGTGACCCAACTCTGCTGTCGATCTTTGTTTTATCATACCCTCCGAAGGTCAAACAACCCGGAAATGACTGCATATCCCCCGCAGTACTAGTAACATTACTAGCACCACGCTTAATCTTCCCCGCGCCAGAGCTACGGCTTTCAATATCGACACCAACATGAATGCCATAAGAACGGGAACCAACGAGGCGGTCCTTCACAAGCCGTTCCAGTAATGCCGAGTTAGGTCCAAGTCCTACAAACCCCGAAGTCATATTACAAGCGTCAATCAATCCCAATTGAAATCCCTCCATCGAAATATCATCTTCGCCATCTAACAAGACAACTGTATCCTTTCCCTGAGTCCCATTGGCAAAGAGAACATATTGATCATCCTTCCATGTAAATGTGTCCCCTGTAGCTGTATAAGAAGAAGAACCCTTAGATGAGAATACACCGCCACGATATTTGGTACAACTTGCTAAAGCCGTTGCGTTACCGGTTGGCGTACAAGCCTTCGGAGAAATGCCAAATAAATCGTCTGTGTTTATAGAAGGATTGAGATATATAGTTTGAGGAGGAGTTCCAATAGTAAGTGGAATCAGATAGTCGTCTGTCGAGTTGACCGCAAGTGACTTTGAAAATTGAACTGATATAGTATCTCCAGACGTCGCAGATATGACTCTGCTAAAGAGAATAACCTGGACAAGTGCACTAGAGAGTATACTTGAGAGGGCCATATCAAAACATAAATCTATAGCACAAATCTTATCGTGAAAGGGTTGCAAAGGCAAAAATAAGTGGGTAAGGGCAAGAGAGTAATGTCTTTCGAGGACCTTTCAAGGTGATGAAAAGAGTACTTATGACAGTAAGTACTTGTATTAATATTGCATACTTTATTGAGACCGTAATAATGAGCGAATTGTGAGCTTTCAAAACAAATGCCTCCGCCAAAAATGAGTGTGTATAGCCAAAGACCACGCGAAGGTTTGGGTTAAGGAGCGAAGAGTCGGGGAAAGACTCCACACGAGATGAGGCACCACAAGAGTCTTGGGGGTTCGAGGTGTAAATGCCCCATTGGACTATCATTTCGAAAGGGGCAAACCTCGTTGCTTTTGACCCTTCTGCCCTGCTTCTCTTTCGTTCTTTATGATTCATGTCTATGATCAGAGCGCCCCCGAGTAAACATCGGGGAAGAAATCTCCGCACGGGTGCCTGTGTGTTTCAAGACAGCTGACCAAGGGGTCTGAGTGTTTATGCCATGAGCTGTGGTGGCCGGATCCCCCGACCCTGCACATCTGTGCTTGTTTCAATCTCCAAATTTGAAAAGAAAAAAAAGGAAAGAAAAAAACCTCAGCGCTCTCATGAAGCTTGCGTAGTTGAGTAATCACGTTTCTCCAGGCGTTTTCACGGCCGGGAGCTGGCGGTCAGCTTTTACTTGGTATGTAGTAAACCTAACCCCACCCCATGAGGCTCTTTGCTGTAGATAGATTTCCTGAATATCACCACGCCGTCGGGACCTAACATGTCTCAGTTATGCTATTGCTGCGGCGAGCGAAGGAATATAGCTACTGCACTTGGGGTGAAATTAAGCATTGTCCCAATTAGAGTACATGTACTATCATTGCACTGACAACCATTCAACCCCCACCAGACTTGAGCATGAGATCCTACAGAATCACAATAACAAGCTCAATCCGAGTGTATTAGAGTCAAGCCACGGCCATTTCTCCATCCAAAAACAATTATATCCCACTTAAACTATCATGGTGAGGTCGGTTGCTATCGTGCGCGAGACAATACTTAATATCACCGCAAGTACAGGACAGGAGTTTTATTAGCCATGCTTGGCTGCTCAAATCACAACCACTCAACTACGTGAGCATTGAAACCTATAGCGGGACTTGATTTAGAGAATTTTAAATAGGGAGTTCGCACACTGAGTTTCAACGTCAAGAGATATACAGGACGTAAAGGAAACACTTCAGGATAATCAAAATCCCAAGATTTCCTCGACTTTATATAAATTTCCCCGAAGCCATACCATTCATCAGACTATCCCCCCACCCCGTGAGAGTGACACTCTGAATGCCTACCCGAACGGAGAAACAGGCCTGTACCTATAATCTTTATCTACAGAGGCTTAGCGGACTTTCATGGCAAAGTATAAGTAAAACTTGAGAGACTATCTGTCTAAACCTGAAGTAAGCTCCAGGTCACCTTAGTACTTTTAGTATACATGTACCACCCATTATTCAAAGTCCACGCAGAGTAGGACGGAAAAAAGAAAAAGGACAAGGCTCATACCCCGTAGATAGATATCTATACATGCCATATATTCGAGATGCCACTCAATTATTCAGCCATATCAAACCCAAATGAGAAACTGCGAGAAAAAAGTAGGAGGGGGCAATAGCCTGGTGTATTAACCAAGAAATAGGATGTAAAACATAAAGAAAACATGATGCCCGTAAAGCCTACACCACAGAGCAAGGCAAAGAAGTGAAGGAAACCCTGAGAAGGAAAAAAAAAAAGAAACTCATAACAGATTACCCAACCGACCAGCCCAACCAACCAAGACCAGAATTTGTTAAATGACCTGGCAACCAACGTACAGAAACGGACATGAACAACACGTAAAATGAAAACTACTACCCCAGTTATACTATCATAAAATAACCTCCAGCCATTAATAATAGCAATATTGCTGCTGTTGCAAATCCTGCGCCAATCTTATCTTTTTTGCTTTTCGCATCAGGATAAGTCTGTGCTGGTTGCGTATCTCCTCCAGTCCCCGCCGCTGGATCTCCCTTACTGGTGCCTCCATTATTCTCTGTCACAGGCTGGCCAACTTCTTCGACAAGGGTATTCTGAATAACCTCCAACGCACATAACTGTTCACCAACACCGTACTTGTTGTCCCACCCATCCTGAGTCCATATCATTCCACATGTGTTCTCGTCACTACCATAGGAACAATGAGATGCAGCCGCCACTGCCGATGTTCGGAGTTTAGGCATAATGTAGGATGCAGTGAAAGGTGCCATTTTGACGGTCAATGCCATGAAGCGGCCCATATAAGCTTTGAAGGATCTTTGATCAACGTTGCACATGTCGTTTGACTCGCAGCCAACTTCGGCCATTGTATTATTAATAAAGAACACTGATGTTGCATTCATTATACCTTCCACGCGTGTCCTCCAAGGCTCAGCTCCACTTGTCTGTAATAAAGGTCAGCTTGTATCCTATTGTAGTCTAAAGTAGCAAGAGTTTCCAAACGTACGAAGTTGTACATGTACGCCGCCCCTGCCAGGTATATTCCTGCGTTATAGGTCCACTGAATATGATTCAACTCAGAACAGTTCAATGTCGAGTCTGATCCATCAAAGAGTTTATAGTCCTTCGACAAAAGTCCGATTGAAGCTGTCCAATCGTAAGCCTTCTCGGCCCATTCGGCGTAGGTTGAATTGCCAGTATATCTAGCTAGCCTAGCTGCAAGCTGGAAAAAACATCCATTCGAGATCGTGTTTTTGTAGCCGTATCCGGCATTGAATGTATAAATCTGCCAACGTAGGCCTCCACCGCATGTTAAATTATCCCAACGCAACGCTTGTGAGTTAAAGACACCTTGTGCCAAGGCAAGCCATTGAGGTTGATCCGCTGGCGGATCCGGAAAGTTTTTCTCGGCAGCCGACATAGCTGAGAGGGCCCAAAACCCTTGATCATCGTTTCCCTAAGTTAAATTAGTGGTGTACAGACGGCTAATTCGAGGGCAAAAAGGTTACTCACCAGGGATTTTGACTGATTAGGTGGCATAAAGTTTTCTTGTGGTCCGACTTGGTGAAGCATAGCTTCGGTGGTGACGGCGTTGTACCCAGCATCACCAGTATAATACCAGTAGTCAATTAAGGCCTACATTTAGCTCCGAGGAATATGTTAACCATTGTTTACTTTCGCTAACCCGGAAAACGAGAACATACCCCAAAAGCAGCACCAGCTTCCCACCAGTAATATGGGTCACCAAATAATCCTGGAATACCACCAGTTTTGTTTCCTGGGTAGAACTCCATCATTTTGTACGCAATCCTTTGCGTGATGTCCAAGGTTGATTCTAATTTCGCAAAAAAAAGAGCGTTAGCTTCCTGCCAATCCCCTGGTCAACCTCCTACACCGCCACTCGTGTAGTGCCCATCACAGACTTGGGAACCAAAGCCTACGTACGCCTGTCTTCAAGAACAAGATCATACCCCGAAATCATCGGCAGCACCAAAAGAATTGAGGCACATATTCTTCGAAAGTTTGTTGGTCGTAACTGACTTCTCATGTTTGTGTATTCGCTGAAGCAGAACTGTGTCAAAGATGAAGTGAGGGAAACAAACGCAAGCAGGTGGAAAGAAGAGTTTATGCAGATGAGTCTGCGTTAAAGGTACCCGGTCCGAGAGCGACAGGCTAAATTTGGAGTTCTGGGGTTAATGTATCAAATTGAACCAGAAAGCGGCAACTATGAACGAAAGAGGGTTTTCGAGCCCCCACGATGGATGGATGATGCTCCCGACTGTATTCTGCTCACTCAAAGCCGGATGATAACCACGCCTCCGGTAGACACTGTTGCGGCACTGCAGACTGGGGATAGCTCCTAATTACACCTGGACAAACGAGTGGATAAACGAGTGGGGTGGATGATATTTTGGATCCCTAAACCTTTCTCCTCCCTTTACTTTCTAACAAACTGTGAAGAATTTTGAAGGAAAAAAAGGATGGGTCGCGTGTAATTTGTGACCCAAATGGTATTGACAAGATCGTTGCACCAAAAATTGGGGAGCAACGGGGGGGTATTAGCGGGATTAGATCTTTCCGGAAAGGTATCGGTGTGGAGAGAGGCGAGGGCAAGCTGAGTTGGACTTGGAAAGGCCGCGTTTACATTCAAAAAGAAAGCGGTGACCAGAATAAACCGAGCAACAAAACGAGTGACTTTGACTTTGACTTTGCGGGGGAGAAGCAGAGTGCGGCCAGGGAAAGGAAGAAAGGCCAGAAGCGAGAGAGGAACTCAAGGTTGAGGTGAGCGCGGAACACACAAAGCGGATCAGCTTATCTGTTCGATCCAGGCAAAACGATGACGGAGTGCCGCGTATCCGACTTATTCCCCTCCACCTAGGCTTGCTGTCTCGTCTTGTCTTGTCTTCTTGATTTATGTCTCGCTTTTCTGCTTTTCTCGGTCTTGGAGGATTCCCACTTTATGTATGTGTGTGTATGATGTATGTACCTACAAGTAGTTTGAACTGTACCCTATGTCATACATCATACGTCGGTAGCACTCCTTGCTAGAAAACAACCCAACTCCCCTTCACCTTGGACACTTCCAGGGAGTAGTTTCTTAATCCTACATCTATACATAATAATATCGTACAAGTACTCACCAGTTTCCCCTCCAGCTTAACCCCCTCCCCCAATCGCGTTTCTAATCTGGCCTTGGGTCTGGGAAAGGGGTTACATGTAGTTTGCCATCCACTCTGTTCAACCCCATGTCACGGCGCAACTACCTTTCCTGTCATAATCGTTAAAGGAAGCAGCTCGGATTTTTGCAAACAACTCCCAGGCACATATGCGCTTTAAGAGCGCTGACTGGCTTTCATACTCGAATATGCTTCTCTTTTTTTAGAAAATGAAAAATAAAAAATAAAAAATAAAAAATAAAATAAAGGCCTGTTTGGCCCCATCTGATTAAACACGGTCCACGGAGCTGCATGTATAGCCTACACCGGGCTCGGCAGGCCCCAAATTCTCGTATAGCCAAGAATATGCTCCATTTCCCAATGTTCTGTTGGAATTCACTAATCGCATTTCTACATACAGCCAAAGCAATCTAGTTATATTATCCCTTTTTCGGAAGGTATGTGTGAGAAGATGACTTGCTATTTAGTCCCGAGTGATTAATCATGACTACACACTTTACACTCCTAGAACATGCATCAGTCACATGATTCGGTGGTGGCATGTGAGAAAAGGGCGCAAAGATAAAAAAGGTGGTTGCGTACTGTATGTGCGTACCTGGGGGTCAGCAAGAAACCATAGCTACATGTAGCTATTATCGCACCCAGGACTGAGGTTGCAGAACCCAGTGTGGTCCTAATGCCTAACAAACTACATATAAACTCACTTATGGGGGAGTGCCGAATTACACTCAAACTCGACGGCGTACCCCCATAAGAATATCCAAAAAAAAAATGATGCGTTCCTAGGTACCCAGGTGAGGGTTAGGTGTTATTGGACAAGGACCGCCACGCCAGTGGCTGGGTTGGTTGGGAATAGTATGTAGCACAACATAGAATAGGTATTGCAAACTCAAATAGAACTTATAGAAGTTTATGTGTTTACCTGACTGTGATGACTTTCTAGGAATTAGGTCGCCAGTTATTGATCGACAGTGCTCAAAAAGAATCTCCCAAACAGCTTCCGCTTCCGCAATCTCCACCCCTGTATGTTTACCCTCAAGGCTCAAGCAACAAATACCTAGCACCGCCGCCGCCGCCATACCGCCGCCTTTCAACCATTCTACGCAGCCCACCACCACCTGTCTTGTCAGTCATCAATCACCGGCCCAACCACACTGGCCCATCCCTCATCAACCGCTGCTTTCCCTCCTCACCCTATCCAACTCAAGTAACTACACATACACGTACCATCTACCTACTGACCTACTCCTCCTACTCACACTCTCAAATCCAACCTTCAACCTCCTTACCTACAGATCGCTTCGACGAGCACACAACAACAATAACAGGAAAACACAACCCCTTCTTCGCTACAACCACAACCACACCTACAATAATAAAATGGCCGATCAACCCTACGACCCCTACATTCCCCAAGGTGCTGGCGGCGCCAGTGGAGCTCCTGGAAATCAAAGGACTGCGGCCATCCAAGCGGTAGGTCTCCATTATTTTATCCCTTCTTTCTTTTGTGATGCATTCCATAAACGAGCCTGCGACCGTGGTGGCCCCTTTTGGGCCGGTGGTTTTTCCCGAGCGCTACAAGAGTAGCCAATATTGCCGCGTAAGCTGGCCGGAGCGGAACTGCTGGAATACCGATGAACATGAGATATTACATCGACCGCACCTCGGGGGGACACACGGGCATCGGGTTTTTCTTGAGGGTAATACCTGGGAGTAATTTTGCTGGGATCCGGAATGCCGGTTGACTTGATGAGGGGAGAGGGATATTTTTATATATCAGCTACTAGGGATTCCGGGAAGCTTTACCAGTGGCGCACACCTATGGGCTAGCCATGGCTTGTAGCCATGGAATACTGATCAATAAAGAATTTCTGGATGATATTTGATAAGTGACGGCCATGCTAATTCTCATTTCTTCGACTTTAGCAAATTGATGATACCGTTGGTATTATGCGTGAGAATATCAATAAGGTCGCCGACCGTGGCGCCAGGCTAGACTCTCTTCAAGACAAGACAGGTCAGTAGCTCCAAAATATCATGCGCTTAAGTTATTTCAACTTTGTCTTGAGGGCTTTTATTGATATATCGAGTTGTTCACTTTTTTATTGTTTAGACAATCTCGCCAACTCGGCCCAAGGTTTCCGTCGTGGTGCAAACCGAGTCAGGAAGCAAATGTGGTGGAAGGATATGAAGATGCGTATGTGCCTGGCTGGTGGAATCATCATCCTTCTGGTAATCATCATTGTGCCAGTAGTTATCACGTAAGTGGTCCTTAAATTTCAAGATAACTGAGCCATGTGCTGATATAGTTAACGTCTTTTAGCTCACAAAAATGATTATGACGACCAATGATCGATGGGTGGTGGTAAAATATTTGTGGATTACGGGCGGTAAATTGGATAGAATGGCATGGGCAGTACGATGTTCGTTGTCAAACCCCGACATCCAAAGACATCTCGGAAATGCGTGTGAATGACCTTTTTAAATACGAAATCAAACGAAACGATTGCTGGGTTCTCGCCATGTAGGGAGAAAGAGTTGTGCAGTCAGGGACTCGGCGAATTCCTTTTTCTTGTTGCTCTTCTATTCTTTCTTCAGCCCCCATTGTCCTATGCCTGTGTATTTTCTCTCTCTCTTGGAATCCCCCTTGGTTGTTTCGCGATTTTCATGTTGCTATTGTATGTTTCTTTCTTTCTTTCTTTCTTTAAAGGGATGGGAAGTTTTGTGTTTTTCCTTTTTTCACTGCCGTCGTCAGCAACCCATAGGTCAAGTTCATTGTTGGCCAGTGTGGCCCAGCGTCTTCCTGTATGTTCAGAGTACCAGGGGAAGTTGTGGGGATAGCACTAGGGGAAGCCTGTTGAGGGAGTAATGGCCTGATGACTGTTTCTATTTCTTCTTAATGACAACGATGATCACGATGGAATTTCTATGTCTATCGGCTTAAGATATTTCGGTGTTGATGTGAGAATAATCTTTTATCTTGCGAATTTCGCTCTGGATGATTAGAACTTGAAAATTCTGGCTCACCTAAGAATCCTCAGCCAGGTAATCCCAATTGTGCCAAATTTCACGAACTCAGTTCCTATATATATGCCTAGGCCACCCGAATCATTGAGACTGGACGGGGACAAGTTCTGAACAGGCTTGTGGGAGCCTTTGAATGCCAACACTGTATTTGGGAGATGATCAAGCGAAATGGCCTTGCGGGCCAGAGTGGGTATTTAAATACCTAGGAATATATCTGTAAATACCTAGTATGTACCTACATGTAGCTACATCGATCGTCTACAAATTCCTACTGCAGCCTCCAAGGTTTAAGAAAGTGAGACACATGCTGTCCGTAGGGAAAGACCTGTATGTATGCCGAGCAGGGGGGTGCTTTATATAGCTACATGTGGGTGCTTTGTAAGTTGTAATTAGAATACGTAATTTATTACTCTTGCACTCATGATATTAACCGCCTCATAAGAGAATAACGAAATAAAACAACTATCACTGAGAAAGGGAAGCTAGACTCTAGCCTAGGAGAGAGCTCTCCGGATAGTATATCTCGATCTGATAAAGGTCGATTGTGACCCCTGTTGATCAGATAATCTTTTGTATGTAGTGGTGTCCCATGATGTGATTTTCCGAGCGAGGGAAAATTTTTCTTGTGCGTCCGGATTGAATATTCACCGCCAAGGAGCGACGCTAGCAGTGGGGATGAGTGTGTAATGCACCTTGCAAATGGCCTAGATGGATGCAGGGTTGGGAGAACGAGTGAGTTTGCGAGTGAGTGAAGGAGAAACTGATGATATTTATAAACAGAGAGTTAAATAGCAATATTAATTCACATTGCTTCAAGTCGTCTGGAGTACTCGGGCTATTGACACTAAATTGATCTCTAGTACCTCGGGGAAATATCTTGGTCTCGCAGCGCTCAAAGAAATACGCATCCCGCTCTGCCCCGCCATCCATCACCATCATCACTAAAAGTGGCCTTTCTTTTTCCTTCCTCAATTCCTTTTATCTGAGGGTTTCTTGACTACTTGTAGTTCTGCTATTCCCTCTTCTTCTTCCCTTCCCTCTTGTCCCCCCTTATCTTTTCCTACCATTGATCTCTACTCAATTGAAACCTCAGAATATGTTGGCTAGCCTTCGCAGCGTTTCCCGGCGGGCCCTTCGGTCCTCCACCCACACCTCACGTCTCCTGCGTCCCACCGTTCCTATTAGTCTTCGTAAACTCAATGCATCTTTTGCAACATCGGCCAATGATTCCCCCTCCCTCGCATTGTCTACACGCTCTACAGTTATTCAGCTTTTAAACAATATTGGATCCAAGCGTGAGGTCGAGCAATATCTCTCTCACTTTACATCTGTTCAGTCCCAGCAGTTCGCCGTCATTAAGGTCGGTGGTGCCATCATTACCGAGCACCTTGACTCACTCGCATCATCACTTTCCTTCTTGAACCATGTTGGGCTTTACCCCGTCGTTGTTCACGGGGCTGGCCCGCAGCTAAATAAGATGCTTGAGGATGCCGGCGTGGAACCTCAGTTCGAAGACGGAATCCGTGTGACAGATGGGAAGACACTCGCACTCGCTCGTCAACTATTTTTGAAAGAAAACCTAAAGCTTGTAGAGGCTTTGGAAAAGTTGGGTGTTAGGGCTAGGCCCATCACTGGAGGCGTATTCCAGGCTGAATATCTTGATAAAGAAAAATATGACCTCGTTGGCAAGATCACAAAGGTCGACAAGCGTCCCATCGAGGCTGCCATCGAGGCCGGATGTCTTCCAATTCTTACCTCGACTGCTGAAACCGTCGAAGGCCAGCTTCTAAACGTCAATGCTGATATCGCGGCTGGTGAGCTCGCCCGCGAGTTGCAGCCTTTGAAGATTGTTTATTTGTCCGAAAAGGGTGGTTTGTTCCATGGAGAAACAGGTGAAAAGATTTCAACCATCAATTTGGACGAGGAATACGACGATTTCATGAGTCAGTCGTGGTGCAAGTACGGCACCAGATTGAAGATCAAAGAGATTAAGACCTTGTTAGACGATCTGCCAAGAAGCTCTAGTGTTGCTATCATAGCAACTGCAGACCTTCAGAAGGAGCTGTTCACGGATACCGGTGCTGGAACTTTAATTAGACGTGGAAACAGACTTACAGCCAAGACTAGTGTGTCGGAATTCGGTGATAAAGCCAAGTTAGTAGAAGTATTGGGAAGGGCAAAAGACGAGCCAGAGGGCTATTTAAATTTCTTGGGCAAGAATCCCTTCAAAGCTTATGCCGACGAACCACTTGAGGCCTTGGCTATTGTCCTTCCCGCGAGGAGCACTCAAGAACCTGCTCTTCTCGATGTATTTACATCGTCGAAGGCTGGGTGGTTGGGAAATGTTGCAGACAATGTTTTCAATTCAATCAAGAAGGAATACCCTAAGCTTATGTGGGCTGTCAAGCATGGCGATGAGCAATTAGCGTGGCACTTCGACAAGGCCCAGGGGAGCTTCAGTCACCACGGCAAGGTTCTCTTCTGGTATGGGCTCGAGGGGCCGGAGCAGGTTCAGGCTTTAATTGGAAAGTTTATCTCCCAAGCTGAGGTTGCTGATCCATTGAGCTCTGGAACTGTTACCGGTATTAGGCAACAAATTAGGGCATTCTCTACTCTCGGAAGATCGAATTCATGGTCTGCTCCCAGGCAGAAGGTAATTGGGAGGCGTGGATTTGCGTCTACTACCAACCCAAACCCTCCCTTGGGCAAGGGAAATAAGACCAATGATAAACCTTCTAGAGTTGCTCTTATCGGCGCTAGAGGATACACTGGCCAGGCTTTAATCAGCCTCATCAATTCTCACCCACATCTTGAGCTTACGCATGTTTCCTCCCGTGAATTGGCCGGCAAGAAGTTGGAGGGATACAACAAGGGTAATAAGGAAATCATCTACCAGAACTTGACTGTCGAGGACATCAGGAGAATGGAGGATAACAACGAGGTTGACTGCTGGGTTATGGCTCTCCCTAATGGTGTCTGCAAGCCCTTTGTTGATGCCGTCGAGGAGTCCGGTAATGGAAAGACTGTTATCGTAGATTTGAGTGCAGACTACAGGTTCAATGATAAATGGACTTATGGACTACCTGGTAAGTCGGAGTTCTCTATTTCTTTAGAGGTATTGAGTTAACAGCTGCGTAGAATTGAACGATCGTTCGGCCTTGAGTAATGCTACTCGCATCTCGAATCCTGGATGCTATGCCACTGCCGCACAGATAGCCATCGCACCCCTCGTTCCCTTCCTTGGGGGCGAACCTACTGTCTTCGGAGTCTCTGGATACTCCGGCGCGGGAACCAAACCTAGCCCAAAGAACGATGTTAAGCAGCTCACTGACAACTTGATGCCGTACTCCTTGACGGACCACATTCACGAGCGTGAAATCTCTAGACAATTGGGCGTTCCCGTCTCCTTCATCCCACATGTCGCTGTTTGGTTCCAGGGAATTCACCATACCGCTAATATCCCGTTGAACAAGGAGATGACCAGTAGGGAGATTAGGAACCTTTACCAGGATAGGTATGCCGGTGAGAAGCTTATTAAGGTTGTCGGAGAAGCTCCGTTAGTTAAGAATATCTCTGGGAAGCACGGGGTGGTATGTTTCTACTTTATTCCATAATTAATAGTTATACTAATGGCCTGTTAGGAGGTTGGTGGATTCGGTGTTCACTCTTCTGGAAAAAGGGTTGTTGTTTGTGCAACGATCGATAACCTGCTTAAAGGAGCTGCAACTCAATGCCTGCAGAACATGAACCTTGCTCTTGGATACAGTGAGTATGAGGGTATTCCCATGGATTAAATGGACAATATAATGGTTCGGTTTAATAAAGCAATGGCATTTCTTGGGGGAGTTCGTTGTTACTTGAGAGCATTTTTTTATCTTTAAGTCTGAGTACCAACTTATGGAATAAAGAAAAGCACCCTTTCTTTTTTTCTTTTTTGTCATGCTAGTTTTTGCACTGGATTTTTTTCCCCCGGGTTTGAGGGTTTGCTGGCTGGTTCGGTGGTGGTGGCTTTTGGGAATTCGGTTTACGGGGATGTATATATCACGAGTCTTGAATGTTTGCTGGCATTTGTCTTCTAAGGTTTTCAGTGATAGTTATTGATACCTATTAGTTATATACATGTAAACAATTTACTTACGAGTGCTGTTCAAAATCAACGACCTCGGATCAGATAACGGAAGGATGGGCGGAATTCAACGCGCATGGGGTGCGGAGTGGGATTGTGGGGAAGCGTGGGGAAGGGTTAGGGCGCAATGCGGGGCCGAGAGTGGTTACGGGTAGCCGAGAGCTCAGTTAACTCCATACCTCCTTTGGCCCGTCCGAACTGCACAGCGTGTCTTTCCCCAACCTGCATTTAAACCTCCCAGAGCCCCATCTCTTCAACAATTGAATTGCATTCTCTTAACGGTATCATTAACCTCTCTCTTATTACACAAACATGTCCCTTAGCGTTAGGTCTTCAAGGGCTCTCCGGAGCTTTCACGTATGCTCAATCTTCAACACTGCGTTTTTCTAAGAAAAGCAGAGCTAATAGATTTTTTGCTTAATCTGCAGCTTTCATCTCCCCTCCGTCCACTGGTTCAGACTAGGAGAGGATATGCATCCGCGCCGGAGAAGGACCTAAAGGAGACACTTAGGGGGGTTATCCCTGAGAAGCGCGAGAAGTTCAAAAAATTCAAGGCCGAGCATGGCCAGAAATCTTTAGGCGAGGTCAAGGTCGAGAACGCTATCGGTGGAATGCGGTTTGTCCCACAGATCACACTAACCCTGTTACATGAAACTAAAGGTGCCGTACAGAGGAATCAAAGGTATGATTTGGGAAGGTTCCGTGCTCGATGCCAACGAAGGCATCCGCTTCCATGGAAAGACGATCAAAGAATGCCAAAACATACTCCCCAAGGGAAAGACTGGGAAGGAAATGCTTCCAGAGGGAATGTTCTGGCTTCTCCTTACCGGACAGGTCCCAACTGAGGGACAGGTTCGGACTCTCAGTAGGACTTTTGCTGAGAATGCGGAACTTCCTGAATTTATTGTAAAGATGATGGATGCTTTCCCAACTACTCTACATCCAATGACGCAGATGAGTATTGCTGTATCAGCCCTGAACCATGATTCAAAGTTTGCTAGAATGTATGAGAAGGGAATGAACAAAGCGGATTACTGGGAACCCACTTTCGATGATACAATCCAGCTACTTGCTAAGCTCCCCACCATCGCCGCGAAGATATACCAGAACACCTATAATGGTGGCGGACCTCTCCCGGGATCTGTTGATCTAACGCAAGACTGGTCATGGAACTTTGCAGCTATGCTTGGGAAATCAGATAGTGAGGGTTTTGTCGATCTTCTACGTCTCTACCTTGCCCTCCATGGCGACCACGAGGGAGGAAACGTTTCAGCACACGCTACACATCTCGTTGGATCTGCCCTGAGTGACCCGTTCCTGTCTTACTCCGCTGGTCTTCAGGGTCTCGCGGGACCTCTCCACGGTCTCGCGGCCCAAGAAGTGCTGAGGTTCGTCCAGAAGATGAAGGCAAAAATCGGAAGCAACTACTCAGACTCTGATGTTAAAGATTATCTGTGGAGTTTGTTGAAGAGTGGCCAAGTCATCCCTGGGTATGGACACGCTGTTCTCCGGAAGCCCGATCCCAGGTTTCAAGCTTTGATGGACTTTGCAGCTTCGAGAAAAGAGGTTTCGGAGGGCGAAGTGTTTAAACTCGTTAAAAAGAATAGCGATATTGCCCCAGGCGTGCTGTTAGAACATGGAAAAACGAAGGTACAGAGATACATTTCCCCCACATTTTTCAAGTGCTAATCTAGCCAATAAGAACCCCCATCCCAACGTCGACTCCGCATCCGGGGTACTCTTCCACCACTACGGTATCAACCAAGACCTTTACTACACTGTAACTTTCGGTGTCTCAAGAGGGTTAGGTCCCTTGGCACAATTGATTTGGGATAGGGCTCTTGGACTTCCGATTGAAAGGCCAAAGAGTTTGAGCATGGAGGCTATGATCAAGTCATTTGGGGGGTAAAGATGCCATTTAGTTTTGATTAGATTTTTTTTTTAAAGCGGTTCCTGTATTTGCTTTTATAGGCTCAATCCTTTTCTAGCCGATACTAAGATAGTAAATATATGAGGTTGAGTCATGATATGTCACTCGGTCGTTGATCCCTGTATTACTGAGTGCAATTATGATTGATGTTATTACTGAACGCAATGGTACCGTACGGGTACCCTCGTACCTTTCCGAGTAGCATAAGCAACAACCGAACTACAAGGTGGTAGCTAGGCCAACCATATTAATGCTAAATATCACATTCGACCACAATAGTACAGTAGTTTAGCCTAGGGGCGGCATATAGTTAATGAATTAACCAACACAATAGCAGCTTAAGTCTGCTGCACCGTTCTTTTATTCCAATTAAGCCTAAATTGGGGAGTGCACTATTCTTGGGTGGTGGTGCATATTTCTATTACATTAAGCTTAAGAGTGACGGTTCATTGGAGATCGGTTCCCTAAAGTTCGAGAATTTATTAAACATGATATCTTGAATCAAGCAGCACCCTCGGATCTTTGTCCCGTGTAAAACGCAAGACCATAGCTTGGAGTTGTAAAGGTGATTGTTGCTCCCTTCTCTATACCGGAAGATGCCATAAGTTAAACATCTTGGATCCATGGAGCTGGTGATAACGAAATATTCACTTGGAGTTACTAACCGAAATGAAAAACATCACCCGGCTTGCCAACGACACTTTTACCAGTCTCATCGCTAATATGGTACTCCCCCTCGATGATAATCTTCATCTCATGGTATGTGTATGTGTATACCAAAGGCTCCCCCTTTTCCAGACGGTACAGACCACAGGTGATTGGCTTTTCGGCGTCCATCTTTTCGCTAGAGAAGATGTCTCCAAGGAATACATTGTTCCCAGAGAGCAACTGGAGTTTGAACTCGGTCTGGGCCTTTTCATAATAGCTGGGGATATGTTAGTTGACCGATGGATCGAGTAGTTTATTTGTTTGCTCGCCCGTGCATATACAAATCGATACTTTAGAGAGAGAGTGACGTGAGAGTATACATGTACTTACTGCATAGGCATTTTGGAAAGTTATTGCCGGGGTTTCTGTGCTGGGGACACTTGAGAGAGTAAGGGTAAGGTATGGATCAAATTCAAACCTAGAGCCCGTAGGGATTAAATATGGGGATCAGATCAAGCCAGGCCTTACCGTGCACGTTTTCATAGACTTGCTCGTAGCTTGATTTGAACACGTAATGAACCCCCCCAAGGTGTAACCATCATCTTGGATAGATTCCGAGATTTGCACCAGAAGACTGAATTTCTCGATCTGCACATGTACGCTTTTGGTAGGCATCCAATGGCAGCACATATCATACGCAGGTTTATAAGTGAGTTCCGGGATGATTACGACTTGAACCCTAACTGAGAACCATATGCATAGATCGACTAGATATTATACAATTATATGTATGCATGTCGCGACGCGTTAAAGATAACGCTATCGGTATCGATAAGGATTGGCAGGGGGTGATAACGGGATAGTTTATCTATATTTGGGGAAATGTTCCCGGGAGCTGTAATTGGGGGATACATACCAGTATGTGCTACATTCGCCCATGAACGTAATATCTACACGCCCATGTAGCTGCTCGCTCTAAATAATATACGGGGCTCATACACGCATTATAAGACCGTACTTCTACTTTTAGGGCCGTAATTCCTTGTTTTCAGCCTTAACTACATGTACTTACATGTACTACGGGTGTAGGGGGAAGTCTGTAGACACCTACTGCTGTTGCGACCACAAGTCCCACTGTAGACTACACCACAGACTTACCCCTACACCCGTAGTCCACCCCCCCCCCCCCATATAACGCGGCGCGGCCCCATTACGTTAATTTTTTTCCCGTGTGGGGCAATTCCGTCGGTGAGGCGGTAAAGCCTCATTTAGCTAAAGCAGACCATTAGCTTAGGCGTTGTGCGTAACTTCACTGCGCCTGATATAAAAAGAAGAAATGCCCTCCCCTGATCATGAAATTCGACATATAACCAATCGACCCAAAGGTGGGGAACAACTGAAGTGCGAGTTTCAGTGATATCATAAAAGCAAGCTGCGTTTTACAACTCCCTCACACACTTACCCCTTCCGACTACCCATCCAAGGATCTACTATGACAACACAGACAAGGAAGAACAATCGCTTTTTGAAACCCCTTTAGAGGAGGAGGGCGGCGGTATATTAAGTCAGGAACCCAAACAAAATCGAATACGCAAAAAATCAAGTATGATGAAAAAGAGCACCAAAGTGAACCCAAACCAAAGTGACCTTTCGTCCCTTTCCTTCCCAAAACCCGAGAATTACGCTAACATTGATTAAGAGGAGAAAATAGTATGCAATAAAAGGCCTATGAAATCAAACCCAGTTGCGCCGATGTAGTCAGAACAGCCGCAAAAACAAGAGATAGATGTAAATATCGGGTACACAGGCGTTTAGCGATATAGCCACTTCGAACAATAATAAACTTATCCAAGTAAAACTTAGGGGGGTTAGCATAAGGTAGGACAGCAAGATATGTGAGTGCTCGAGTGTTGAACTTACCCTCCCAGTTACGGTCCTTCATAACGCTGATCCAATGAAGCTTCCCTCTTACTGTAAACTCATACCCCGGCTCACCTTCTCCATATCCCGTTGTCAGAGATGCAGTACTATTGCCTTCGGCCACCCGATCAGAGGTCGAATACCCCATCATGCGGCGTTTTGGGTGGGGCCCGCTATTTTCGCTGAAACTTGCTCGCGGCCCCCCAAAATAATGGTCAGCAACTTCCGCTCCACCACTAGCACTCCTCTTCGAGCCGGGTACTTCTATGAGAGGCGAATAATATTGGGATGTCGACGGCGGGAGAATTTGCGACCGCTGACGTCCCAATTCAAAAGAATCGCGGCGACTCCAAACTTCTTTCACGACCTCCCACGCCTTGTCGATATTGCCGATCCACATAAGCTTACACATATTATCCCATCTACTGTTAACCCAAGCCCGCTCCTTGCCTACTGCTTCGCACCCGGCGGCAAGAAGTGGGTATATGTGAACGATGCAACTTCTAGACTTCATGGGGATTGTTGCGATGGCCAGCATTACTTTCTTTGCTAATTCATGGGCAGTTAGGGATGGCAACTCTGGCACAGCTTGGTGGAGGTAGAGGAGCGTGGCATATTTGTAGGCCTCTGCAGTTTTGACGCAGTGCTCTACGTCGCTGAGCGGATCTTCAGGTTCCTCGTAGTATTGCTCTGGGACCCACCTCTCCAACTGTGCCTTGATGTCCATGGCCTCATTAATAACGAGGGATGAGTTCTTATCAGTCTTTCGTACTTTCTGTACAAGGCTTGCAACGCGCCCAATCAATGGAAATAAGGTCGCTGCGCAGCCCAGTAAAGGATCAACTTGATTAGTGTGGAACAACGGCCCATGCACTAAGGTCTGGACACAATTGTCATCTTCTGAAGTGAGCCGGGCCAAAACGTCAAGATAAACCCAAACGTTATACAAAAACGAGAACATTTTCTTAGATTGGGCGCTAGACTCAGAGGTTTGGAATTTAGCCAGAGCCTGATTTACTAATTCTTTTGCACCTCGCAGGTGCTCTGTGCCACTGGATGTGTGACGGTCAAAAGCTTCAGAAAAAGCCAATACTAACGTTGTAGCCAATGCTGCATCGTTTCTTATTGTGCCTTTGCTAAAGCCCTGAGCTAATGATGTAGCCGATAGACGCATATGCTCTATTCCCTCTACACGGAGAGATGGTCGATCTCTCGACATGTGGAAAGCGGTCATAGAAGCAATTGCATGGTAAAGCGCTGGCGACTGTGTGGCTAGGGGCCAGATCATTGTTCGCCATGGATTCTCTGTTGGACCATCCTTTACAGACATGATACCACAAGTGTTTTTATCGAAATGCAGAAGAAGCATCTCTGGAGCATTGAAGTCAAAGGTAGGACGACGGAATATGTCACGAACGCTAGTAGAGGATTCTCGTGAGGACTGAGAGCTTGTTGAATGCGTTGAAAATACCGAGGGCGAAGGTGAGCAGCGGCGTCTCACTAGCCAGTCACTGGAAATTTCTGTGCGAACTATATCAACAACCTCGTCCTCGTTATCGACAGCCTCTCCTTTGATCGTGGGGATTCCGGCATCGTCCGAAACCACTGAGCTGTAAAAGCGTTGTCTATGATCGTCCTCTAATCCATCGTCCCCCACACCCTCCCCCTCCCCCTCCTCCTCCTCCTCTTTATTAGTCGTAAAATTAGGATCAATTTGACCTCTTAGAGGATTAATATAAACTGGCGAGGTTATAGTCTCGCGTAGAAGGCCAGTGTCTTGAACTAGCTCGGGGAAGATTCCGTGAATATTGTTCCTGCCACCCACAAAAACCGGAACGACTTCAGCAGGAACAAATGATGGGAACCCAACACTAGACTGAGAATGACTTGTACGTAGATAGGTAGATTCGGGTGGTGATGGGACTTGAAATTGCGATGACTGGGGTGATAAGAATGACACTCTAGCCTCGAGGCTATTATTTGGTTGTGGTGAATTTGGCGAAAGCGGAGAGAACTGGCGAGAAGATGAAAACTGTACCTGATACGGGGATGGTGAGGGAGTTTCATAATTTGGTTGGTTGGGGGACCGTTGGGGGGGATTTGTGGTAGTTGTAAAGGGCTGATCTAAAAAGGCCGTGCCCGATAAAGGTGGAGGAGGTGGATTCCTCTTAGGTTTTGCCACCCCATTGGCAGTACCTATAAAGTACATATTAGCTAATGTCCTCAGTAATGACTACATGTGCATACTTTTTCGTGATGATTTTGGAGCTTTGCCGACAAGGGCAGACTCTTCAAATGGTCTCCACTTAAAGTCCTTTTTGTAGCCCCCACAAGGAACACCTCTTTTCTGACCTTTCTCATGTTAGTTCATTGAATTACTTACCGCGGAGGCCCTAGCGGGTTGAGGGGCCGAATAACATACATTGGTGGCAGGTAGGTTTTGACTCGTCGCACTTTAATCGCTTTGCCTTACATGTAACGCAACCTAAGAAAATATTAGAATTGGTACTGTTGGATCGACTCGAGTCTCTATTTATTGGTAGGCGATATTCGATTTGAATACAGGAAGACAGTAGTATTCCCCTTACCATTTCGGCTTTTTGATTGCTTGGGCTTCGCTGGTGCTGTACCCAAGCTATCGGGTGATGACCCCATATCCTTTAAGGAGGTAGCTGGGATTTCCATGGGCAGAATGTTTATCAGGAAAATTTTTTGAAGCCTCGCGTATTGTTTCCTATCTCCTACCAAAAAGTATTACTGCTTTGGTTGGTAGGGTGTTTCGAATATTGTATGCCCCCCCCCCTCTGACCTATAGGTATTTCTTACTTTATTTGTATTTTATAATTGTTTCTGATATGCTGGATTCTGGAAAGAACTCAACCTATAGAGCGCGCGTGACGATGATAGTTAACGTAGCGCCCAACAGCTCGTTCCACTGTTTTAAACAACTTTGTAGTGGCAATAGCCTGGGTTGCTGCTTGAATATGTATTGCTCTTGTCACCCGACTACAAGCCACTACCCGAATATTTTAAAAGTAGTTTCGGTTCGTATCAGTTCGCGTGGTGTTCCGGTGTCGTCGTAATCGGTGAAGTAGGCTGCTGCCTTCCGGTCGTCAGGCTTGTAATCAAAGGGGTGGTTGCAATGGGGTGGTTGAACAGGAGATGATGAGAAAGCAACGACGGTTGGGCGCAAGATAACGAGTGGGATGGGATGAGGATGAAGAAGAAGGAAGTGTATGACGATAGTGAAACCAAGCTAAAGGAGAGGGAGAACCGAGTAGCGAGAGATGCGAAATCACTCAAGCTAGAAGAACTGTAATGTAGGAGGTTGAGAAAGCTTGAGAGAAGAGTCAATTGCGACACTAGCTGAGTTTGGACGAAGACAAATAATTTGAGAAACACAGGCGAGAGAGAGCTGAGCTATGACCAGATGTGTGGCCGCTCGCTTTTTTAGCCCTTGTAAAGAGTGGGGTCTCCTTTGTTCTGGTCGTCAAACTGTCACTCAGCTCAGACACCTAGACATCGGGGAGTGTCTTTAATTCTCCTGCGGGCCCAATTCGATACTTCACTTCACCACGGGGAAGCAGCCACACAGCACCCTGTTACACAATGCAGCGTTGAGCATGCTGCACAGCTCAGACAGTGGGACCCGGGAAGCGATTTGCTTGTTTGAAAAGTGCACAAGGTTGTGGACTTTGGTGTACTCTCTGGATGCTTGATAGATGATAGGTCTGGTCTGGGTAGAGTACTCTTGGGTATTGTGTATAGATACATGTATTTTAGCAGGGTTTCCCGTAAGAGATAGAAATTGGGCCCCAATGTTGGGAGATGTAACTCAATAATGGAAGAAGCCGGTTGTGCATGTCGTTGATGCGGCTTCTTTATCCGTGCGCATTAAGTAGCGTCGGTATGCCGAAAAGTTATTTTTGGTATTGAACCCAATACTATAATTGATATTAGTGCCTAGCCTCTTAAGTATCGTGCCTACTACGGCCCCTGACTAAGTTATCTGGTGTTATTTGTATGTAGGCATGTCACAACAAGTTGCTCGGGGCAGGCAATAGGAATCTGGAAATGACTTTCAAACGGTAACAGCCTCTGATTTGCGACTAGTAAAAAACTACACTAAATTGGGCCCTGCTTTGCAGCTTGCATTTCCAGGTTCTTATTTCCGGCCCTCTAATATCCGCCTACATGTACCTACATGAAGTAGTTACAGTAAGATGGGATGATATGCATGAGGCAAGCCTGCATCGGTGCTTAAATTATACGGGGGTCACTCCGCAACATAGGTCTATGGCCTGGGTATGCTGGTGGAACACACAGATATGAAGGCGTCCCACCTCTTTTTTATGGCCTTGCTCTCTTAGATGGTTATAATCATATATATATGCATCTACATATGAAGTATGTGTGTGTGCCTTCTTTACTTGCTTTGCCTCCACAAGGGTTCGCAGTTGCAAGGGCATGATAGCTAGGCCGTGAAATTGCAATTGTGTTTAAAGTACAATCGCAACATGTCGACATTAACCCTTCAGAGCTCTGTTTTGAAGTTAGGATGTCTGATTTCCTAAAACAAACGTTAACCTAGAGAATACATGTGCAAGTATCCCCTGAGTTCATAATGTTATTGTATACACAGTATCCCGAGTAAAGTACTTACATATGTACATGTAGTTGTCACAGGTTCGACGACGATAGGGTTATAGTCCTATATAATTTGTATGGCCGATCTCGATATGAGACTTTGCGCAGATGGAGCCAGCTCTATATTAAATTCGATTATCTGATTGGCAGGCTTTGGGATCGGCGCGAATCAAGTTACCGAAAAATGGAGCTGGCCCCATTTGCGCAAAGTCTCCAATATCTGGTTGCCCGTCTGCTTTCTGAAAAAATAGAGTGATCTACATATGTAGTTAAGTGCCTGGTAATTCGTTGCGGCATGGGGAATAAGTGCGCTTGATTACATGTACTTCACTAATCAAGACCCCGTTTGATCTCCATACATCTCCCTAATTTCAAACGTATATGTAAGTATTTACAACCAATCTCGTATTTACAGCCGATAAAAACTAGATCGCTTCAGCTAGTTTACATGTAACATGTTTCGCAAGTAATGGCTCTGCGGTCTGAGCCTGACACTGGTATCAATGTGATCTCCGTTTTCGAGTTAACGTAGCACATGTACGTCACACTGCGACATAATACAATCCAAACGGGTTAGTTGATTGGTAATGGTTCATGGATATATATATTATTCATAGATGGGGATCTAGGAGTTACAGTCGTTCACCGTCGCTTGACGAATACCGCCAGTTGACGAACAGGGGACTTTAGGCCAATAGGAATTAAAAGGACTGGAGATCTCGCAGGTTGGCTGTTGCTTGACTGTTTCTTGCCATACTTGGAATCCCTGTTCGTCAACTGGTAGTATCCGTGAAAGACTGTAGGTACTCCGGTGTGAAGGGTAAGTGAGTAGAACGCGGCGGTGCGGTTTGCGTTGCTCACTTACCGTAGTATGCACCTACACGTTGAGCCAAAACCTGATTGACCATGGCTATGGTAATCTAGGGCAGGAGGGTTTAAAAAGCATACATTAAACCCGGGTCAGACGCGTATAGTAATATAAAGGACTGAGACATACATCAAGCCCGACGAATCCTGGCATGATTCAATCTTCAACTTTGTGCCATTATACTTCACTCAAAAGATTAAAAACCGGATACACTTGATTGTTGGTAAACATTTCAATCGTCGATTCACGGCTTAATGCGTTTCAATTATACCTTCTTTAATCACTGACATACCCACGAATTCTTTTGTCAAACGTGACCGGTCTTTGTGTCTATGTTGTTGCTTTCCTCATTAGTAAGCGAATTCTATTTCAGACTCTGAATAGAAACATGCTCGTCTTTGGTCATCCTTTTAGTCATTGGTTTTTGAGACAGGGGAATAGAACGCTATATAACGGAGTTAAATGTAATATCGGATTTTGTGGGGAAAACAGTCGAGACTAGCCTCGAGATATCTGTGAATGCATGTAGTCTTGTCTCTTGGCTTGTTGCGTCCCGGGTTCCGTCTTGTTTTGTCCCAAGTTTCGAGTTTCGGGGAAATGTTTCGAGATATGTACATGTTGACTAGTGCTCATCATTATTATCATCTAGCAAGCTAGATCTCTACGCCTATATACGTATATGCGCGCGCATTAATATTAGCGGTGAAGGGGTGTGGCGTCGAAAATCATGATGTGCGCTGCTCACTCTCTAATGCTAGCTATAGTTGATAGGGGTCCCTACTAAGAATTACCTGGCCATTTGTGCCGCGCCTGGCCAGGGTTTTATAGTGTAGATACGCGTATAAGTACAGCAATGAGAATTTGATGCATGGTGCTAGAAGAGGGAAAGGGGGTAATTCCCAGAATAAAGGGTACGCTGGTTATCATAAGGTACATCCCCCTTGATACTAAAGCCTACATGTATATATGGCCATGTCGAACTTTTGTCTTAGCTCCGCATTTACTTGGGACTTGAATTTCACCGTCCCGCTTAGCATAAGCGTAACTTGGCGTTACCGCTGTTGGCGCGGGCGAGTGATGTCCTGTGATCTTAATGCGATATGCACCGAGCAACACAGTCGGTCGGCACTACATACATGTAGCAAAAATTCAACGATGGGGGCTACATGTAGCTAATCTATAGGAGTTAAATGTACAAGCTACACGCTATAGGTATAAGAAGCCATACGACTTTTTGTAGTGTGTATGCGTGGTAGATACTGGCTTAGCAGTTTTATGTTTATTCATCATTTTATGGTTCGAAGGGTAAATATGTCAAAAGTAATTTTATCAACGTGGTAGTAAATTTTTTACTACCGGTGGTATAAGCACTGAATTTCAGTCTTTGTCCTGCTGATATATACTTATGAAAGTTTCCCACCGGTGAAATACCTGCCGCTGGTAGTGGTGAAATTTCCTACCGGTGGGCAAAGTTCATATATATATATATTAGCATAATATAGCCCCTTTTTGCCAAAGGGTCTGTGCTTTTATCATCAATCCTTTAGATGATAGGGAGGTTGCATACAGGGGCTCATCTAAATCGACGAGATGTACCCAACCATGGCTAGCTAGGAGCGCATATATCGGTAGTATATCCAGCTTCTTGGGATAGCCCTAATCAACTTAGCCTCGTGATAACAGTCATACTAATCCTCAACCTGTTAGGTGACCGGGTTTCAATTCTCTCTATAGTTACTTCTATAGCTTCATGCGTCCTAAATTGCCTTTTAATGACCGGCCAATATATCCAGGCCCTATATTATCAAGTCGTGTTAGTGACCCGAGGTCTTGAGGGCTGGATTCCACCTTACCGACCGTACAGGCCTAGGCTCTTAAGCTTACTTCAAATCATGGCTCCACGAACGGCCTATATTGATCCAAGCTCTACAATTTAGTGTGGAAAATATTAATGGCCCACGATCCCAATGGCCTGTCATGTATTCGTGGCGCGCCCGATCATCCTTCCCTCTGACTATTCCCGCATCAATTACTTTCATATGTATATGGGACCTATTGAACTTGGTATATACGCAGCCTGTAAAGAAATCAAAGGGGTGGGCCAAGATGATACGGTGAGCGGTTCAAAGTCGAAGCTGGTGGGGCTTAATTTATTAAAGTTGTTTCCCGCAAACACCACGGCGCGCACTGAACATTACCATGGTAAGCGGACTCTTATTAATAACCATATACATGTATGTATGTAAAGTACCCCTGGAAATATCTATCTCACCACTAAATGTATGTGGATATAACCGGAGGCTCTAATTACACCACCCACTTCATAAATTATTGCTTGGGGATGATCGAAATACAACGGAGCCGGGGGTATATAGTACATGTATTCAATACTACGTCTAAACGGGTACTAAAATTTGTTACGTTTTCTTGTTTCTTTCTATCTTTCTTTTTCGAGGGAAGTTGAATTCCCGGAGCATATAAACACCACCAGCCCACCAAACACAGGGCTGCCCTTAACCGAAACTCATCTAGCAATTACTAACTTTTACCTTAGGTAACACCATACCCAAGGGCATACTCATAAACAGTAAAACCCATTAAACTGAATAAAAACACACCTAACCCCAAAGCCCAGACATATATTTGTTGAAAGAAATATTAAGCTGCCAGGAAAGAAAGAAGAAGCCGGGAATTAGTTACTGGCCTGTGGGATGTTATGTGTGAGATGCCCGGCATCTACAACCCGCTCGTCCTTTGACCGGAATGTGCGGTGGCCTCGAAGGAACCAATATCCAATTACGAAGGCGAAAACAACTCCATAAACAGCGGAGACATAGTTCATGGCTGTAAGATAGTGTTAATATCCTCAACAAAAAACAGTCATAGGGTTACAGGTAACTTACACCCAGCTGTAACAGGCTTTCCATATGGTAACGAGTACATAACAAGTGTGAATAGTGTCCATACAAGAGTGACGATATTGGCTGTGAGACCTAATCCGCCGAGCCAAAAGGGACCGTGTTTAATGTTGTTACGGCCCTTCATGAGAAGAAGGACAATGGGAATGGCATAAGAAATATACAAAAGGACGATACAAGCGGTAACCATACTGTTTGGGCAATCTATTGTTAGTAATGTATATCGCTACAGGTTTTGAGCCTTAGGTTACCTGTTGAATGCAGTGGTCGATCCAATATATAGAAGGCCTAGTAAGGCTACGACGAAGCAGCTCATACTGTGCGCATAAAATGGGATACCCATTTTTGGGTGCACCTGAGACCAGAAACGCGAGCCTGGCAGGCCTCTATCGCGAGCAAACGACCAGCATAGCCTAGCCTGCCAGGTATGGCAAGCAATCTGACACCCCAACCCAGTGAAGCAGACCATAAATTCCAAAAATGTCGCCCCGGCTTTTGACTCTGTGGCCTGATAGTATAGCTCTAGAATTGGGACAAGAGTGCTCGAAAAAACAAGCTCATCTAGGTTATTCATAGAAAAGAACATGGAGATGGAGTAAATGAAGGCAGTGGAGAAACCGATTGCAACTGTGCCCATAATAGCAAAGGGAATATTACGCTCAGGCCTGGGGACTTCTTCAGCCAAGTGAGTCGCCGAATCCAGACATGCAAAAGACCAGTTTGGATTAATCAATCCTACAATGAAAGCAATCGCATTTGATTCCCATCCAGTATTGTTGACAAAGTTCGCAAATACGAATCTGGCATTTTGTTTCGGGGAGGATGTTGCAAGCACTGTGATTGTGATGGTAATCATGGACACAAGTGAAACGTAAAGGAAGAAGCTGCCAATTGCAGGAAGTGCTTTCCCCCAACAGTTAAAAAGCCAAGCGAAGAGATTGAAAATTTGGTAGGCGATGAAAACCATCCATCTTTCGATCACTCTATAAATTTGTATTAGGTATACAATAACGTTTTAAAAGTAGATTCCTGGGGGTTACACACAGGTTTGGGTGGTTCAACTGAATCATTCCCATTAAGGCACTTCCAATTGCTAATGCAACACTTGCGCATGTAAACAGACTTCCAGCATATCCAATAGCTCCAGTTGTGTAGGCAAGAAATTTTGCGTACTTCTTAGGAGCCAGTTCGCTGGCCCAGAAGTATTGGCCTCCAGAATTTGGCATAGCGCTGACCAATTCCGATAGCGAAATTGCAACACAGCCATTGATAATTGCGATGATAATAATACCATAAACTGTAACGATAGGGCCACCGGATGAGATTCCAGTAACCAGGGAAGCAGAAATCCCAAACCATGAGTTTGTAAGTGCAAAGCTCACTGTCACAACGATCATTAGAGCAGTTTAGGAAAGGGGAGCTGGGAATTCACCTCCGAGTAGTGTCCATTTACTGAAGCCTCGCTCCATCTCTTGAGTATAGCCCATCTCTGCTAATCTTGCAGCATCTGTGTCTATGGTCAATTTATCCCGACTCGCATCAGCGGATTTGGTGTCGGTTTGGGGGAGGTCATCTCCCTGATAAGGAGGAGCGTTCATGATCTTGAATTTCGAGACGAAACGCCAACAAAGTGTACTGATAAGATAAAACCCCGAGTTTTGTTTTCTCAAGTTAATTTCTGTAAAGATAGGCTACCGAGTGTTCCTATGTGGAGGTCGCGCTTTGGGGCACCGAGCGACGATCTGTTGACTGTAGAATTTTGTAGTTTGTCTTGTACACGGGAAAGGGTTCAACTTATCAACTTTTGCTCCCCCACTAGTCCGCGGTACTAAACTGGGTAGCATGTGTTGAAGTGGGACAAGACTAGGAAGTGTGACCAGGGGCCAATTGTTGAGATGAAAACCTAACACGCTTTCCTTTTCTCAGCTAGGTT
Source organism: Morchella sp. 2016-103 (assembly GCA_024713925.1). NCBI lineage: Eukaryota > Fungi > Ascomycota > Pezizomycetes > Pezizales > Morchellaceae > Morchella > Morchella sp. 2016-103. Next base: position 1,769,795 of record JAMGZF010000002.1, read on the forward strand.
TGGGGCTAAAGTGAAAAAACAGCCTCGCGAGTCGCAACTTCACGGCGCCTCTCACGATAGGACTTAACTCCATGTACTTCTCTTTGCTTATCAAGTACCGATTCTAAGCTTTGTAGCATGTGAAAAATGCATAGCTCTAGATCTCACTACATGTAAGTATGTAGCTTCTAGGTATCATAATAATAAGCTGTGTATACTAGCTACGTATACATGTATATAGGATCAGTTGCTTGTACAATAGAGCACTCTGGCTAACCTACGTACATCTCTACAATACCTACATAATTTTTAATTGGTACATTCATGTACTAAACCCCAACAAGCTAGGTGAGAGAGCGCCAATTTGAATTTCGAAGGCGATATGAAGCTGTAAGATTATCCAATGGCTAACACCCCCCGAATGTTTTAAAATCAGAAGATGTTTCCTGCTTGAAGGGGCGCAACACCTAGAGATGCACTATATATGTGCATTTACATTAAGTACGAGCACTTACATTGGTCTTCATACTCGCCAGCAGGATCATGTGAGAGTATCAGGCGAGTTTCATCCTTGAGAAACATATCACGCGAGCTATCATGAAATCTTTCCAAGATAGGAACGTGTGGTCTACTGTAGATATAAAAAAAAAAGCAATCCCCGCGCGTATGTTCTTGGTTTGATTATGATAAGACAACTACTTGAAATCTTTTATAATTACCTGTAGTCTTACTCTAGCCCGGGTCTAAAGATTAGATACTGTGTATTGGTGTGCGGGGTTTTATGGACCCTCAAATATCAAATTTCTTGGTAGTCCAAACGTGTTATATATCAATTTGGTGTTGTGCATAAGCGAGAGCCTCCCTAACAGGCTTATCCGTCTTTGAATTTTATAAATCTACAACTTCATCCTTGCACGGAAAGTTGTCCACAACTTGGAAACACGCTCTGTAAAAAAATGAAAATATCCACGCAGTATCTGTAGATATATTGTACCCTCAACAAGCTTCAGCATTACTTCGAGAGTGCCGGTGTATCGGCGAACAAATATTGTTGCATCCTTTCCCGTGCGTTAGTGAGACTTGATCAGGCCTAAAAAGGTAAGGGTCCATATTTACCCATCCGGATATCTTCCGCCGGGAAGGTTATCTACGATCTTGCTTGCGTCACGAATTTCTTTAATCTCTTCTGGAGTTAAAGTTACGTGAACAGCCGCCATGTTCTCATCGAGGTACTTAGTCTTCGTGGTTCTAGTACTAATTATCAGCGGTTTTTTCTATTTAAAAACATAAAGAATATATGCGTACCCAGGAATAGGAATGATATTATCACCCTGTGCGAGCAACCAGGCAAGAGTGGCTTGTCCAGCAGTAATTCCCTTTTTCTTTCCAATCTCAGTTATCTTATCAACGAGCTCCAGAATCTTAGGGAAGTTCTCGGGGGAGAAACGGGGGATCTACGCAAGAAATATTAGTAAATCAAGACAAAACGTGATATCCTGGGTGAGGCATGTATAGACAGAATTCATGATAACATAGGAGTCTTAGTTGAGGAAATAGGGGAAAGATATTGGCAGAGGGGTGCCGGGTATCCGACTGATGTATGGCAGTGGTTTGGAATAGCGATACTAGCTCTTTGACATGTGTTCATCGCTAGAGGCTCTCTCACCTGTTTTCTGAAATCATCATCGTCGAGGTCATCGAAGCTTCTATAGGCGCCAGTCAAGATCCCTCGTCCTAGAGGACTGTAGGCAACCACAGTGACGCCCAACTCGCGGCAGGCCTGTACAAGACCAACTTCTTCGCTTTGGGCGTCAAGGAAGAAAGGTGAGTACTCGACCTGAACCGCGGCAATTGGGTGAACAGCGTAAGCTCGGCGCAGCGTATCAGCGCTGCATTCAGAAAGACCAATGTGTTTCACTTTTCCTTCTCTGTAAAAAGATATTAGAACGTTTATTTGTATATAAGGGGGTTATGGCAGTATACATACTTGACAAGCTCGGCCATTGCTCCAACAGTTACTTCAATGGGGACACTTATATCCGCACTGCATACGCCACAAGTTAACTAAAACTGTTATAAAAAATTGGAGAATATATGCTGACCGATGTAGGTAGTAAAGATCGATTGTCTCAATACCAAGTCTCTTCAAAGAACTTTCGCAACGTTCTCTCACAAATTCCGAATCGCCACGGATACCTTCAATACCGCCAGAAAATCCGAATTTTGTTGCCAAAAAGATTTGGTCCCTCTTTCCGGTGCGCTTGAACCACTTTCCAAGCAATTCCTCAGAGTCTTTGTATACATCGGCGGTGTCCCAGTTTGTTGCGCCAATCTTGAGGGCGTGATCCAAAACCTCGAAACGCTCTTCATCAGATTTTACGGCACCATAGAAAGCGCTAAGACCCTTTATGAGGTCAGTAAAGGAACATAATCAAAGGTGGAGGCGCGGTCATTACCATTGTACCGAATCCGATAGCAGGTACTTGAGGGCCATTCTTGCCCATTCGTCTAGTTGGAATTGACATTGTGTTTTTGTTAATTTTGAAACTTGGAAGGAGTCTTTGACGTTATTGTGGATCTTTTGTTAAAGCCTGTGATGATTGCAATTGAAGGTAAATTCAGGGAGAAAATGGTCAGTTTTATATCAATCTTGAGGCTAATGAAAGTAGTTCGCCATCGTGATGACATTTGGAGATACTGGAATTTACACTCTTTAGACGGACCGATTTCTGAGCTCTCGGAGTTAAAGCTTAACCTAAGGATGCCGGGGTCTTACTGTGGTAAGGCTTTTGCGCAATGGTGGTCTTGGCAACCGTTGATGCGTTAACGGCTTTAGTGTCTGATGGTAGAACTGAGTGTGTTGTATGCCTACATGTAAAGTAATCACTCATGCTTATGGCCGATAGAGGTGAAGCGAGCGCGCACGTCGAAAGTTGCGGCCCCGGACTATTATACATGAACTCCATTAGACGTTGCTTGATTATCAGGGCCTGTTCGTGAGCCACCTAAAATGGAGTTATGGGGGCTGTTCTGATGGGAACTGCTCCTGGGAAATGGCCTATTTTGCGGGTCCTGGGACAACGTTAACTCCATCGAAATAGAGCTTTCTAATAAGCAACTAGGACCTGTTTTCTACTAAGCCGGCTCCCAAACGGGCCGTAAGCGAGTTATGGTGTCGTTTCGTCTCACTTATTTCGTCGCCCGACTAATCGGGTATTGCCAGTGATTACTACATATACATGTAGTATACTGCATCCCATTTTTTGTATTAGGTACTCAGTCGATCGTTAATTAAAAAGTCGGAATTTTTGATAAGTGTTACGTTTGGTTGCAACGATATCCGGCGGCTTGGTTAACGCGTGAGTATATCTAAATAGTATAAGCTTCCTCGTTGTAATCACGAAGCATTTTTATTGGTTAGAACTGCATACTATACTATACCGTAAACAGACAAAGAACTACTCCCGGGAGAGAGCAGCGCCGGGAAGGGAGCTGTTATGGCTAGTGACATGGAAGGGCAAACACTCACAGCCAGATATAACTGCTATATAAGCTCATATACCACCCTTGAACCCTCAAGAACTCGAGAAACAAGACAACCACTTTTATGATAGATCAACCTAAATAGATTGGACAGTATATATAGTTACTCCTCTCCTAGCTAATATAAATCTATGTAGACAAACAGATAGATATCCAAGTCAGAATGGGTATCTCATTTACTGACCACAGCGGGCGGCCGGGGGCCGCACTGCACTTGTATATATATATGGTAGTCAAATTTTACGTAACAGGGTAGTTTACTACTCCTTGATTGATGATGGCTCTAAGAAGTAGGGAATAAATATTCTATTACTAAATAACGCACGAGAACAGGGTATTCTTAGCGTATTGACTGGCAGTGATCCCACCCCATTTTTGGTACTGTATGTAATTAATTTGCGGATGGATAAGCTATAACTGAGAGGATTCATATATACGCATATACACTTGGGCTGTACATTAGTAAGTACATACATGTACTTACAGATAATCAGATAATCATGGTTGCTGACGACATGACAGCTTAGTTAGGGCGCATCAGTAAGGAACTTACTAGCTAGATGTAGGCGCTGGGCGGTATCAAAAGCAGTAGTACAGCCGCGTCCGCAAATTTTTGGCACCCCTAGTCTCGAAGCTCATGAGTTCAAACCATGATATAAACAACTAGATAATTATAAGAGTGACTACAATGACAATTTATAGTTACATATCTCTATACTGCCGTCTACCACAACCCTTCGCAACCCTACCTTTCGATGAAGGGACCGAAATATTTGCATCACTTTTCGAACATCTTGGGTAAATGAGCGAGGCTCTTCTGATTGGTCAATAATCAGGTGTGTACTTCCATCATAAGCAGAGAAGCCTATCATAACTCCACCCTCTTGAAAGTCCATCGCTACTGAACTTCCAGCGGTTGGAGGGAACGATACCTCTATATAGTTGGCTAACAAATGCCCTCCATCCACAAGATAATTCCTGTCACTAAATACGATTAAGAAGCTGCGTGAGGTACGAGCCTTGGCACCGGAGTGTTTGGCTGGGCACGAGACCGTATATAAGTAACTGCCCCTGAAATTAAAGTACACATCACATCATTCTTGAATTTAATTACCGCACTCATTATCACTTTCTATCGCGTGTTTAACTGGTGAGGGCGAGTGTTCAATATATCCGGAGCCCTAGGCCGGTTGATAGCGGCAGGTACTAGTACTTCCTACCCGGATAGAGTTTTGAAAGGAGAGCTATTTTATCTGGAGGTCTCTAAGACGAAGGTGAAGCTCGTATCCGTAGTCGTATTAACAAAAGGAACACTTGGCATAAGGCCTGTATTTGTGGGCCGGTATGAGTAGCACCGAAGTTTGACGCAGGAAAACATGAAATTCGAAAAGAATGATACATCACGCAGCTAGTAATAATCCCGAGTATTCCGGGTAAATACTAGTGATACATTGTTCTGTGGGTCATGTAACCCAATGTTGGCGTGGAGCCTTCAGAATTTGGTGCACACAGTACTACGTCAATACGCAAAGAATACGGCATTGTTGTAGTACTCTTCATGTAATATACGCCGGTTTAATTCAGTATTCGTAGTGATTGAAACCCGTTTTTTCATACTGTAGCCTTTTAGAATTGTTGGCATTGCTAGTGGTTCCTAGGTCCTCCACCCAATCGTAGTTAATTGCACCATGGCTACGCCGGGTGATAAAAAACAAATGGGGAAATAGTAATAGAAAGTGCGGTGATTTATCAGAAGAATATACGTTACCTTGCCTTGGTCCGAGAATGCTGGTGGAGACGTAACGTAATGGTGAAACCTTTGACCGGCCTCGTTGTCTGTACCACTCCCGTAATCGAGTGATATTCTGTGCAATTTAAATTAAACCTCAGATACATGGAGTAAACCAGCCTGAAGGCGGATTGAAAATACCCCCCCACAACACGATGATCGTTTCCCAGCTTGTCTATAGGTTTCTGCAGCACGCAGAATGTGCGTGCATGCAAAAACAAAGACAACTTCCTGTGCGTGCGATCGATCGCAAGCTGTTAAACTGTAAATTATCCAATATCCGGCCGGCCTCCATCAGTGGCTTCGCACAATACATGGCCCACTACCTCTAGAATAAGAAGGTAATAGTTTGTCTGAATATGCTGTCGGAATACTAGTATTTTCAATGATTTGTGTAGGCGCGCGCTCTAATAGCCCGATAAATGTGTATTTTATGCCTTTTCCCATACAAAGGGAATCGGTAAATGAACTAGGAGATGCATTTGCATGTGATGTCTGATGTAAATGTATCAACAGATGCCTTTACATACACTTACCCACACTCCGTCCGCACCGGCGCTAGTAATTTAAACTTTAAGCTCCGGTTAAGACCTCCTGTCCCGCCATTATAGACAAGCCCCGGTAGTGTAGTGGTTATCACGCCTAGAAACTCAGCACGTAGTGACAGAGCTGTGAGGGAAACTCGGGTTCGAATCCCAATCGAGGCATTATTTTTTGTTTTTTTATTGTTTCGTGCCTCCCCTTTATCAATACAGTCAAATCTCGCTGAGTTACTAGTAAATAATTTGTATCAAAATGATGGTATAGTAGTTATAAATAAGCATTCTCTAAATGTTAAATAGTCTAGGTTCAGTTCCTGATGCAGCAGGTTTTTTGAATATTTTTTTATTTCCAGGGCTAGGGTTTTGGTAGTTGGGAAATGTGTATGTTAAGTCGTCCAATTTCCCTAATTACACATTTCCTGATTCATTTACACACACATTTACATGATTCATTTCCCGGGCTATTAGAGGCGTCGACAGAAAGTAATCGGAAACATGGTAGACCAACGCACGTGCTAGTACAAGGTCATGTGCTCTAGGGCTCGAGCACGTATGTGTAAGATCAATACAGTACTAAAAAAGCGGGTGTATCTAGTACCTTATCTGCCAGGATACCATGATACTCCGGTATTGCTATGGTAGAATGGCCGAAATTCCGATTTAATTCGGAAGTTTTTCACGATACCGTATTGCTATGGTACCTACTACATCCCCTTTTTGGTACTGTAATTGTGACTTGAGCCATTACCTCCACATAGTCAAATACATGGTTTCGGCCGAATGTATAGTACTAACGTGGGATACTTAGTGCAGCCATAGGTCAGCTGAAAGTAATTTATAAAGTAAGGAATTCCCCGTAAAGGTATCGATTGGTTACTGGATAAAGTTTTATTATACCCGACCCAAGATTCGCAACTTTAACGTCCTGCCGATACCCTTGTCAAGATTCTAGACGCGGACCTACCCGTCGAGTAATCTACTCTAGAATAAAACGGAAATCAGCCGTAATGCATGCAATGCAGGTATATATAGGAAACTATACGTAAGGTACACAGAGGATTAGGAAAACGTGTGAAGTTTCCCCAAACTCTGGGTTAGTATGGCCAGGGCTAATTATATCTCGACTGTATAAATCCTTTCCTTGGGGTTTCGGCATTAGAGCCCGCAAAACAGCATGACACGGAACAAAAATCCAACTTGACTAACAGCATAACATCCCCAAAGCCCATTTTTCTATCCTACTTGGCTAACATACAGTGCACGAGCTAACTGGAGATTTTATTGTAGGTACATGCATTTCTATAAGACTGTAGACAGGCATCTAGAAAAATTATTTTGTTGACCTTACTGCAATAGTGATGATTGTCAGTGGCCTGGAACCACTCCCGGAATCTCCGTGGAAAGACAGGTCTGTGGTCCGTGTTGCGAAGCTTTCGGCGCTCAGTCTATCGGCAATCCTGCCTAAGTAATCTCTTTAACCTCTATTTGGTCAGAGACCTAGTGGAGATGCTAGGCCCAGGCCCGGATAAAGAGGGTTAAATTCAATACTCTGGGATTCTGATATCTCGATCTACCATAATATACTTAGCATACATATCGTTTATGGGGCTGGGTAGAAACAAGACTTTATTTGTGGGGTATTTCAAACATGTGGTCCTTAGTTTTTCCCCTTAAATCTCCGATTTGTAGTAGGAAAGCCAATTTGGGAGCCCCTGAATAGGCTAATTGGAGCTTGAGTTATATAGGCGCTAGCTGATATCCCCATCTGTGAAACTGCAGACGGCCCTATACTATACTAAACAGCTACCTTCCACGCCGTATATATGAGCCTTCAGAATGGGGCCCGGAAACCATTTGAAAGTGTGGGGAAGTTTTGCCAAAATGCGGACCGCCCGGAGTATTTCTAGCCATATGCTATGCACTTTTAATTTTATAAATAGGCTAATTCGGAGAATTAGTGATGATCATTCTGGAGAAATCATACCTGATCTCGGAAGTTGTGCCAGGCAAGAAACTCCTCATATTGCCATGTCATGTTATCATTTCTGTTCAACCAATTCATAGTACCTAGGCATTACACTTGCAGACGGACGGATGGATGGCCGGACGGATTGATCTTCAGGACTAATTCTTCGGGCCGTGAGCCTCTTTGTCCCCGGAGACAATGGGTTTTGGTTCCGAAAGTCTTTGAAGCTCCCCTGTTCAGCCAAACTGTTACAGTCAAAGCATTTAGATGCTGATATACGGTGACTAGTTTTATTTGTATAGTCATAATATTGGACCCACTTATTCCAGATGAGAGGGCTATATAAACCTCCAAATTCTCTCTCAGTTTATCAAATCTCACCAACATCATTCAGGCCATTAGTCTTTTATCAATCGTAAAACACCAACCACGACCAATTCGCTATGAAGACCACCGCAATCCTCGCAGCCGTATTGGCTCCCAATATGGTCTTTGGACTTTTGAACCCTAAGATGGTTGCCAAAGGCAAGAGGTATTTCGGATCCATTGCGGATCCTAACACCTTGTCCAACAGCAATGTTCAGACTATCCTTACGTCTGACTTTGGTGCAATCACCCCTGAGAACAGTATGAAGTGGGATGCGACTGAACGTAAGTTTCTCCTTTATCGCCACTATTATCCTCTAGATCAAAATCTAACTTGTTTCATTCAGCTTCCAAGGGATCTTTCACCTTTACGAACGCTGACCAGACCGTTGCCTTCGCCGTAAACAACAATCGTCTCATCCGTGGGCACACCCTTGGTAAGTTCTGTAACAATACTTAAAAAATTAAGGAATAATACTTACTCAATGGGTATCAGTCTGGCACTCACAACTCCCATCTTGGGTCTCAGCCATTAGCGACAAAGCTACTTTGACTTCCGTCATCCAAAACCATGTTACGACCCTTATGAACCGGTACAAGGGCAAGATCTACGCCTGGGACGTTGTAAATGAGATTTTTGATGACAGTGGAAACTTCCGTAACTCGGTCTTTTATAATGTCCTCGGCGAGTCCTTTGTCGACATCGCCTTTATTGCGGCACGTGCTGCTGACCCTGCTGCGAAGCTCTACATCAATGACTATAACCTTGATGGTCCCGGGGCAAAGATCAACAGTCTTGTTGCCCTTGTCGGGAGACTTAAGACTCGCGGTGTTCCTATCGATGGTATCGGCACTCAGGCACACTTGATCCTTGGTCAGGTTGGTGGTGTTGCTGCTCAATTGCAAGTTCTTGCAAACACTGGTCTCGATGTTGCCATCACCGAGCTTGATATCCGTATTCCAAAGGATGTTACCTCTGCAAAGTTGGCTCAGCAGCAGACCGACTATAACACTGTTACAAAGGCTTGTTTGGCAGTTAGCAAGTGTGTTGGTATTACTGTTTGGGGCGTTAGCGATGCAGTAAGCAATGATTCCCTTCTTAACTCAGCCTATCATTAAAGCTAACGAAATTTGTAGAATTCCTGGGTTGATAGCACCTTCCCATCATACGATGCTCCACTTTTGTGGGATGATTACTTCAACAGGAAGCTCGCCTATACCGGTGTTGACTCTGCATTGACCTAGGGTTGTTTCCCCTATTTCTATACAAAGTTAGTTGGGTGGTTTGGGGGGTAGGTGTAGGAAGTGAAGTGTTGGAAGTCGGGAAAGGTTGCTTGCTATGTGTAAGGAAAAAGAAAAGAAAATACAGTGTTGATCAATGTGTTAAACAATATCAGTATGCTGATGCAACGTGACTGATACGTGATCCCATCCTTAGTTGGTGACAAAGTGTAAGGGTTTGTCGGTGGGGCCGCACATGTACCACATGTACTAGATACATACATGTAGTGACTACATGTACTACTGGTGTAGGGTAAGCCTGGCAACAGTGAGAACGGCCATTGTCTACAGACTTGCCCCGGTAAGCGTAAATTACATGTATGCTTGGGGGAGAGATATTAGCAGAAAGTCCAATATCAATATCAAAAGTGATGATACCTTAATTAGTATGTATCGCCGGGATCGCCGGGTGTCATAAGCCATTGATATTGCTATCAGAATTTGCGCGGGAACGTAAGGGAATTCAGGAAGGAAATATTTATATAGATACTACATGTACCTTAGGAACGTAGACTTGGTGCCCGTTAGGTTTAATTCTAGGATGGCTTAGTCATCTTTCCATTGTGGAATGTCTAAATGCAGCGATAATACATGAAGCCTTTCTATCCCATGAGATTAAAGGTTCGGAATTTCCCTAACCCCTACATGTATGTTACAAAATGGTTACCCATAACCCTGCCCACATGTATGCATGTTCTAATAAGGCTGCTTCAGCTCCAGTGCTTGGAGCACCGGCCCCGCTCACATCTAGGGCCATGTAGCACAAAAATAAGCATGCTAGACACCCTACTTGCTACCCTGGTCACACTCCATGGGGACCTGCCCCGCAGAAACAAACACGCTACATACGTGTATTAGGAAGCTCTATTCTGCTTTGACAGGGTATATACCTACAAATTGCTTTATGTAAATATCGTGTCAGGTAATATGTATATATGGCACATCTCCAGCATCGCACATCTCCATCGATCTCCACTATCTACCCTCCTCCTCCTCCACACACGCGCGCTTCCCCATCTTAACGAAATAGTCAAAGCTGTCAACATATATATATATATATATATATCAAATTATCAGCCAGCTACTAAATCATGCCTCCTTCAATCATTCCACATACCACTTCTGATGCGTCAAAGAAACCCATCACAGTTTATCTTACCGGGTTCGGGGTTCGTTTTCAGCCTTCCATCTAGCCTTAAAAGTCGCTAACATTCGATATAGCCGTTCCGAAAGTTCTCTGAAAACCCTTCTTGGCAAATAACATCTTCCTTCCTACCATCAGTTTCCGTTTCTACCGATATCTACGATATTACCATAATCCCACACCCCGTCCCTATCAGGGTTGCCTACGAAACCATCGATACCCTTGTCCCATCGATTCACGCGGAGAAAAAGTTTGACTACATTCTTCACATTGGTGTCGGGCTTCCTGGAAGCTATGAGATTGAGACCGTTGCCCATGAGAAAGGATATGTAAAGGGTGATATTGACGGTCTGGTCCCAGGTGGTAAAAAGGCGGACCCAGAAAAGGAAGTGGAGAACAAAACCGGCGATACGGGGAAGAGTGCTACAGAGGACGAGGACGGAGGACAGGTTTATAAGACAGAATTAGATGTAGAACGAATTATTGGAATGATGGATGCTTGTGGTATTGTGGTATGTTTCTGCCCCATAGCTTTGGGATGTAAGTACAATTTTTATACTCACAGCGGCGGGTATAGCCAGAGGAGACCCCCGGAGCCCAGCTTGTGTTTAACGAGTCGACCAATGCTGGTAGGTACCTATGTGAGTATATATTCCGCACGTCACTACAATGCGCCGAACACTCGTCGAGGAGGGTATTATTTCTGCATGTCCCCCCTGAAAACGACCCATATAGCATCAAAACTGGGGTAGGGATGCTCGAGAAGTTTATTATCGCCTTCGTTACCGAAGCAGAGAGAGTAAGACGGAAACATGAAAAGGAGCTTTAAATCACACATTTGTACTTGGCTGCTCAGGGATGTTCTGGATTCCACGAATATCAACAGCCTTTAGCAACAGAACTAGAGTGCTCCAAGATAGCCGGCGGAGGATAATCTAATTATTAAATTCGTGAGATAAGAATAATATACCAACTACATGTATGCAATTTATGATATGCGAAATACTTGAAGGGTGTAAGAGGCTAAGTAAATCTAAATATCTATGGCTTTTTGATTGGTATCTCTGTATACATATTATATAAGTAAACATATAGCTATATAACGAACGATATCTTATGATTATTAGTACGTTCCATTGTGTCGGGGCGGTTCTCCGTTAGTAGAATCTATACTCACACACACATATATATATAGGGCATCCATAAACTAAACAGGCTATGATAAGCTATCTACATATACCCCTCGGGAATCTTGGCTATAAAAACCCCTATGAGGCTAAACCAAAACCAGGAAAATCTCCCAAAAAGGTGTTCGATAAATATTGACCAATTGCCATCCTACCGGCGCCGGAATAACATTCGCACAGTAATTAGCATCATCCCTCAGCCCCTCGCCCTTAAACTTACTTTAGGGCTAATTTGTTGATTACAAGCGTAGCGAAGCTGTACATACATGTGCTTACTTACTTGTTGAGATTGATCCTCCGCTGCAGTGTTGGATGTTGGCGCTGATACGTTGATGCATAGTGGGGGTTAAGGTAACTCACAAAAAACCCCTCTAGCAGAACCGTTTACGGCCTGGTATATAACATTGTATATGTATATATATACATGCATCTGGTTATATATGTAATCTTGATCATTGATGCTATATACTACAGCGGAAGTGAGTTTAAGTAACGAGTTTGGGAAAGCTATTTGCCAAGCATTAGTACTGCAACCACGAGGCCCGTACGCGTACTAACAGTCCCAACAATAATATAGCACAATTTTTTCGAGTGATTTATTTTTCGGATAATTCCGCCTGATAAAGCGTGCATGTACTTTAATAGTAAAAGGTGGAGACTGTTCGTAAAGGCCCAATTGACACATAACAAAATCTCGCCATTGAAATTTCTATAAAGGTTTTGTTTCTGATAGGAATAATTGAATTGAAAGATTATTTCTCATCTTTACACATAACTGTATTTTAAAGAACCCTGCTATCTCTCCCTCACTTATTTCTCTGTAACATAGAGATTGACATACTCATCTACATCTAACTCCTGAACGCTCTCTAGTTTCTCACTCGCCTTCATGATCTTCTCTGTCTGCGCCTTTCCGAGGCGACCAGTGACGTGTCTCTCAAACTTCTCCAACAACAATGGGATACCCTCCGAGCGTCTGAACTTGTGTCCAACTGGGTACTCAACTGCAACCTCGTCCAGCACAGTTCCGTCCTTGAGAGTGATCTGGATGGCGTTTCCGATACTCCTCTTGTCCGGTGCATGGTAATCAAGAGAGTAGCTCTTGTCCTCTATACACTCCATCTTGGCCCTCAGCTCGTCAATTCTGGGATCTGAAGCAACCTCGTCGGTGTAGTCCTGAGCAGTAAGGCGACCGTAGATGAGGGGAACAGCAACCATATACTGGATGCAGTGGTCACGATCAGCATAGTTGTTCAAAGGCCCCTTCTTGTCGATGATTCTGATCGCAGCTTCCTGGGTCCGGATACGGATGGAGGCAATGTCATCGGTGGTCTTCTCAAGACGCTTAAGCTCACCATGAAGAGTCATGGCAGCCTCGCAAGCTGTCTGAGAGTGGAATTCAGCTGGGAAGGAGATCTTGAAGAGGACGTTCTCCATCACGTATGAACCGTAAGGACGCTGGAACTTGAAGCCCTCAGACTTAAAAAGGACATCGTAGAAACCCCATGTTTTGGCGGTAAGGACAGATGGGATACCCCCCATCCCCTTCTTTACCAACAATGCAAGGTTGACAGCTCGAGAGCAAGCGTCACCAGCAGCCCATGACTTCCGAGACATTGTGTTAGGGACGTGGCGATAAGTACGGAGAGACTGGCCATCAACCCATGCCTGTGAGACAGCATCAATGGTTTGGTCGCGATTGAGTCCAAGGAGCTTGGACACAACAGCGGTAGTAGCGACCTTGACGAGAACAACATGGTCAAGGCCCACGCGGTTGAAAGAGTTCTCAAGGGCGAGACATCCTTGGATCTCGTGTGCCTTAATCATTGCTTCGAGGACATCCTTAATCTTGGGTGCGGGAAGTCCCTTGGCCTTGTTGGTACGGGCAAGCCAGTCGGCCACCGCGAGAATACCACCCAAGTTGTCTGAGGGGTGACCCCACTCAGCGGCAAGCCAACAATCGTTGTAATCGAGCCATCTAATGGCAGTACCGATGTTAAAAGCTCCGCGGATCGGGTCAAGCTGGTAAGGGGTTCCAGGGACCTTGGTACCGTTTGGAACGATGGTGTCTATTGATTTTTTTTTTTTAGTTTGGAGAAATTGAGAGAGATGGATGCAAGGTATACCTTCCACAACAGGTCCTAGAAGATCTGTGCATTGCGGGAACTTCAATGCCTCCAGACCACACCCCAATGTATCGATAAGGCATAGACGTGCAGTTTCCCACTACCCCACTTTCATTAGAACAGCTTTCCCCAAGCAAACAGGATCCTAATCCCACCAAAGATTATACATGAAGATCTAGAAGTGTGCAAGGGATGAAATATGAAAACTAAAGAAGATGAGTGGACATACAGCTAGAGGTGAAGTAATCTCGTAGTTATGGACATAATCAGCAATGTCCTGGAGAACCTGATCAGGCTCAGGCTTTTCGTTCTGGTTCACGATTCCGTGAACAGTGCTCTGTCTTGAGGACATTGTGGAGAATGCTCGTGGTGATATGATAGGTTTCTGAGATGCTGCCGGTGTGGATGACGAACGGGCTGAGATCTGACGGCAGAGCGCGGGGGAAACACGACGAGAAACTGCACGGGGGACCGCAGCAGACCTTGACAGGGAACGTGCCAAAAAGGACATGATCTAAAATATGAGGTAGGGGACAAACACCAATTGATTGATGATAATTGTAGAATGCGGGGAAAGGAGAACGAGGGAGGAAAGAGGTCAAATCATGTGAATAATATTGCGGGTGGAGGGAGAGAGTTGGCAGGAGCCGACAGTAGCCTTCCCCGTGGCCGAACCGAGGACAACGACTACCTACATGTATGTACCACCACCTTCAGTCTCCGGCGGTCTCACATACATAAACCTACCCTAACCTCGGGATACCCCACAGAGCTGTCAGAGCTCAGCGATGTCTGATAGGAAGCTATGGAAGTGACTAAGGTTCGGAGAATACATGTTAAACAGGACGGGGTCCTTGTAAGCTTCGGGTCCCGCGCCGCATAAGCCTCGACCGGGAGGACATCAGACACCGAACCCAATTAGACCCAGGTTTACCTGTTTCTGTACTCCAGACCGCCAACGCAACTACACGTAGGGCAACATGTAACTTAGTTACATGTACTCCCAAAAAGAAGCCCTCTCAGTGATGTGATGAGGTACCACCGAGTGAGAAACTGTGTCGAAGGCTATTTGGACTGGCTATAGCCACCAAAGCGACCACTCCAGTTGTGTTCTTATAATTTGATCACAGAAGCCTGCATATATTGAAGGTGATAGGCAAAAGCATATTGACTTTGTCGTTCGCACTCTCTGATTCCTATGTCACTGGTAAGAAGGGATTCTCTTTGTCAGAGCTCGAGAATAAAGTACTTTCTGATCATGATATCATATATATATGGCAGCTCAGCAGAACACTAATATTATTCAAAGGCTGAAACTTCGGTACTTTCGTGTATCAATACCTACATGTATATAGCAAGATGTATGTACTTGTATGTAGTAGGCAGACACCTCCTTGACATTCCTATTGACGGCTACAGTTAAGTGTATCTACATGTAGTATTATTCTTACCTAGTAGCGCCCGATCGAGCCTTAATTAGCCGTTGCACAAAGCCACAAGAGCTCCCAATCTGAGCCCCAGGTTCATCGACGACCATGTGGCACGTGCATCGACCGGGTCTCTCTACCGGATACTGAACCGGTCGACAACCACACCTCATCCAGGTTACAAGCTAGTACTCACATCCCCGAAAATCATCGTATTGATTCAATTGCACAAAATTCCAACACGATATACAGTCAACTTATACAGTAAATTTTTCTCAAAAACAATGCCTCCACTTCCACCGAGGTACCTCTCATTCCTGGTTTGTCATATTAATCACCTCTCGATTTTCTTGGGGTTCAAAAGAGGTACACTTCGCACGAATCGAACGTTTCAAAAGTAGTACATATTGGCAGATAACTACGCATCGTTTCTAAACTTACCTTATATTATCGATCCTCAAATACCCAAGAGGCACAGGCGCAGTGCAGCATACACTCTATTATTATCAGCAGGGGCAACGTGCTCAATATAAGATCGTATATTTCTCTCAAACTAATGGCACTACCGTATCGCCCCCGTTCATTAAGTCTTCACATTCGTTTGATCGCTCTTTTACTACCACTATTTCACGCTGTCCCTACAGCTTGTTCTCTAGGTTCAGCAGCTCGCACCAACGACTTTAGTCACGGGTTAGCAGGACGTGACCCCAAATATCGTACAGGAAACTTCGTCACCTCCAGCCCCGCTGTCAACTTTTCAATAAACAAAACACCATCTTACCATCGAAACGTGATGTACGTCGTTCTGGGAGTCGTCTGTGGACTGTTGTTTCTAGCACTCGTCTGCTTTGCTGCCCATTGCATCATAAAGGCGATCCAGCGCCGCAAAGTTCGTGCTGCATCCCACTCCATAAATACCCGTAGAGAGTCGACCGACTCCATCTGGGGAATTCCCGAAGAACCACATTATGAGTACCAAAGAGACGAGCGAGCATATGACTACCCTCAAGCCGGCCAAGCGTCGTTGGAGGCACCCACAATCTCCTACGGCCACGCTGGAATGTCAGAAAAGGAGCTCAACTTTCCTGCGTGGAAGAGCAAAGATCTCACATCCCCAGCAAAATGGAATCAGCCTTCGCCAAAGTATCATGAGGATGGATACACAGGCATCCCGCCGTACGATCTCGAAAAGGGAAACAACTACTCCCGCGAAAGTCTTGCGCCTACGGCACCGCCAAAAAAGCCCGACGAGGGGCCTCGAGATACAACTAGTGCTATAATCGAGGATAGATTTGGGCCTAGTGTGATCAATAGGAGCGAGACTAGAAGTAGCTATGAAAGCTACCGAAAAACATTAACACCGGTGGGAACGAGACCGCCAACCACACCAAAACCCCAGCAACTAGATATGTTTTAATTACTCGATTGCGGCGGGGACGCTTAAGGTCGGGCTAGACAATGTTGTGGCTGATTGATCCATTCTTTTTTCCTTGCATGTATTTCCTGGCGATGTTGGTCTTGGCGTTTGTGGGAGTTTTTCGTTTAATACTGTAAATCTTGGGTTTATATTCGCGGCGTTAACTTATTTTTTGTAGACCTGAGGGTCTTCGTGGCGCAAACACCCCAGCTTCTTTTATTTAAATGTGATCTATGAATACTTTCCTACATACAATACCATAGGTATCGATCTTGGGTCGTGGTCTGAGCTGTAAGGGCCTGATGATAGCTGTCTAAGGGCCCGGCGCCCGTTCGGGAGCCGAGGCCACAGAAAGCCCCGCTTTAGTGGGGTGGAGACGGAGAAATCTTAGGACGGAGTTCCAGTAGTAGTGTAGTACTCTATAGTTGCAATAAGAATAAGAAAAAGTAAGTCCAAGCTACTATACTATTTAAAAGCTCTGTTTCATGGGGTTAACGTTGTTTTCTGGGTCCACGACCAACTTATCCTCCCAGAACAAAGTTTTCACCAGGACGAAGCTTCAAGCTTTAGTAACTCCGTTTAATTCGGACGGCTCCCAAACGGGCCCTAAGTTTTGCTTAGCTTGCAGATGCTCCGTAGCGGGTTTTGGGTGGCCATAGACTCATAAGGATAGACAAATCCCCCAGTACAGATAAACTATATATAACTACCATAATTATAATCCTTCCAACTTACAAGTAATTGGTGCTCCTCGAGCAAAGTACCGAAATGTCTGCTCTTTTAATTGAACATAGCATGATCATGCAGCTAGAAAGCTGAGATATGACGATAGTAAGCCATTGTAAGGTGTCGGCCAATCTAGGGTTTGCAGGTACATAAGAACTCTTTTCCTCGAAACTTTCAAGGGCCTCTTTGGTGAATAGAATGTCTACTTCAGCTTTTCTCCGTGGAGGCGGCTCGAGTAAATCAAGAACATAGTTGAAAGTGAAGTCCCAAACTTCAGACAGAAGAACTGTATTGACCGGACCACCGTTACCAAGATGTCGAAAAGCTATACGGGGAATTGGTCGATTCGGATAGAACCAATTCGAGGTTTCGATGAAATAGGAGATTTCTGGCCTCTAAAGGTTTCAGGGTCGGTAGGAAGGCCATTCGCCGCGACAAGAAAAACCTCTTGGTATGTTGACTGATAGCCAACATTATCGATGTAGTCCTCATATTCTTTCTCTGAGGAAATAACGTGCATTGCAGAGACCACTTCAAATCCAAGCTGGGCCATTATTACTGCCAAAGCCCAAACCTTCAGAGAACGAGTCGGATAAACTCGATGGTCCTGCACCGGAGCCACTCGTGGCACCATAGTAAATCGGCCTATCAATCCAGTCGTCTCGGTATTTTAGGTGCACACCCGGTACATGTACTTACATTTATGCTTATAAAGGAAGGAAGACCTTAGAATTAGCGTATTTCACGGTATCAAGACAAATCGTATGCGCTTAAATACACACGCCTCAAACATACATGTATAAAATAGAACCCCTACGTAGATACGTCAGATATTTAAACTGTCTCAACATATCTTTTTACTTCCCAATCCGTTACTGCTTCTTCCCAAAGTTTCCATTCATGTTCTCTAGTTCCTGTGAAATGCTCCACAAACTCATCCCCAAGAACCTCTCGCGCCACACTTCCATCCTCCCTCATTTTTCTGACACCATCCATTAAATTTCTTGCTAAACGCTCACCACCCCCCGTTTCATCACCTTTGCCAAGAGGGGGAATAGTGAGTTCAATCTTTTTCTCGATCCCTCGCAAACCAGTTGCAAGAATCGCGCTCAAAACATAAAATGGATTAGCATCCGCTCCAGGGGTCCGGATCTCGAAGCGTGTAGATTTTGACGAAGCTGTTGGTGGAGCAATGAGACGTATAGAAGCTGCACGATGTTCAAGTCCCCAAGACACCGTCACTGGTGCCCAGAAATTCTCAACGAGGCGCTTGTAAGAGTTCACTGTCGGTGCTAGAATGGGCATTATAGATGGAAGACCTTCCAACATGCCTGCAAGAAAGTGACGTCCCAGGTCAGAAAGGTGGGATGCGTCTGAATATGATGCACTTTCTTCATATTCAGGCCGAGCAAAGAGATTTTTTCCCTCTGAATCAACAAGTGATACTAATGGGATAGAGGTCTTTAGTTCAGATTTTCGTGGTATCGCATATGCAGGCAAAAAAATTTTCGTGGAGGGATAAAGTCCTTACTATGCATGTGCCCCGAATTTCCAGGCAGTCCCTCTTTTGGTTTTGCCATGAAACAAGGCATTATGCCATATTTGGACCCCAAAGATTTGACAACATATCTAAATAAATAAAGTTAGACCTCCTGTTTTTGCCAAACAGAGTCCTGAATCCGCCGCTAACTTACTTGAACAAACTAGCTCGATCAGCCATTACGGACACCTCTCCAAATTCCAAAGCAGCCTCGTAAACTCCAGGACCAGATTCTGTGTGCCAGCCCTCTATCGGGACATTGAAATCTTTGCCTAAAGAAAAGATTAGATATCATTATTTCTTGGTATGTTGGTGTTCTTCTCTTAAGACCTTACATGTATCAAAAACACTGTAGTAGAACTCTTGGTTTTGTACAGGTCTTGTGAGAGAATACCCGAACATCCCTGGTGTCAAATGTTCCAGATCCGTCCCACTTCCCTCCTTGACACTTTTTGAAGTCTCTTGGAAATTGAAAAATTCATATTCAGCTTGAAGGGGAGGGGGTTGGTATTAGTCTTCCTGTTATCCTAACAGAAAATCAAGATATGGAATCAAACCTCCAGCCATGGCTTTCCATCCTTTCTCTCCCACCTTATTCACAATATTCCCTAGCAGCCCTCGTGGGCAAGGTGGGATCGGCTGTCCCGAGTCGGGGTCATGAAAAGTGACCAAAAAGAATGGCACGCCTTTTGAACCCTTTATATGGCCACCCCCGGCATCTTCCCAAGGTATCCTTCTGAAGCTTTGAAGATCTATTTTCGCTAGAAGATCACGGTATCCGTTCTTGGCGTTTGATATAAGGAGCTCGCGAAAATATGTTTTGTCATGCATATCCCATCCGAAGATTACAGAACAAAATCCGAAACCAGATTCGGCGATCGAGAAAAACTTTTTTCTCGAGATGAGTTTCCCTTAGAGGAAAATAAGTTTGATGACTCGAAAGCAACACATTGTAGATTTGTGAGATTAGACATACCTCGGAGTTGTCCATCCACATCGACCCCAGCAAGCTTCACCTTATCGTCATTTCTCAGCTCCTCAGCTAGAGATACAAGTGTATGTACGGGACTCATATGTATGGGTGGTTTCTTAGAACCGATATTGGCCGGCCCTCAATGTTAAATAAGCCGGGTAGAGAACAGAGGTTGCACGTCTACTTAAAAACCGCTGGCCGGTAGTCTTGTGAGTAGTAATGAAGCTGGTAAGGGGGGTAAAACGTTTAGATTCTTACTACACTACAGAACTCGTCCAAAGTATGTGCATAAGCCACTATCGAGGAAGCACGTCCGATACCGCATGGCATCCTTGTCGATGCTTCTACCTGTATGTACCTCGCCACAGATACCCCGCTTATCTGTTGTATGTATCCGAGTTCTACTAAGCCGATATAGGTTATAACTATGACATACCGCAAAATCTAGATATTCTACTCTACACCAAAACTTGCATATTGGCGTTCAAAGACTGCCTCTGGTTGGCCTATACCCCTGCTGTCTCACAACGAATTTTCTCAGATTTTGCGATACCTTAGTAACGAAAAGAAAAAATAGAGGGCTCTTCCGCATTTGTATTAACTATATAGCAACCCCTCTCTCTAGCGTATGCCTCTCCCCTCCCTCAGCTATCACCATCGAAGGGAAACAACTTTATTCGCGTTATTCAAATTGAAATGGGTAGGCTTGAGGGGAAAAACTGTATCGTAACTGGCGCTGGAAGGTATTTACTAAGCAGAACCCCGCTTACTTATACATAAAATAACTCTGATTCCAGTGGCATCGGGCTTGAAACAGCAGTCCTCTTTGCTAAAGAGGGGGCCAATGTCGTTCTTGCGGACATCGAGAAGCAAGCGTGCATAGATGCGGTAAAGAAAATTGAAGTGCTAGCACCTAATGTTAAGCTTCAAGCTGTTGTAAGTTCAAGCTGAATTTCAGCGATAATCCCCACGTCAAGATTCTTACTTGAATCAGTATTAATAAGGTTTCTGGTCTATCGGACTTAGGAATGCGATGTATCGAAAGAGAACCAAGTTGCAAAAGCCATCAATTCGGCAGAGCCATGGGGCGGCGCAGATGTTGTTTTCAACAATGCTGGAATCATGCACGAGTTGGTTGGTCTCACTCCTGCTATATGGATATTATCACCAGTGGCTTACAATTTTGTAGGACAAGGATGCCGTTGACACTCCTGAGGCTGTTTGGGATCAGACCCACAATGTTAATGTAACTTGAAAACCAATACTGTACATGTAGGGACCGATTCTGACACAGCACAGGTAAAGGGCGTCTGGTTTGGCTGCAAACACGCTGTACTGGCGTTTCGAAAGTTCAAAAAGACTAAAGGATCAGTTATCAACACTGCCTCCGTGGTCGCTCTAGTCGGTAGCGCTACTTCTCAACTGGCCTATACTGCCTCTAAAGGTGCTGTTCTAGCAATGACTAGAGAGCTGGCTATAGTTCACGCTCGAGAAGGTTAGGAACTCAATATATGGTAATGAGTTGTTGCTAATTTAACAAGGTTATCGTTTTAATAGTTTGTGCCCTGCGCCTTTAAATACGCCTTGTAAGATCCCTAGTGCAAACTCATGTTTGTTTCTTGAGAGAGAGCTTTTAGTAACCTCAGCGTATAATAGTACTTCAAAAATTTCTTGGAAACGATGCGGCCAAACGTCATAGACGTGAGATTCATTTCCCCACAGGGCGTTTTGGGGAACCAATTGAGCAGGCTCATATGGTTGTATTCCTTGCGAGTGATGACAGCAGTTTTGTTACTGGTCAGGAGATGGTCGTTGACGGTGGTATGACAAAGGTAACAAAAACTCAATGTTTACGCCTTGAATCATTATAAGTACATGTACTTACCCATCTGGTTTCTGTCAGGCATATGTCACTCCCGAAGGGAAAGCGGTAGAGCCGCCAAAGAACAACTTGTTTGGTACTATGTAAGGGGGCCATAGGAACCTTTTGGAAAACTTTGAAGCCGGGTAGTTGGAGATTCAGTGAAGAGCATATATATATAGGCAGGCACACCTGTTGCTATATGACTTATGATGAGGTATTGGGTTATTTACGGTATTACTGAGATTGTCGGATTATATTGATAATCGGGGGTGAGAGTTATATATCCGCTTTATATATATGGGAACAATAAAATGGCCTACACCATCCGTGCATACCTGAATACAATTTCTCTTGTCTATCAAGGAATATATGTTTATGGACATATGGATCCGGGCATTATAGCGACCCAAGCGTAGGGACGAAATTCGCGAGGGGGTTTCTTTACGCCAGATACAAAGTTGGTGATTGCATGCGCATGCAAGAGTCGAACCACCAATCCCACCCTATTTCTTCGAGAGTTGCGGCAACATATTGCTCACTATACAAAAGCAAGATTCTAGCTAGGAGCGGCGGTCGGTGGTGTAAGGGCGATATAAAATTGGCCTGGAAGGCAGCTATGTATGTCTACTTTGCATTTTGTCGTCGCGTCGTTTACCCAGGAAAAATAAGAAGTGGCGGATATCGTCCCAGTGTACTCGTCTACCAGGGTAAGAACCAGAAAATGCGAAAGGATTATTTGTATGGCAGAACGTTGCCACTCCATATAAATAAATAATCCTTGACTTTGTCACTCACATCTTCTGGTCCTCATGGTAGACGAGTATTAGGGAGGTTTTGCTCTCTCCGACCAGATATGAGGCGCGCCTACAGTCTGCAAAACCTATGCACAAATAAAAAGGAAATGGAAGTGAGGTTTTGCTCTTTCGCATCCGACAATGCGCCAAGAACTCCTACGAGTCTTTTTTGCAGTAGATTTATGCACCAACTAGCGTTATCTAAAGGGAGTGCTTAAGGTGGTGCATCCGCTCAACATATCGTATGCTTGTATCCGACATCTAGAAAACTTGACCTCCCTACACATATGGGGCTATATGCGCGACTTGATGCACTCTCACAGTGCGAAAATACCGATATCGGACGCTCCAAAACCTCCCTATTAATTAGCGTCAGAAGTGACCGTTTGTTCTCGCATCATGTATGTAGTTTCGAGTTTTGGCGGCACTTTGATTGGTGCTAGGGCTAGGTGTATTTTGCATGTCATCTGTTGATAGGAGTACTTATCTGATAGTCAAAATTACAACTCGAGACACTTAAACAGTTTGTAATTCTGTGCGCTTTTTATAACACGTTAATTGTTGTTTTTATCGCACTTTGCAACAACATTTGTGTTGCCCTTGTAATACGTGTTTATTTTACCTGTCCTTTCATTTGTTTTGCATAAAAGGAGTTCTTTCCTTCCGTCTCTTGTAACACTACTTCATGCTTCATAATACAAGTCTCTGCTTCTCTTCTAAAGATTTGCCTTCCCTACTTTCATTAATTACTAGAAAGGTTTAAGTGTCTCGTTGCCATTCGGACTGACCGTCTATCAGATAAGTACAGTCGCACCGGGGGCAACGACGAAACTGGTTGAACGACGAACAGGGGTGTTTGGCAGTCAAGACAGTAGCGCTCAGGCTAATATAACCACTGAGTTGACTGAAATCTGTGTTTTCGTCGTTGTCCCAGGTTCGTCGTTGCCCCAAAGTTGACTGTACTTCTTGCCCCTCGGATAACCCCCGTTGAGCTTATGCCGTATCATACTCCAATATCTAGTAATACATCTGACCCCATAAACCCCCGCGCGCGATAGAGGGTACGTAGGCGCGTCAACTTGAGTTCTCATTGGCAGAAACCGACTTTAGCCTGAAAGAACAGTGCCACAATAGGCTGCAACCGCCCCCCGCCCCCCATAGCCCGCGGGACGGGCCGTAGCGCGAACTCAGGTGCGGGGGCTTGTAAACGAAGTACAGCCATACCTCGCTATAAGAAACCTCGCTATAAGAAAAACCTTGCTGTAAGAAACACACACAGGGTACACGCTAAGGACTCTGCAACAAAATCTCACTTGCTATAAGAAACTTTGGGGGGATTTTTGCTATAAGAAACAAAAACCTCCGCCACCTTGGCGTTTCTTATCCCTTAGTCTGTCAGTAAAATGCTGACCCCCCCAGAAGAAGCAAATTTTTTGTGGCTTTACTAACAGATCCCGCTACCTCCCTTATCAAATAATAGATCTTCCATACAAATTCAATCCCTCTATTATAGGGGGGTCAGCATTGACAGACTAAGGGTAGGTGCCGCTGTAACATGGGCCCGGCCTTACTCTCCATACACTCTGAGCATTGCCTGCGGGGCGGGCCGCCGAGCAGGCTGAAAAGGACGAGCATCTCTAAACTGCATGTAAGTAGTCTCCATGCTGATAGTTACTTAAACTGATTGACTCCGCCAAGTAGGTCTTCGTCTGTATTCAGGACTTGTAGCAATTGGTGGCTCACCACATAAAACCATGGGACTAACGGAAACCGTCAACCGGCGGCGCAATATTGATCCACTTGTCACGCAAAATCGCCCAATAAGGTGGCCAACTTGAATTAATGGCGTAAGAGAAGAATTTAGGAAAGAGGCGCTAGAAAGCCCACATCGTTTGTGGTACAAATTGTCTGTCGAAGTCAATCAGACATATCATAAATTTAGGCGGACACTTTTTTATGAAACAGGCCAGGGTAAATTACCCCAAAATTTGATTGGGCGGTGATATCCCAACCTAGCATAGCCTTGATATATATAGTGAAGATACTTTCCTCACACTTAGACCCTCTCCACTTTTGCTATGTTGGAATAACCATCAGGCAGATTCTACAGGTAAGTTTGTACTAAAGCCGGAGATATACTCACTATATACTTTGCTAATGGTTACAGAGGAAACAAGGATAGCTCCACGAATTTTCACCTGAAATTTAATCAAATAATATAGGTGTGTGGCTCTAGATCCTACTCCACCTGATTTATACTTACTGAGACACCAGAATCAATCTTTCATGGAACTTGGATTTTCCGTGGCTGCCGGGCCTTTAAGCCAAATAAGCGTTTCTCTGTTCAGCGTTGAGTTGGCAGTCCA
Organism: Morchella sp. 2016-103; assembly: GCA_024713925.1. NCBI lineage: Eukaryota > Fungi > Ascomycota > Pezizomycetes > Pezizales > Morchellaceae > Morchella > Morchella sp. 2016-103. The sequence goes on from JAMGZF010000002.1 coordinate 1,794,825, forward strand.
ACTAGCTACTGGGGCATACGGATGGTGGAAAGCACGAGATAGAGGTCATTCAATGTTAGGGCTTGTGGAGTCGAGAGCCTGTCGGATAACAACAACTAGTACCTTTAACCTAATACGATATGTCGATAAACGAAGGGGTAGTTTAACTCGTGGGGTCGCTAGGGATCCTGACGGCGTTATCTCCTGCGTTACCTTGCCTAATGCTTCCTCTGCCAGCAGTGGGGATCAGGGCATTGTTTGCCTAAGGGCAGTTACTTGTGCTCTGATGTGTTTTTACGACTCAAATACAGTGCTGGATATCTTGATCGGCGTGCTTCCAGGAACAATATATACCTCTGATCAAGAAGGGGGGGACGAGGAGATAACGGGACCACTTTTGGCCTCATTACGACAATTTATTACCGCTGCGGGCGTCGAGGAAGACAGCGACGATTTGCGTCAAAGGCTTCTAGACGTTGTAGATTCGCTCCTACCCAATGTCACAGGTGCAACAAAGGGTGACATTTTCGATTGCGACAATTTTCTTGAATCAGATGTTCCGAATTTTATTGGGGCATTGAGGTGGATTTTGACTCCTGTTCTCAAAAGAGAGCAAAACGTTTATCCCACAAGGTCTCTCAAGGTGTGGGCTTTATCTCTGATAATGGCCCAACTTGGATTTGAGGTAGCAGCTTCGATGCATGCTATTTCTTCAAGGCAAGATTACGAAGCCTATGTCCAGAACACCGGTTATCAAGCAACCTTTCAAGAGGTTATTCTTGTCACTTCGAACCATGGTCCAACAGATCCACTCAGTCCTCAACAGAGTTCACGTCAGGCGGACCCAGGCCCTAGCACACGTATTGGTACTATTAGATCGATTCCGTGGGTAGTGTTTCGAAATCTTCAGGATAATCAAGGCCTTTCTACACCAAAATATCTCTCTGAGGTATGGGAATATACTTTCGACTATGTTTACGGAATACTTGAGCCCGCCCATCCTGGAAAGAATCAAGCAAAATTCGATACCACCATTAAGTTCACCGAAGCAGCAAACCGGGGTTTTGGCGAACCGTTGCACGAGAAGCTGAAACATATAGACCAAAAATCAAAATTCTGGGAGGAGTCACAATGGTTAACCTTTGTTACATCTCATCCACTTAAAAAATTCGTTAGCCATAGTGGCAAAGATTCAATCTGGAATAACGGAATCATTCTTGACCAATTCAAGGATAACGGTTCTGAATACGCCGTACCTGATCAAGATAATCTTGATGATTGGTACATCACTAGAGTGGTCTTTTTGGCAACAATCTACGCTGTTTGCTTCAAATGGATCCATAAAGATGACACACTGAAGTCCCCATTAGACACGGAAATAGCATTTTGCTCTGAGTATCTCCGACGCGGGAACTTGAGCCCTTGGGTCTCTTCCGAAGTTTTTCGTGCCCCATTGATGCCGAAAAATCATCCCGCAAGTGGATTCTGGGCCATAGCTACTCATCAGAGTTGGTTTCAGCTGATAGTTAACGTCTTCTGTGGGTCAGCAAGAGACCCAGTCCTGGCTGCTAGGTCCAAGAAGGGAAAACACAGAAATATCCCACTCTTGTCAACACTCGGCGTTCAGAGAAATGGAATCGTTATTCTCCCAGGTATCTTGCTTTATCCATCCCCGGATTCAAGCACCTGGTTTCGATACCATATTCGCGTTGGGCAGTTGCTTGATCTACCGCTGGATGATGACGGTTTAGTTTGCGCCGCCGATATGCCTTCGAGAAGTTCAGCGTTTAAGACTTGGAAACCCGGGCCAGAAAAAAGGCATACAACTATCGAAAATTTAGATTTAGGCGAAACTGTCCGCATTGATGCGGAGCCATGGTGGGAGTCGGACGAACGAAGTGTAGTCTTTCGTGCCAGAATTGGCGGTGTAGTGAAAGCAGTCTTTAGCCCAGAAGCCATACTCACAAAATACCACTCATTCCTAATACCAAGCTGCTCATGCACGAATCCTTTGCCCTCAATTCAGCTGAGCAGAGAATGCATTGTTATTTCTCTCGCCGACTACCTTCTTCATCAATACGATAATGTGGAATCTGTAGTGCATGATAGAAAAAGGCTGCCGCTTATTGTTCAAACTGGTGGAGACCTCATGGCACGGTTTCTTTGCCTAGCTATCTCAAAAGAAACCAGCGTTACTAGTCTGAGTGGGTGTCTTCACGGCCTGGAAAGGCCTGGTGTCTCTAGCAATGGGCCGCTACTTCTCTGATACCCGTTGCAAGGTCATATATGAATTTGTATTTTTGGTTACTTTTGGTTATTACTTTTCTTTTTATATGTTTTACTTGTTTTACAAGCGTCATATCGCGTTTTTGGTTTAGTTACTATGTATGTCTCTTTTTTTTAAACGCCTCGTTTGGATATAACTAGCCCGAGTTCAAAGGCCGTCTGATTGTGCTTTTTTATTTTCGATTATTCTCGCGCAACTGCGTTCGTTGTATGACCCAATATGCCCGCCCAAATGATAGCCGGGGAAGGATGCGGTACGCTAGCTACCACTACCAAAAATGTAGGTACATACTGTATACAAATGTGCGTAAGCTTAGAACCCTCGGCTACTCAAAACCCCAGGGATCCAAGGACCGCACTGCCTGACGATACCTGCTTTACCCTCCTTCTAAGATAATTGTTACCCCGCATCTCTTATCGCATCTCCGCCTCCATCTCATCGTAATCATCATCTTCGCTATCAGCCAGTTAAGGATTATTTCTATACGATAACGGTACTCGTTTTTAATATGATTCATCGAGTCCACGCTGACGAGTCCATGCTGACGAGCCGTATAGGTCTTGAGCAAACACAATGGCATCCAAAGCTTGCTGTAGCATTCCCCCGGTCGTTACCTCAAAGTACACGCCTAAGGGAACCTACTCCGAAATTGGTGGCCTCAGGACATGTCTGTTATCCACAATCCATACAAACATCAAATAACAATATTAACGTCAATTGAACTGCAGATGTCACTGGCGACAAGAATGCCAAAACCGCTGTCTTGGTGATCTTTGACATCTTTGGGTTCTACCCACAGACCTTGCAGGGTGCCGATATCATTGCAGCTGCCGGAAACCACCTTGTAAGTTCTTATTTTGCTCTCTCAGCGCAGCAACGAACTGAAGATAGGATGTAGGTTGTCATGCCAGACTACTTCTTCGGTTCGCCCATGGACATTAAGGTCTTCCCCCCAGACACCCCCGAGAAAAAGACCAAGCTCCAGGCCTTCTTCGGCGCAGAGGCAGACCTTTCCAAGGCCCAGGAAAACACCCACAAGTTCCTCCCGGCACTGAAGGAAGAGTACAAGTCGATAGAAGGTATGGGTGTTATCGGATACTGCTGGGGTGGAAAGGTAAAGTGTTATCCTACCATTACTCATCACCAGTGGCCGGCCTGTTTCTAATTACCAAACCGTAGATCACCGCGCTCCTTTCGGGTGAAAACACTCCCTTTAAAACATCCATTCAAATCCACCCAGCCATGGTCGACCCAGAGAACGCTAAGTCGGTTACCATCCCCCACATGATTATTGCATCAAAGGATGAGCCCCCCGAGGCAATCGCCGCGAGTGAAGAGAATCTGAAGAACAGCTCAATCGAGGCTGTCAAGACAAAATCCGTTGTCGTCACATACTCCAAGATGATCCATGGGTTCATGGCGGCCAGGGCCAATCTAAGTGACCCCGAGAACGCCAGCGAGTACGAGAGAGGGTAAGTCGACTTTTCCCCCACTCGCGCCAAGTAAGTAGAATATAGATCTCTAACAGCGTATATGGCGGTGTAGTTATAAACAAATTGTCGACTACCTCCAGGAAAACCTGACAGCTGCGGTGTAATATAATTCCCTGGATTCAATTTTAGCTTTAAGGTACATTCGGAACTGACAAGGGGTGTGTGATTCTGGCCTGTGTTGTAGTAATGATGTAGGCAGGCCTATGGCACGGATTTAAATAAGCACCTAGCATTCCATGGTCTTGTACCTAATTAAAACCTGGGCAAAGGAAGTAAACGCACGTTTGTAATCGATAAGCTGTGGCGCTGTAGGCTGCACGCTTATTACATAGTTGAGCACAAAGATAGTGCTTACTTAGTACTGCACGGGCTGTTGTAAACAAGCATTGAATCGCATGCCGACTACATGTAGTGAGGTTCGTTGTCGAGTGATATCTCATGCTAGACAACAGATCAAAGTTCGACAACCTCAACATCACTCCAAAGCCGCATGGCCCCACCTCAGGCCCACCTACGTCAGATCCATATTTCCAACAAAACACACCAATCTCTAGCCACGATGCGCGCCGTGTCGTATCGTTTATCCCGGTCCCTCTCTCCACGAGGCGACAAAAAAGCTCACCTGAACCGCACCAGAATCAATCCGTTATCCATTGGACGCATGAACCACCGCGCAATTTCCCGAGTGAACGATGTCTCAAAACCCCGCAACAGCGGATTCGTGCTGCCCAAAATACTCTAGAGCGACTTTGCCAGTGAAAGAGCACAAAAGCCAAGCCAACCACAGGTCGCTGTGTGCCCTTGTCGGCTTTAACCCGGTTGACTGATCGTCAGTGGTCCTTTTTTTTTCTTTTCAGCCGCGATGGCGACGATGGATCGGCAAGTAGGCAACTCAGGGTTGTGGTTGGTTGAGGCACCTAGGAAGGCACCATGCGGTAGGTAAACACCCCACCACAAGTGCCTCTTGGCCTACATGAGTGTATTTCATGCGTAGTGGATAGAGTATCTCTCTACTTATGTACCTACTCTCTCTACTCTACCCATGGAACGGAACTATCAGCACCCGCGCTTCTATGTTTATGCGGTTGTTTGTGTTTGTGGCACGAGGGCAGAGCACAGCAAAGAAAGGTATTCTGGGGGGTCGAGTGAGAGAGATGTTAATATTACTATATATGTAACTACATGTAATAACTAGATATAATTCCTACATGTCCCCCTTCCCAAAATATTCCACAAGTAGTCCGATGACTGGCTGGAATGACTGGGTACGGTGTCCGGGAATTACTACAGGTGGATAAAATAGAGTTGCAACGATACGATTAGAGTATCGAGAGGTGGCTGTGGGCTGTGTTTATGTCTGGTAGAATCCCGGGAGCTGATGCCCTTGGCCGAGAAGTGCTCTATTATTACTTTTGTGCAGCCCTATGCAGCATGCCTTGAATTACTGATGCCCACACATCGCGGCGGGTGGTGAATACATGCATGTGGGTTTTCTACCAGTAGAGGATGTAGTTCTGGAGGTCATATGTCATCGTGGACGACGACGATGTTTTCGAATCGGCCCGTCCGAGTAAGTGAGTTCTGCTCTGTAGGGGAGCTATCGGATGAGCTCGCTTTTGGCTTTCTTCAATAGGCAAGAGGAGGGTTGAGGTCGAGCAGCCAGCCAGTAATCGTGCGAATACCGGGTTCTGATTCCCTGGTGCGGGTGCACTGCTTGATAGGTGAAATTTCCCGCGACATGGTTGATTAATACTCGACCCCAACCTCTTTCTAAAGGGTAGAGTACTACAAACTTGTATACTTTGGATAAAACCACCAAGCAAAGGAATTAGAAAGCAGGCCCCCATCAATGCAATAACATCGTCATTATTATTACTACATGCTATTATTATTACTAAAAACTGAAAACTAAACCCTCCCTTGCCTGGTTGACCGAACACACTCAGAACTCTACTCTAGCTCTGCTCTACTCAGCCTAGAGCCTTTGCCATGCATGACAAGAAAGAAGGCATCAACATCCAAGTCCAACAGTATGTCTTGCCATATCGATATCTGCACTTGCAAGCATCTACCGTATGTAGTGTACATGTAGGTAATTAACTGCCTGGTCTGGTAGCCATTGAGGCAGATCCGCCGTGATGTGCATGCAGTATAAGATCACTGAATATCCGCACCTGAATAAACAATTCCTCTACCCACCCACCCACCACTGCTCTCTCCTCCATCTACGTCCTAAACAGATATATTCCCCTCCCAGGACCTTCAACTTGATTCTCTAGCTAGACAAATCATCAAAAATGAAGTCTTTCATCGCATTCACCATCCTCTCACTCGCTGCCTCCCTCTCCAGCGCAGTGCCCACTCCCGTCTGTAGCCCACAGACCACAGCAACCGTTGTGGAAACTGTAACGGTCGACGGCCCTAGCCCAACTCCCTTCTCAACCCCCACCGGCCCGCCCTACACTCCCCCGACCCCCTTTCTAAGCTACCAGCAACCCGTGACTCTCCCCAACGGCGTCGTCGCCCTCGGCGCGTACCTCCAGGTCTCCGTCGACCCCGCGCAGCCCGACACCACAATCTACGAGACCAAGCAGATCGGCCCCGACGCCTACCTGGCGTTCGAGTTCAACCCCACCTACGCAGGCAAGAAGTGTCGCTTCCACTTTGCGTTCTCGGCGGGCGACGGCACCAACGGGTTCGGGTCGCAGGATATCTATGCGCTCACCAGCGGAGAGGTCACGGAGAAGACCACCTACAACAACAAGCCCGTCTCGGCCGCTACCAAGATTGCGTCTTTCCTCCCGGGACCCGAGGATGATAAGCAAGAGAGGTTCTCGTTGGGCGACAGCTCGAATGGCGACTCGCTGCTCCTGGTAAAGGAGAGGGTTGACATCGATTGCCCGACTAAGCCCACCGGGTTCGAGGTTAGGGGCGCTGGCACGATCAAGAGCAGCGCCAACTGGAGCTGGAACCACGGGCTTGTTATCGAGGTCTTGGATGAGTCGAAGCCATGGGCTAACAGCTCGAATTATTAGAGAGGTGCGGGAGTCATGTAGTATATATGTTTAGCATGGGTTATGATTCCTTTTGTCTGGTTCTATTCTTCTTTGTGTGAGATATATTTTGGATACGGTTTAGATTCGGGCGTTTGGCACATTTCATTCCTTTGGTGTCTTTTTTTCCTTTTCTGTTTTTCTTTTCTTTTTTTTTTTGTTTGAGTCAAGATGGGAAGTGGGTTTATAGCTAATTTATGAGCCTTTAATTAACGTGTGGCATCAATTTAGAGTTGTGTAATATCCATCGTGCCATATTCAAGATTTTAAAACGAGCGGGGTGCCTGCACGCATTAATCCAAAAAAATAGCAGTGTCGACTGGTGCTGATATAGGTGACCTGCATACATGATGTATATCCATACAGTACCAAAAAGAGGGATGCAATAGGTACCGTAAAAATACGAAATTCCAACCATTATACTGCAGTGTCATTGTATTCTGGGAGGTAAGGTATTGCATACACCCGACCCCTACGAACGTTGCTTCACTCGTTACATATGCAGTTTGAATCACCAGTTCTCACTCACAAAGACATTTAGGCAGAAGTGAAAAAGAAAATCGTATTATGTAGCTACATAGTGCAAGATTAAGTCATTAATATAGGACCAGTTTTGAAAGAAACAGAAACACCAAAGCTAAAAAGGAAACTTATTTAAATCTTCGTCCTCCCAGCCGTGCTCTTTCCCTCCGCAATAGGCCTAGCAGCCTCAATCATGTATGTCCTTCCCTTCAACGCCCAACCAAGGACACCCCACATCTTCCAGCCCCAAGCGATACCAGTAGCCTTTGCAAACCACGGGCCAAGTGGGACAACCATGATGAGATCGTTTTTGTGATTGTACTCCTTGAAGTCCGCCTCGGACTTGCCGTCAACTGCCGCCAAAATATTGGCGGTGAGTGCTACATGCTGGGGTTCGATAACAGAGACACTGCGGTTACCCCAGTGGGTGACATCGCCAAGAGCCCAAATGTTGTGGTAGGTGGATGTCCTGAGGTACTTGTCGGTTATGATCCAGCCGGCCTGGTCAAGCGTTTCCTTAGGCATGAAAGAAGAGTTGGGTATGAGACCCCATGTGGCAATGTGGAGATCAGCCTCGATAGTTTCTCCGGTGGACAGAACTAACTCGGTGACATTGCCCTTCTTAGTTTCGGAGGCAACCTTGACGTTGTGTCTAATATTGGCCCCCATCTTGAGGAGGTGGCCTTCTGCAGTCTTTCCAACATCTGCACGGGCTATTGGGAGAAGTCCGGTATCGGAACTGAGAAGGGTGATATGTTTTCCGGACTTGTGGTATTTGGACGCAATCTCTCCAACCACCTCACAACCCGTTGCACCAGCACCAGAAACAACAATACGGTCTGCTGCTGCAATTTGGTCCCTGGTAGCTGCAATTGCAGCCCTAGTAGAGACATGAGTTCCCTGGCCAGCGGCCTTGAAAGCCCAATCTCCACCTGCAGTGGAGGAGCCAGTAGCAACGATCAGGTGACAGTACTCGAGGTTGATATCCCTTGTGCCCTGTGACTTGTCATCGCTGACGGTTCTGATTGTGACGGTATTTGCTTGTGGGCTTGTGGACACGGCCTTTCCCTGGATAAAGGTGAAGCGTCCACTGGGGTACTTCTCGAACGAGGGGAGGATTGGGATGAAAAGGTCGTCCTTATTCTTGCCGATGAGTTCGGGGTCGACAATGGCACGGGGGGAAGCGACATTCCAATAGAAATGGGTGGATGGGGAGACGAGCGTAACGGTATATTCTTCAGGGAGATGTTTGATAAGATAATGGGTCAAGGGGAGGCCCGAGAATGAGGCACCGAGGATAACAACGTTCTTTGAGGTCATTTTGGGAGTTTTCCAAGATCAAGAACTCAATAGAGGCAATTAGATGAAGATCTTGAGCTTTGGGCGTAGGTGTGAGGTGGTTTGTGGTAGTAGTGGTGGTGGTGGTGGTAGTGGTAGGATTGTGGGAAAGGGGAGCCAGGGGATATAAGTACATGAAATTTTCAATTATCAGAAATTAAGATTCTATCCCTAGCGCAGCTGTATCACTTCTTTCTTCCCGCCCTACTGATACATTGTCTTGCATACATGTACATGTATCGAGGCTGTCTTGCAATTGGTAACATTGTCAATAAGCTGTATTCGGCCATTGGTTTGACCTGTAACTAATCGAGTATAAACTAATCGAACGAGTAAAATAGAAGGACGGAGAGATTGAGCTCCAGGTCGGTATGAAAAACTATCCGGCGCCTTATAAATCCATCTACACTGCCATCGACGTTGAGAGAGGAAAAAAAGCTTGTCGGCCGGGAAATCCACTAGACGTCACGTGAAGGTCCCTGATACACGTGAAAAAAGGTCAATCCCGCCCGAGAGATTAGCGCAGGGTTCACATGGAGGTCGCGTACCCGATCCACTAATACCTAAGAGGTTTAGCACAGCGTAACCGAGCCAACCAAACGAGAGCTTAGAGTTTTGCTGCTGATTACCAGATTACTGTACAACGTTTGCAAATCCAGGTTGAAGATTAGACCATCTCGGTGGTATGTACCAAGACGTACCTACTCTAACAATAAGGATAAGGCAATGATACTACATGATGTATGTACCCTTCATTGAAGTTTCTTTCATACCACCCTGAACCTAGACATACCCATCAAGGAATCACATGTAGGTACGCGTAGTTTCAACTTACTCCCTCTCTCGATGCTTTGCACCACCACCCCCCATCTTCCTGCTATAGCTCATTTCATAAATGTAATTGTACTCGCGCGAAACGCAGTAGATTACTGACATTACTAAGGCCCAGCAGTATAGAAACCTCACGATTAACCGACTTCCCACACTCTCAGACTCTGTGTCGTTAGGATATCCATTCACCACGACAGAGTTTCAGTCAATCATGAACCTGCTCGGGCTTATTGGAGAAGTTCGGGCTTGCGTGAATGGACTCGGATGACCCGCAGCCCTCACAAGCTCGCGGCCGGCTCAGTTCAGCGTTAACTACCATATGGTTTCTAAGGCTTCCCTCGGCTTAGTAAATCGTCACTAGCTGCTAGTCATCGGTATAAAAGCCTGTCTAAGACTGACTGGAATACTTTTAATAATGTGAGTGTGCAACAGCTTTAAAACTTTATATATACACTATGTTTTGGATTTTTAAAAATCAGGTGTCGTCCTTCAGGAAGATGCAAATATGCTTTGAAACCGATTTAAAGCAGTCTATCTACGGGCATTTCTGATCATAGCGTGTTACCTAGATCGATAGCTGAATAACAACTCGCATTCTGTCGAGGCCTCCATACCATATTTTAAGTTTAATAAGTCATACTCTGCCGGAGTCATTCACTGCTGGAGTAGCCTGGCTGCGAGTGTATGGAGGTTGACGGGCAGTCCGATTCCGCTTCTAGAATCGGATTCCCTCAATAGACCCAAACGAATCCTAGGAATCCTAAACTGGCAATAAACTCTCATCACTGCCTTATACACACTCGACTAGAGGGAAGCTGTGGACTTCACCCCAAAGGCACCCATCATAGCATACAAACATTGTTGCTTGAGTATATTAACCAGTTAAGACACGGTGTAGTATGTCTTGACAAAGGAAACGCATATCGAAGTCAGAAGCTGAAGTTCAATCAAATAGGTCTCCAGCACACAAGTTACCGAGCCTGTTGACCCTCCGAATATGGAGAGCATAAGGAAAACACGGGGGCTTATGTAGTTGGGGTTTTCTTATCATACCAAAGTTCATATGACATGGCTTACTGTACCAAGAGTTCCAACTGCTTCAGGCGGGCCGGGTTCCGGTTTTATGTTAATACATATATTGGATACACTAAAGTGCGCAAACGGACTCACATGTGGGGGGGGGGGGGGGCTAACACAAAATTCTATTACTAATCGGCACTCTAAAATCCATTGACCAGTACTAGGCAGATGTAGGTACACGTTTACAGACCTCCGGTCATAGTCGATCACTCAATCTCGGCGGTTCGGTGCGCGAGTTAGTGCGCTACTCGCTCAATTCCGGCCGACTCTCTCTATTCTATCCGTCTCGTAATCGGCAGCTTTAAGCAATAACCATCATTTATGAGCGCCCTCTCGGACTATTGATGCCGAGTAAGTGAGGTGTGTTTAGCTAGTTTCACTGCGTTAAAATACCGTTTTGGCCTCTTTAATATAGGTTTCCCTGGGATACCTTTATATTAGGTGGAGCATATGGAAGGAGTGATTTTTTCCCCCAAGCCCAGTTGTATGCTATACCGAAGATGCTAAGTACGGGTACACATAGGATATCCACTCTCAAGTATTCCTCTAGTTTTGGGGCCGGATGGCGGTATGGAAATACCTCTATACACTTGTGTTTCTTTCGCGACTCAAGATCATATCTGAGATTCTGTGAATCGTATCGTTCAAGATACGCAATAGCCTTCTATCACATACTATTGGCCCTCTGGCTACGTGTAGGCACACACAGAGCCCCTGTTGGCAAAAATAACGGGGAAAACAGGTCCCATGAAAGAATAACGTTCTCCTTAGTGTAATAAAATAACAATCATGATTACTCAAGTTGCGGAATCTTGATCCATGGGGGGTCGATGCTTCGGATACTAGTTAGTGCAATCACCGACTTTGAAGGGCACTTATCAATGGCGTGTTAGCAAGTTCTTACTAAGTTACACGCACGATTTATAAATTGCCGGCCGCCAAGATCGACGACCCACCCTTTAAAGTCTAAATACACAACATGGGATATATCCCCGTATTTGTATGTGGTAAGTCCGAACCAAGGTGAATTGGCGAACCAAACTTCACGGACTCGTGCAGATACATACTTTTTCTCACCCGGAATTAAGATTTAGCGACGCGGGGATAGTGGTTTTCTCGAGAATTAACGGTATATGATATATATACCCTTGAATCCAAGCCCACGCTGGATGGCCCTGAAATAAGGTAATATATTGCGGGGTAAAAAGGGTCACCCAATCCTTGTATCCCCACAAACGTGTCTTGGAAACGGTAGGGAACGGTGAAGAAATTCCCGACGTACAGGGGATTGGCATTATAACCTCTTGATATAGCAGTAACACCAGAGAATAAGCTTGCCAACACTTTTGAAATCATGTAGCTACAAGAGCTAGCCACCTCCAAAAACTCCACGATGCGCGGGCGTCCGTCCGGTATGTATACTTTTCGGTATAATTTAGAGCGAATTCGAGCTATAGTCATTATCTTCAAGGTTAATCTCACTGTGGGTCCTACTCATCACAGGCCAATGCACACATTCATAGCTTCCAAAGTCTGTGGACGACTCGTATAAAGCCTTTGGGGTTTCCGCATGTTCTGATCTCTCACCACCACCCACTATCATCACTGTCCACTCAATCCCGTACTCACTCGCCATTGCCCAATATGAAGTTTCTCATCAGTTCTGTCACCGCCGCCGGTCTTGTAGCATATGTCTCTGCCGCTGCCACTACTGTCTTCCCCAGCGCAGCGAGCTCCACTACCCTCTCCTCTCCGATGTCTATTTCAGGAACTTACGATGGTGGGATGAGGCGTTTTAATAGAAACAGTGAGTAGCACCAATTCTACAAGACTAGGGGGTGTATTTTAATCGAATCTTCCTGCAGATGGTTGTAATGAGGGAGAGGGCGGCGACGACGACGCCGTCTTTATCCTTTCGAGCGGGGCCACTCTTAGGAACGCCATTATTGGATCTGCCCAGACCGAGGGTGTTCACTGCTTGGGTCCTTGCACCATCCAGAATGTGTGGTGGGAGGATGTCTGTGAAGACGCCTTGTCGATTAAGCAGACCTCTGGCACTTCGTACGTCATTGGCGGTGGAGCCAGACACGCTAGCGATAAAGGTATGCTAGCTGCCCTGCCCATCCAGCGGGTTTCCGCAAGGCTAACAGTTTTGCAGTTATCCAGCACAATGGCGGTGGTACTGTCAATGTTCAAGACTTTTTCGTTGAGGACTTTGGAAAGCTTTACCGTTCTTGCGGAAACTGCGGTACTCAGTACAGGAGGACGTTTATTGCCTCCGGCGTTGTTGCTGTTGATGGAAGTACTCTTGCTGGAATCAACACCAACTATGGAGGTGGGTCTACCGCTCTGGCTACCCTGGTTTGTTGATGCGGCAGGATGGCTGATAGAACAAAATAGATACCGCCACGATCTCTAACACCTGCACCTCCGATGTCACTGACATCTGTCAGCGTTACACCGGTAATGACGATGGCGATGAACCGCCCTTGACCGGTACCGGGAATGATGGAACCTATTGCAGATACGACTCTACTGTCACCAGGCGCAGCACTTGCTTTGCTTAGGTCGTTTCCTCATTTCTTGAGTAATTGACTTTAAAACTACATGTATCGGGGTCGAATGGTGTGCGATACATAGCTTTTCAAATAAATGTAGGCAGAAATACATGCAGTTATACAATGTCCGAGTGATATATCGTGACGCAGATATACATCTACCGCACGGGCCTTGAAAGGAACAACACCACATCAACCAGGGTTATAAAAAGCGCTCAGCTCAGCATGGAAAGTCGTTAAAAGAACAGAATGGGCTCAAAGATCAAATCTAAGCCGTCCCATTGGTCACCGCCACCTATCGCCCCGTACTTTTAGATTAAACCCTGACTCTTGAGATATGGAAAACGTCCTTCGGCAGCGTGTTCCGTAAACGACGCCGCCATAGCGGTCCATTGCGCATTGATTGTGGGACCAAGCGGCCAGGAGAGCCCGAAACACTGTCACTCGGAGAAGTCTCGTCCCGAAAGTGAGGTAGAGGAAAAGAGAAGCCATCTTTCATGCAACGAGGTGCATCTGTCTGTCTGTGCATGAAGGTATGGCGTGTGAAGATCCGACCCGCCCACAACTCCCTCTGACGTCTCGCAATAGGAACCACCCCGCCCATGAACTGAGGGTGTTTCAGTAGTAAAACTGTATCGGGGGCGTTTATATGAATAGCGAGACTGAAAGATATACTAAGTGAGCTTATATAAATATTTCGGGAGCTGCACCACTTTGAAATCCGAGATTTGAGATTTGGACCGGGACTCTGTACAGATCTGAGGTCTTGGCATTTTTTTTTTCCCAGGAAAATCCCATCTAAATGATTATTTTTGATTCCAAGAGTTCTGGATAAAGTTTGTAAGAGTTAATCTGTATATTATCAGATCTTGAAATGCGTGATTTTGCCGTTTTCTGGTGTGGTTTGCTTCGCGGTAATTTAAGTCCAGGTGCTGTGTAAAGATGCTTTGTGAGGATTGGGTGTTCCAGAATTCACTTAGCGTGGACCCTACCGAGACGTGCGTAGTGAGTACTCGCGAAGTACCGGACAACGCAGGCTTTTGGTTCACCAATGGGGCCCGGGGTGCGCATGCTAGGCGTGGACTGCTGCCCGGCAATCCTGCCGCAAGTACGGCCCTGAACACAGGATGTGAGCTAAGGGTATTTTGACGAGAATCGCAAATTCGTTTATGCAAGAAAACAAGGCAAAGGACACCGGATCTTTTGCATTCAGCACTCTTCAAACTGGCTTTAGATAATATCGTTTGAACATATGTACATATAGTAACTACATCGATATCGCGATCTGATATATCAACCACCTAATTGCTCACTGGCTAACGACAGGCTTTACCAGAATCGCAGCCGAGAGCTTCAGACAGCAGTGCAATGTCCCGCGCTACCAAAATATGCTGAGCAGCCTGACAGCACAATGGAGGGATACTTTGAAAGACTCAGTATCGAAAACTGTGGCAGACTGAGCCAGTTAACCCCTCTAAAAGAACTTACAGCTCGCGCTCACGAGCTGGTCGCTGACACTGGAGCTGGCCACTGGATATATATGTCTGTAACTTCCCTCTAGTCTACTGCTGTTCCCTAGATCCTGCCACTGTTCCCCCGTGCTGTTCCCCCAATAATCAATTAGATTTTTTGGGGTACAATTCTATAATTGGATAATATATACTTTAGTAGCGTTCGTTAACTCGTGGTTGCGGGGTGGCCACTGCTAGTGTTATGCTATTGCCTTGGAAGCCAGCTGGAATAAACTGAGCGCGATTAATTCTCAAATCTAACGAAACGGAATGTGGGGTTAGAAAGGGGGAAGTTCGAAATCGGGGTCGTTTATAGCTGAAGTACCCCACAAGAGAGACCAGTAATTCATCTCCAACACGCGTTGAATGGTATGGTACAAATTTTGGTAGGCTTTTGGTAAATACAAGGTTTTGTCTCAGGTGAATCTCCTCATGCCAACACGCCAATGGGTTCTGGAAGAGTCCCAATCGGCGGCTACCTGTATGACTTTGTATGGGATGCGGTAGCGGTTCGGTCCAGGACTTTACGAGATGGGTGCTACGCACTAACATCTTCTTCTCCTAGTGGTTACGCTTTGCTTTTGCTGTTTGTTTCAAATGTCGATACGAGCGGTGCTGTCATGCTGATCATGTCGACGTCTAAAACATGGACCATTGAGTCTAGTGCCCGGGGGGCTGAATTGCCTTTGATTTCATATCTGCCTCACTGTCCTTATGCAGTTGTGTGGCATGTAGAAGAGGTAAGTTGTCAGGCGTTCCACTCTACAGTTTAGAGAAAATAGTGCCTTTGGATCGCGAGATATATAGCAGGAGCTCGTATCTAATATTTACATGTATTCGGATGTTGTATGGTTGGCACATTTTGGGGTTGGATAAGCAGTTAAGGGAAAACATAGCCAATCTACTTTAGACAGGTCTTGGGGCGCGACGTGGAGTTTGATATGTACCCACTCTAGAGTAGGTAGTGGATAGTACTCTAATGTGCGTCTGCGGCAATACTCTACAGCACTCAGTGCCTTATTCCATGGACGATCAATCGATTAGCCTCATCGATCGTAAAGGTGCGCAGTACTTCATGGACTTTAGTACCTAGTTACATCTGATGACTACTATAGGGTCAATAGATTAGTAAATGTATATATATTGATTTCCCAATCACTACCTTTAAGAAGACAATGTATGTTGCGATAGTTCATGACGGCATGAGGTTAGCTACAAGCTGCTGGATATAGCATACTCCGCTGTGGCGGGATGAGACCCTTGGAAGCTGGAGTTCAATTAAAGTTTAACCGATTTAGTGCTCGGGGGGAAGCTGACAAGGGTGCTCTAAAGCCGAGCTGGGTTTTTCCTTCCCAGTTTTCCATAACCGCCGATGGTGCATCCAAGGATACATTGTACTGCATGGAGAAATGGATATAACTCCCCTGGATGGATGGAGTGTGTGTGATCAAGCTCCACGCTGCGGGAGCTAGAATCAGAACCCCCGAACGAACCGTGCGAACTAATTTCTTTTGCCAACACCTCAACAGGACGTAGCGGAACTGATCCGCCTTGCCAGATAAAACAATGGTGGAGAAATAAGGTCTATGATAGGCTCGCCATGAGCAACGATTCGCATACGATAATTTGCTCTCTGTCTTGGTTTGTTTGAGAATAGTCGAGTCAGTCAAGTGGTACGTTGGTATATATACTTAATAACCTGTCATCCACAGTTTTTCCTCTTTCCTGTAGAGTTTCCGCAGCCATAGCTCAAAGTTCCACTGCAACTGGTGCATCCTTCTTCTTAGAAACTAATTCCACATCAAACAAAATTCTTCTGCACGACAAACAGATATGGGAGACAGCCATTCTCCGCCGCCGAACTCGGGGGCCACGACAAATACAAATTCTGTAAATGGAGTGGAGCGAGAAAACCATAGCAACTATGCAGGAAAGACTTTCGCTGCGCTCCCTGGCTTAACGATTGGCAGCGGTATTCGGAGGCCAGACACATTACTTGTAGGCAAAAGATCGATGGACTTGGATGAATATTTTGTGCGTTGCCCCCTTCGAATTTCTAAAGTGTCGGCGAGTACTAACTTGGACGATAGAGTGGACCAATAGATCCGACACGCCATTCGAGATACCCGCGTTTCATGAGAATGCATGGATCTATCATGCCAATGATGATTCTGCCGATGTTTTTTGTCTTGATTTGGTCTACTACAGTGACGGTAATTAGTCAGAGAGTATATTCGCTCCAGGTCGATTCTGTACTCCTTACAGTATTGGGTTTTGTCGTTGGTTTGTCCCTATCATTCAGGTCGTCGACAGCATACGAGCGCTACATAGAAGGAAGAAAGTAAGTATCGGAAGTCTTGGCACTGGTACGAAGGGAAATAATACTTATGCACCTTCAAGGTTCTGGCAGCAGCTTATCCTCCATTCTCGCAACATGGCGCGTGTAATTTGGGTCCACGGCAAGGAGCGCCCAGGCGAAGATGGCAAAGAGGACCTTCTCGCAAAACTTACCGCAATAAACCTTGTCCTCGCCTTTGCCCGGGCAGTGAAACACAAACTCCGTTACGAAATCGAATACGATTATATGGATATGAAGAATTTGATCGGGAATATTTCCACATATGCCAAAGCTGCTGGCGTCGACGACATACCCCCGAAGAGGTATAATATGGGGCTCCGAAGGATTAAAACATGGGGTGCCTCCCTCGGCGTCACCTTTCTCATAAGCAACCCACGCAAGGCGGTAAAGAAAGCAACGGCGGAGGGAAGACACCATGGAAATCTTCCCTTTGAGATTATGACACACATTAGCGCTTACCTCGACCATATCATTGGCAATACATTACTTGTGGGAACCTGTTGGCATTCACAAGTAAGTACAAGCCAATCGAATTTGATGGATGCATATGGGGGTTGTGAGAGGGTCCTTCAAACACCTTTGCCACTCGCGTATTCAATCGCTATCTCTCAGATTACTTGGCTATACGTCTTGATGTTACCATTCCAGTTATTCCCAAAACTTGGATGGGTTGCTATCCCAGGGACCCTTGTAGCTGCGTATATTATTCTTGGTATTGCAGCTATTGGTCTGGAGATCGAGAATCCCTTTGGTACAGATGTGAATGACCTTGACCTCGACAGATATTGTGAAGGGCTCGCGATGGATCTGAATATACTCACTTCCACGCCCCCACCGAGCTGTGATAGTTGGATTAAGGTAGATAACAACACACCGCTATGGCCTTACTCGACCGCAGGATATAATAGCTGGAAGAACAGAAGCATGGAGGAGATCAGGCATGCTCTCGCGCGCAAAGGAAATTATCAGGCCACATCCCTTATGAACAGAATAAACGAGGAGAGTAGTTCTCGAAGAGTGGAAGAAGACCCAAAGGAAGTTTAGGTCTGGTTTGAATGGTTTCTTTCTTTTTGTATCTGTGGTTCATGATATTGGACATGCTCTTTACAGCACCACACTTTCCTACGTTAGCCTTTATTTTATCATTTTATTCTTTGATAATAATGTATTATGTACGAGTTACCGAATTCTCATGTGATCTAGTTTAGATAGGATCAGTACCAATTGCGAGGGAAAATAGCTGTTTTTGTTGCACATTATTATTTGAGGAGACCCGGGGGGTAGACAGCGCCACTTCGAATGTTAGACAGACAAATTGATCAACTAATGACAAGTTTGAGAAGTCTATTCTCCAAAGACAAGAAGATTCTTTATGTTGGTGCTTTTATCGATATAGAGGACACACAGTGCTTCAGAAAATTGCTCTGTGACGAAGCAGACGACGACACTATTCAGGAGAAAGATATCTGGGCAAATGAGAGAAAGCTGCAAGTACGGGTTAGATTTCAACAACTATCGGATTAGAAGCCGTTATTTAGCATGATTCTTTTCTACCCCAAGCTACATGTAGTACCCAGCGTAAGCTATATGTATAAGTACATATCGATGCCACAGGAGCCCGGAACAGCATAACGAAATCTTTATTGTGGAAACCTTGATCGGTTCTAAGTTTTGAGTATGTCCCCCGATCATTTGTCTGCAACATATATAGGGAAGGTTTCAGGAAAGTTACTTTGTTTGAGGGGTATACGTATGGTAGGGCGTGAGTTCTAAGCAGATCAACTGTAGGAATGAATCGAAGGGATATGCGCAGCTAGAACTGACGAATGTGACTTTGATAGGCTTACGGAACTTGAGCTAGAGAGATCGTTAGGAACCTGCCTGGGAATGTGACTTTGATATATATATATAGGCTTATAGAAATAGAGCAAGAGAAATAGTTAGAAACCTACCTGATGAGCTATAGCTTAACCCTATAGCCACTACATCTCTCGGAGTGCTGATCTAGGCCTACGTAAGTACAGTACTGCCTGAACTCAATTGTGTGAATTGGTCCGTTTGGAAACAGGTCAAAAACGAGTTTTCACTCCTGTAAACAACCTTTTGTTAGGCCTTGACCCCCGTTTTGTTGCTAAACGGGCCCTTAATTTTCTGTAACCATATCCATACCTATGTATACATGTACATATCAGATTACATACTCTTGTCCCACAGTACGGGATATTCGCATTCCGTGTCACTGACTCGATCATTGTAAATGCCTTTCACCGCGGCCGAGCTCGAGCACCAAAGCTTACAGTACCAAAAAAACGGGTGTATCTAGTACATTATCTGCCAGAACATTACCATGACATTGTGGTATTTCTACAGCATTATATTGCTATGGTATAATGGTTGAAATTCCAATTTAATTCGGAAGTTTTTCACGATACCGTATTGCTATTACATCCCCTTTTCTGGTGCTGTAGTATACGTACATGTAGCCAGCGGGATCACGTACCCAAGCACTTTAGTAGTCTTGTGATTTTCTGCAGTAACCTACACATTTCTATCCACCGCTCTATGCTCGTTTTTGGTCCTCTTACGGTGGAGGGTCGAGAGGGAGGGTATGGCGAGGCCGAGGCCTCACGAATGGGAATTCTAACTAGTAGAAACTGCCAAGCCTCGCCATAATGATGTAAACAAAAAAACAAAAAGCCAAGCCTCGCCATACCCTCCCCTCTCGCCCGACCCCCCACCGCTCTATGTACTTTTTTCTATCTCTTCCACATCACAACCCTGCCATCTGCAACCGTGCTGATCAATCTGGACCGCATCGGCTCGGAACAAGAACCTGTTTGGCCCCTAAAACTATGTACTATAGTACTCCTAGATCACAGTTTGAAGGCTAATTTACGTAGACCATTAAGGGGGTAGCGCAGCTGCTACTGTTGTTTCAGTGGGTACACTATATACATGTATATACTTGAGTCTTCATCATGCTTTCAATGATGTATGCGGGTTACGCATGTCACACATGCAATGCATTACTACATGTATAGAGCAGTAGATGTGCTAAATGCAGGGTTGTGTAAATTTGTACTGACATGCAGCTACATAGTAATTTGAGTAATATAGCGAGGTCGACGGCCTTCGATCATGAAATAAAGAAATTACTCTAGGCAAGGGCAATTGAAGTTACCTCATTAACCTAGCAACCGCAATATAGTTTATATTGGTTATTGTCGACTACATCTAGACGGTGGGTCTCAAAGGATTTACCAACCTCCTAAGTAGAGAGTCAGAAAGCTGATTGTGTACTAAGCCTTGGTTGGCATCACGGCCATGAATAACCATATCTGAAGTCATGGTGACACTTGCGCACAACTTGATTGTAGGTGTATAAGTGTATATGTGCTAGCTAGATATGCAAGTACTACTTGTAGGTATAACGTTACCGTTGAACAGTCTCACATACTGCCATAAACATAGAGGACTGTATATATATCAAGACATGCTGGGGGCCCAGGTGTTTTGCCAGTTAAATTACATGTAGCTCAGATCATGTTGCGTTACGAAGATCAGATCAATGCATTCATACATGTACCTACATACATACCCGGCTTAAGATCGGTGCTCACCCAGGAGGAGCGCGCCGATTCCATGTCTTACCAGACACACCAACAAATCAATTCCAAATAATCCGTCGTCATGCCGCCTATCTTTTACCAGAAGTAGTGTAGTTCATAGCCAAGCTTTACCCTAGCGTCATGTCTAAGATTAACTTTGTTTATGATGTACAGGGGACCTACTTACTCTAGGAAGGACTACCAGATGACATATCATCACTTCCCCTATACTACATACAAATATATGTACATGTACTACATGTATTCTCGAGATCTCTTTTTGGCCAATAAGTGAGTTTTAGGCTTTCCCCTTTATTCAATTTGACTATTCGTTCCGTCACATTAAACCCGTACACAGATCATTTAGCTATCAAATTCTTAACCCAAACCAGATCACGGCCGGTATGTACCTGCATATTGTATCTATATAATGTGTTGACGTAAGGGTGGTAACATGTACAAGTACATGTAAAGATCGCGTAAACGGTATGAAGTAACACACCACTGTTTCATTCCAAAGGTAAGCTGTGTTTTGAGATTTCCATGATGTTGCGTTCCTAATATGTACATGGCTACATGTATGTATGTATATACATGTAGCTATGCTCAGCGCTGCAGATGTAAATGTACTTCTCACGTAACTACATGTAGTGGCATGGTTCTGAGGCGCAGGCCCACGCCCCAGGATCCATAGTCAGGAATTCGCAGAATTCTTGTTGGCTCGCTTCTGCTAGAGGTATATGTGATTACATGTAGTTATGGGTGGGCGACCTGGGGGAGGCAGAATGTCCTAAATCTGTGCTCATGCCTAGCGATAACTCTGGTGACAGACAAGTAAGGACACCTAAGCGGGCTGCATGTAACAGCGGAAATTAGTCAAAATCCAGCATTTAGGACTGTAAGTGTCTTTCTTAACTTTAGGCATGCGTAGGGTATTTGGAATACCTAAGTGTACGTAGATTGGGTACGTGCACGTGGCTATAGACACACATACTTGTATTATTTACTTTGTGCAATTGTATCGTGGGGGACAACTAGTGTATGCGCAGCTCAATTGATCTTTAGGAGATCTATATGTAATCGTGGTGATGTCTTACCAAGTATATCTGGCTCGAGAATCAAGAAGTATATAAACGGTAGCACTCCCTCCTCGTCGAGCCTGCATTCTTGCGATATCCATCAGCATTCCAAACATCATCAACCCTGCTACTATCCCACTTCCCTAAACACTTTCCTAAGCACTCACTACCCTACTCCTTTACTTTTATCTAAGCACAAACATTTACAGACACCAATTATAAGATGAAGTTCTACTCTGGAATCATGGCTGTCGTTGTCTCTATGGGTCTCGAGGCAGTTTCTGGTGCCCCTCTAGCTGCTAGACAAGCCTCTCCCACTGATGGTGATATTCTCAACTAGTTTGTCTTCATCTGCTGCAATTGTCCCGGAGCTTCCATGCTAATTTTATCACAGTGCCCTTACACTCGAGCACCTCGAGAATGCCTTTTATGCCGAGGGACTCAAGAAATTTAACAAGAAAGACTTTATGGATGCTGGATTTACCTCGGAATTTTATGAAAATTTGGTAATCATCAGTTCAGATGAAGCAACCCACGTAGACTTTCTCCAAAAAGGTCTTACCGCTGCAGGAGCAGTCCCAGTCAAACCGTGTACATACAAATTCCCCGGCGAAAACCCTGGTGACTTTGTCATGGTTAGCGGTGTTCTGGAAGGAGTTGGTGTCAGTGCCTATCTTGGTATGCTCAGCTTTGACTTTTTCTTCTTCTTAAATTATTTATTGGTACTAACTGCGTTCACAGGTGCCGCCGCAAGCATCATGGAAAAGGCTTACCTGACTGCCGCAGGTTCGATTCTCACCGTAGAGGCTCGACACTCTTCCTACATCCGTGCTGCAAACAAGCAGGCACCATTTCCTCAGCCCTTCGATACCCCCCTGAGCTTCAATCAAGTATTCTCTCTCGCCGTTCAATTCATCGTTGACTGCCCTGCGGACCAACCAGCCCTCCCATTCAAGCCTTTCCCTGCCCTCGCACTTGTACCGGCCGAGGGTGACCCTGAAGTCAAAGCAGGAAGCACCATTTATTTATCTACAGCCGCTCCCACCCAAAAATATGACCACGATTGTATCTACGCTGCTTTCATGACAGTCACGGGCCCGATCTTCGTTAAGGCCCAGAAAGTTGGCGATAAATTTAGTGTCGTTGTTCCTGAGGGCGTGAACGGCCAGAGCTATGTGATTTTAACAAGCTCAATCACCGGAGTTACTGATGACAACACGATTGCCGGCCCAGCAATCGTCGAGATCACGAACTATTAGAGGACCGACTGATAGTCCCCAACCTTAACACCTTGTAAAGGCCATTATTAAAAAATCTCGTTATTTCTTTATTCGTTCTTGCTCGCACATATGCATTTATTGGCATGGTTGTGGTGTTTAATCCTTTACAGTTTCGCACACCGGCCTACATAGCCCAGGCCTTGCTTAAACCTTCAAAGTTTTTTTTATGATACATGTATTGGGAAATACATTAACTAAGGGATATAATGGCGTAGGATTAATGGTAGATAAATATGAAATATTTCTGAAAACAATAACTGGTGATTCGCATACAATAAAACCTCTTTCTACAGGATTGGGTCCGTAAAACACCCGGGGAAGAATCAAGCTTATAGAATATGGGAAGACTGCCGTTAATTTACTTTGATACTGACAAAGAAGGGCTAAGATGAACCGCATGTATATGGGTCACAAGCTGATGAGCGCCTCCATGATAAATCTAGACGTTTTCATAAATTCATAGCTGTATGTACCTTAGAAGAAAACTCCTGACACACAATCAATGAATTAACAGCGACAAGGAAGGTGTAATAAGTACCAGGTCACTAGTGAGCGGGCCCCTTCTTGAGCAGCGAGCATATGGTTCGGATCCCTAACTTCTTGCGCATAAAAAATTCAGGGAATGCATGAAACTACCACAACTATTCCCTAGCGCAAAGAATTACTTAACTGATTGAGGTATGATCGTAGAAGATGGCTCGCAAATTCTAAAGGCTAGGGAGATATGGGCAGATACTAGCATATAAATATATGATGCCTAGAGTCAGTTATAATTATCAGGAGGTTGAGAAGGTGTTTTTTCTTTTTGTGTTTTTGTTTTGTAGTTGGCGGTGGAAGTTGCTAGCCTGCTGAATACCCTTTACTGGGCGTGGCCAGGGGCTGGCGGGGTAGTTCCGGGGGTTTGATATCGTCATAGCCTTAGGGCTGGATACGATTACTGATGTAAACAAAAAAAAAAAAAGTTATAATTATCACAATGATTTGTACCCTGGGGGGCTCAGCTATTGAGATCTATTGTCGCGGAAATATGTAGTAGCTGCGGTATACGTGCGGTGGCGCTGATAAACCGAAGGGCCAAAGATATAGTGTGTCAGTCTGTTAAGGGTAGTGCGGGTGTTATATCTGATATTATTATTGATTCGGGTCACCAGAGATCACTCGGATAGGCTTGGATCTGAACTTGTATTTGCGTGTAAATGATCCTCAATGCAACACACGTATGTAACCAAATACGAATTCCAATAATAATCAAACACTCTAAATACATGTAGCTCTCCCTTCCCTTAGAATTCTCATCATCACAATTCACTTGCCAAGCTTAACACGTGCCCTACGTCATAGTTCTTTCCCCCCTCCAATTTCAACATCCCCGCCTCATTCATCCCATCTTGTCTACCCCTCCAACCACCCCCCCCCCCCCCTTCTCTGTTCCTGCTCTCCATGTCCCCACCCCTTCGCCGATAATAATATATTGTAAAGTAATCATAATTTCACCACCCTCAGCTCACCAATTACACAACAGTAGCATTGGCCAAACTCTCACTCCTCGTAAGCCGTCTTGTGCGGCTCACAAAGCGGATTTACCTGCCCCCGGAACCTATGGCCACGAGCAGTAAACCGCAACAACTCCCACCGCAACCACCATCACCACCACCACCACCACCACCACCACCTCAACCACCACAACCACAACCAAAGCAATCCCGAATGTCATCACCTCAAAAGACGCGAGAGAAAAGCTCTCCGTCATCAAGATCTACAACTCCACTTCCGCCCCAACAAGCTGCAAACGATCATACCGTTTCATCTTTCAGACACCGTCTCTCCCAGAAAGAATACCCACCCGACTGCCCACCTCTCCATGTCCGCTGGTACTACGCCGTCGATGTAATTAAGCTCTTTCCACCCCACCCCACCCAGCAACTAAACCCGTTTCACAGGTCCCAAAACGCAAACCATTCCAGCCAAACGAGCCCGCCGTAGCAGGTACGCCGGCAAAGCCACCAAAGCTCCCCTCAAAATTTGTCCCTTTCGCCGCGCGTGACTCGCGCGCAATTGAGGCCGCATTCCAAAAGCTCTCTGAAGAAGAAGATGCCATTGACAAGGAGTCCTCGGCATACAGCCGGCATCTTGAGGACAGCTCACATAAGGTTAAAATAGAAGAAAGTGTTCAAGTACCCGTGAACGAGGACTATTTATTCGATGTGGATATCAAGAAACGAGAGTTGGCACCCGTTTATTGGCTTGGCCCGGCTTATGATGTGAGGCGGGGTACTTGGTTCTTCCAAGGTAGGTAGCTAGCCATCTAGCTAGCTAGGGAGCTGTAGGTGGTTTTCTAGCTAACAGGGGCGGCGGATAGAGAGCAATTCGCTCCGCCCATGCGACGAGAACCTGGCGACGCAGATCGAGGAGGGATATCTGCGTGTCAAGCCGTTCCGTAACAACCCTGCGAAACCCGACCCGCTCACGTCGCAACTTGCGAAGAAAGTCCTAGATAATCTCGCACCCTCGGAAGACCCTCAGCGACCTGTAACACCAAATAAAGATCAGCCTGCGCTTACGGCAGCTCCACTCCCCCAGTGGAGATTATTTGGTGCTCACTTGAATAGCTTTGTGGTTTATGTTGACCCAAACACGGCGCTACTGAGGAGCGATGACTTCTATGGGAAACTTTCGTCGACGGTTCTAGGAAGCCAGAAGCTGGTAAGAGGTTACTCAGAGGGTGTCAGGTCGGATAGGAAGGATTCTAGTAGGCCTATGACGCCGGTGCAGGGAGAGAAGGAGAAAAAAGAAAAGGAAGAGATGGACAAGAAATACAAACGGAGGTCCATGCCGCCCCCTAGAACCCCGTCTCCGGGCACTGAGGGAGACACTGCTGAACAAACTCACCGCCGTGAGCTTGAACGAAGAATGTCTTCCCTTGTCATTGGAGAAGGAGTAGAGGGGGAGAGGACACAGGACGAGATTTTAGAAACGGAGATGAAAGAAGATTATACGGCCGACGAAGAACTTGACGACCCTGAAAGAGAGATTGAGCACTTGTTGCTAGTAACACATGGCATCGGGCAGAAGCTATCCATGCGCATGGAGAGTGTGAACTTCGTGCATGATGTCAATGTGTTCCGCAAGACACTGAAAAGCGTATACTCGCTCTCCCCAGATCTACAAGTTCTCAACGATGAAGTCGAAGAAAAGAAGAAGAACTGCAAAGTACAATGTTTGCCCGTCTGCTGGCGGCACCTCCTCGATTTCCCCAAGCAATCACTGCGCACCAATCGTCAAGAAACGGATCTCTCCTCCGGTTCTACGGGGTACGAGGATGAGTATCCGTCGCTAGCAGATATCACCGTCGAGGGTGTCCCTGCAGTCCGCTCCCTTATGACCGACCTTGCTCTCGACGTCCTACTATACCAATCCGCAACATACAGAGAACACATCATCCAAACCGTCCTCACAGAATGTAACCGCATTTACAAACTATTCAAGCAGCGCAACCCCTCCTTCAAAGGCAAGGTTTCCCTTGTCGGCCACTCCCTCGGCTCTGCAATCCTATTCGACATTCTCTGCCGCCAGCCCCTCACTAATGATACCCGCCCCGCCTTGTCTTCTGGGAAGCCAAATATAATCCTAGATTTCCCTGTAGAATCGTTCTTCTGTCTGGGGTCTCCAATCGGCCTTTTTCAAATGCTCAAAGGGCGCACCATCGTCTCGAGAAAGTTTTACGACGGTGATATTACTCCAGAAACGATAGGCGACGAACCGGAGAATTATCACGCCCCTGCCACTTCTTCAGCAACGGCAACACACTACCATGGAGGTTCCCTATTCCCAGTGAGCTCGCCGAAATGTCAACAGCTATTCAATATTTTTCACCCCACAGACCCAATCTCATATCGCATTGAGCCCCTTGTCTCAAAAGCTATGGCATCATTGAAGCCGCAGCCCCTCCCATACACAAAACGTGGCCTTTTCTCTTCTGGCCAGCTCGTTGGTGGCATCAGTGGTATTGGCCAGAGTGTCTCCCGTAGTGTTAGCAGCATGTGGTCGTCCCTGTCATCTGGCATTGCTTCAAGTATCTTGAATCGCTCATTGGGCTTTAATGATACAAATCTCCCGCAGTCGACGTCTAGCATCAAGGTTACCGATACAGACAAGAAGCCACCGTCAGCCCCAGGCGAAGACGGCCAGCAACATCCACCAACACTAATTGATGATGAGATCGAGACACTGTATGCGGGGTTCCAGAAGAGACGGAAATCCGCGACTGAGGGTCAGGAGGGTGAAGGTGAAGAGGAGAGGCTAGAGGCTGAGGAGAAGGCAGCTCAGTTGAAGGGAGAGGAGGCCAAAGTGAGGGCATTGAATGCGACCGGGAGGATCGACTTTGCAATTCAAGAGTGAGTTTTCCTACCTGCACTTGGGCTTTGATGAGCAGTGCCTAATCGAGGAGCGGGACAGGGGAGTGTTTGATATAAGCTTGATTGCAAGCATTGCCAGCCATCTTAGTTATTGGGGTGACGAAGACGTAAACCATTTTATCATCTCACAGCTTCTATCAAGACAACGAGTCATGAAAAAGGCGACAGGTAACATGAGAGGAAGGCAGTGGAGCAGCGTCAGGATCGACGAGTAAAGGTCATAGACAAGGTAGAGATGTTTATTGTGGAGTCTTTCCCTTTTCATATACTTTTTTGTTTTTGTTTTAAGAATTAGGTATATACTGGATAGGACTCGACGAACTGGCTAGACATTTTGCTTGAACGAAGGATAAGGAGCAAGGTATCATCATAGCTACACCGCAATTGATGAGCGTGTTAATCATGAGTTCTCACTCGGATTTCTCGGAGGGGGGGGGGATTGAAAGGCTGCGAACGGCGGTGAAGCTGGGGATTTGGTGAATAATTCACATTTGCGATATCTCCTATCCATGGCTCTGTACCACAAGATTAGGCTTTCCGACTGCCGCTTCCAATGGTCCCTAGAACGGCTGCAGGGAGCCATACCCGACACTGGTCTGTTAGACACGGATTTCTAACCGAGGATATGTGGGAATGGCGTGCAATGAATGATTCAGGTCAGGGATTACTTTTGCAGTGAATCCTTACAGTGCACTTGGGTAAAGCCCGGTTTGCCCAGGCTGGATTTAAAAGGAAAGTCGAACCCACTGGACAAAAAAAAAAACTCAGTGTTAATCAGCTGATTGACAAATTTTGATAACGTAAGGTAGATAACACAATGAAATTCTGTAATCACAGCAAATCACTCGGGCACACGTGTTCCATGAAACCCCCATCCTTGAGATTTCCACTTCTCCCACATATACGTGCACGCCGTATGTATGCAACAACGGGTCTAAATTTGACGTGGCATTATCAATCTGTCGATGAATTACCACAATGCGACTAGACGACATGATAATGACCTTTCGGATAAAAATACTCGGGGTTGTGTTTCGTAGGTACACATTGAGAAGTTTGGCAGTAGATCTCTCTGACCGAAGGGGAAAGATGTCTGAATTAAGAAATACAGATCAATACTGTGCTAGGAATGACGTTTGAATAAGTGACAAGTGACCGTCATAAGTCAATAGCCCCCTCCCCCTCCCCTCCCTTCCCCCGAAGATTTGGAAAAAAATATCCATAGCCGTGTTGCACAACCTATTTGACCATAGTGAGACCTTTTTCTATATTGATTCTACTCACCATCGTAAAGCGAGTTCACACCCCTCCAGCTCTCATCCCCTCCACATAACCGCCGATGCCTAATAACATGGAAGAACGCATGAAAGTTGTTGACCGTAAAGTACGCCCTTGTTAGCTCCTCATAATGCCACGCTTCTCCCTGGATGACATCCATAACTCCTCTTTTTCTGTTTGGTGGTGGTTGTCGGAGGGCCCCATTGGCTGAAAATGTGTGATAGGACCCAAGTCCATAACCATTGTGAATTGGGTCTGTTCCATGCTTAAAGTGGCGGAGATATCTCCAGAGAACCTCCACTTGTTTCGGCTGTAGCGGCTTGTAGTCCTTTCTGAAAATCACGAGTGGCCCGCCTCTCAACTTCTCATCTCCTGGTACTACAGGACGGCCTTCGGGCCCCTCGGATGAGAAAGTAAGCGATTTCACGGGACATGCATGTGAGTAAGGGGAAGATTCCAATGGCGAATCAAACGGACAGTATATTCGGAGCCGGAGACCCAGGCCAGGGGTTGGGAAGCAGCAATGATTCCCCGGGACCAACACAGAGCTTTGAAATATATAGGGTTGGTACTTTTCATGACTCGCACCGTTGCGGAAGACCCCAACTCCCTCGATGTACTTGGGTGGGGCATAATCGACGTCAAGGATGAAAGATTGGTCGGGTGTATTCATGAGGATGAGGTGACGAGTAGGGTGTGGTGATATGGAACGGTGGGGGGTTTCTGTTTCTTGAAGTGCTCAGGATGGTGGATGCGGCTGACTACATAGGCCACAGATGCCTCTCGGATGTGCGAGTGATATTGCATGAGCACGAATATTATACACGGTAGATACTTGCAAGCTCGTCGCTTAGCTAACCTCTGCTGATGACCCCGCGATTTAACATTACATAGTTATACCATAGAAGATACTTGTCGTTAGAATGTATGTAATATCGGTGAGTCCATTTATCAGCTGTTCTACCGATATTCCTGAATACTAATCACGTATATTGTGCCTACCTCCGGAGTTTTGGCCGTTACAATTAACTGTAAATATTATATAGAGTCGCTATTGGTGGATACGTGGAGGCATTGAGAATCTCAAGGCTAGCTAGGAATAAGGCTGTTGAAGTGAGTTTCTTACATCATGTAGGGATATAAGTTTGATAGCTATAGTAAATTGTCTCAAATGGGGTCTTGTAATCCCTGTGAATGTGGTTAAAGAACCAATAGAAGACTGCTTGTCCAACACACGCGATTGGAAACGGTCTCTGTGAGACATACATACATGTACATGTATGTAATCCTCAGCTCATCTCTCAAGGGATTTGTGCATGTACTTAATGTATTTACATGTAGAGTCAGGATCTTTGGGTGCGCGGTGTGTATGTGCTCTATTTGGGTTGAAATAGTGTTCTGTTGCCAATGTATGTAGTATACATGCAGTAAACGACCACCGCTGCAACACTTGACAAGCTACCAAGTCTGGACAGGCAGTTTAAAGGTCAAGGATGTGGTTCTCTTTAGTATCAATTACATACATGAATCTGGTCTAGTAGCCGGTAGTACCAAGCATGCCCTCGAGACTCTTAGAGTAGAGTACTTTACATGCACACATACCACCTGTCACAACCCCGATGAAGATGTTGCAGCTTTCATCATATGTACGTGCAATGTACCCAGTACATGAAAGGAAAAATACTCTGAAAAAAAGTTGCAACCGACTAAGAAAAGTCTCTGTCCCCAGCGAGATGTCGAGAACTACCCCGTTCAATGTTAAAACCACTGATAGTACACATTTTTAAGGACGGCTGGGGGGATTCACCTAATGTTCATGGAGTTGTGATTGGACAATCTCGCTGGCGGGTCGGGGGTTCTCGCTGCTGACCCTATCTGGGCCAAAGGAAAAAAACCCTCATCCAGCCGATTTGCCCTATGCCAAAAGGTCACCTAAATCTCAGCCTAGTTGCTTCAAGTGTCAGAGTGACATCATTGAATTTCACCGCTGAAATATTGGGTGATTTTTGAAATGTTACAGCTAATCTTCGCACTGCATCTATCTACTCCAACTCGGCTTTTTCTCTTGTCCGCGGAAGATAGTGGATCTAGATACATGTACCTTACCTACAAGTATCCCGCTATAATTCTCTGCCCTGCCCCACATTCTGGTTAGCGGAAACTTAAGGAAGGTGATCCCAAGGGCCCATCCCACTAAGATGGTCAAAGTCCCTACCTCAATTCTTCGGATCTGTGATGAACCTCCACAGGCCCTAGTGCAGAAGGGATCACTGTTGAAAACCTCACCCTCAAAGAGCTTAGGTGATCCCGAACTTTGCTCAAACACTTCAGGATCCAATATGATCAGTACAAAAACACCCGAAACTCAAACCCCACTGACAGAATCCTCCGAGTTCTCTTTATCCAAAGAGCTAGTGGGGCTTCTTCCAGAGACTTTCCGGCCAAGATCCAACAATGAGTTCAAGTGGCAATCGACTCGACCTTTCAAGATCTTTACCCAAGGCAGCCTGCCACCTTACGAGACAACGTTGATGGCCATTGAAGGTTTGCTTCGAATACAATCGGCCTCTATGCACTTACACTTCGCTTATGAGGATGAGGTAAGAGAGCTGCTAAAAAAGATTTACTCCGGAAGCTCTTCCTCGTCAGACCTATGCGAGCTCTTTGCTGCAGCTGCAGTAGGGTCCCAATGGGAGGGACGGGTTCCTACCGAGACCATACATGGCTATTTCAATACCACCAAGGCACATTTAGACGATTGTTTGAAGGAGGATGACTTGAGAGGGATGAGGATACTTGGAATGTGCTCATTATTTTTGATGTCCGAGAAGCGTATATCAAGCTATAGCTATATTGGTTGGTTCCCACAAACAGGGGTGACAAATGATCTTTCTCTAAAGCAAGCGAGTAGGGAATGCCCTGAAGATTGGATATTCGAGAGGCCTCCAATACACGAAGAAGCCTGATGACATATCACTCAAGTGCTGGGTGGGTCTTAGAGGGTTATGGAGAACCTTGGTATTTTTCGAAAGGTTTGGGTTTCTCTAAT
Source organism: Morchella sp. 2016-103 (assembly GCA_024713925.1). Taxonomy (NCBI): domain Eukaryota; kingdom Fungi; phylum Ascomycota; class Pezizomycetes; order Pezizales; family Morchellaceae; genus Morchella; species Morchella sp. 2016-103. Next base: position 1,826,545 of record JAMGZF010000002.1, read on the forward strand.
CTCGACCTTAAAGAGACTACTGACAGCCTTTTTTTTTTTTTTAGCTGGATAGCCGCATCCTTAGGTCGTATCCCAGTTTACAGTCTTAACTGCAACAGTGTCGATCTTTCTGAATCGGTACAATCCGTAAACTTCTGCCCCGCTTTTGTCTATACTGATTTATATTTGTAGGAAGAAGCCCTTGATAATCAAGGTCCTGTTAAGCGCAATGCCATTCAAACCGAACTTCTTAAGATCGGGATATTAAATGCCAAAATACTTAAGGACGTATTCGCTCCTTCGGTCGTGAGCCTTTCGGTCGTACGGGGGTTCATGTTGGAGTTAGAGGGTTGGTTCCATAATCTCCCTGACTCAATGAGGCTTGCAAGTATGCTTGGTCCCGATGTGAGTTCAGGAGAGAGAACGACAGTATTCACGATCCACATTATGTACCTTGCGACTATCATTCTTTTGACACGAAGAGTCATGGTTGGTGTCTTGAGTGGAAAAGGCAACTCCTTAGATGGCACACTAAAGGATTCCATGCCTTACGTTAGTGCATGCATTTCGGCTGCGAAGCAAACCGCTGGGATTCTTGCACTTCTTTACTCTGAATGGGACGGCGGTCTATTCAAAAAGTGCTGGCTATCAGTGTTTGACCCCCCACCTCAGCTCACTTCTAGTAGAACTTTAATCTAACGAGTACAGATGCTCTTCATTTAACGCAAGCGTCATCTTGCTCTTCTCTGCTGCGCGTAAGAAGATGGTTGGAGAACCCCGAATAAGCTACCAGAACGACCTATTTGACGCAGCGAAATGTATTGTCGCTATCGAAGCTTCTGCAGATGTAGATGAGGTATCTCGGTGCTACCTGAAGATTTTAGCTCCTTTCAGAGAGGCGGTTGAAGAGAGGGATAAGATTTCTTCGCCTTTAGATAGTGTATTAAACCCCTCATCCGACTGGAGGCAATCGGCAACCTCTTTCCAAAGCTCGGACCAGAATGTCTTGTGTAGCACACCACTGGCTGGAGACTCAGAAATCACCAACGGCCTTCTAGATATGATTGGGAAGCCATACGTGTACAACCAAGGCTGTAGCGATAGATTTTCCTCACCTGAATATAAATGCTACTTCGACGCAAGTACCAACGTATCTCAAATTCACTCACCCTCGGGTTCGAGCCCTAGGACGATAGGAAAGCCTATATCGAGCTCTAGTTCAAAAACAACCGATGCATCCCCCTTCTTTGAGGAGAACGCATGTCCTTCAAAAAAGAGAGGAAGGCAAACCGAAATGAACAGTGGGCGAGAAGGAATCTGCTGGTCAGGTAACAAACGTTCACGGTATTCTCCGAAAACGCTCGAGGCGTTTTTGAAGCGTGTTGCTTGACCGTTCTCATATGGTTCACGATCTTGAATACTTTCTACTTTGATATATTTCTCTATCCTAGTTTTTAGTAATCTTCAACACTTTTGTTCCACTTTTACGGAAGGTATCACATGGCCACGAGGTAGTGCTAGTACCACACCAACCATCTCTCCTGCGAGTATGATGTAAACAAAAACAAAAAAAAACCATCTCTCCTCTGCGCAGAAGCATATCGAGTGATAGCAGGTGTTTGGAAGGAACTTTGTCAAGATAATTAAAAGTAGCGGAGTATCATCTATAGGATAGCCTATCATCCTTATGTGGGGCATGTCATTAAATTATAGACTTTGTTATAATCATTGCATTAATATTAGGTGGCCCTCGTCTCTATGGAGCTGCCATATTGTACTGCATGAGTTTTGTTAGTCCGGAGGCATTGAAGTTGGCTGAGGTCCGCCGATGGGGCAGTTGAGAACCATCCCCCGCACAGGCCATTGCTTCTAAAATGGGTATGTACTCGGTCACATGCTGTCGATTCCATCTTATTATAAATCCCTGGAGCCCGACTGTTTCTTACCCATATCTCAAGGCATAGCTATCATACCAGCTAATCAACATTCATCAGCTCCATGGTATTGTCATAACAGGACTCTGTTACTCACATTGGCTTAAATTAATAGTACCTACTTACTTGAAGATGCATACAGTTCTATCAACATGGACACGGAGGTTATAGACCGAGGCAAGCGGGGAGTATGAATTGGTATGCGGCAATCCAGATCTCGAGAGTTCTAGAACGGCCCAGAGTCCTAGAGACGTCGAGCAAGTGGTGAAAACCAGGGAGCCTATGTTGAACGATATCGCCTGTAGCCATAATTACACCGGTGGGGGGAGGGGGCTGCTTGTGAACTAATTATTAGATCCTCGAAATTCGAAAGCTTACAAATTGCTCACTTCGCTCGACCACATCACTCGGAGGCTCTGCCCGATCTACCCCCCCCCCCCCCCCGGGACAATCTTGCTCTACACCTTTTCACTATTACCACAAAACCCGAACCATTCCGCCTCGCGCGATCACCCTCATTCATGACATCCCTAATCGATAGAGCAATTTCGGTTCCCCGGGTATCTACGGGGTGGTGGACTGATGGTAGAGTGGGCACTAGAGCGTGGTTGGCTGTTCATCGGACCGGAGAGCACTGTATAGACTGTTTAACACACATGTATTCCACCCCATTCTCCATATTTTTCACTAGTCCGTATGAGGGAACTAGCACTGTTTTGTCAGGATCTTCACATAATATCACTCGGTTGCGCTTCACCATGCCCGGGATTGTCGGACTCCTCCGTTGAAACATAATCGTTCGTAAAGGATTCCAGAGTTATTGTAGTATTAATAACGGGAATCGTGACTGGATAAAATGACTAATGAGGTCACTGGTATCTACTTGGGGTCCTCAATTTTACATACAGCTTCTGATATCCATACGCGCACTAAGCGGGATAGATAGGCATATACAACCGTTCCAAGAAGTAGGTATTTCGAAATAAAATGGGTAAGTATTTTTTTGGTAATAGCGAAAGGAATAACAAGCCAGTCCAATCACAATAAGCAATATAAACAAAACCACTATTCAAGATTTGTCTAAGAGAAAAGGCAAATTCCTAGACAACAAGTTGAAGGCAAGTAACAGTAAATATTAGGTGTTTAGAGGGTTTCGTAAGTAGCCATCAAACTACCCAAGAAAGTGACAATCAACCTCGAGCGAACAGCAACTATGTCCTCGGGAACAAGCCTGTTTATGAAATGTTAGGGCTGCTTTCTACTATAATAAAAGGGAATATATATAAATACCAGATAGTTGCACCCATCTTTCTTGCAATAGAAATACTCAGCTTGGCGTTCAAGTATGCATTTTCGTCGGTCCTTCCATCCGTGACAAGCGAGTAGTCGACATAATTGCTCTTCATTCCGTTCAGAACATCAAGCAAGAAAACACCAGTTCCCATGCTTGGGTCCTTGAAGCTCCTGATGTTGCCAGCTTTGCCACCCTTACGCACCATATCGTTGGCCCACTTGAGCATATAGGCATCTGTGATCTCACTAACGCCAACCTTTTGTGCAAGGCCGTGCAGCGTGCGGGTGATATCGCGTCTCATAAGCTGCCAGGTGATTGCAAGTGTCAACGTTCGCTGCCCATCTGTGATATCGGCGCCCTGTATTCCTACAAGCGAGAATCGGTTGCTCTTGCCAAGTTCCACAGCATAGTTGGTATTCTCGACAGCCTTGAACCGCATAAGTTCACCACCGTGTGCTGGGGCTTTGTTCACATGGCGCCAGTTGACTGAGCCTGGGATAACTTTATCATAGGCTTGAAGGAGAATAGTTCCATCCCGGAGGTCGTCAAAAAGTGAGTTAACCGCAGGCTGAACGTCAAGAGAGTTTAGCCATAAAGTAAAGACACGTGCTTCACGTTCACCCTCAGCATCAAAATCTTCAACCTCGAGCATTTCCTCCTCAGTAATAGCATCAAGACCAGGGTGAGTGTTAAATAGATGGGCCACAAAAGCCAAGTTAAGCTTAGGATTACCAGCAACAAGGGATTTCGGTGTTAGGAACTTTCGGCAGCCAAGTTTGTCGGCATTCTCAAGTACTTGTTCAGCACGCTGTAGGAGGTCACGAGTTTGTAAGGGGCCTCGCGAGCATTCCTCCGGAGCAAGCTGGTTAAGGAGAACTGTGTAGTTTTCGGCATCTGAAACGTCCTTGCTGAAGTTGGTGACCCTGTAATATCGAACATCCGTTAATCTAAGGCTGATCTTGAAAAGAAATATAGGAACGTCTGGAATTCATACCTTCTCTCCCATTTTGCTGCCTTAAGATGGTAGTTAAACCATCTCAGAAGAATCTGCTCTGGTGGCAGTCTCAAGAATTGCTCAAGAGTCTCATCCTCTTCCAGCAACCTATAAAGCTCCGGGTGCAATTTGATATCGATCTTTCCCAAGAGACCTCTTCTGATAACTTGCCAGATCAACCCGAGAATCAAATGCTCCTTCACTTCAATGATATCACCAGAACCAATATTGACAACTGAGCATCCAATAGCCTTGGCAGAGTTGATTACAATATTGTTGTTCTCAGTCATGTGAAACTGATTGAGCTTTTTGGTACGTGAATTGGTACGGTTGAGAACACGCTCATCAATCGTGTCAGGGACGGAGTCGTTGATGAGCTTGGCAAGCACAAGACCATCTTTACATTCATCAAACATCTGCACGCCTAATCAGTTATAACCATCATAAAAAGGTAACAATCTCTACAAACCTGGAATGTATCAGTGTCAAAAGGCAAACGGTCTCCAATGTCCGGGTCCCCAGCCAAAACAGCATTTATGTGGCGTGTAAACTCAGATCGCTCATCTTCATTGATTGTATGAGTTGAAGATCCAGTTGAGCCTCCCATCTTGATCTGCCCACCACCTTTAGATCCAGTTCTAGCATGGGAAACTTGAGGACCTGCAGGTTTCGCTGAGTCACTAATGCGAAGTTTGGCGATGAGCTGTAAAATAATGTTAGAAACTTAACTTTGAAATGCTGGCAAGGTAAAACTACTTACATCCACAAAATCATCAAGTTCCACTCTCCTGCTACTGTCTAGCTCCACTTGCTTCAATGTAGCTCTGACAACATCATAAGGTTTCCTCTCGAGGTCTTGGGCAGCCTTGATTGCAGTTGCCTCATCGAGGTAACCTCTTTCTTCGGTATCCGTACGAAGGAATGTATCCTGGAGTTTCATTACTCCTTCCTGCCCGAGATCGGGATATTTCCTGGCTAGCTTGAAAACATTCATTTCCGGTGCCTTTCTCTAGAAAGCTGTTGGGTATCGCGGAATTTGTGTCGTTTGTTGTGTCAATAGGGGAGGCGGGGTACTGATGAGGGGATGGAGTCAGGTCGCGTCCAGAAGAATACGGGTGGAATGAATGGGATGCGATAGCTGAGAGAAATCCCAACTTTATCAGGACAGAATACAAAGGAAGACTTACGCGGACGAAGCGAAGAACACCTAGCAAGCTTGCGCGGCTTCTAAACTGAGTACGTTGCGTCGTGATGGGCGGAGTTGAAAGTGTTAAAGGGATTGTTTTCTTGTCCTACGACAGGTTGGGTTGGACAGGGCAGCTCGGTGACGTTTTGTTAGCCCCTCCTAATCGTGTCACCGCCGTTTCGCCGCTCATCTCATTTCCCCTAGCCACATCCCTCTTCCAGGGTTCGAACTCACAGAACCATCCTATGGTTACATGTAGTTTCATGCCCATCTTTGATATACTGATTTACTGACAAAAAAAACTACGATTTCTCAACACATGTTCATCTATTGCATCTTTGGGTCCGCTTGCCGCTTTACACATTAGCCCTCTTAGTGGGGCGGAACGGATGACGAAGTTTCCAGGCTTGGCAGCTCTAGAAACCACCCACATTTGTTGTGCTCGGGGGTAGGAGAAAGAACCAGGGCTATTTGTATGGCAGAGCTCTGCCACTCCATTCAAATAATCCCTGTATTGTCACCGCTTTTCAATAAAAACCAAGTGACAATACAGGGATTATCTGTATGGAGTGGCGGAGCTCTGCCATACAGATAACCCTATCGCATATGCATAATTTACCTATTTTCGGCACGTCCGTGGGTGTATGTACCTACATGTACTAGGTGTTGCAAAAAGTGATCAGAATCTGATAACTTCACTACAACATTCACTTATCAGATTCTGGTCACTTACCCACACACCCGAGTACACCACATGTACTTATTCTTATTGGCTATCTTGTCATCTACATACTACGGTGCTATGTTGTTATACCGGGAACAAGTAACTAAGCATGCTGATGCGACTTTGTGAAATATATGAGTCTCGTATTCATCGTATTTTAAAGTGTATAATCTACCCCGATATAGTACTGCTGATTTCGATTTCAACTCTCCGAGATCTGTTGTATCCTGCCTGGCTCGATTTTTCCTACAACCTTGGCAAGGAACAGATGTGGGTCTTCAATAGGTTTTAAAGCACTAGTAGTCTAACTAGGTATGTACTTAGCGACCTCCATTATGTCCGTTTCGTCGATCTACGAGCGTCCACTACTACGCCTCCAAATGGCATAGATACAGAAGCAACAGATCTAGAACATGGCAAGCAAACAAGCAGCCTGACAAGCTTACAGCCACTGCCAACTACTTCTAGTTCTAGTGAAATATACGATATTTCTTCGATACCAGATTTGCTGGAACAATTTGTGGAATTAAATCATGGGGAAGATAAGGATAGTCCTACGTTATTAAAACTCCAAACCGAGCTCTCCAGTAACAAGGAATTCTTGTCAAATACAAATTTGAACTGGAAGCCCGACTTCCATATTATAAACTATACGAAGTCTGTAGGTAAGAGCGTGCGTTAAATTTATCATTCCTATCAGCAATGGTCATCTAGTTGATCCGTTCGTTAAAGCTAGTGATACTCCACATTACGATAAGTGTATTGGCACTATACACACTGCCCTGACCGAACATTTATGTTTTTAGACGCAGCTGGGTGCGAAAATGGTACGCAAGATGCTGAAATTAAAGCCCAAATACTGTGAGTTCTTACTAGGTCACCGAAAGAATGAGCCGAAACTTATAGTGGGTTGACTTGAATAAGATTGCATGTCGAAAGTAGTTTTTTTGTTTACATCATTAATTGCATCCAGCATGCCGAAAGCAGTGAATCGGGGGGTGGCCCAAGAAAGTCTTTCGTCCTAGGGTTACTTGATGATCGGGATAAGAGAGAGGGTCGGTATCGTTAAATACCAAGAAATTAAGAGAACTCAGGGCACTTTGCCTTCCTAAGAAGCTATTATTGGCGCTTCTCATCGCGAAATGGGAGGTAAAGCCTTCCGATTTTCTGGCAGTAGAACCGGATAGTTATAGAGAAGACCATTACTTCTTTCCCGCAACAAGGATCAGGCTACCTTCGGATGCATGTAGTAAGAACTGCCGCCGCCACCTGTTTCTCTCTTTCAATGCATATGCTAATTTTCACTGGTAAAAAGCACGGCCTTCACCTAGCCAAAGGATCATTCGGTTTCAGAGTACACCAAAACTCACGGGGCTCTTTAAAACTCTGGGAATACGGGACTACAATAAGAGACTTTCTTTTAGCTCGGTGACTGTCTATCTTCCTTCCGGTGCACAGCTCAGGCCGAAGGCCTTCCTTGTATTCAATAATGAAGAGGCCTTGATGAACTATTCCGCTCGAGTGGGGAATATGTTGACAAAGGCCTCTTTACAAAATCCCTCGCCCCTGCTTCCTGCATTAAGGCACCTGCTTTTGCAAATAATCCAGGGTAGTGTGGAATTTTTTGACAAACATAGCCAGAGAGATACGTAATACGGTAATAGTACTTTTAATTTAACAACCCAACCCACTATTCCTTCAGGACGGTCTTTATTGGCATGCAAGGCTACTCTTCCTAGAAGTACAAAGGGTTAAAGCACCCTTCTAGGGCCAAAGTTGAATATCTTATTAATGTAGAGGAATACCTCAATGAGATGCCCTTGGTATTGGACGCCGCAATAGAAAGTTTGAGGACTATATCAAAGACACATTTATTTGTTGACCTTACGTGGGTTGACGAAGAAGAGAACGATATCGATTTTTTAAAACAGAAATCGGAGGAATTGGGAGAAGAGGTAAACTCTATCAGACTCATTGTAAGTAAATGTAACTCTATATAATCCGTCTCATCAACCTTTCAACTGTTGCTGACAATGGCCATCCCTTTATTAGATCACCAATCACATCGCCATCGCGCAAACATCTCAAATGAGTAATCTAACCTTACTTGCATCAATATTTATACCTCTTTCTTTCATTGCAGTACGTGAACGTCCCCAGGTACTCGACCGAAGATTACCCTCTAGTTTATATATATATGGGCAAATAAAGACTTTTTACGGAATGAATTTCAAAGCCACAGATGAAAAGGAGGATCCAAAATTTACTATCAAAATTTATTGGGCATTTGCAATACCCCTCACCTTTGCCACCATCGTTTTACCGCTTATATTCGGCCATCTAGTTCGTTACTTTGCCATGGTAGTGGCCTCAGGTTTGCGAGATATTGTTCTAGAGTTCTTTATGATTGCCCTATGCATTTCACTATCAGTGCTTGGTAGCTCTATTGTAGTGTTCATGATTCTAGCTACTTATTTAGCTGGGATGTCTTTCTTCGCTATTGCCAAACTTCGTAACTACGCAAGAAGTACTAATTCTAGTTGGCCTCATGTTCTATGGAGCTGTGTATACGCAATAACCAGTGGAAATAGGGCTAGGATTGGGTCTACGTACTATGAAACTTCGGAGGGCAAGGAGGTGGTTTGGACATTAGGCATCACGAGTTCTCTGGCGCTGGTTTTAGCTGCGGCCTTGATTTGGAGTATTCGCGGACTTTTGGGGGTAACTATTACAATTTTATTTGGGTATCGAATGTATATATTTAGAATATAAAAAACACCAGAGAGTAAGAAGGGAATTCTCTCTTTAAGAGATATCCCCCCCTTCACTCTGGTACCTCTCTAGTCCCTAGTGGCTACATGTAGTCCAGACTAAAGAACACCGCAACCCACCCATACACATATGTATATTGTAGTCTATATTTCTCTTTGTAAAAACTGGATCATAGCAGCTGGTGGGGTAGGCTGTATTACCACCAAGGACTCCAAACCCTAGTCTACAGTACAGTTAACACTAATCCAGTCACTACTAAGAACCAAAAATCTGTTTCTCAACAGGTGTACTCTAAGTTTACCGGAGAACAGAAACATTGAATATTATCTGCTAACTGCATGTATACATACGTATGTACGTATGTATAGCTTAGCTAACTCTGCTTAGCGGATTTAGTTATATATGTACTTTACATGATGTAGTTATTAAAATCTACTTTTCAAATACATACAAATTTAAGCCAATCACTCAGTCAATCAAGATATTTCCCCTCTCACTCTAAAGAAAATTAATGGGACCCGGCCCTTGAGCTCTAATTAATATTTCTATCATGCGCACGCAGTTATAGGGGATATATATGTGTGGGGAAGGAAAGTAGAGTAGAAGATCACAGCAGGGGGACTAAAACGAAACCAAGTAGTATCCAAGTATGAGATAAAACGGAAAGAATATGTGATGACCCCCGAATTCTCCCATTCATGTTCCCATTTATCTAGACAAAAGAAATCCCACCTATCAACCTATTGCAAATTGACCAGAAAACAAATTATGCAAGTCGTAATTGAATATCATGACACTCATGCTCGCACCCGCACCCAATATATAAAAGCAGAAATGAATCCGTGTGAAATAGGAAGGGGAAAAAAATACAAATAACTAGGATACCCAAACATTTTTTATCACCTCACATACGCCCTCTGCTACCATCGTCACCACCGCCTCATTCTTTTCTGTGTAGCCTCTCGATCCGTTCTTTTTCCTCCTCTGAGTCATCGCTCGACTGATCCACATACCTCCCTATCTCTTTCTCATAATCTAATGTACTCGCTCTACTATCGCCTTTAACCAAACCTAGGCGTTCCTCTTCCGTCCTGGGTGCACCTTTGTCCTGGATACCACTTATGCTCTTTCTGCGTAGCCCATGCAGTCTAGCCGGGAAATGAGGATGTGGTAAGTGTGAGTGAGCATGGGGAACCGGAAGTGGGACATCAGAGGCTCCCTCGCCGTGACTATCCCGAGAGTGAGAGCGCGAATGCTTTCCAAACACGGATTGAAAACTAAATTGTCTCCGCGACGTATTATCTGCACTATCTGGTCGCAAACCTGACTCGGTACTATGAGCGCTATGTGGGGTTTGTGGGGTTGTCGGCGTAAGCATCGGTCGTAGCCCAGGGCTATTCATATGTCCCGGTGCAGAGCGCGGGGCTCGCGGGGGAATAGCGGTGTACTCGTTCCCAGCATCAACAATTCTTTTTACCCCATGTTTCAGCGGCGGAGGTGATCCTGATGCAAAGTCACGGGAAGAAAACTCCCCTTCAGAAGGTGTTACGGTCATCTGCGGCGATGACTTGGAGCCGGCTTGATGCTCGTAATCGCCTGAGAAATCCCCCAATGACAGTACTGGTACGGGTAGGTCACCGTAGGAACGACCTTGAGAAGGCGGTTGAAAGCCACGATCCGTGATGTCTCTATGAGGCGAAGTAACAGCTATTACAACATCCGTCTCGTCCCTGAGGCTTGATTTGCTTCGTGGACGAGGAATGAACAAATTTCTGACCCTTCCTACAAAGCTTTGCGGGTGAATTTCCCCTGTTTCAGCTTCGATGTCGTAGATTTGCCGTCTCATAGCTTCATCAACACTCATACTCCTCCTCCTATTCATCGTAACAGGAGTAAGCTCCCCTTCCGTCCCCTCCTCCACATCAGGCATCCTGCTCATTCCTAATGGGGGATGTGGTCCACTGGTGGTGTTCCTTCTTCTTGGCCCATCACCTGAGCTACCACTCCAGGTAACCCTCCTTTGCACACCGTCCCATTCATATGTTTCTCCATCGTGGGATGGTACAGTTAGCAAGTCTCTTTCTCTTAACATTTCTTCCCGGATCCTTTTCGCTTCCTCTTGTTCCATTTTCTGTCTCGCAACGGAAATGCGACGAATGATTGCAGCGGTACCACGAATTGCATCTGCTTTTGGTTCTGACTCAGGTTCTGACTGCTCGGCAACTGTGCGGACTTGGTCGAGGTCTCCCCGAAAGATTTCAGTATCAGGAACATTCTTCGCACTCTTAGAGAGTTGAAGGAGTACAACGCCGGCACAGATTTGGAGGAATCCCATTACAACAGTGGCAATGGAGCTAGGGGTCCCATTAAAGCCACGGAACAGGACTGCACTTGTTACAATTGTGGAGCTGGTAAAGAAAACGTAGTAAGTCGGCGTTACGAGCGCGGCATTGAAGATATTCAATGCTTTCTATAAAAACTCAGTAAGCAGAACTTCTAATGGTAAGGCGAAACTGCGTACATTCAAATAAACAATCTCTACAACCAGTGTTATGACGATAAACACAAACAGGACGTAAAGGAACCATTGATTGAATTGTGGTGTTCCTGAGATCTGTGTCACTACTGCGGCACCAAGGCCTTGTGTTGCAACAACACTGCATCATTTTAATTTTGTCAGCACATACTCTCCCCTCACTTAAGTGCGACATACCTGAGGCCTCCTATTAATGAGCAGACACTGATATATACCATCATGCTCTTTTGACCGTACTTTGGTGCAATCCATATTACAATACCCACACATCCCACTATAACAACACCTGCATACGACAAAAATCCTGGCGAGAGAATGAATCCTTTCATGTCCTGGATTGTCGATACGGAAGATTGTTCGGGTGCATTTATGACAATTACTACAGAACCCACTATACACATAAAACAGCCTATTTTACCAACAAACGAAAGTCGTTCATTCAGAAACATGGACGAAAGAATGGCAGTTATCACGACAGACTGAAACCCCAAAGAGTTAGTAAAAATATTTTTTTCAAAAAAAAAAACTGTACATCGTGGGAAAGAAGTGATCCTACAAGAGCGCCTAAAGGTGTGACTAGGATAGCCTCAACAAAAGCATAGGCACAGAAATTACAAATTTCTCCAATAATCACTATCACGAACCATATCAGTAACCTAGAACCTCTCTCGCTCCCGGGAGAGATAGAATGAAACACACTCAAGATCATCCCACTCCACCACCACCCATTTTTAAGGTATCCATACCCCTCTCCCGCCTCTTTTCCATCCTTTAGGTTTGCGGCCAATAGGCCCTTCTTCTTGAGCACGAATGAACATCCGATAAAGACTCCCGATGCGACCGCGAGCGAAACTCCGACGGCTTTGTAGCTGTAGTCAGGTGTTAGTTTATGCTTGGAAGGTGCTTGAAAGGGGTGGTGTACACTGGTGGTCGCCCCGCTGAAGATAGCCCGCCGTGGCCTGCAGCAGCTGTTGTGGATGTTGCTGCCGCCGCCGCTGTCGTTGCACGGGCTAACAGGTATGGTATCGTTTCCGACATGATTGTGGAGTATCAGGCCCAAGCTTGGACCAAGGCTAAAAGGTGGGGAAGCTTACGATCCGGTTGGTTTTAGTAGCGGTATTATGGTTCTTCTGGTGCCTTGGATGGAAGTGTAGACAGGCGAAATTCCGATTATAGAATGGCTTTGGAAATATAATATTAATAGCAATAGTGATATAATTGTCCGGAAGAACTGAGGTGTCGATAGAATGGCCTTGTTTTTTTTTTTCTGCGCTCCACACCGGGGATTTCTTCCTTATCAGGGGTGGAATTGGACAAACAACTCTTCTGGGTACAAGAAGTGGTTGAATGGATGTTGAGAAGAGGGAACGTAGATTCGGAGGAGGTAACTGGAGCCACACTACAGAAAGCTTCGCTGTAGGTATGTAAGTCTGTTCGCACCCTGCCTCAATTCTGTTTCACACACACGCAGACAGAAAAATGTAATGATTTCGGAACTGAGTGTCCGTGTCTATTTTAAGGATTTTTTTTTGGTTCGTGAATCTCGTTATTCGTCCCGGTATTGGTCGTTACAGTTTAGTCTAGTGCAGCAGCAGCATGCAGGTGAACGCACTCTATGTGATGTAATATGTAACAGAGTGTCGTTGCTATTGCTGTTGCTGATGTGCTCTCGATGAACCTAAAGGAGGTTCAATTGAGGAGGGGCGTCGGGGGAGAGACTACGGCAGGTTGACCGTTAGCGACCGATCAGAGACAAGAGAATAGGTAATGCATGGGGGAGAAGCAGCTAGGAGAATAAGTACATGTAAATACATGTAGTATAAGTGGAGTCTAGTTACCTGTGCGATAGATTGACAGAAGGAAACAATAACAATAACAATAACAGAGAAAGAGGGAAGGGGGGGGGTTGGAGAGGATGGAGAGGAAACGCACAAACAAGAGCAAAGCACCACTGAGAAAGAACCTAACACACAGACAGGACAGGTTTCTTGTTCAAATCTTACTGCAGCAGCAGACTCCGTCTAGTTTCCCAAATATCCTCCCCCCGCCTTCGCCGCCTGCTGTTTTTTTGGTCACCCCTGTATCAATCAGACTATTCGCCACGGCAACTGATCTTAGCCAGAATGTCTTATTTCCTCCACACGGTTCACATACACAAATCTGTCACGCAGGGAGCTGAAACAGCCGCCTATGCACACAACGACGTAAGGATCATCTTAGTGCACTTTATCATCTCCACGCGTCTTGTGGAGCAAGCGAGGGTAGGCATTTATGCGAAACCGGATTCATGATAGGATTTACATCCACCCATCATGTTTACATCTTGATCAACATCACCCCGAGCGGGCGCGGCCAGCGAGCGTTGCCCGCTATATTGCCCGCTTGTGTACTCTACAAGATACAAACGGTTTGTGCTGGCTTCTGTAGTGTAGGTAGGGACGTACTTGCTAGAATGTGACCCTCGGCTTACTGAAATTCTATGTGCTCTGGTGGTACAGTGGTTACTTTCCAAGCATGCATGTATCTATTGCTACGGCACTGTACAATCTACGCCGCCCATTACTACATTTTATTTTAGGCCTACCGGGTTTGCTACTTTTCGGTAGAAAGATTTCCTTGTACTAGTCACCAAGATTCATAAAGTACGGCTGAGGTGACCTTAGCTTGCTTATTTTTACTTGGATAGACCAGGGGATGGGAAACATTAAAAAGGAATCTCCACCGGGCCGAGTCCTTTAGCATATCATTTAGGAAGCTTCCGTAAAAACGCATGTTCTATAAGCGAAGGCCCTATCTGAGGCTCCAGTGTCTCCAGTTTGCTTGCTACAAGGTCGTCGCCCCCGCGCCTGGGAACCTTATCGCGCTTGTAAAGTAATATTGGGTGCAGATGACGGGATTACCCGGCTTAATAGTGGTCTGGTCTGGAGGCGGCTTAAAGTTAAGTTTCTGGCGAGACAGCTCTTGTACCTGCAGGAGCGCCTATGCACGAATACATATGGTCCGTGGAGGAAAAAAAAAAAAAAGCTGGAGAATCTTGTCGTGTGCATCACACCCATTTGTCCCATTGAGGGCAGAGCTGGTACGCATACATAGATGCGCGCGGATCCGGAATTTGGAAACCGAAACAGTGAGCCCCTCCTTCATGATACGTGAGCAGGTAAGTTGTAGGTGTACTTACATATACCTACATGTATATCAACCGTTCTCAACGGGACCGCACCAATTACACGCACCCCATCCAACTCATACCGCTTACATTACCGTATTTCTTTATTAACAGAACCCATTGTGACCCTTCTTACATATACGGGTATACGTACATGTATGTGCTGATTCTCTATTACATGTAGCCAGTCAAGTCTGTTGGTGCGGTGGTGCAGTGGTGTAAATATTGCTACGGCCACGTCAGGAAGATCTAAGATGTTAACTCTGATCCTTGGGGATAGAAATAACAGGAGTTCATGTTTTGAAAGGCGCACGCGTCCATCATAATTTCATCCTACCGAGAATTGGATCTTATCGATACGACACGACATTGATAGAGTTACACTATTTACAATGGAGTTACCCTACCTCGGGTTCTACTGATGTAGGGCCAGGTTAGAGGTAAAACGGCAAGCGTTCCCGAGCGTGAATCCTACAGGGCCCAGAATAGTGTAGACAGCTAAGTACGTAATACCGAGAATACGACTAGCTGTTCCCCGACGGTTCCCCGCCAGCCGACGTATCTACCTACATAAAGAATCAGAGCCTGCAATTGACTCACCCGATTTCCACTTTCAACAATAACCAACCTTTATCCATTGAGCACTGTAGATATGCTCGCTCGCTCAGTGCTCCGTCGCCAGGCTGTTGCCCTGAGTAGGAGTGCCTCTGCCGGATTCTCTACATCAATTCCTCGCCGTGCTGGAAACCTTAGTGCTTCTCAGGACCAGGTTAGTGTAGCCCTTAATTATGTTAGTATGTCAATGGCTCATGTTCCCTCTTAGCTCCTAAGAGCCACCCTAGCAGACTCGGATCCTGCTATATCGAATATTCTTGAGAAGGTTAGTACCTCGATGTCGATTAGGCATCGAACCAGAAGTCTGATTTCGAGCAGGAAAAACTCCGTCAAAGAGATTTTATCAATTTAATCCCCTCGGAGAACTTTACCTCACAATCAGTTCTTGAGGCTCTCGGGTCTCCCATGCAAAACAAGTACTCGGAAGGATATCCTGGTGATAGATACTATGGTGGGAATGAATTTATTGATGAGGCTGAGAGACTGTGTCAACAACGTGCTTTGGAAGCCTTCAGGCTTAATCCAGAAGAATGGGGCGTTAATGTTCAAGGTGAAGAAGCTTCACATTTAAGTTTTAAAAAATCGCCTTTTCGGCTGTCTAACAAAAAATACAGCGCTTTCTGGGGCTCCGGCAAACCTCTATGCATACTCTGCTCTCCTTCGTCCCCATGAACGCATTATGGGACTCGACCTTCCTCATGGTGGCCATCTCTCACATGGATACCAGACTCCCTCTAAGAAGATCTCCAAAATTTCCGAGTACTTCGAGACCCTTCCTTATCGTCTTGACCCAAAGACTGGTCTTATCGACTACGAAAATCTGGAAAAGCTAGCAGAACTCTATCGTCCAAAGATTATCATCGCCGGCGCGTCGGCGTACTCCCGTATCATAGACTACAAAAGGATGAAGACTATAGCGACCAAATACGGCGCCTACCTTCTCTCAGATATGGCACATATTTCTGGTCTTGTGGCAGCTGAAGTGACCGACTCTCCATTTTTGGATTCTGACATCGTTACCACAACTAGTCACAAATCACTGCGTGGTCCCAGAGGTGCGATGATATTCTATCGAAAAGGTGTCCGCTCGACCAATAAGAAGGGCGAGAAAATAATGTACGACCTCGAAAACCCCATTAATGCGTCTGTATTCCCGGGACACCAGGGAGGCCCTCATAACCACACGATTACAGCACTTGCGGTGGCACTTAAGCAGGCTACTACCCCCGAGTTTGCGGCCTATCAAAAGCAAGTCCTTAAGAACGCAAAAGCACTGAGTAATAAACTTCAAGCGGTGGGTTACGAAGTTGTCTCCGGTGGCACCGACAACCATCTCGTTCTTATCGACCTCAAACCAAAGGGCATTGATGGGGCCCGTGTTGAACGTATCCTAGAACTCGTCAACGTTGCTGCCAACAAGAACACTGTGCCTGGTGACATTTCAGCGCTCAAACCTGGTGGTCTGAGATTGGGATCACCAGCAATGACAACTAGAGGCTTCGGCGAAGAAGACTTCGAAAAGGTTGCAGTGATTGTAGATCGAGCGGTGGGAATTGCGAAGAAGATTGATGAGGGAGTTGGTGGGAGGAAGCTCCTCAGAGAATTCTTTAAGGTAGTTGGGGATGGAAGTGCGGTTGGAGAAGTGCAAGATCTCCGGAAGGAAGTTAAGGAATGGGTTTGTAGCTTTCCACTTCCATGGAACACCTAAGTGGTTCGCTTTACCTATTCCTATCTTGTTGGGTGACTCGTCGAGAGGTTTTGTAATATATTTTTGATGTATTTACCGTAAACATGATCTTATCAAACAAAATGATGGGTGTTTGCCAACCACGGTAAACATTTATACCCATGTGCCAAGAATCATAATGTATCACTCGCGAAAATGTTCCATCACATAGATTCATAAAAGGTACATAATATCTGATGGCGTAGTCATAACGTATCACTCGTAGGAAACCTTCGCTTTTATTGGAGGTATTATACGGGCCTAGAAAGATATATCCTAGCTGTAATCATCGTAGTAAGGTCTAATAAACTACCACTTTAGTTGCCAAGGTAATTATTGTTATGAAAGGGCTAATAAACTCTACCTTGTATCGTTATAATGTAGAAGAATTTACTCCGCTGATATAGTCAGTATTCTGTACAATTTTAAATCCTTTCAGCAGCCTATCCTTATTAAATAAGAGGTCAGAAGGAACTGAAAGGATTTCAAACCCGCCACGACATTCTCATGACCAAAGTGAAATAAATATAAGATATAGCAGGAGAGATTTTTCGTAGCCATAGAAGGGCAGGGGTGTGATCATGATGGAGTTATTGTATCTAGAGGGAATATTTCATTCCGGGGTTAAGAGTGGTCAGGTTAGTCAGTGAGGAGGGTGGAAAGGCTGATTCAAAAGTTCACTTTAAATAAACCTAAGGTCCCTTTTTGAGGGTAGAACTCATCCTCAGTAGAGTTAACATGTACATGGGTGCCACCGCCAAAGATGGAGTACAAGATATATTCATTAGTAGCTTAATTGAGGATAGATGTACTCATATAGGCTGCGGTACATACAGAAGATGTTGACAGGGTATATCGAATGGCGGGCAGGTATACGGCCCAATGGCCCAATGGCCCACTCTCTACAGTCATGTGGGCTTCGAGATCACATCCAAATGAGCGTTATATGTATCTATTGTATCTCGGTATATGGGGTCTAATTACTGCTCTACACTTCCCTCATAATCCAGGAGATGCATGTTTCAATATGAAGAAGATTTGAGAAGTGCTATATCTCATGGTATGCTTTACAGAATACCAGAATGAGCCGGTCAAATACAACTCTTAATGCGGCGTGCCCCGTATGGGCATACGAAATTAAACTTTCACCTAGGCTAATAAAATAGGCACTCAAATACCGTATGACCATATCCACACAACCTGCCGCGCTGGTCACCTTTACTAAATACCGAGTGATATGTAGGGTAGACACGGAAAAGTTAAATAGCCACCACTTCCCACCCACTTTCCCACTTTCCATCTTTCCTACTCCTTCTCCCCCATCGTTACTCTCCCCATCTCAATTTCATCACGTTATAATCTAAATTTTCATATTCTACCGTCTCTTTGGTTGAGCAATAAGCCCCCTTTCTTTTTCTCTAGCCCCAATCTTCTCTTATCTTCAACCCCACCTTTTTTTTAAAAAAAAAGGAAAAAAAAGAAAAGCAAAACAAAACAGACGACTGTTTCAACATGCCTGAAAAGCAAAGCTTCTTTGACCTTTCACCTCGTGAAAAAACCGTTTTTCTCGAGCTTGAACCTACAAAGCAGGATAAGGTAAGAATCCATCCATTAACGTTCATTTTTCATTTTCCCCGTCTTTTCACAACTACATGTATACACAAGATTTTCCTGGTTTAGTAGATCTTTCTTGCGTTTCCTCACTGCTGTCCATGTGTTTCGGTTCAGGAGTTGCGTTTGGTTTGGTTGTTCCAATGCATTAATCTATGGCATTGCTGCCTTCATCGAATCTCCCCTATAATGAATTTTATATACCATTTCAGCAGCTGCTATTTGCTAGTTGGATAGTTTCTGTGTATAATTCCTACTAACACTAATCAATGCAATAGTTTAAAGCCATGATTAATCACTCGACCACATCCATTAAACCGAGTCTTGATTCCTCGCCTAAGACTCGTTTAATTGAATCTTCTGCGAGCCCAAAAGTTAATAGTATGCTGATCCCTCATAAACCTTTCCCACTTTTTTTCCCCCGCTTTTTCCCCCCACTTTTTTTCCTTCCCGTTTACTTACCTTCTGCCACAAATTAGTTTACGATGGTCGCCCCCCAGGCCAAGGAAAGCCTTTCTACCTCCCTGAAGGAGAGTTAATCGAGTTCTTTTTTCACGACAAGCCCATCGAATTTTATGGACGTGTTGCTTGTTTAGTGCGCAACGTTGATATTCCAGGACTTTACGCTATTCGTGTGCCAGCCGAAACTGAGCTATACTCTGTTGCTCACTATAGACAGATGTTCGAGAATCGTCTTTCTATCAAGGCTCGCGAGGAGCTTTATCTCCAAAACGGTCCCTACGTCCAGGAACGCGAGATTGGAGTCAACTGTGGCACCCACGATTACCCAGTCAACATCAATTACGAAATGTTTACACACGGCCAACTGCAACAACCGCAGTCCGAACCAGGATCCATCTATGCTACTCCTGCTCGTTGTGAAGACATTGACTACTACCGCTCTACAGGCCCCCAGAACTTCGCTGTGTATCCAGAAATGGTGGGAAGCCCTTCACCCTCAGCTACCGGTTCCTCTCCTATTGGAAGTGATCAGGATGCTAGAGGCCGTAGCTTCGTTTATCGTGAAAACAACGAGTTTCACCCTACAGGTAGAGTGAGGGCCTATAATGAAATCGTTGCGTAATATACCCACAACCCATACTCCCCACTAGATTTTCTGACCACTAACAAGCCCCCATGTAGAAGCTATGAGCTGCAAGATGCACCTACCAGAAGAGTTGATTTGCGTCCCAATAGCGATAGCTATGGAAGGATGATGTATCCGGTAACTTCATCTATGATACGTAAATGATCTCAGATATTTTTTTCTAACGCATTCCGCACCCTTTGATCAAGACCGCCGAGAAGCCTCTTGAGCCAGTCTATGCCCAGTCTGCTGGTGCTGCCCCTCGTCGGTTTAACCCTCAGCAGCATTCACACTTAGATGGGATGTATGACGAAAATGACCGTCGTACTGCCCGTATTGCCCAGACTGTTCAACAGGGGGCTGTGGTTATGGTCCCTACCAGATCTGCTGGCGATAATCCTGCCAGTCTTCCACCGCGTCACTTGAACAAGAAGACCAATGCTCTCTACAAGACCGAGATGTGCCGTAACTGGAATGAAATTGGCGAATGCCGCTATGGCCGTTCTTGCCAGTTCGCTCATGGAAAGAAGGAACTCCGCATCGTTCCCCGTCATGGACAGTGGAAGACCAAGACCTGTATGGCTTGGTTGCACGGAGGATGCACTTATGGAAGCCGCTGTTGCTATGCTCGTAAGTTCAGGGAATTATTTTGATTGTATCAAAATTATTTGACTAACATTTTTTTTTCAAAAAATATAGATGAAATCATTGATGGCGATGGTAATCCATTGTCAGGTGGTAGTTCCACCGAACAGCCTGCCACTCCAGCCCCCGAGAATGGAGAATCCAGATTCAGTGACTTCTTTGCCAGCCGCTGGTATGATCATACTTTTATAACTCTATCAATTCTCCGGCTAACTGTTCGTTTGATTTTTGTCTAGCTGGGCTTAAATTTTGGCCGTTTTGGTATAATACAGCCACTCTTTTAGATATATTCTTTTGATATCGCTAACCACGTGGTTAAATTTAGGCTACATTATCGTCATTATTATAATTAAAAGTTAGTAACTTCGGTTACATGATACCCGAATTCGCTCCAAATAGTTGAGAAGAATATAGGGTGAAATTAAAAAGGGTTATAAAAGATCGGATATCATTTCTTGTATTTTTTTGGTCTTTTACCGTGATTTTCACTCCTTCTTTGATTCCGTTGTTTGGAATATTTCTAGTTATTCTTTGTAAACGGACTTATGCGATGGTAAAAAGAGGGAAAGGGCTGTTAAAGATCGACTTAACATGGCGTCATAAGATTTTAGGAGATTTCTCCGCATGTCTGATGGTTCACCATCATACGAGTTAGTATCTTAGAAAAAAATATAATGAAATTATTATTATCAAACCCATGTGTTTTTTATTATCATGGGGGTCTTTATAGTTTATCTTGATCAAGAAACTCGTCCTGTAGCTCAATCCAATTTATATGCGCCCAACAACCTCTAAATACTGTCCTTGAACTACATGTATTACAGGTCTTATTATCTGAGCGTGCCAGAATAGGAGATGAGAATTGAGATTCAAGTCATGTTTACCTGGAAGACCAGAGTCTCTGCACTCTGTACGAGTGATAACTTATGATTTAGCATGCCTCAGTTAAGCCAGTGCTCCCTCTATTTCGTATCCGTATCTTCTAATCTATACAAAGCATATTCAACACCGGTGGTGAACCCAGCACCATACGTACCAACCTACCAGCTATTCTACCCAAGAGCCAAAGTCGACAGCCACCCTTTGTCTCGGCCCACACTCCTGATCCTAGGGAACCATGAGGGATAACATGAGCCAGAGGTAATACGCTCAGTAGAGTAATATGAAGAAAGTAGTCAACTAAACGAGGCTTGCTATTCTATAGGCTCTCTATGGGAGAATTTTAGCGTATCTACGTGATGTCTAGAGCGGGGACGATCATAATATATATCCGTGCGTGGATGGCCGGTACATAGCTCAACAAACGGGAAAAATAGGCTCGTGAGCTTGGCTCCGCGCTGTTAAGAAGAGCAAACGATGCAAGATCTTGAAGTGACAGGGTTGAGTAAAATGCTGATCTGTTTCCACTAATTAGGTGGTGCTTGATTATAGTAGCCGGAAAGCGTAAATCTAGGCGGGGTTAAAACTTGAGATCTGGGATATATGAACACTGAGGGTTGTGGCAAAATTGTGCTGTGGGGTGGCAGATGTTGACAACGGATAAATCATAGATAAGCATATAAGCTTTTAACTATACATGGGCTTGAAAATAAGGCGTGTCAGCTCTATATTTACGCAATGTTTAGCTGTTTCTACTGTGCAGCAGCAGCGTGATAAGAAAAATCTGACAACACTCCATGCTATGCCTGCGGGTGCTTTCTATTGCCTATCAACTCAGTGGGGCCCTCGTTCATTAGCATTAGTGGGGGCAAAATCAACCTTCGACTCCAATCAAATTATTTCTTATTAGCGATGCTTTCCTAGTGTAGGCAATACCGATTCATGGCCATATGCAGGAAGAAAAAATCTTCCTCTCCACAAAAGCACCCCTATCAAAGTGCGCAGATCATCCCTATCCATGAAGTGCCAAGGTATTATGCAGTGCTGCATAACAAATACCACAGGCTCTCTCTGTTTTTCAGGGCCACATATCAGCAAGAGGGGAAAGTGCGCACTGGGACACAAAACGGTATATGAAGACGACCAACTCGCCGTCTTTAACACCACCCATAGCTAGTCAGTCGATTCACAATGGCATCTTCCCACGCCCTCAAACATGCCTTGGATATAACCACATTTGTCGTCGACCAAGCTCTCTATTCAAAGAAACTCTGTGGCGCCTACAATGGAAAGCCAACCAACCCTTTCTGGTTCTCCCAAGTTTGTGAGGGATCCGATACAGGACCATTAATTTTTCAATTGCCATCAGAACTGCTGGATCATATAACAGAGCTCCTGTCTGTCGCCGATCTAGCTTCACTAGCGCTCGTAAATACCGCTTTCCGACAACTGGCGCGATCACGACAGTTTCCCAGTATATATCTGGCCTATACGACGTCTGCATCTTTGGGCATACGGGAAGTGCTCGTTAGTGAGTCCAAGGCTCGAATGGAAAATCTTCTAGTGTCGAGTCCCTCGCTGGGCGCCTGTGTGAGGAAATTGACTATAGCCTCTGCCCTACTAGTGCAGTCGTTCTTTGTGGCGTTGTGGAAGTCAGATAGTATACCGTCAATGTTCAGACCAGAGGTGTCGAGAGGCCGAGTGATTGAACTGATGGCAAAGAATTACTTTGACGTTTATGTGAAGGAACTGTGCTATCTGCTGATGTATGCGTTGCCGAATCTGGAGGCGCTGAGGTGGGAGGACAAGGTATGTGTTACGCCGGAGCTGTTGAATGCTATCGCGGCTTCCGGGGTAAGGGAGCTAGAGTTGGCTGGGGTATATGTGGACCGAGAGTTCGTGTTAGAGGGGGAACAGAGGTGGAAGTTGAGGAGATTAGTAATGGATATTCGAAGGGCAAAGGGCTGTGACAACATCAGTACGGCACCGTTGTGTATGAGCATCTTGAAGGCTGCGGCTCCGACATTAGAAGAGTTGGAATGGGTAAATGGGGAAGTAACGAGTTTTGATGCTACCGAATCCGAGCTTCCTTTACGATTTCCAGAGCTTCGTAGCTTGGTATTGAAGGACACAGAGCTTGATTTTGGACTTTTGGAGGCTCTTATATCAGAAAATATCCCGCACCAACGACTTCGCACTCTCGTTGTAGGTTCATCTTCCGCGTCAGAATACTTATCCCACCGAGGGCATATAGAAACTTTGCAAGACTATCATACACCCGGTTGCCTCACATCTTCAGATACTGCCTTTATTAGCACCAACCCACAGCTGCGAGTACTCACTGCATCATACCCCAATGATACCTTGATCCTAGCCAATCTCCTCCCAACTCTCGCAGATTTTCAGCATCTGACAAACCTGCACCTCGTCTGGGACTCTAAAACGATTGACACACGCTCTCTAGAAAGCATAGGCTGCGTCAAATCATTGACGCATCTCTGGCTCTCTGCTGGTACGCAAAGCGGGGATGTCCACGACTGGGTGGCTCCCCACGAGGCTATGGTATCTGCATTCCGCGGACTTCAGAAGTTACAGGTGTTGGTATTCACAAGGGACACGTACAAGTATCCCGTCTCTGGGGGGGTTCCCTGAGAGGTACTATATTCACCGCCGCTATCCTGATGGCCTTATAGGGGAGGGGGGGGGCCTTCGACAACTACTGGAAGGGGATTGGGAGGCACGGCATGTAGAGAGGATGCGGATGATTGCGAGTGTGTATACAGATGTGTTGGAGAGATTGGAAAGAGTGTTTTTAGGACAGCTAGAGGGTGAGGTAAGGAAGAATTGGTGGAAATCGCCGGGGAAGAGGATCGGTGATTGGTGTTTCGAGAAGACCATGGGTGGAGCTTGGATGCCAAGTGAGAGAGGGCAATTGTGATGACCGTAGTGCTTTCGTTAAAATATCTGGCTGTTCCCAAATGAGTAGCAGGTGCTATTCCGGTATAGATTTAAAATGCGATGCTGTGATGAACGATGGGGATGTTTTGTTTATGCCATAGGGAGTCCCTGCACGCAGCATTCTTGTACCTAGAAACTAATGAAATTATGAGTTAAAAAAGATGAACGATGGGGCTAAGAGATAAAAGGGTTGATGGAGTAGATTTATACATGGAGACTTAGAAGATTCACCAGATGTGTGATGTACGAAATAAATGTATAGCTATGATAAGGAGCTAGATAAATGGATGTATTAGAAAGTTTTAAAAGCAGACGAGTGACTATTTATGATCCACTTACATAATGGGCCGTTTCATGTTGCAACCGCCAAAAAAAAATCATTTGACCGACCTATACACTTTAGATACCGGTACGAATTTACTACCCCACCAAGGTCCTTTCCCACAATAATCATATTACCTAAAATGGCTTCCTCTTCCTCCGCCCTTTGCACATCTTGCACCGAGCCACTCATTATCTCGGTTGAAGATGAAGACACCTCCGACCAAAACGCCGGCATAATCGACGATATTGAGCTCCCTTGCGGCCACCACTATCACTGGTACTTCTCTTCCTTAGGTTCACCCTCCAACAACCTACTGACTGGAGCTCCTGCAGGTCTTGCTTTGCAGAGGAATACAGCAACAGTCCCCACACACGAAGCCAATGCCCATCCTGTAGTACCTCTACGCTTGACCCCGCGACTGGTAAACTCCTCGTAACCTACCGCAACGAGGGCGGTACCCAGACTAGGCTTGACCTCGGTGCGCATCTCGACGAGGAGCAATTCTATGACGATAATCCGGAATTGAAGAAGGTCAGGGCCTTTTTGGAGTTCTGTGCAGAAGGTGAGTCTTAAGAAGGCGAGCTCGGTGGGGGTGGTTGGTTAAAAGACTAATAATAGTGTATAGGTGATGTGGAGAGCGTTTTGGAAATGATCGAGATGGACGAAGAGCTACTGAACGTGCGGGACTTTGAGACGGGGCAGACGGGGCTGCATGTCGCCGTGCAGAACCAACGCGAGGATGTGATACAGATGCTTCTGGAGAAGGGTGCTGACCGAACAGTACTTGACAATAACGAACGGAATTACTACCAGTTGGCAGTGGAGCTGGGTGCAGATGAGATCCAGCTCCAGAGGTTAAAGGGCAGGTAAATCTGAAGGATGTTGGGTGCATTATGATGGTTGGTAAAAACGGTGTTATAGACGGATTGATTACAGCTACACATAGGAATTGAGGAGCTACCCTTGGCAATTTCTGTGTGATTGGTGGATTCTGATTGTCTATTGTTGTGAACATTGTGATATATGCAGGGTTAGGGTTAATCAGCAATGGGGTAAATAAACGGTAACATACCAAGTAGCGACATATATAGGGAATGTGATGTGCATAACCAAATAATGTTCTGACACGATGATAGAAGATGTAGTTTGTCCGCTCTCTGTCCGCTCTGTCCCTCTCTGCCAGTCAATGATTAATATGCCATACATACTACATGACCTAGTTAGCTATTCTTTCCCCCCAATATCCAATATTCGCTCGGTAAGACTTCCTTATTATTAAGGCCGTGCACCCTCCCGGCCAGCTGAGGCGCTTTCCCCCATTCATTTGCCACTCTTGTGCCTGCGCCCCCCGTCAAAATGGATCTGCAGGGGACAGCTTGCGATAAGTTTTGACACAATTCAATCGGGAACGAGAAAAAGTACATGTACCTAATTGCTTTCTATTTCACTTCTCCTGAGTTACTCAACGCAATACAATACACAACCAGCCAACTACATACACACATACACTCTAATTACAAGGCTATAATCTCCGTCACTCTAATCAAGTTGAGCATAAGCTTCAGTCTAATAGCTAGCTGTGCTGTCTGTAGACTGGCTGGCTACTTCTTCCCCCTCCTCCTTCTTCTGCTGCTGCTGCTTGTCCTAGGCCCTGGCTACGATCAAACCCCTCAGCTACTCGTTAGTTAGTCAGTTAGCTACTCTAGTTTAGTAGCAAGCATTGATTAGGCGAGGCTGGGCATTCTTACTCTGCTCTCTCTCTCTCTCTCTCTCTCCCTCCCTCTCTTTCTCACTCTATCCTAAGTAACAACTTGCCTCTCCTACCTTAGTTGTCATTCCTTCATAATCTCAACCTCAACCATCCACCCCTACCAACGGTTTAAACAAAAAAAAAATATGGAACCTGTAGACCCAACGCCTACGCCAACTGATTTCCCATCTACACCAACAGAAATTCCAAGTACACCTCCACTAACACCACAGCTCGAAGATGCCCCTAAAAGTCGCTCACCCCCGGGCAAAGAGGAAGATGAAGAGCCAAGAGTAGCAACAGAAATAACAACAACAATAGAAGTGAAGAAAGGAGAGGAAGCTTCAGAAACAGCTTCAAGTATCACCAGCTCAGCAACAATCGCAGAGGCCGCAACACACATCATCGACTTCCTACAACATGCCACGCCAGAGACACTCGGCGGAGTGATGCTAGGGACCACCTTTGTACTTTACGTGGTATTTGGGAGCTTCGGTTTACTGATTGTCGGTGTGGTTGGCGGCGTGGTGCTCCACGCGAGTTTGGAGAATATGAGGGCGGCCGGGAAACAGGAACATCGAGTAGATATGCTGGATTGGCTGGGTCGGTTGGATAAACGGATGTTAGAAGTGAAGGGGGACGGTGCGCTGGCTGCCCCTCCCCCGGGAAGTGAGAATGGGAGCGAGAAGTCTTTGGGCAGCCATAAGGTGTGTGCGGACAGGCTGGTTTTTTAAGAAGGGTGCGGGTCATGGCTGACTTGCGTGTGCGTTAAAAGAGATCTACAAAGTCACAGCGGGTTGTAGATTTCTCGAGTCTCCCACCAGAGACGGGAGCAGCATTCACGGATTTGGCAGATGCGATAACGAGGGATTATGTGAGGTCTGCCACAATTGCCATTTCCCTCTTTTTGGTGACGAGTATAGGGCTGACTCTTCTACAGGTGGTGGTACTCTCCAATTCTTCCCACAGACGAGAATTTTCCAACGTTATGTCGGCAGACAATTACCCAGACACTCTACAACATACACTCCCACCTTTCCCAAAAGTGTGCAAAAGACACCTTCCTTCTTTTCCTTATCAGCACGTCAAACACATTCATCGTGTTTTTCCGGGAGTTATCCCAGACCGCGCAAACTTCAATCGCGACCTATGTCGAAGAATACCCCTCCAGCGCCCTTGCTCAGCTCGTTGACCGCAGAGAACAGAAAAGAAAACTCAAGATGGCCGCAGACGACATTGTCACGACCTTTGTCCCCGCAGATGTAACATCATGCGACCCGATCAAGGCGTTCCTGACGGAGATCATTGCGGGTGTGGTGCTCGAGAAGCTTGTGGATAAGTTTTCATCTGCGGAGTGGATAAATAGTACCATTGTCTACCTACTTGAGAAGGAAACTCAGCCAGAGATCCTGCAAAAGATTGATATTGGGGAGGCAACCCTAGCAGTCAATGACACCCGTGTTTCAGCTGCGGCAGAGGCGCAGAAAGCAAAGAGAGTTTCACGCGCGGAAGAAGAGATGGAGCGTGCAATGCGGGAGGCACAGGAGCTCAATGCGATGATTGCTGAGGAAGAGGCAAAGCGTGTATCTGGAGAGTTTGGCCCAGGAAGAGATGCAAATGGGGACACGAGTGGAAATGCAAGTTCGAACGGCAGCTCAAATAATCTCAATAGTGACAATGCTTCTATACGTTCTTCCTCTGACAATGGAAGCTCTCGCCCGCCCACGATCGTAGAGGAACCAATTTCACCATCTGCTGAACCCGGAACATTCACATCGTTCGACCAGCTACTCTCTCCGAGTCCAACTCCATCGTCGCCCGTTCAGCCGCTTGACCCTCTCTACAGAGCACATGTCACTATATCAGACCTCACTCCTCCATCCGAGACGAAAATTTTTGACCCATTCTCTGGTGGGGCTTTCACCGCCCCTGCCGATAGGCCGCTCCGGTCAAAACCTACATCTGCCGTGTATCTTATCCAGATTGAGCCCAGTATCTCGAGTGTGCCTGGGTGGATCTTAACAAGGAAATATTCAGACTTTGAAACTCTTCACGAAGTTCTACGCAGGATTTCTTACATCAGCGGCCTTGAATCATTCACGCACTTACACTCGGAGCTTCCCAATTGGCGCGGTGGTACAAAGGAGGCGCTTCGCAACCAGCTGGAGCGATATATAAACAATGCGTTAAAGGAGAAGATGCTTGCGGAAAGTGAGGGCATGAAGCGGTTCCTCGAGAAAGATAGCGAAGCCAGTAATAAGCCACCTCCCCCGGTTGGGGCTTTTGGAGGGCTTGGGAAGAATTGGCCGAATCCGCAGGCATTTGCAAAGATGGGTGGTGGGATGCTGGATGCGCTCACGAAGGCGCCGCAGGGAGCGGCAGAGGGTGGGAAGAGCTTGTTTGGCGGCGTTTTCATGAAGCGTGCTCTAAATGGTGAAAATAGACGGCAGACACTTGACGCTTCGAGTCTACGACAGCTAGGACGGAGTGACACATCATTGCAGAGTGAGAACGAGGCTCCAGTAAAGCCGGAAGAAGAGGAGCCGGTGGCAAAGGTGAACAATAGGCAAAGCTTCCCGGCAAGAAGGAGCAGCTTGATGGGTATGGGTCATGTGCAGAAGACAGAGAGGGATGGGTACATACAACTTGAGATACCATCTGTGGGTGGTGATGGTCCTGGTTTCGTCTCATTGCCCCCACCACCCAGCGATATACCAGACGACTATGAGAGTGATGCTGCCCCTGTCCGGACCCGCTCTGGGAGTGCAGCGTCTTCACTGCTCAGGCCCGAGCCAGAGATGACAACCTCCCGAACTCGTGCTGCGTCTGCTGCTGCAGCCTTCCTAGTCCCTACTCAAGCACCGCCACTTTCACCGGTTCCACCTTCTCCGCCCTTGATATCTACGACCCCACCGCCGATGGATCCCGCCCCTCCCACTCCGCCTGCCCCGTCTACACCGCCCGCCCCAGCTACATCATCAAAGCCCAAACCTACCTCAGAACCGCTAACAGAATCCGAGACGATCTTTGCTATCGAGATTTTTTTCGCCATTATCAGCGAGCTCTACACGCTCTCCTCCGCCTGGCTCTTCCGCCGCTCTCTGCTCAACGTCGCCAAAAACATCCTTCTACGACCCGGAAACGCCACACTAGAAAGCATCCGCGTACTCATACAAGAGACTGTCATCGACGCCAACATAGCCGACGCCGCGATCGCAGCACAAGTCAGGAAGATCACCAAGAACGGGTTTCCGACAAAGGAGGAGCGCGCGGCGTGGCCGCCTGTCGTCGAGATGTCTGAGTACGAGAAGGCAGAGCTACGGGAGAAGGCCAGGAGACTTGTTGGCGAGCGTGGGATGCCAGAAGCTCTAAAGGGACTTATGGGCGCGGGTGCGAGTAGGGAGTGCTGGGGCGTGGTGTTTGATGCGCTGCAGGAGAGGGGTGTGGCGCGAGGCGTGGTCACAGGGCTGATGATAGAGGGGGTCAGGGGTGTGTGTCATTAGTCTGGGATTTTGCGCCTGTCCGAGGGGAAATGTAGGACTAGTTGTTTCTGTTTTGATTCGTTTATTTATTGTGGCTGCATGGCTTGCTGGTCCCGGTGTTTTTTTCTTCTTCTCTTTCTGTTTATCATGTCCCTTATTCTATAGGGGCAAGCCTCATTTCTTTTCTGTGATCTTCTTCCTACATTCATATAAGCTGTTAAACATATACATATTGTATCTTGGCTTAGCTTTCAGATCTTGGTGGATTCATATGCTTATTGGGTTGGTTTATATGGCGAGGGGGTTTCTGCTCTTTTTTTTTTTTTACTTTTATTTTTCTTGGTTAGTTGGCGTGCGGGCGGGTTGTAAAATGTGGACTATAAAACGTGGGGGTTTTTTTTTTATTCCTGGGAAAATTGAGGCGAGTGATTACGGGTGATTGAGCGCGTGAGTGATAATGTGTGATTGGTTCGTTTGACTGACTTGTCCATACATGATATCATTGAGTGTCAGTACGTACACCAACACAACATTCCTCCCTCCCATGTAAAAAAAAAAGTATGCATGTCTTTAAATGATCGCCGTGTCTTCTATCCCATAAGAGCAATTGGGCCCGAGTGATACTCTATGAAACTCGAGAAACTTTAGTAAGAGTACGTTCATGCTGCTGCCGCTATATGGTCGCTGCAGTGCATTCCTACTGCGTTCCGTAAAGGCATATTCCATGCGGCTCTACCAGTGATTTGCACCGCAGGCTACATGTAGTCAAACCGCGTGTTCCGTATGGTTTATATCTCCCTATAAATGGGGGCAAGGCCCAGGCATAGATACATCTAGACTGTAGGATTGTCTACTTCTAATCCACCTGCAGTCTCTTTGAGAGGTGTGTGGAGAGGATTTCTGTCCAGTGGGGGGTTCAAGGAATTCAATGTCGGAGCTGTGTGGTGGGTTCTTAGTGAATGCCAAGTCCGCGCAGTCCAGAATTGGCGAGTGATTGATTATGATCATACAATACATGTAGCCCTCTGTTGTTGAAACTACATGTATGTTTTGTTTTTCGATTTGGATAATTTATCGAAAAGTACCACACATACACTGCACCGTCCACGACTACTACATGTATACATGTAGCACCATCTAAACGCTAAAATCCCATCCCACCTAACTCCACAGAAAGAAAGAAAAAAGAAAAGATAAACACCCACCCATTACATATATGTATGTTTTTAAAAGAGGGGTCCGGAAGAAAAGTACATGTAAGTGTGTCCCCTATCTGTATAATCGCCTATCATCTTCTAGAATCAAAATCTCGTCTTTTGGCCTGCCCGACGACAAGCCGACATGCCATGTCCCGTCCCCATAAGCTTCCACATAATACTTGAGCCCCGGCTTTGACCGCTCACATTCTTTCTCAAGCACCTTATCCGGATACGCACTCGCATCCCCACCCAAGTCCACCTTCATCGCCCCGGCCAGGTCCGCGACAGCCCTAAAAGGCCCCAACTTCCTTCCCG
The DNA here is from genome assembly GCA_024713925.1 of Morchella sp. 2016-103. Classification (NCBI taxonomy): domain Eukaryota; kingdom Fungi; phylum Ascomycota; class Pezizomycetes; order Pezizales; family Morchellaceae; genus Morchella; species Morchella sp. 2016-103. The sequence goes on from JAMGZF010000002.1 coordinate 1,857,722, forward strand.
CGCTGCACAGCTGCCCCTTCCTATTTGCGTGTACCCACAGAGCATAGATGGCGTAGGTCCATAAGATCTGTAGCACAATGGTGCCCCGGAATATCACCGTAGAGACACCGTACTGGTACTTTTCGGTGGCGATACACCGGTGCCGGTTCGGGTTGCTGGTAAAGGCCATATCGTAGGCTTCACCGCGGAATCGGTAGCCAAACTGCGTATGAAGTGGCTCGAAACCGACACGGTAGACGACATCTCCGATGCGATACTCATGGCCAACTCCTTCATCTACATGATTTAAGTTTTAGTGGATAAAGAGGAGAGAATATAGGGTGCTTACATTCGGTGTGGTTTAGACTGGAAATTTCCTCCCATTTCTCGAGGGTGAAAGTTGCATTATCTTCCATGCCGATGCGGGACCCGTCGAGGATGATTTGCGCATTCTGCATCTCATGAAGAAACGTATCATGGGTAACGAGATTCCCGTCGTTGAGGATGAACCAGCCTTCAGCGCGGGTGCTATATCCCGTCATCGCAGCCATCAGTGTGGGAAATATCAGCACATAAGCCGTCGCCAGGAAGATCAATGTCATCCTCCCGCGGTGTTCCCATCTAGTCGCTATACGCTTCAATATAGCCAACAGCGTAAGAAACGTACTTCCGTTCATAGTGAGCGTGATAAACAACTCATAAGACACCTCATCAGCCTCCATCATTTGCGAGAGCGAGTCCAGTATCGCTCTATACGACACCCAGCACAGCAGCGCCTGTCCACCATGCCCTACCACAACGTCGAAAGCAACATCCACCCACTTGGCCGCCGCAAAAGACAAAACACCGATTGAGTAATTAATTCCGAATATTGGGGCGCTATTTTCGTCGAGACGGCAGGTCTTCTCATCGTCGGTTGTGGTAAACCATACTATGAGCCAAGCGATAGGAAGCGCGGCCGATAAGAGGAATGCAGGAAAGAACATCCACCCTGCCCTCGATCTACGAACGCTAACATGGCGCTTGGGGAGTGTCCGAGGCCGTAGATGTACGGGATGCTTTTTCTTCTGCGTGGGCCAGAAGCCGCCTGTGTGGTAGCTAGGGACTCGTGATAGGTGTTCGTCTTTCAGGGACAACTCTGCAAAGTTTGGCCATGAGTTGTGACTGGCCATATGGTCGGATCCAAAAAGCTATCCGTATGGCGGCTTCAGTACCAACAGAACTGTTGTTAGTAAGTAATAAACATACCAGGTGTCCACCTCAGCTTTAAGGCAATCAAAGTACTTACCTTACGTGAATAGGGCTAAATCTTCAAGGGTACAATATAGTTCTCTATGGCTAGGCTCTACGAGCCCGAACGAGAGTTTAGAGCAAAACAAATCCAGTTGTTTCTTGTCTGTGTATTTCCTCTAAAGACGCACTTCCGCATCTTGAGTCGTATGAATTCTCCTCACCAGTGTATGTTCCATTGAGGCCTTCAAGTACATGTAGTTTGGCACCTTCCCCGCTGACCTGCACCCTCCCGGTAAGGGCGAGGAGCGTTTGTAACCCCGGTAGAGCATGTCGTGAATAAAACGTACCGAGCGAGTTTGGGGGGGGGGGGGGTAAATTCATATCATTCTCCATTCTTTATTACGTGTGGATACCCACTTGCCATGAGTAAGAAGATATATTTTCCTCTTTCAATCGGTAGTTAACCCATAAGAGGAGACCCCGGATACTGTGTAATATGTGGGGAAGAGCGCCGGTACGTCGTTATCATGACAATGAGCATGTATCCTACATACTTAATGTACGATAAATTTTTCCAGCATGATGTTGTTGAGGATTCTCACTGTCTAAGGTTTGAAGACTTACAGGCTTTTAAGAATACTTGAAGACAGGTTGTCGTCGGTGTGCCGTATGAGCCTTGTCACCGTTTCGGCCACGGTTGCTAAATATAGAACCGGCAGGAAAGGTGTGGCAGAGTTGATTATTATTATTATGCATGGGCTGCCGTAAAAGTTTACAGTACATACATGTAAATGTATGTACTTGGAAGACGCACGAAATAAATATGCGAATTTCAAAATTCTCATGGAACTTAAGTATGTAAATAGTAGATTGGAGCTATCGAGTGTTGTGTTTACAAAATCCCTACACAATTATTAAGGTTGTACTACGTGGGCTCTACTAATCAGACCTCGACACTGCAACCATGCATATGATATCTAATTCTATGACAAATACAGTGATGACATCGGGAAAGGCGAAATTTCCCTCTAAAATGTCCTTCTGGGTCGCCCCCCAGATTATATACAGCGGGATACTTTCCTCCACTCACTAATACATATACTCTATTCATCTTCTTAGTTCAAATACTCATTAAACCAAGCAACAGCCTGCATGAATGCCTGCTCTTTTGCGAACTTTTGGATAGGGTTCTTCATGTCACCCCTCGCAGCAAACCCGTGCTCAACGCCACCGTACAAGTTGATCTGGAAAGCTGCGCCAATCTCAATCAACTTCGCCTCAGATTTGTGACGTAGCTCTGTAGTGAAGATACTGTCGTTTTCTGTTTTTTGGGGGGCTCGATTGTTAGCACAGCACTTCGCAGTGGAGTTAATATATGGGAGGGCCATACGGGCTGCGGCGATTGAGAGGGGCTTCTTGACAGCGGCAATTTCTTCTATGGCTACGAACGATGGATGCGCGTTGTATCCTGTTTTTAGAGACAAGGTTTAGTTTTTGATTACTGATTTGAAAAATATTGACGGTAGAGTACCAGCATCAATGCGGCCATCGAGCAACCTGGTGACGTATTTAGCACCAAAGCAGTACCCAACAGCTCCAATCTTCTTGGGATCTATATATCATATTGCACATCAGTAGAAGCCCAGGCATCTTTTGTCACTCTGGCACATACTGAACTGCTTTTTTATCTCGGCAAGCACTTTTTCAACGATTTGCTGCACAAACTCGGGCCTGTGGTTCGGCTTCTCCAACCAATCCTGCAGGCTGAACGACTCGGGGCGGTTCTCCGGGGGAGGGACTGGGTCGTTATCTAAGATTTCAGGCATCACAACTAAGTATCCGTTGGCAGCGAATTGATCGGCAATAAGTTGAGAGTTAATGTAGATTCCCATAATATCAGTAAGCAGGAGAATCGCTTTGTCAGCGCTCTTTGATTCGGGGTAGGCAAAATAAGTATTAACTATTGTCTTTGTTATTTTTAGTCAATATATGTTAGCCTCGTTGTCACTAACCTCCAGCAAATTCCTTCTCCTCTATCCTTGCATTAGTTTCTCATTGTAACTTTGCCATTCCTGCTATTTGAGCACTAACCTCCAGAAGGCTTTCCCTCGTGGACAGTGCCTCTAATACAACATTCTCCTGGACGATTGGAAGCCATTATTCGGCTTCTTTTTCTTGTGCTGTTCAGGTGTGCTATAAAGGAAATAATAGAATCTGACGAATTACCATTGCATAGCAGATCCCGATATTTATATATACCCGCGGAACTAATGGAAACTGCGAGATTCTCCGTAAACTCCGGTCCCCTTGGTCTATAATAGTAAAGTGTCGCCTTACAAACGTCCAGAGTAATATACCATGCCATTTGCCGTTAAAATTTCGTCCGTCAGGACGCCGCCCCTTGCTGAATTGCGGGTATAGACGGACGGAGCCGTAGCTTTGTGTTTAGCTTCATGCTGAGAAGGCCCCGCATGGTGCATCTTGACCTAAGGCTTGATGATGAGATGCCCCACTATGTTAAACCCGATCCAGGCCGGAAGTTCACCCCTGGCTTAGTAATTACGCTTACTAGATACAAACTTCACATTAATTGGCTTTATGATATTGGGGACTGCGTGCTTGTAATGGCTAGTTAAGGTAGATTATCGTCTCTAGTCGAGTCAAACTCCCTGACATTGTTGTAGCGTCGGGTCAGGCTCCATGAGGTAGGGTCTACACCATCCCCTAACCCTAACTATTCTACACAAGGACAAGCCTTTTGCTGCTTAATAATCATGAGAGAGCCTCATTTCTTGGCCTACGCCATTTTAGTTATCAATCGCACGACGGCCCCGTCTACCCGCTGTAAAAAAAAAAACCGAAGCCTTCATGCATGAAATACTCCGGAACACCCTTCGGAGGCCCGAGAATCCGTTTCCGTGAAGTTGAGGAATGCAGAGAAATTACTCATTTTCACTCGAATTTTCAACCCCCCCACCATTTCCAATCACAAGGTATTTCCCCGCTCAAATAAGCCGAATATCCTTGCCTTAGGACATCATGTCACTGCACCATTCTGCCTTCCTTCTCAAAAAGTACAGGTTATATGGGTGGAACATGACCATACGACAAATAGTACTTAAGAGAAGAGACCCTGCGTCGGTGTCCCCTCCAGGCCCACACTTCCACAAAAACATATAACGTCGCAGCAGTTATGGCCCATATTCACACGCAAAGATTCCGTGAGGATGGGAGAATGTCGTCCTCGTCTTCAATCGATTCACTTGGGACAACCTCTAGCGAATCTGAAGCTGGCCTACTTGGTCACTTGACATCAGCCAGTATTAGCGATCACCACCATCATGAACACACACCAGAGATAATGTCACCGCCAGGGAAGCTCAGCGGTGGCCAAGCCTTGGGGAACGAGAAGCTTGTGGAGGCCCCAATAAATGATAACAAAGGGCATGATGAGCATAGAAGGGCTTCGATTCCAGTCCACTTGGAAAAGGTTAAAAATGGAGGGAGGGGAAGCTACCTGCTTAGGATGGATGATGATCTGCGAGAGCTGCTATCACAATCTCGTTCTGCTGCAGGCGCAGATGGAAAAAAGAGAAGAGCAAAGTTCACGGATGTATGGTTACACCACTTGAATTTATGGTTGCTCCGGACATATGACGCACAAGTACTAACCGAACAAATAGTTAGTCTTCACAAAACGATTTACCACATTCGACCGCCAAAACCCTGATGCTTCAGGGTCTCCCTTCTATGGTTTCTACATCCTATTCTGGTATAATATACCCTAACCCTAATTCCCTGCATAGTTGTTTGCTAATTTTATTTAGGATGAGTATTGGTATGTTGATAGTGAAGGATGCTGCAACCTCTTATCGAAATGAGGGGAGGATATTCGGAATCGATATCTTATCGATAATGTTTATGCCGAATAAGTTAATTGACTGTCTTTTGACCGACGCTGTCGCATTTTACGGAACTAGCCTGTGGTGCGTACCATTACAGAAAGCAATCAACAAAGGATATATAAAATGGGATAGAGCTGGTTGGATCTTGCAGACATTATGGCAAGGCTTCTTTATGTGGGCTATCATCCAATACACCCTCTATAAGGAGTGGTCGTGGATTCAAACGGTTTGTAATAAAATTTACTCCAGCATTCATCCCCGCTAATATCTGTACCAGGTATATATCGTTTTACACGCCCATGTTATGATGATGAAGCAGCACTCTTATGCCTTCTATAATGGGCATCTCTCCGGGATCTTTAACCGCCGCAACTTGCTACGAGGGAAGTTACAGGAGCTTCACTCTCTGCACGCTTCTGTACTTGAAAAAATTCCTGCACAGCGACATCACTATCGATCTGGATCCGGAACCTCAGTTGACTCCGGACTCGGACTTGGCAGTGTTAGTTACGATGGTATCAATCAAGTGTTGAATGCGGAAACCGAAGAGATGGATTCTGAGCAACTTGAAGATTTTGAAAAAACTCTAGCCAACGAAATTGAAAGTTGTGATGCAGAGTTAACCTCGAGAGTTAGCGGAGGGAAGCCAGTACATTATCCAAATAATCTCACATGGTGGAACTATTTGGAATACCTCCATTTTCCCACGTAAGTTTCCGAATAACTTCAAATCATTAGTACCAAAGATCTACAACTAATCAATTGCAGTGTTGTATACGAGCTCGAATACCCCCGACAAGACTCGGTAAATTGGCACTACGTTGCCGAAAAGGTCTTCGCTGTCTTTGGTGTTTTGGGGATCATGGTTTTGGTTTCTCAGCATTATATGTGGCCTGTGGTCATGAAAGCTAACGCCATGAATTCTTGGCCGGTCGAAGAAAGATTAAAAGAAATACCCTGGGTATTCGCTGATTTACTCTTCCCATTCCTCGTGGAGTATCTCGTATGTAAAGTCTCATTACTCATCAAAGGAAGTACTGACATGTAGTTCAGATGTCGTGGTATATAATTTGGGAATTGATTTTAAATATTCTGGGCGAGCTCACCTTATTTTCTGATCGCGGTTTCTATGGCGATTGGTGGAACAGCACTGGCTGGGACGTGGTAAGCTTTACTCCTGTTACCTTTGTTTATCATTTCTAACAAATTGTCCAAGTATGCCCGAGACTGGAACAAACCTGTCCACAACTTTCTCCGACGACATGTCTATCACTCTACTATATCATCATTCCGTGTTTCCAAAAAGACCGCTGCTTTGATCACCTTTCTCATCTCCGCTGTCTTCCATGAGTTGGTCATGTGGGCAATTTTCAAGAAAGTTAGAGGCTATTTGATGTAAGATTGTCCCTATATTTCTCCTTCATCTCAGAATAATATCTCACGGTATCTTCCATGTATAGGGTTAGCAGTATGCTACAGTTACCGTTAAGTGCTTTTGCACGCACTAAATTAATGCGGGATAGAAAGACTTTGGGAAATACTTTGTTCTGGATAGGTTAGTCACCTCCTCCAGTCTAATGCTCGGCGCAGAAAAAGCGAAACCCTGTTCTAACATTAGACGGTATTTTTTTCAGGACTGTTTATCGGACCATCACTCATCTGTACGATGTATCTCATGGTTTAGAATATAGGAACTTAGAGAATTATATTCACGGGATAGTCACTCATTTCCCTAGAAGTTTTTTTTTGTTTTGTTTTATACCCCCCCCTTCCCCCTCCTCTGTTTTTGCCCAGTTCGATATTCATTTTGCGATGGTGTCTTGGATCTTGTTTACGGGTTTTGGATGACCCATCCTAAGCTTTATTTTTATGGATTTGCTGCATGCACACCCCTCGCGAGAGTGGTAGAATGTCAAATGATCACGCGTTCGTTTTGTTAATTATTTCCTTACATTCATGGATCGTGTTTATGAAGTGTCACACAATAATGTTCACAACCGGCTTGAATAGGCTCGTAAATGCTATTACCGCGTTTAACATATTCCCTCCTCGTAGTACAATCATGTGCTGCATCCCTGCGTGATGTCAGTTATCAAAAGCTTGGCTATCCGTCACAAGGAGTCACTCGAGTTACACTAATGGATCTGTCAAGGTTTTTGAAATGATAACATATATTTCTGTTCCCTGAAAACGCCAGCTTTTCCAATGAACGGATCAAGTAACTCTTTCTACAAAAGAAAGTATGATACAAATGAGTGTGCGGAACTAACTTCCTGCCTGCAGGCCAAAGAATGCTTTTACCGGTAAAAGTCTCCTCAGATCAGATCACTCAAACCCTTTATATATATCCCTAAAACACAGATTTTGTATTGCGCGACTACAAGTAGCCTCGGTATTCCCAGATCTTTAGCTGTTCCACAAACCCTGGGTTTGGGCTCGCAACCGGTCGCTGTTTTCGGACGTATGACCATGCCTCCTCATATGATACTTGGAAATGCTTCATAACTATGGGCATAGTGTTTCCGTTAGCACCTGGCCCCTTTTATACCTCTAGAACAACTGACCAAAAGCGATGACGACGGAAGCACTTCTACTCCGTCCCTCCTGGCAGTGCACCAAAACGGTTCCCCCCCTATCCATCGCATGCTCAATGAATTCTATCGCGGCATTCAGGCCATCAAGGAGCCACTGGTCCTCGGAGTCATCGATATATATTTGGCAATGCGTTACACCCACCAACGAGCGGATGTGTGTAGGGGTGAGTCTTAGGGAAAGCACATGGCTGATATTGTTATTTATGATGGATACGGGGTCGAGAATAGCCTTGCAACTAGATGTGGGGTTAGTTTTGAATTATCTCCTTTCTTTTTTTTTTTTTTAAGAAAGAGGTACTTACTCGCCAAGGAAGAGGTTGGGGAGAATCTGGTTCATGGAACGGTAGCGGACGCACGGAAGTGTGTGGTCTTTGGCAATAAGCTTGCGGTGGAATTGCAGAGTTTCGCGAGACATTGTGGTAATAAGTGGCTGTAAAAGTTACAAATTCGTCCAGAAATCATGTTTTTAGGCAGGGGGGAGCGTGACAGAGAGAACATGAAACCGATCTTGTAAGAAAGTCGAGAGGGGTGACCAACCGTATAAGGGAATATATTAAGTTGAGATTTTTTTTTTTGAAATGAAATCGACCTGCGACCCTTGAAAGAAAATAACGTACTAAAGACTGGCTTTTTTGCAGGTCGAAGAAACGGCCAACTGATAGAGAGTGATGATTGTGTAGAGTATTGATTTCTGTGGGAGCCCGCCACTCTATATTCTAGAGCAATGGCACACACCCCGCCCGATTTTTTTTCCTGTTTTTTGGATTTATTCAGCTCGTAGGTAGTTTGCGATTTTCACACTAGTAATCCCGTGCGCCGTATTAGACGGAAGCTTTTCAGCCTACCGCCAAAGCACAGGGCGGTGTGCGCTCTTTACACCGATAGAGTAAGAGTAAGCCCGTGGAACAATTCTTGCCAATGGGGACCATCACGATAATCCCATAATCGACTTAATACTTCCCCAGGGCGTACTGGTTCCAATACCAAGGACAAACGTGTTCCACTGCGACACGACCAGGACTGAAAACTTAACCGATGGGTGGGTGGGTGGGTGGCCCACGTATTTTGAAGAGGCTGTTGACCCAGTTTGTATTTTTTATGGGGAAATAATTATTACTTCGTCGGCTGACAAAAAATTGTGGTCGGGACGAATCATGCTCAGTAGATCAAACGAAGAGCCAGGCCTTTGGGGAGCACGACCACGTCGGTGGTGTACGGCGTGTGACGTGGGGATGTGATGGTGTTTCCCAGCGTATGAAAACCTGATTTCAGCCCCGAATCAGTTCTGTAAGGTACACATGCGCAACCCTATCGGGCCCATCTAGCGGTTAGGTCAATGAAGCTTAAGCTAGAGGTGCTGCTAATTTCCAGATTCGAGTGACAAACTGTGATTGAAGACAACGTCGTTTGGTCTTTGATAGGTACAACAGCCATTTGTTGGGCATATTGAAAACATGATGGGTAACACCAAGTACCACCAAGCAGACTTATTAAACCCGGATGGCTCGAACCCTAATTATGCTGTACTTTCTATCTATTAGTGGCATCTCTAAATGCGTGCGGTTTTGAAAAAGCCCAATGCCCTGCAGAATATCTCCAGAGTAAGCTACTCATTGCATTGCCACTTTCATGACCCTTGGGTTGAATATGTGAAGGTTCCTAGGGTAGGAAGGTTTAGGCAAAAAACGAAATGGAAGCAGGTCCTAATACTCGCTCCACGATTTTAACTTATTAGCGGAACGGCATTTACGTAGCCTTTATTTTTTTTTATTTTTTTTGCCTGCTGTTGTTTTTTGTCGCCTGATACCTCTAACATCCGGGGTACCGCGACAACTGCTGATAGAGGCCGCAAAACGAGATGGTTATATCGTCAGAAGACTCGGAACTAAAGCACGCAATTCCCGATTCACAACGGCATGGAAAAAAACCCGCCAGTGGTCTCTAGATGTGTTATCTTACTCAGAATCTCGAATCGGCATCTAAAAGACAAACACGTTGGACCGCTACCACTCGATAAGAAGAACCTACCATATGACACCTTGTTTGGAACCTACCCCAATAACGACTCCTCTAGTATAAAAAAATTTGTAATCCATTATTTCCGCTTCCCATCTGCCAAGTACATACATACTTGAGGCATGCTAACCCAGTGGAAATTTGGGTCTTGGTTGGCTCAGAAGTATATAGTATTATATCCGGATCCCCGACCCGTCTGTTTTATGGTTCGAAGAGCGTGCGCTTTGTTAAATCCATAGAGGACTAAGTTGAAATCGTCTTCTGTTTTTATGTGTCATGAGAAGTCTCAGTGCATGGGCATTGGAGATCTCGTAGCTAGCTAGTGAGAGGTATTTGAAGCAATCGGGAAACCTTTTCACAATTACTCCATAATCCACTCTCCCGCACCCAGGGGAAAGAATCAAATAATGCCCATGAGTAATTTATAGCCTTTTGAATCCACCACGATAATATATGTAATCATAAATAATCTTGCTATACTATCCATATGGTCTTGTCTTGCAATATTCCCTCGGCTTCAGCATCCTATGGGGTTGGATGCGGCTTAGGGCTCCATGCGCGAGCCACACATCGCGCTTGTGAACGCTTGCTAACCGAGCCGCATCACTTCTGATTCGACGCACGCTCCACCCGCACCAAAGTGCTCCCGGTCCCCCCCCCCTCCCCACCAAAAAATGAGTGTGCGAGAAACGGGTAGAGTTTAAGGCTCCATCAACTTTTGCATGTATCATCGACCTCATTTCACTCCCATCGACTGTAGATTAAGATACGATCTCACAATAGGGCATTGTGCAGTACTATTAGGTGAGTATATATTGCACTTTACGTAGAGTAGTAGTCGTTTAGGCCGGCGATCGAAGCAATATCGCGCCAATATCCAGGGAAGCCGTTTCCTTCTGAATGCATGATTCCTGCATTGCGGCGTGAACCAAGAGAACAGAAAGATCAACGAGCAGCTACTAGCCTCGGACCCGTACCCACTCTTGTGCTTCTGCACAATAACGTGGCCACAACCTCCTCCTCCTCCGCAGTTACTCTCCCTCCGAGCCTTGAGCTTCAGTGCTCCTCCTCTCCCTTCTACTAAGTCTTTGTAGACAGGCAGACATATTCGGTCGTTCCCCCCCCCAGCATCCAGACCCAACCGTTCCAACAAGATGTTTACCAGCTGGGCGACCATTGTCACCCAACCTCAGGCTGGAGCGGCCGGGGCTGTCAAACCTCCGGCGCCTTTCAAGGGTCCTAAAGTCTTCCCACGTTACACTTCCGCGCCTGATGCGTCTGTAACATCTTTCACCCCACCGGACGAATATAAATCTTTTTATTCGTACATCCAGAAAATAAAGAAAGCTACCGACGTTACTACCGGACACCTCGACGCCCTCGGTGTTTCAGTCGAGTATGATATTCCTATCGAGAAGATGTTGCCCGAAGGTGATTGGTTTCCAGCAGAGGATGATAAGACGTTCTCAGAGAGGAAGAAAGAGCTCCTAATAGCCAATAATGATGCGTTTGATGTCTTGTCAAGGAAGAATAAAACTATTAGATTGGGTCACATGTATCGATTCTTTCAAGCAATGGAACTGCTAAAGCCGTACTATCCAACGCCTCCCGTTTCGTCTGATGTTGCTTTGGGTCAAAGCGATAACGAAGAAAAATCCGAACAAGGGACTGGGAAACGGAAAGCAGAGGAAGAGGTCGAAGGTGGTGTAGAGAAAAAGGGAAGAGCTAGTGGAGAATCGGGAGAATCTGGTGGTGGTGTTAGCGGGGGTGACGAAGACAAGAAGAGTGACGAGAAGCCAGAAAAATTTTCAATGCCGGAGAAGTTCAGAGAAGAGCTTGTGAAGAATTTCATTGAGCCCATATGTTGGGGATATGGTGTGCGGGTTTAGTATTGACCCCAGTTCTTAATTCCACAAAAGGGGGCTCTGCTAATGCAGTTGGCTCATACAAAGTGCTCCAAGGGCTCCCCCGATAGTTTGCTTCCAAAAATCCAAATTCTTGGTGCATTTGACGAACTACATCTATCTTACCCCCAAACTTCCTGCTGAAGCTCGTGCTGGGCTTGTCGAAGGGCCTGTGATGGGAATGCAGGTCCGCCATGAGACAAGATTCCGAACCGCAGCTTATGAGGCAGCTAGGAAGAAGAAGAAGGCGGCAGCAGCAGCTGCTGCTCGAAGAATAGATATTCTTGAAGTCAAGCAATTAGGAGTTGATAAAATGGACATTGATGACGAAAAGATGATGAGGAAGGATGATGGTGATGGTGATGGTGATGATGGTGATGATGGTGATGGTGATGATGATGGTGATGATGATGACTCAGTGTTGGCCGATGATGTTATAGGAATTGCCCGAGAAATTGCTGCTACACTTAGCATGGCCCAAGACAGAAGAAAGGGCCCTCGTCCTGGTAAAGAAGGCAAAACGGAAAAAAAAATTCGATATAGAGCCGTAGGCAAAGGAGAAAAATATCGTGATGATGTATGCTTTATGTTACTCCCTACTTCCATATGATGAATCCGTCTAACTTGCCACCTTTGTCAATAGATATTTATTATGACTTCCCTCCACCATCACGTCTCAATCTCTCATATTTCTGTTTCACAGCCTTATCTGAGATACCTTGAGACTGGAAGGATGCCAGATTTCAAACACGAATTCTTCCAGACAAAGGAAGGGAAGGATTGGGATAAACTCAAGATTCAGAAAACCCGATTTTGGGACCTCTTGGATCCCAAAGAGCGGGTAGAAGCCTGCTATGCTTTCTGCGGCGTTCAGAGTTGGCTGAGCAGGGAGGAGACGAAGAGATAAGGGGGGGGAATATATGGAATATTGTGCCTGCGAGTATTTCCCACATTATTATTATTATTTTCTCCTGCTTTTTTTATGTTTTTATTGTGAGGTCTTGCCAGATATTATTTTACGATACTTGCAGCGGAAATCACATATATATGTAGGCGTATTTAGGCGCATGGCGAACGAAAAACAATTAAAATATCGGTTTAAAGCTGATGTGGTTTCTTAAAAATTCTAAAGTCTCGAACTCGGGTATCCTCACTTCCAAATAAGTTATGTGGGAGTTTTTCTTTGTTTTTGACTAGAAAAATCCCCTCAGGGCGAACAATATCACGGACCGGTTGGCACCTAGCACACATTTAATCTTATCATCCTCCGAGTGAGCTGTCGTGTTCGAGCTGAGCTCTGGACTAGTTCTCACCCTTCTAGCTTAATGTCAACCAACACCCCACACGCACTCTTATCGCAACACCGTGCCACGAACAACAGAACCAGAACTAAAGGAATCGCCCGTGTTCTAACAGGGCCCCAGATCAATCATCAGTATATATACATACCAACAAAATCACTAGAGAGGTTCTATTAATCATTAAAACAAATGATCAGAGTCCTGGCATGATACACGACCTCAAATGAGAGATCCAAATTTCACAGCAGCTGGACGCACATATTTGCTTTATCCCCGTTGATGTCGGGGGTTCGGTACAATTCGCTGGTAGATAACCATCAACTCGTTAGAGACAACTTTAGTTCTCGGCCACTGAACGTTCACTCCTTGCCCAAGTTGGAAATTTAACGGCGATCATTTATTCCTTTTCTTACCGCAAATCACATTGGTATAGAGATAGGATACGAGCGGGTGAGTTGAATATCCTGTAAACACCATAATGTATGAGTGTACGACTCGGGATACCCATCCCCCATCATTGAATACGAGGGCATTTTGCCCTTCTCAAAAATCCCCAACGCAAGGAAGGAAGTACAAAGGGATTCATCTCTCCGGATCAATCAATGCCATCAGTGCAATAATAGCCTATTTGAAACGCTGTCCAGATTGATGTTGGAAGGATCGGTCACAATAAAGTTTGATGTACCGTATGACATGACAGACCACATATATACAAGTATATGTTGAACTTTTATTAGAACGTGGCGAGAGAGAAAAAAAACATCAGGATTATATAAATAGGAATACCTGAGTGGGATTTGACCCGAATGTGTTTGACCGATTCGATCTCTTGTGTAAGCGCCCTCTCTCGCTAGACAGACGGGGTTGGCGGTTTGAGACCCGATGAATGTATGCACTCAGGATCACTCGACGCCGTCAGTCTAATGATTATGACGGGCGTCAATAAAAATTGCCGTAGAAAGCTGAAAATTATTTAGATACTAGAATGATCTATAAGCATGAGACACTCTTTGGTAAGCTGGGCTTCTAAATTAAGGGTATCTATTGGAGTAAGTAGAACATATACAGTATTTTCGGATGTGAGCCGTAAACACGTGTAATAAATACAGGTAATCACTCATTAGTACTACAGAAATACCTATTTATGATTCCGGTGCGGAGATGGTCCTGGGATGATTCCCCCGGGGTTTGTCCCGACTTGGCTATACGTACCCGTACCCGATGGCCTTCCTAGATGGACCGGGGGCACAGATAGACCATCACCGTAAATATCAACCCCCACAAAGAATCAGGTACTTCGCATTCGATCCTTGTCTAAGGCCGTAGAGGAGTTATGTATTAATTAGCAGGCCCCATTCTGCGCGAAAGACGCTATGTACCCTGGGGAAAAAAACATAAACGCAATTTCGGTTATTTAATTTCAGCTTGAGCAATTCTTCCCATAACCTCCCCGGTTGATCATTGATCTAGATGGCGAACCCAACCGATACCATGACGGGTGAGATCCATATGAGTGAGCATAAAACAGGTTACGAAATTCAGATGGCCTTATGCACTTTGAACATGGAGTCTGGTCAAGGTGGTATGAAACGAGGATCCGGAGAAACTTTGTGTAGATAAACGGAATTTCTTTTCGCTTGGACGTAAGATCTATGCATGTCTCATGGTGATCCAAGGCTCCACGAGGAAGAAAGTATAGGGCTCTCAGGGCTTTCTAGGAAGCAAGAGGATGTGAACCTGTATTTTTGACTAGTATGTAGAGCGACTAAAATCCCAATTCCATCCTGTATGTCGTAAATGTACGCGAGAGTAGCCCAATTGAAGGAGACGTTTTGCAGTAACACAAAAGCTGCACGTCCTGCAAGGGGTGGATAACAGCGCAGATCAAACTGTGTTGGTTCCGGGGGAAACGGACCACCTACATAGTGCTACATGTAATGTTGTGCGGCTCGAATAGCTTTGTGGGGGACCCGAGCACAGGTAACTGCCATGCTTTGAGGCGTCTAACTGTCAGTCCGACACCCGTTTTTATGGCTGAGGCGGTGGATGTCTTTATCACTTATCCATTGGATGATTCAGCTTGCAGTAGTGCCTGTATTCTTGTTAACAGCCGGGATCGATATCACTGTTTAGATTTGTTCGGACGGCGATGTCTCTTGTGCACCTGTATGAATCTACTTACCTAGATGTGCAGATAAGTGCCTTGTCGGGATACTAGCTTAGTGGCGTGTGCCAATCATTTGTTATCCTGGGGGGTTTTCCTTGTAATCTTTTTTTTTGTACCTGCGCCAGGCGAGAGATGATGATATCTTCTTGCAGGATGGGCAGCATCTGTCTGTGCCTGTTCATCCAACCAACGCACATGGAACTGAACCGGCCTGCTTTGTAGTATGGTGATGCACATAGTCACACTTATCAATTAACTATCCTTCCTTTTCCGTAATCTCACTCTAAGGCCTTTAGAGTACTCTCCCAAAAAGAAGCCGTCAAAGTCCTTTATAGAAAATCCATTTCCACTTGCCTACCTTTTCCGGAATCCGTAATCCTTGTTGCTGTATTTACTCTATAGTAGGCCCCTGTCAACTAGCGCCTGTTCATACTATCCCCCCAGTTTCTCGAGGATAGTTGCCCACCCCTTTACGATTGTATAAAACCCCACTGATTCTCCTTCTACCAAGAATCCCCTTCCTTCACCACCCACAGTCGCTTCTATACTCTCGCTTTTTGCGCTCGATATAGTCCTCGCTTTCAGTGAATTCATTCGTTTTAATACCTGAAACCCCTACCACCAATAATATACCCACCCCGCAAAACCTCCAACTCAGCCAAAATGCGTTTCTCAACCGTCTTCACTATTGCCCTCTCCGCAGTTGCCGTTTCTGCTCATGTCAAAAACGGTACTGCCACCGAGCATACCATCACTCAGGTTGTCACTCAGTATACCACTTACTGCCCTCTCCCTACTGAGGTCGTCGAGGGAAACAAGACATATACCGTCACTGAGGTATGTGTAGAGGCTTCGACCTAGTTTTGGCAGAACATTGAAACTAATTGATTCAACCTAGCCCACCACTTTGACCATCAGTAACTGCCCTTGTACCCGTACCATAATTAGCTCTTACTCCGGAGCCCTCTCAACTTCTGTCCCCGCCTACACCAACGGAACCGTCTTGGCCACTTCTAAGCCTAGCACTTCTGCTCACGGCAACGCCACCACCTCTGTTCCTCTCGCCACTGCCAGTGCTACCCCCAGCAGTCCTGTATTCGAGGGATCTGCCAACAGGGCCACCGTTGCTGCTGGTGCTCTTGCCGGTTTGATCGGTGCCGCTGCTTACCTCCTGTAAACGTCTTTAAATATTTGGTAGCATTATCGACTGCTACTATCTCGATGGTTGCTTGTAGATAATGGGTTGCTATTTATCAATATTACAATTGGCGTGAATGTTGGAAACTTTTAATGAGCATTTTTTATGGTTTTCTTTTTTTTTACTGTTTCCTTTTTGGCCTGACCCAAATGGACCATATGTGTATATGTGGTGACGGAGAATGGTGAAGAACCCAGACTTTGCGGTCGATAGATAACGAAAACAATCGTTTTCAAGCTTTCACGGAAGCTACCTGTTTTTGTTTGTCTGGAGCACATCGGGTCATTTTAGCTGGAACATTCCATCTTTCTTATCTCTTTATACTACTACTTACTTCTAGGTAATAGAGACCCCGGTCTTGTCTTTCTTGTTTTATCGCGGGTGGAGCATGATTATCCTTGTTTGTACATTTCTCTTCTTCTATGTAGCTTAAAATAATGCCTAGGAGCAGGTGCTTTTTGGAAAGCACCCCTTCTCCTCTTTTGCCAGCCAAAAAACCTGGTCAGTGATTTTTCATGTGCAATAAAGAGAGGGGTGGGGCGGGAGGGAAGCTGCCTGTAAATTGCGCACAAACTAACAAAACTCAAACCTTGAGGAGGAAAGTCGAAGATGTCTCCCCTGCGGATCCCCCTGAAACTCTGATAGCAATCTGGCTAACATGTCGGGTGCAAGCTAACAAGGGCTAGTGTGTGCACGTGTGTCGATTAACATACAACCAAAGCCCGCGCGTACTAAGGAAATAGTGACATCCTGTGGTAAATTTGATGCCAATCGGCCGCAAATCATGAGCATGTTTCCGACAATGGTCTTAAGGAACTACATGTATGTAGGTTATAATTTCAGATTCACACCACAGGTGCTTCATTGGTGAATATATTGATCCTAGTTGTTTCAGGTTTCCTTTATTCGGAAGCTAAAAGTATTAGTTGAATTGATATTAGCATACGTGGGATAGTGGAAAGATTTGCATCATGTGTAGATACTGTACATTTAAATTCTGTTAATTAAATGTCGGGATCATCCATTGGGCTAGGAAGATATGCTGAATGCCTCGTGATGCCTGAAACGGTTTTCGGGAGGATACTAGAACGATGATCGGCCTGAGGCAGAAAACAAGAGTGGGTGTGTTTGGAGGATGTATGACGTTGGGAGGAGGAGTAGCGATGTTCGCATCAACTACATGTAAGCACAAACCTCGGGTAGCAAAGTTTCCCTCCCCTTATCTTTACTAACGCTCGAACATAACACACGTACACCTATCGAATCCATCAACACTCCAAGGCACAACAAAACATCCGGGCTCCAAATTTCGCTTATCTCAAATCTCACGATTTATGTGTTTCTAGATCTATGCATAAAAATGGACTTTAACTAACCCGAGATAGCTCGAGTTGTACACCCACACCTGGAAGAAATTCATATACAGCCCTGCGGCTATACTTTGTCGATTTAGAGAGTATTGTATCCCTGATATAAGGTATGACACTTTGGCCCCGTCTCCTCTGACCCCCGTTTGTGCCGTAATCCTACTTTGAATTCGCTCACTCGACTAATAAAACTACTACAATACCTACCAAGATTGGATCGTTGTAGATAGAGTACACATGAGCAACATAAGATTCTGAATGCATGCATGTATGCAATACCACATTAAATTCGAACCACCAACTATCACGGATAGGCTATATTTACTCCCGCCTCAGGAGCTCAGCTCAGAGTACTCCCAATGGATAGGGTTCCTATTTTTGTAGTATATCTACTCTACCGTATTAAAGTAACTACTCCTGCGCGCAATTTCAATATACAATGCCCGTAGAAGAGGAGTTTTCGTATCTTTAGCCGCGACAAGTATGATGGCTCTAAATAGCCCCAAATAGAAGGACCGAGACATACATCTCAACTATTGACACCTCAATTAATAAAAGTCGGATTTTGGCGGCTTGAAAACAAGCTTTTTTTTCCCCCCACCAATTCCTCATGCAGCCAAGCGTGTAGCAACCAAAAAGAAATTCTCACGATTAGAAAACCCCCACCAAAGACAATAGTTGCGTGCAGTCCGTTCCCATTAGCAATGTTCACTACCACTCTCCGACACAGTCCGACATGGACCCGCTATACAGTCCCCTCTTTACGTCGATTGATCTCCTCAAACCACCAGACCTTCGCAGAGGGCGACATCGTCCACCTACGACGCATAGCTGGCAGGACCAGTTCCACAATTCTCTCGCAACCTCTTAAGCCCGGCAAGAAAACTGAGACCCCTAGTGGGCGCATCGCACACGACGCCATCATTGGAGCCAACACGCGCGACATTGTCTCCACTGTCAAAGGCGTTGGGTATTGCGTCACCTTCCCCACAATCGACGAATATGTTACCAACGTCCGCCGCCTTGTCACTCCCGTACGGATCCCTTCTTCAGCTCCCTACGCAAAGCGTCGACTAACATACAAGCTGTGAAGTAGGTCTATCCCCACGACGCCGCAACAATCGTAAATCTCCTAGATATTCATGTCGACAGCGCGCCAAATCCGCCCATTGAGATCTTTGAAGCAGGCACAGGACATGGTTCACTGACGCTGCAACTCTGCCGTGCCGTCCACGCCGCAAATCCGCCTGGCGGACCGCGCGGTGCGACAATCCATACCATCGATATCTCTGCGCGTCACTCAGCACACGCTGAAAAGGTTGTTTCCGGCTTCCGCAGAGGTCTGTATAGAAAGAATGTAGACTTTTATGTCGGTAATCCCACTCAATGGGTCAGGGACCAGCTCGCGAAGCGTGCCGAGGAGGGGAATCCCCCGGGCCCGTTCCTGTCGCATGCCATCCTGGATCTACCGGGAACAGAGGAGTATCTACAGGCGATGTCGGACGGACTTCTCCCAGATGGTGTATTGGGTGTATTCTGCCCTAGTGTAACCCAGATCGCGGATTGTTTGAAAGTCATCAAGAGGTCGGGGATTCCGTTATCGAAAGAGATGGTAGTTGAGTTCTCGCCGCACGGTATGGGCATAGGAGCGGGCCTGAGGACGTGGAACGTCAAGTGGACCACTGTAAGAGCGAAGGAGCGGGGAAAGGTTGATGTGGAGGGCGAAGAGGTTAAGGTCGGGGCAGAGGCGGAAGATGCACTTGCGGAGAGTGAGTCTTTAGTCCACGTAGACCCAGATGCAGTCGTAGAAGCGGACGCAGAGGCAGACGCACAATTGCAGCCGAAAGAGATACCGCCAATTACCGAGGGTGAGACGGAGGACGTATTAGTATGTAGACCGTCTGTAGGAGATCGACTGGTTGGTGGTGGGTTCTTTGCAGTCTTTAGAAAGAGAGGCCAAAGCTAGAGGAAGGGATGTTTAACGCAATATGCAAATAATGCTTGTATGAATAACATCGCATGAACTGTAGATTAGTTTTAAAATTCCACTCTAGCTCTCTTCTCCTCATATCGATACTGGTTGACGCTCTGGGGCGACCAAAACAAACACATGTATTTACCAGCATTGATTGGCTCTTATCCATCTTGAACCACGATCATGAATAATCACTCGCATAAAATTCTTAAATAGCAGGCAAGGCTAGGGTTAGCTCTCTGTTCGCAGTGTCAATGCCACACTATTTAAAATACACCGGCTCTCAAAATGTGACAATGGTCTTGATACTATCTGCCTTAGTTAAGTATGCTCCATGCCAGTCTCCGTTAAAATACGAAATCTAGCCCCAATCAATTAGTCTTCTTGTGAGTTAGGCACTATACCCCTAAGTACAGACCAGTTTTACTATAAATAAAACCCATACTTTCTGTATAGGTGTCATACAGACCGAATATCACCACTTCAAGTTGTCGATCTTCACAATTTCTCACTCGGGTATTGAAACGTAACTTTCGAGCCTGGGGGGATTCACTAGAATGTACATCAGTACAAAGGGAAGCGTGAGAATCAAACCATTGATAAGAACTAGAAATATATGGATAGGTAAATAGGATAGATAAAAGTACCTCAGTCAATCAAGCATCAGGTTCCCTTGCCCCTGTTCCAACTTATGCGGTAGTTTCCTTCAACAGTGAATGTAGGTTGAGGAGGACCGATTTACTTTGAGCATACATGTACTTAAACATGCGTTAACGCTTGTGGTTACGACCTACTAGGCAAAGCATAATGTACATGTAAGTAGTTGAGCCCTTGAGAACACCACTGCAGCTGCTGACCCCCGACAGCCACGTCATCACATGTTATCTCGTCTTGAACCTCAACTCATACTCAGAATCGCTACATCGGTGTGTCTTCAACAAAAGAATTGGATACGCCTTATCTTCATCTCAGCAACACCGAACTCTCGCTATCCGGGTGTGTTCCCTGTCCTAAACACAGAGGTTGCTATGAGATATATCTGTCTACTCAACCAAATGACGTTCGAATTTCGAAGGCTCGAAATTGAATCATGGGAGTGTATTTCACAGATTGTTCTACATAAAAAAAAAACAGTATATACCATATCGCCCCATCTATTTTCGTTCTTGCACCTCCTTCTACCGTCTATATCGCGGCGATGAAACATGGGTTCAGCCAGAACGAACTAACGTGACAGCACCACAGAATCTAACACAAATTATATTAATTCGGCAATTATATCCTTTGGGGAATGCACTGCTACGATATCTTCTATCCAACATTTTTTTTTCGATTCCAACCGGTGTGCAAGTCACACTCGTAGTGCATTCATACCCCGATCGTTATGTTTGTGTGCACGATATGGCCGAAACTTGCTCCTTGCAGTGAGTTTCCTTTTGTTCCATTGCGCGCCCCTATTTCTCCGAGATAATAGCCGGTTTACCATGCAATTGAGGACTACCGACCCGCTTTATCTCATAATATCCCTTAACTGATCAACTCCTATAAACATACATTTATACACAATATACAACAACAATATACAATGTACTCTAGATACATGTATATTAGTGCCTTCAAACCTCCAAATCTCGCTAGTCTATATAATAAATCGCAATTGACATTTCCGCGCTAACGCCCAGAAGCCCCCCAGCTACAGATATCGCTATTTCGATGCCAATATCGGGAAAACCCCCACTAGCCCGAATAGCAAATATATATGCAATTACCATTACACATGACCCAAAATAGCGAAAAGCAACTAAATAATTGTTGGGGCGACAGGGGAAGGAGGCTTCCGAGGACCAGCCACTACTATCTGGGGTATTTCGTAATAGGTATGGCTCTGAGCGTTCTCGAAGCGGTCTTTTTTCGATATTTGATCACATCCCTTGTCTTGAAATTTTCCCCATACATAATTTCTGCTGTATGTAGTACTGCAGAAACTTCATTTTACAACGCGCAAATGGAATACTCTATCAATTAACTGCTTGGGGTAGCACTATCGTCAATTTACCCACTCCCCCCACGCATCGACCACACACTGACTGACAGTGGACACCCACAAAAAAACGAAAGGGAAAAAAACGCAGAATCGGGCACATCCCCGTTCATCCCCGTTTATCCATCCGTAAACATCGAAAAATGAGAAGCTTTACCCGGCCTTCTAGAAGGGTTCGGAGGTCAGAGCTCTCACCATTTCCCCACCCCCAACCCTGAGCCCATAGTGACGCTAAGCCGTATTTGTTTCGGGGCTAACTAAAGATAGTTCCTCCGCCCGGGCCGGTTTGCCGAGCCGTTGAGGGGGGGCGGGAGATTGGAGGAGTGACAACTGCGAGTGATGATGATGGTGAAGAGAGTAAAGTTGAAATGATGAAGGTATATACGTATCTTTTGAAAGCACTTCTTGGCTGACTTCACGCGAAAGGAAGAAAAAAAATGACTTGGTGCATACATATCTGCAGCTAAAGATGTATTCTAGAGCATACCCTAATTCCTACATGCGTTGACATCTCGGCTATCACGTTCCATACCATAATTTACCCTTCACTATTCCAGGGAATATCCTGCCGGCACATCATTCTCAGCCAAACAGGTCACCCTCTAAATCCTCGTGTACCTACGGCGTGCCTACCACTCCAGTTTGAAGTAAACAGTGCTACCCAACAGCCTTCAAGTTTCACATGCTTTACCTGTCAACCTAGGCAGGTTTGCTTGTTTTTGTTTCTTGAAGGATGGAGCGGTGGGTTAAAGTGCAGATCGATCTTCGAAAAAACACGGGAACGGTGTTCGATCCGGTAATTGAGCAACATAATGATTGCGGCGGAGCTGGTCATGACGAAGATATTTGTCAATGAGCGCATTCATTCTGTGGCTTATAATGACAGGCTTTCTGGTGGCTTGCGGTGAAGTAAACCATCGCTTGAAAAAAAAAAGGGATAACGAAACACCCAAAATAACCCCTCCCTCTGATCTTTTGTTTGAGGAAAGGAAAGGTTTGGACGAGAGTGACGTTCCCCGCATTGCATGTGATAAGGTTACATTAGTGTGTATACCACTCCGGGTTGAGTGGTACGGATGTGTAACCGTGGGAGGTGGAGGAGGGAATCGAGAACTTGAATTTAAATTCAGATTTGGGCGAGTGGTGATAAAACTATGGCGGCTAGGTAGAGCATCTACTCTATTCGTCTGTCTATCTCTTGTTGAATATCGGTTGACAACAGCAATACGTACCTCCTATCTTGACGTCGCGACAAGAGATATGAAGGAGAGGCAGACAGCACAGGAGCACCTAGTTAGCTAGATCGCAGCTAGCTGGTTAGTTCCGGTAGTTTACCCCACCACTGGCTGGGCGTCTGGTGTTTTGGTTCCGTTTGAACTTGGCTTATTTCGTTTCGTCCTCGTGCTTCGGCAATGGTCCGTGCTCGTTGCTTGGTTAGGTGTGGTTGACCCCTGGGCTACCTACATACATCTCTAGGGGCATGCACATCACGAGCGAGCACTGCGCCATACCGTGCATACAGATGGCCACAAATAGTAGAAAGGAAGAGAGTAGATTATGCTCTCTCCTCCGAGAGGAGGTGATGATGCATGTGTAGATTCGGAATGTGTAGGAACTAGAAGAAAGGGAAAAGAAGAGGAAGAAGGAGAATAGGAAGAAGAAGAGGAGGAGGGGGAGGAGGGGGGGGAGGGAGGAACCTATCCATGTAAGTACTACTCTTCGCATGCGCACATCAAAGAGCTATGTACCAGACACCTAAGCCTGCACCGCAGGCACGCATTGTAGACATGCCTTCCAAGGCAAAGATCTGATCTGATACAGAACGGTTGGAAACATCTTCCTTCTCTTCAAAGAAAGAAGAAGAAGAGGAAGAAGAGGAAGAACAAGGACCCGGGCTACCAGTGCATGTTCTCGGGTCTTTGCTTCATCTCTCTTTCCCACCAATACATCTTCACGGGCATTTCCGCCCACGGGAAGAGGAAGGAAGTCCATTCACATTGGGAAGGGGGGGGGGGAGCGCCCCAAGAGCGCCTCTCCAAACACGCTCTAGTAGACCCGTAAATCACCCGACATGGTCCCGCGCTTCTGCGTACCTATTTCAGAATAGAGGAGCACCTATCACATATGGCTCTCTGCCTGTAACGGTTCCTACATGAGTGTAGTAATGTACATCCCGCCGGTGCTCTACTACCAACTAGAGTGGAGAATTTGCCCTGCCTACATACATGCTTTGCAGGGGAGGGGGAAGAGAAGAGAAGAAAGGACATGCATGCAGCAGCAGGCCCGCTTGAATCAAATATAACATAACTGAACGTCGAAACCTCTCTCTCTCTCTTTCTCTTCAAGTTCCGTCTCTGCTTCTTTCTTTTCCCTCCCCCCTCCCCCCTCCCCTCACTCCCTCCCCACGTTTCCTTTCTTTTCTTTGCTTGCTTGCTTGCTTGCTTGCTTGCTTGCTTTGCTTCCTTCTTCCTTGCTTGAGGTTTGACACGACATAGCAAGAAAGAAAAAACCAACGAAGCAAATCAAAAAGTTGAAAGCTGGCCAAGGGAAGGACGACACTTAGCCTATCAACCACATTAATCACAAACGAATGAATCGATAGCGACGAACCCCCTCGCAGAATTTTTTTTTCTATTACCTGACAAACGACAAACGTTAAGGCCTAAACGTTAGACGAACTCCAACACCACCGCTACCTCTACTATAGCAGACATAACCACTACCAAAATACTACTACTACTACTACTACTAAGTGACGATACAGTGCTTTTCAATTATTCCACCCTCTCAGCTCTGCTTCGCCTTGCGATACGATTTTCGGTTCTGTTTGGTTTCAGCTGGAGTCGACATCCACCACAACTTGCTAGCACTACCACCACTACCTAAATACATACCTACTACTATTACGGCTACCTAATAATACTATTGCTACCTATTGCCGCTACCACTATCTTTAGCCGTTACTATAATCATTGTTTTACCATCTGGCAGGGAAAATAAAATAAACACTGCCTGTAATAAATTACTTCCACGTCTCTCACTCTAACGTTTAATTCCTCATATAAATCTGTACTCTTCACAACCGGCCACGAGTGCAATTATACCCCACTCCATTAACATACAAAATGTACACATCCTTCCGCCAGGACTCACCCCTCTCTTATATGTCCATTACTCCCAGCGCAACCCCCGAATTAACGGGTCTCTCCCCCGCACCCCGACCCCGGCCTCATCTCCAACTCACCTCGAACCTTTCTGAAAAGACCAGTTCAAATACAACGTTTTGGTCGACCGTAGCTCCCGACACCCATAACAACGTGTGCGAGTTCAACCCAGTCATACGTTCCGATAGTGGTATCCTCGTGTCACCCACCTGCGAAAGAGGCGGTCGCGAGCGACGGGAAAGCGTCTCTAGCGGATCAGCATCCACCCAACATTCAGGACGCTCTGAACGCTCTGGGCGCTCAGCATCAACAGCGGCCACAAGTACAGTGACTCGAAGGTCCTCAACACGATACCAGAAATATCCTCCGCCACCCTCTCGACGTCAGTCGAGCATCTACGTCACCTCACCGACAACCTCTGACGAGCATTACAGACTACCGGGCGTGGAGGCACCGCCAAGAGCGCATGTGAGGCCGGAAGTTGCGTTTGGAGCACCGGTTGTAGGGCTGGGTGCAGTGACGATCGACTGGAAAGGCGACGAGGCGAGACGAAGGGAATATGAGGAGGCGGATAAGGAGATGAAAGGATGGAGGAGATGGTTATGTGGATTGGGAGGACGGAAGCGAGTATTTTGGGAGGGTGAGGATAATGGTAGTGTCAGGCGGTATAGACTTGACCTACCACCGGTACCAAAGACGGAGGCCGAGGCAGGCGTGGGCGAGGGGAAAAAAGTAAAGAGTGGGCGGAGTCGACGGACATAAGGCGGATGAGTCCGGGTCATTGATGCCACTTATGAGTATTATGCTAACCGCGACCTTGTGTTTTGTTGCATAACCCCTTTTTCATGTTTTTTATGTTTTTTCCGCTTCTCACATGACAGTGTTTTGATGTAATTTTTTTGTATTCTTGTGCGCTGGTGCGGTTCTTGTTTTGCTTCGTTGGCGTTCCTGATTTTCTGATTTTTTCCTTCCTTTTTTTTTGAGCGAGCGAGCGGGCTTCTTCTGGTTCATTGTACTGATTTCTTCATTCTTGGGGGCTGGGGCGTTTTTTTTTTTTTTTTTTTTTTTTTGCATTTGGCATTTTGGTACCTACGGTTTTAGTTTTTCCATCTGGCGGTAACGTTTGTGATCGTATTCTTCTCTTTATGTTCTGTTCTATCCCCTCCTTCGGATCCGTCTGGGCTGAGCTGGATGGACAACACGTTTACTAACTTTTTTAAACCTCTTCTTTGATTGGCTCCTGGCGTGGAGTCTAAATCTCTAGATACATTCTATGTGTACGGTCTGTTTACTTTATCGGGCGAAGAGCCCGGTGGGTGAGTTTATCACCTGCATGCCATGGTCGGCCTTTTTTTTCTTTTTTCCCTTCTTTTTATTCTGGATGCATATACATTTTTTTTACGCTGGTAGACGTCTTTTATTACGAGTTGGATTTGGAGAGGGGTGTAGTATACTACATGTATACGTACAAGTAGCGCTACAGAGAGGCTCGAGGGGGGGGGGGGCTGATGTGCAGCGGAGGATGCATATATATATGTGGTATGAAATACATCGGATCGGGCTTTTGGGCCTTATGATATGATTCTACTATTTGAGCAATTCTGCTGTTCTGTTTGGCCTGCTGCGGGCGTGCGCGTTGTGATTGTGAGATTTGCAATTGTGATTCTGATAACGGTAGTTACCGTAATTGGAGTTGGGATGCGCAGGCCTGGTTGGCTCCGAGTGATATTTGGTGATTCTATCTAGCATATGCAGACTCGAATTTATAGATTCTTTAAGAATTGGCTTTTTTTGAAAGGTTTAAGTAAGAGTGCTTACAAGTTTAAAGTAGCGCAACTTTCCCAACATCGGGCGGGACTGACGACCAGTAATGATAGAAGAAAACCCACTACCCCACACGAAAACCGAGTGATACACCATGCAGCATATTTACAAACGCAATGTCAAATAATAACTCTCACCCCCACCACCCCCCCCCCCCCCCCATTAATCCCCACCAGTACAACCACATCTAAAAATTCCAAGCCCCCCCCCCCAAAATTACAACATCTACACATCATCACCACCATCGTTGCCACAAATCACAATCACAAAACCTACCCACCAACGCCAGAAACACGGGAGATCGCCACCCCTTCCCAAATCTACACCTGCATACAACGCACCCACGGGACGATCTGAAACCCCCCCCCCGTTGGCCCATTGAATTTTCCTCCAGTACGTAATAACGCCCCCCCCCCCGGTTCAATTGGCGCGCGCTTGGGGGGGCGGGGGGGGCTGACATTGACCGGCAGGCACAGGCACATCATATCGCACGCATCACATACGTACGTAAGCCCGGCGGGAAGGTCTCTCATACGGCGCAAAATATACTTCTTGCGGCAGCGCAGCCCAAGGCCTTTTTTTTTTTTTACCCTTTCGTTTCAGCAGCTAGGGCTGCTGCCGTGCCGTCATTATTATTTTTTGCATGGCTTAGTGGCGTGGTGCTATTAGCTGCTGCTGCTATGTAGCTGGGTGGCAAGTACTACCTGTATGTAAGGTAAGACAGATCAATAGATTATACGGTATGCTCTGATAAGTCGAGCTTCTCGTGCCATAGCGGGCCTGCACTGTACACTATACCATACGATAGGGCGGGAGAGGGTGAGGAAGGGAGGAAGGAAGGGAGGGAGGAGGAGGGATAGGCGCTATACACGGGTCGTTTAGGTTGGCTCGGAGCGGGTGTCCGGGCCACTCATTTCTTGGGCTTAAATTTTAGGCAGGGTTAGGGTTTTGTTGTGGTATTTCCGGGTTGGTTGATTTTTGGGCGTGGGAAGGATGAGAATGATAAGGATGGGGATGGTGACGGGAGAGGAAGGTTTTAGAGAGGTGTCTCGGGGACAAAAGTGGCTTTGCGGGGAGAGTTGGTTTAGAAACCTAACCCTACAGGTATCAATGACAGTTCGTTGTGTTTTTTTATGTGAGTCTGGATGCGCCCGGTATGGCCGTTGTCCAGGAGAAATGACTAAGCTATCCCTGAATATTCACCTTATGAAATAGCAGTAGTGGGTATTACTACTAGGGGGTGGTAGAGTAGATTACTAAAAGAGATTTGGAATCAACTGCATTGCGCTGTGAGTGCAGGAAAAGAGCAAGGCTGTAGGTGTATGCAGCGGATGGTTCTTCCTACTTCTACACCAGTTATCAGAACCAACTTCTCTACTCCTAAACCACAAGGTTAATCCATAGATGTAGGCCTGACCCCAGAAAGCCGCTGCTACGAATACTGTCTGCTGGGATCCGAACAGACCCCCAGCCCCCCTCTCCCCAGTCCCCCCCTCCCCAACGTATGTAGTATATAGAATGCAGGCCTGAACAGGCGGATCCTAAACCTCGAAACACCTGTAGCCATAGGTGCATACATACGTCTGTGTACGACTCCGGGTCCACCCTAGGCCTCGGAATCGCTACCCACCTTGAATTTGGGAAACCATGCTCCTTACTCCAACTACTGTTTACTTCCATTCATAGTATGTTAATATCTGCAGCAAAGAGTAGAACAGAGGAAACACCACCCTGTAATGTAGCCGGCCTATCTACCCACTCTACTCGCCGCACCGGCCGGTCCGGTACCAGCGCCAGCCCGTGCCGCAGCGAGCGACTCAATCTTAATTCTACCAGTGCATGATAGGTACACCACGTAAAACAGTAACGCCCACCACCCCGCCGGCCTAGCTGAAGATTAATTACCATCATCACCATTGGCACTGATGAGGCTAGGACACGAACAACGGCTAGCCACACTGTTTCTCACTGATGATCACGCCCGCCAATCTAGCTCCCGTGCCTGGTAGTTAAGCGTCGACACCATACCCCGCCCTCTCAGTTAATTTCCCATGATCGATGTGCTCACTGTAATACTACTAGTTGGCCCCCATGAATGCTCGCCCCCTCCATTCCCTCAAGCTCACTGTGCTGTTGGTATTGTGCAACATTGACACCCTAAAATTCCTATTGGGCCAGCCGGTGAAAAGGCTTAGCTGCGGGACGAACCCATCCTGTTGGGTTGGTTGTTGGTTTTGTGTGTGGATTGTTTGGGTGTGTGGCTACAGAGAGAAAGAGAGCTGTGTAACATTTCCAACGTGGAGAACACAGACACGTTAGGATTTCCTCCAGAATAATGATGATGTTTCATGTTCCGTATTGTATGTAAGTACAAGTACATGTATGAGCCAGCTCCATTGTCTGGGCAGAGAGATATTCTAGGGTAGGAAAGTGCAGTATAGCATGTATTGGTACCCACGATGAGTGCTGTTTGGCCTTGTCTCGCTTGGTTCGTTCGGCACGGACGTGGATTCGTTTCATTTGGAGTGGAGGCCCGAATATCGTTTCGGAGAACTTGGTTAATTACTCAGTGATGAGTGCATGGTCTGGGGATCTGGGGGAGGTGGAGGATGAGGGGGGCAGTGGAATCGGATTGGTGGAGAACAGATATGATAGTCTACTCCTTTGACTCTTTGACTCTAGGATAGATAAACACACCTGCACTCTCCATATCGCTCTATCGTATCGTATCGGTGTTATCTGCTGCAGCATCATGCACAAACAACACCACCATGGCCACCCCCAAGATTGAATTAACTTCCTAGTCTATAAGCGTTCTGCAGAGCATAAATGAAAGGAAAGAACAGAGAAAATTAAGGTTTTTAAAGGAAACGGGTACGGGTACGGGTACGGGTACGAAGATGGGAACGGGAACGAAAACGAAAGCGAAGGCAAAAGCGAATGCGAAAACGCATATGAGCGATCCGGAATGTTAAACGGTCGTTGAGAATGTTTGATCCACCTCACCTAATCCGCTCTTAGTAATTACCCACGTGCGGCTTTGCGGAAACCGTTCGTTCGGGCCCGGACACGAGCAACTTCCGGCGGCCGAAAGTGGTCCCGCTGGAGCCGCTTTTTTCTTTTTTTTCCCTTCTTTTTTTACAAACCAAGCTTTTATGACGTTAGTTGGTGCGGGGAGCTTGGTAAAAAGCCTTTTACCGCTGCAATATACTGAATTGCGAGTTGAATGCGTCTGGAACTCCCTGTGGTTCTTTGTAAACAGTATTGCAACATCGTACTCGTACTCTCTCTTGCAAGGAGCCAAGGAGTCAAGGAGTCACGTCAGTCCAGTCAATAGAATGTTCCTAATTTCGTGCATGGTATGCTTATATGCCCACCCCATCCATGCTATCCATACCCAATCCTCGGACGATTATATATGGTGTGTGTGTGTGTGTGTGTCCAGTCATGCGGCTGAAGTAAGCTCCGGGGTTAAGACGAGACTACTCCTTCCTCCTTCGTATGGAATTAGTTATTGGTTAATTCCTTGAACGGTAGTGTGTGACGGGGAGGAGTTGTAGTATATATTGTTGTTGCTTCCCCTCGTGGGATTAGAAAGCATGCACACTTTTTTTTTCCTTTATTCTATTGAATAATAATCCTTTAAAGAGTGCTACTCTTTTTCTAAGCTGGAGAGGGAAACATCAGAGGAGGGTTCGTGACGACCTTTCTCAACTACTACTACGATATACTGCAATATCGAGAAGAAGAAACAAAGGAAGAAAAGTAAACAACAGCGGTCATGCGATTCGTTACCATAGCTCTCCTTGCGACAGCGGCTGCTTGCAAAGCGGTTGGAGCAGTCGACAATCCTCAAGACTCATTGGCCGCTCAAGATGTTCTAGTGCAACGGTACGCACTCAGTCACTTCTACACTTTCTTGCATCAGCGATTAGCCAGACTAATAATAAACTCACGCACAGATACAATGCCTTCGACAATAGCAACACCGCTTCCATCGAGCTTGATCTCCCCAAAGATCTGCATTTAGAGCGTGTGCAGCAGCAGCAGCAGCAGCAGCAGAAAATAGTGCAAGTGCAAGTCCAAAACCGAACATCTGCGCCAGAAGTGCAGAAACGAACCGATTCCTCAACGCCAGGGACAAAAATAATGAGTACTTGGAGACAGGTGGTAGGAGGGATTGCCGTTGCGGTGTTGGTGGCTGTGGTTTAGCATAGGAATAGATGCATGGAATAGATGCATGGTGGTGGCTCTTTGTTCTGCGGTACGGTGCCGCTGGTGTTTATGGCGTTTAATACCTTGGTTTTTTTGGGTTAGTAGTGGTACGACGGGGACATGGGATTGGTGTTTTTTTTTTTTCATTAATGGGATTTGGAGTATATGGCTGGCCTTAC
Organism: Morchella sp. 2016-103; assembly: GCA_024713925.1. NCBI lineage: Eukaryota > Fungi > Ascomycota > Pezizomycetes > Pezizales > Morchellaceae > Morchella > Morchella sp. 2016-103. The sequence goes on from JAMGZF010000002.1 coordinate 1,888,784, forward strand.
ATATTTGATACTGTTGTATATATGTAGCAATTGATATGTATGATGGCAATATGATGTCGTTTGTGCGTGTGTGAATTGGGGTTAACTTCTGGTTGTGACTTCAGGATCTTCCATGTTCAACTCGTCCACGTTTCGTGTATGTAGTGAGCTGGGCAAATTTGGTCTCATTTAAACTTGGGCGAGTAGAAAAGAAATTACACGTACACAATGTACTACGCATACCGGGATAAGTCTGTAGACAGTGGTTGTAGTACTACATTCTCGCCGGGGTTCCTAGATAAGGGTATTGTACATGTATATACTTGCGGTGAAATTAAGTATTGTCCCACTAATTGCGCTGGCAACCATTCAAATCACCAGGCTTGAGACCCTACCTGAGAATCACAATCACAAGCTAAATCCAAGTGTACTAAAATCACAGCTGTTTCTACACCCAAAGCAATTATACCACACACTTCAACTATCATGGTAATGATTGTTGGCGGGACCATGGAAATGGTGAGGTTGGTGGTTGCTATCGCGGGAGACAATACTTAATTTCACCGCAAGTACAACTCTGGACCTTTAGTCAACCCTGAGATCAGTGCCATGGATATCAACACCACTATTACCACCATCGCGATCGCCGTCACTACTCTAAGCCATCATCGTGACCGTTTCGGAATAATGCTTGGGAAGCTCGTGACACACCTCTGGCAATATTAGAGATCCTTCCTCTGGATGCCTATCCGAGTTGGTCTAATTCCTGAAGCACCTTGGATCGGAGAAATTCTCCATCTTATCGCCGAAGTTTTTTTTTTTTTGGGTTCAACAATGATACGGACACCATGAAAGTCTACGGTGCAGGTTTTCACGGTCAGAAGGACGTGTTTCAACTTCATGCCTCAAATAATCTCTTCAAGTATGTACCTGGGGTTTCAAAACATGTACTTGCACGTAGAATTGGTATCAACTAGAACATATCTAGGGTTTAGAAATGTATCATCCGCTGCTGGCGTACAAATAGGATAACTTGGGACTTTAATCCTGCTCTTCACCATTAACACTCACCTACACTCATCTCGTTGAATACCAGCATCCACCACACCTACGCCCATACAGTACAACACCAAGCTCAACAGTCAATTACATATCCAAACATGATTTCCGAAGATATCCCCTCCCACTCTTCTTCGACTTACTATTTGAACGACAGTGAGCCGGATGATGGACGTGCCTTCAATCATGAAAACCTTTATATAGACATCGACGACTTTGACGTTGGGCAGTCTACAGATCTCCCAAGCCCCACGTCTGACTATGATGGGGAGGGGCCCGTAACAGATTTCTTCGGCTTTATCGATGACGAAGAGGAGAGAATTCACCAGCTGGAAGCTGAAGGCAGCAGTGATGACGAGGAAGTCTGTAGTGGCATCTTCGAAAGCTGTGGCCGTTCCGATATATTTTGCTGTTGTTCTTCATATAGTGGTAAGGAGGATAACTTTTCACCTAGGCTCCAGAGTATTCCTTGCATAGATTACGGTAGCATTGAACCTAATGTTGAGCAATCCTCGTCGATTACCATGGCCTGGGATGACTATGATAAGTTTCGTGAAGAAGAAGAAGAGAGGATCCGTTTGCTAGAAGCTATGTCATGTAGTTGCGGCGCCCTTGAACGCGATGGACGCCATGATGACTCTTGCTATTATCGTTCCGACGAGGAGTGGAAATCGAACTCTGCATATTTTCAAGCATGGAATATATAAGTAGTACAGCTGCCCTCATATTGTTGCTGACATAAGACGCGACGCCAGCATAATATCTTGTGTTTAGAATATTATGTATCAGGCGCTAAGCAGAGTGATATCTCCAGTATAGAAATAGAATACTTAGAAGGGTCTTTTTTATCTTGGACCTGGTCGGTTTGCATACATGTATGAAGTATCAATGGACCTGGTCCGTTTCGCTGAACCCTATCCCTCGAGTGATACAACATGATCCAAAAGGGTTTTTGTGGGCCTAGCCTAGCGCTGATTGATTAGCTGATTGATTTAATGAGTACAGGCCGAGCTTAGCTATATACCTATTTGAACTACAACATAACTGCTTAGATTTTGGAAGACTGAAGCTCATTCTTACCGGTAAATAGGTTAAAGCTCTGGTATGTACAATTAGTAATAGACAGTTTTCCTAGCCACTCGAACGCCCCTCTCGCTCAAGCATTTAAAGATCATATAGCACCGTTTCCCCAGTCGTCATCAATTATCTGAGTGAGAGGGATGTCCTCGTGGTTAGGAAACCACCCAACTCAAACAAGCACAAGCACTACCCTAAGGCACCAGCTGTAGTTTCACTTTCCAAGCTATAGCTCAAGCCCCCTATTTACCTTTTCCGATACATTAGCCAGCCGGCAGCGTAGTTGAGAGCGCGATCTAATAGGGCTCTGTCTAAAACCGATGATCCTGTACTGTGTATGCCTCGAGCTCTCAGGAAATCCCTCGCGTAAGTGCTGATCGGCCTTTCATTACTCTGTTCTTCTCTGATACTTATAATCTAGGCTTAAAGCACTACCAGAAACCAATTATTCCACGGGATTTGCTGCATTCTTTGCATTAATAGCTTTGCGACGTAGGGTTAGATCTGCCTAGTTTTCAGACAGGGAAATTGCACGCATGTTCCGCTCTGCTATATATGGGCTAGTGTTCTTGAGCCATGATCATTTAAGCTCAACCAGGCCATAGCAAGGCTATATACATGCATATATGCCGGTCGGCGGCGTCTGGAGGTTCGATCGAACCCTGGTTGGGCGCCAAGCATGACCCTGGGTCAATGATTTTTTGGGGTGGTATGTAGCTGGTCCCACGATAGATAGCGAGTGATTAGAGGATACAGTTCTGAAACTTGGAGTTTTTTGCACTGTAGGCTACTTTCTGCCATAAAAGAGTATACGTACAGTTACAGCCTGATATGCAGGAAAGACTGGGCTTCCAGAATTCATTTCTGAATTAATATCTATATATCACGAGTACATACAACGAACTCGAGACCTTAGTGGGGTATAAAGCAAACCGCTTCATACCCTTAGTGAGATATCCCTAGTTATACTTACCGCTAGCCTAAGGGGGTACACGAGATCACTCTCAAGCCCTCGGACTGCGCCCAGAGCATCGATTGTGATCTCAGTGACCTAACGCAAAAAAGGCCCCTCCTGGTTCTTAGGCTAGAAGCCCAAGAACCAGGAGAGGCCTTGTTTATACCCTCTATTAAGAGGGAGGAGGGGCAACGACGGTCAGGACGACCCAACGCAAAAAAGGCCCCTCTTGGTCCCCGAAGGGACCAAGAGGGGCCTTAAGCTTTGACCAGTCTCCCCCACCAACGGCGAGGGAGACCTAACGCAAAAAAGGCCCCTCTTGGTCCCCTAAGGGACCAAGAGAGGCCTAAAGCGTTAACTGGTCTCCCCCACCAATGGTGGGAGACCAGTTAACGCTAAAGAGCTTCTCTTGACCCCACATAAGGGGGCCAAGAGAGGCTCTTCTGCGCCCGACAGACAGCCGTAGAGCCTGTCGGGAGGGAGGGCAGCAGGTCTAGCACCCCCCACTCGCTCCAAGGCAACATTGCCCAAGCGAGTGGAGTAGGGGTGCTAGCCCTACTGCCGGTTGCCACCTTCGCGCTCCTAACCCCCTCTCCAAGAAACCTTTGGAGAGGGGATTAGGGGGGGTGTGCAGACAGGTTCTGAACCGGCGGGATCAGAAGCTGCCTGCTGCTTGGAGAAGGAAGAAGGAGTGGGAGGTAAAATGTGTTTATATGCAGCTGGTGGTTCTGCTGCCAAGACGAGTTTTTTTTTTTTTTTTTTCGCCGACAGGAATTAATTTTCGCCGACAGGAGTTGGGGAGGTAGGGCTGTGGCGCCAGAACCCTCCGGATACAGTGAGTGACCCAAGGTTACATGTGGGGTTTCGTTTGGTGTGAATACATGTACATACATGTAGTCTATAATAAACAGAAATACTTGCTGACCATAACGAGGGTAATTACATGTATCGTCGGGTGTCATAAGTAACCGAACATAATTCGTGTTGTAACCAAAATTTGTATGGGAGCGCAACTTCAAATGGCTACTACTTTATAGCTGTAAGGAGATTGAGGGGGGGAATCTTTATAGATTGACTCTCTGGCTGTGAGAGTGCCTTTACCTCAAGTGTCCCGTCAAGAGCACTATGAAATTTTCGACTTGTTTGGTGGGTTTGGTGTTACTCGCCTACTTTTATGGCAGCGAGCAATAAGCGGCGACGACTATGGATCATGCGAGTGATATTTGGTGAGTGCGTGCTGATCAGGGAATAGCTTCTTGTAAAGGGCACTACATATCGAGTTAATAGTCGATCTGTGTAGAAACCAAATGGTTTCATTAGCCTGCAGTCTCGGCCTCCTATATCTATGGACAAACCGAAGGACGAAGCCTAGTAGTAGCTTTCAACACTCATGTGCACGAAGCCAGAGCCCGGGGTTGGTACCGTTCTCAAAAAAAAGAAAAAAAGACAAAAAAGGTGCTCCGGATGGGGGTTGAACCCATGTCTCCCTACGGTTTTATCATCTATATGGTCGTTTGAGTGCTTTATAACCTGTATGAGCATGTGGTTTTGGGGTGTACTGGGAGTGGAGAGGCCGACTATAGCTGTGATTGCACCAATTGAAGTTCAATGTCCGCCCCGGCCCGTAGAGATTAATGGTGTAGTTTACTCTTGGTTTTAACTTACCTCTCGGGGGTACTCCCAGGGTAAAGCAATTGCAGGTATTCCACATAAAATATTTTAAATCTGGTCTGTCTCTAGCCGAAGCCGGTATACTACATGTAGTGTTCACAAAAACAGTCAAAGAATACATATACTCTAGATCTCTTTTTTCTAATCTACAATATCATGCTTCTTCTCAGCAGGTGTGTGATGCAAAAATGTAATTCTGATCAACCACCCTTAACTTCGGCGAACCAATAAGAAATATAATCACTTTGAGTCTAGATCCCATATAATTTACAAGGCATGATAATTACAACACGTTTTCCACTTATTAGATTGGTGCCAAGGAATATTAGATTGATTACATGTATATGTATGTACATGTATGTATCCGACGCTTAGATTGATGAAATGGCGCACGAAGAAACAAGTAAGCTTATGGCGCTCCAAGAAATGTTCTAGCGCCGCCACAGCCGCCTCGCACCCTAACTGCTAACAAGCGCATAAACATGCAGGCCGGTTGACGTTGAATTAAAGTTTGTACCAGTCAGCTCCTAAACGACTCCCTCGGGCGCCCTAAGCCCCCCCTGGAGCGGGGTATAGGTAGATGTTGCAATATGCATGGTACCTATGGTGCAATATAACCTCGTTACAAATAGACAATCTACGAGGTCCTACAATTTAGTGCTTAACCCACCTATTAATAAAAAGCTATAATTTCGCACATACGTAACTCTAATTACTTCTACAACCGTAGCTCTGTAGTTGCCGGCATGCCAGACCTGCAATGAAAATGGCCCCACAGATCATCGATGGGGCCTCCTTTCTCTGCTCCACCTCCCCCTTCAAATGTGACGAATCCCATATCAATTAATCAGTCCTCAGGTCGTGGTCCTGGCGCCCTTAGTCCGGGAATAATCAGCCAATCAAAGTAAATGCCTCTCCAAGCCAGGCTCGCGCTGCCGGTGCCGCCGCGAAGTGCCTCAAACTGGTGATCGTGAAGGAGAATTCGGGACGGTGAGAGCCTAGACCTTCGTTTTTGTACGTTAATGCCGGGTTGTCCGGGTATATGGAGGCCCAGGTCTTATATATAGCCCGTACGTCTGCTTCGTGCGTAGATAAGTACGTTTACTAAATTGAAAATATGCAGATCGTTCCCTATCCCCCCCCCCCTGCTTACACGTGAGCTCAGACAGTCCCCCGTATTCCCGGGGGGTGGGGGGACCGGAGGACCGGCGAGAGACATACTCGGTTGGCCGGCTGCTTTTTTAGTGTACCAAAGTTTAGATAGAAGCTCGTACATTAGTAAATCCTACGGTATGTCTCCATTTGGTCAACTAGGCCTAGAGATTCATTTATTTTTTTATCCTTGCGAGCTCTTTTCTTTTTTATTTCCTTTTTTCCCTTTTGTGTCTCTTCACCGACTTTGACTCGGATATGATGAGACTCTCTCTCCTGACTGAGGATATCAAATTAGCTAGCTGGCGGCAACCCGGTTATCAATGTATATGCCTAATATCGTAGCATCCCAGATAGGTGATTTTAGGTATGTGTGTGTACTTACGAAGCTTGTCCCTGTATTCCTCAGGATCACATTGGAGTCTTGAAGCATTCTGCTCCTAAACCTGTGGCCGGAGAACCGCTCCCAGCACCTGGAAACCAAAGCATCTCCTATGTGTAAAGTGACACAAACGAGTTTTGACCTAGTACTATGCTTGCTTGTTCAATTAAAGAGCAACTCCAGTACCCATGATCCATCCCAGTACCCATGATCCATCTTGGCTTTGAGTCCGCCCTGTGAGTGTAAAGGATGAGCCGAGAAATGGCCGAGCTGGGAGGTACCACAATTCCTTATACGGTCAAAAGGACGATCATAGGCAGGTATACTGACCCCACATAAAAAGTCAACCCCAGACAGTCAGAGCCGCGGTTTGCAAATTGTACAGGCCTAGAAATGTAGTCAAGATCTCTCCCATGTTGGTGATTAGACAGACGCCTTCCCCCTCCACTAGAACACCCACCTCAGCGGGACAACTAAACCTAAGAAGGGAAGTATCGTCGTTTTAACTGGCCTTTTTTACTAACCAAATTAATATCAACCAGTCAACATATGTTCCAGTGAGGGGGGTGTTCCAGCGGATGGGGAAGCTGTTTATGCTACCGTGGTGCATTTTCACCTATAGGGGTTAGTTGGTCTTTTGGGGTATGTACTCAATATTTATGCAGTATGTAACCACTCCATGGCCAGCTGAGTCATAATATTGTTTCTTTTATGTGCTTGGTTGTTGTTGTCGCGTGGCGATAAGGTTGCGGCCGCTCCCGAGGGCGGTAGTGACGTTTCCCGGAATGCTGCTAGTCGCTGGGAGGGGACTGGGGGAGGAGGCGGTGGCACAAGCGGCCATAGCGCTACAGCCGCCAGAAGCGACTGGAACACTGTCTCATTTCACATTTGCGTACGCGTACGGCCTTGCACAATTGTGGTCTGATTATATTCTCAGTCCAGAAAGCAAGGCCTTCGTGGGGTTGATCAGGATGAACATTGATGCTACTGGATAACATGGTTTGTGAACCCTTACGTTTAGCTGTCTGTTCGTCTCCCTAAGCTTAAGAGTACACACATGTATGGCTCGAGAAGCTATGGAGGGTAGGTGTGTAAACTTCGGCGCTTGCAGCCAATCAGTCTATGGAAATTGGGAGATCTACTCCCATAATGGTACTAGCGCCTAGCCTAACGGTCTTATTCCCATACAAAAAAAGATTCCTCTGCGGTTTACACACCCCCCTATGCCTTCTCGCGCCATACGAAGTATATAACACATGTAGGCTCAACTAAAACAAGGCTAATTCTCATACATTTTCCCACTTCGACCGTAGCTCCGCAATTCAACTATGATCACTTGTATTATATTCACATGTAGAAAAGAAAAGAAACAAATCGAGGAGGTTGAATTTCTTATATCTATATGCGGTTGAACCTTTTTACTCATATGACGGCTCGCCGTAGAAAACATCTGATTGAGAAGTACATGTAGGTCTCATCCTGGTCCTGGAAAGTCGATACATGCTATATGTATATATAAATAAATCCTGATCCTAGCTATTCATCAATTCAAACTCGGAGACGGGGATGGTGACTTGACGTTGACGTCTCCACCTTTCGAAATCTAAAAGGACGTCATCCCGAATAAGCCCGTCAGTAAAAAAAAAAAAAAAAAGGGCCCCTTCGACGACATCTGGGTACAAGGATGATGATGATGATGGCCCACGTCTCGAAATGTCCCCGAGAATGGTTCCAACAAATGATTGGCCCCATTACCATACCTACCACAAAAGATTCTGCCTATCTTTCCAGCCGAAGGTCTCCCTCGTACTGCATATCTCTAGGGGCACAACGAACGGCAATCATATTCCGTGCATATTCCGGGTAGTACATACCTACATGTGTGTCTACGGCCTATCTACTTTATGTTCGAGATTCTCCATCAAACCCCTGACCTTGAATGTCCGACGTCATTAATCCGCTGTAGGTACATCAAGTAAGTAAGAAACGCAAGACAGAATCTAAGCTTATGAATAATAATGGAATCTCCCCGGCCGGCAGGGTACCATGTAGCTACATGTATCCAAACTAAACACCTAGATACCCGAACATTCAAATCATCTCGATCCCGATCAATTGATATCTACTATATGTAGTGTGTGAGCTTAGTGAGGTAGAGTGCTTACTCTGCACGTATACTTACCCAACAATTTGCCCCCCCCCCCCATTTGCTATTGCTGCAGCTTCATGAGTCTAGTTATTCGTCCCTAATGGAGAGCAGTTACCCCCCCCCTCCCCGATCGTCCGGCTTCTAATACCCGACGATCGGCCCCTATCTCGGCGCTTCGGGAGCTATAGGACCCGGCCCCCCCGGGGCTGCCTGCATGGGTGGGTTGGGCTAGTCTGGAGTTATGTTTTTGCTCGCTCGTACCTGCAGCCCTGTCTGCTAAAGTAATAGCCGAATACCTGTGTGACAGTGGACTGCTGCACACTTCAACCACCCACGGCGCAATATCACACCGTAGCCAACAACAATAACATAACATAGCAATAGAGATCAAGGCTTAGGTGCGTGAATTGAACGAAAAAAAAAAAAAAAAAAAGCTCGAGTAATTGATATCCGTATTAATCGCACAGCGCGATCGAGGTTTTTTTTTTTTTTTTTTTTTCTTTTGGGTCGGTTTTATGCGGATACGACCCTCTGGTGATATATCAGAAAAAAAAAAAAAAAAAAAAAAAAAAAGGCAAAGGGAAGAATCAAGTGCCCTGCATGACATATCGCGGTACCTTACCTTACCTACATACATACAAATCCATACCTCTCTACCTATGTAAGTGCCAATGTTAGATAATGTAAAGTACCTCCAACACTACATGGACTTAACGCGCAGTCTGTAACTCCAACAGCCGTTAAAAATTGACACCTCACCCCCCCCCCCCCAAATTACTATTTTTTTTTTCCGTTTCAAGGTTCAGCCTGGATCGAAGACCCTGCATATGAGCCTGCCCCCCGCCAGCCAGCTAAACTACATGTACATGTACATATCCAGGGAATCTGCTCGACAGACATACAGCACATCCATAGACGAATTGATAATGCATTGTTCCCTATGACCCCCACTCTCTGCCTTATGTGTTGTGTGTATGGTGGGGGGGGGGGGGTTAGTCGGTGCGGGAGTGACAACTTGACGATCGAATGATTGAGAGTCATTTGTAGTACTAACCACAGCGTCCAGCTCATATATATAAAGAGCTAAGGTTATGTAAGGCAGAACATACATGAGGAAGAAGTAATTAATCCGCACAACGAGGGCGAGGAAAAGAAAAAAGGGAAAAGGGAAAAGGAAATAAAAAGCCCCTCAAAACAAAGCATCGACTTACGAGGGGGGGGGGGGGGGGGAAATCACGATTCACACATTGATCATTACCAAGCAGTTTTTGAAACGGTCGAAGCAGAGGAGGAGAGGAGGAGCTGGAGTTACCGGCCTACTTATATGATCTGGCCCAGCTCCAGGTCCTCTCCCAACACCACCAACATTGGCTGCACGTTATGATATGATAATGATATATGTACCTAACTTTTTTCCCCAACGAAACAATCCTCTAGACTACCAGACTACATGTACAACTAACGGCATGAGTCACCATCATCCCACCCTCCTTCCTCCTTTCCTTCGTGCGCGTGCCTACTAACCTTCTATCCTCAAAAGAAAAAAAGAAAAAAGGAAAAAGGAAAAAAAGGAAAAAAAGAAAGGAAAAAAGGAAAAAAGAAAAAAAGATACAATTATAAAAGCTTCCCCTTCTCAAAACCGCCACTAAATTACCCTGCACCATACATTGCAGAGAGGGAAGAAGTACCACCAAGGACAACCTCTGGCCCCCAACTCGATCGACGGTAGATAGAGAAGACAATATACTAGTAAGAGAATCAATGCCAAGGAGAAGGAGTACACCCAATGAACGGAACAGAAAGAGTAGAAATATTAAAAAGCTCCCATCTGCCCCTCCCCCACTCCCCCGATCCCCGTGCACAAAAAGAAAAGGGAAGGAAAGAAGGAAAGTGGGAAAACCGTAGACATGGCCGTGGGCGGGCAGGAGTAGTAGTACAAATACCCAGAAGCTTATTGGTACGCCGTGGTTTTCTTTTCTTTCCTTTCCTTTCTTTCCCTGGGGGTATTGAGGGGGAAAGAGGGTGGGAAAGGCGGGGTTAATAAACAAAATGTCGGTCGACCCGGTATTTATATCAATGAAACGAATATATGGGACCCATTTATATGTTGTCTCTCTGTGCTGTTCTGATCTTTCATGCTATCCAACCTTGAAGGAAAAAGAAAACCTGCAGCTCATGATGGGGGGCTTTCCCAGTCGATCCAATTCGAACAACTAGAAAAGAGGAGAGCTAGGTAGGTAGGTAAGGTCTGAGGTAGTGAGAGAGAGGATGTAAGATGATATCGACAGAAGGCCAGTGGTGAGAAAGAAAAGAAGGGGAAAAAAGAATTAACAGATAAAAAAGAGGGTTCCAAGAAGGATGCATAAAGATCAGTTTTCCCAGGAAGTCCACAGCAAAATAGGTCCACAATAAAGATATAAGGTGAATAAATAAACGAAGTAAAATAAAAAAGAGCCTTTCTCAACACCGACAACTATGGATAAACCAACTAATAAAAAAAGTGCACCCAGCTTCAGAAAATAAGGACAGCATGAGATGGAAAAAGTACGACACAAAAAAAAGGAAAACTCGAGGGAAAAAAATCGCCGACCGCCCACAAACGTGTAAATCTCAAAAATTGCCCACCGAGCCCTATTCTCGGGCCCCATCAGATATGCCTTCCATTCATTTCTCTAAATCAAAACAAGCCCGCTCATAGGATAACACATGTGCGAGCTTTGCGTGCTCGCCCTCTTCCATCCTTTCCTGGCTTGTCCTTTCCTGGACCACCGCCATCACTGGTACCCGGCCCTGTGTTCCTTCTGGCAGCAGCTTGCCGCTGTCGCCGTAAGATTCGCACAACATCATAAAACGCCCGCTCAACGTTGACGCAATTCTTCGCTGACGCCTCAACAAACTCACAGCCTAATTCCCTCGCTAAAGCATGGCCTTCTTGCGTTGAAACCTCCCTCTCTGTCACCCGATCACTCTTGTTCCCAACTAGCATTATTGGGACAACATTGTTGACTGCATAGCTGCCTGATAATGCCGGAGAGTGAAGCGGGCTTCCTCCATATCCTGCCAGTGACGGCCCGGTAGACGAAGATTCTTTTACTCGCAGTATCTGTCCGTGGAATCGCGGTATCCTGGTGAACGACGAGCGGGATGAAATACTGTATACAAGAACAAAACCCTCCCCATCACGGATCCATTGATCTCGAAGTGCGGTATATTCCTCCTGCCCAGCTGTATCAAGGACTTCGAGCATGCAAGCAGTCCCGTCAATGACTACTTGTTTTCGGTACGAATCTTCAATTGTGGGGTCGTATGTTTCGACGAAATGATTAAGACATAACTAGACCAAGATAACCAGAGGTTAGAGATCGCTTTCCAGTAAATACCAATGCTAACACCAAAAAAAACAAAATAAAAAAAATTCAAGAATCCGTAAAACTAACTTGAATCGTTAAGGCTGTTTTGCCAACTCCTCCATCTCCAAGCACCACCAGCTTGTACAGCGTCATTCGTGCTGCCGCCATTTCCTTCTATTGCGACTTGAACTTTGGGTAAAACGTAAATACTTTTACTGCCGAATAATCGAAAGGAGGTTTTGATTGTGGTTGGTTGGTTTTGATTGTTAGAAACTCAATTATTTCTTTTTCTGGTTTGCGATTTGAGGTCTTGAACCTTTTGTTCGCAGGTGGTAGCGAGTGAAAAAAAAGGTACCTATATGAATATAAAGGGTTTTCGTGGCGATCGGGAAGTATCCGCTACCGTTTTTTGGGGCTGGCTTAACGACGTGGCAAGCGGCGGGATGAGCTTTTCTTAGGCGATGGCGACGACGTGAGCGAGCGAAGACCTAGTTGTTGGAACAGGGGGGTGGAGGCGAAGTTGGTTATGTAGGTGGGTATAAAGTAATAACTTGATTCCCCGTAGCGGCTGAGCAGCTGACAGCAGCACCGTGTTGTGTTCTGTATGCCTGCCTGTCTGCCTATCTGTGTCTCTGTCCAACACACGAGGTGAGAGATGACAATACCGACGAAGTTCCCTGGAAAAGTTCCCTTCTACCTCAAAGATGTTCAAGCGTCGAGATGCGCTGTAGAGGGTGTAATTCTTCGATCGCAGATGAGTTGTTCCGTTTCCGGCAGCAAGCGATCTTCACAACCCCTTTATAATGCCTTTCACTGAAACACGTCAGAAAACCGGCGAAATCCACAGAAACACGTGGATGGAGGATAAGTGATGCCGGGGAAGAGGAAAAAGAGGGGTGGGGGGGGGGGGGGAGGTCACGAAGCACAAACCTCGAGTAGCCAGTAAGGCAGTTGTACAGAGACAGTAACGTAGATGTACGTAGGGACGTTGTGCGAGATATGAATATGCCTATGGCCGATAATTTTTGTAAAGACGAGATGATGATAAGATGGAATAGAACCAGGTCCGGAATGCCGTGTTTCTCGGTAATCGGTTCTTCCTAGATGTCTTTCTGAGGGAGAAGAAGGGAAGAATTAGAATAAGTTGTTAAATTTCAGCCTCCTCTAACACGGCAAGATCTCTTGGTATTCCCCCCCCCCCTTCTATCTTGCCGAGGAAGTGGAGCAAGAGGAGTAGAAGAAATAGGACAGAGGAGGGAACTCTTAACTTACTTTAGATTGAAGCAGTTGCGCCTACGCGCAGAGAGTTATCTAAATAGAATAGATAACCGGCGGGTGGCACTCAAGAGTTTAAAAGGACCCGGAGGAGCGAGCGAGGACAGGAAAGCTGAGATAATGAACCTATCTGTCTGCAGCAGAAGTACGCCGGTTGGGGTTGGGGGCTGAAGAGGTGATCTGAAAAGTAAACTGTGCATGTCTTACGTTAGGTCCAAGTCAACAAGTAAAGACGGGAAGATCTCCTCCTTCTCATCGAAACCTAGCCCGCTAAAAGAGAAAGCGTGAAAATAGCTCCCATACATACATACAACGTGACTTATGACATGAAATATATCAATATCGGATGAAAAAGAAAATTTCGGCCAGTTTAAGACCGAAGGTATACAATTATATCCCTCTGATCCTTTCTTTTTGGTTGTCTACCTTTCATATAAATGTGCGAAGGGCTTGGATTATAAGACCTGCTGGGGATGGTGGATTAGATCTCAAACAGGTTGTGAAAAACAAATTGTGGGGATTTTGATGGTTCGAGTGATTAGGTCTGGTACGGATCCGTATCTCTCAATTCAATTATAGATGGGAAATCTAAAAACGTTTCCCGGGACGGTGGTCTTTGGAGCACAAAAAAGGACTGCTCACCGATAATATCTTGATGGCTTTCTTTTCCCGGGATTGGTCCAACAAGGGACTTTTTTTTTAAAAAAAAAAAAAAAAAAAAAAAAAAAAAGAGGCGTCCCTGACAGTTCAAACGAAGCCAGTATGTAGGTAAGCGATGAAGGAGGTTCGTTAGGGGGGGGTGGGTGTGGTCTGGGTATGGGTATGGTAAGGGTATGGGGTATGTAGTTAGAGGTAGCGAGCGAGCAAGCGGTGTGGTGGGCTCGCTCGTTCGTTCGCTTGCTCCAGCCGAGCCGCCTCAAATGAAATACAACTACAATCGTTCTGTCCTATCCACTGGACCGCAGATACACATTCATACACCTATCTACATAAACCAACACTTTGCATTGGATATAGCGAGTGAACAATATCCAGAACCAGCAAACTTTTTGTGCAGCATACTCTACGCACCTGCTCTATGGGGATTGAGGGAGGGGTTCCACGGGGTCCCGTTCGGACCTATGCCATTCTGGATGTCCCTAAGAACAAAACACCCATAAAAAAAACCGACATTTACCCAGTTGATATCAAAGTATTTTCTGGTACGCGGGTTCATTATACTACCCACGTACATAATCCTTACCTCTCAATCCCTTCCTACCTAATAAGACACGTGCATTGCACAAATTTACACAGCAGATTAGTTCCTGGTCTTCCTTGATTAAAGACCCCAAAAAACCAGAGGCCGCTCCCACCACCCTAAGTACTGGTTTTTGGGTGTCAAATTATGAAGACGAACAACTGTCACGTGACAGCAAATTAGAACCAGAAATGACTCTACATAGTCCTACCTAGGGGCCGCAAGAAGATGCCTCCCCGTTCTGCCCTGTTTTCTCACAAAGCTTTATTCGGCCTTAGCTTTTTTGGAAGGGTGGGTGCAGTAGCAACAATTGGCTGCGCGATAGGATCCAAACTCTAGAAAAAAGCCACAAGGCGGCAAACGCCAATTGCAAATGGCGAGCAGGATGCCTACTTTCGCTTTACCAGGGTCAATTACCTACCCCTCTAGCCAGCTAGGCTAAGGAATTCAAGTTCGGGGGGTTTGCGCAGAGGAAAATAGACAACTCGTGATATCGATAGTATATTTCGATCGACTAGGACACCAAGTAATAAATATTCATATTCATAATTCTCAAAATCCGATCTCGCGCTCTTATAACTACCCCCCCATTCTCGCCCGTTTAACTGAATCTTTATGGAAAGCCAAAGCGAGGAGAAGATCTTTCTCCAGGGAGCTTTATGGCAAGATATTACACTAGTCGCCGAAGGTATCTGTAACTGTATCTTTGCTATGCAGTGAGCAGAAAGCAGACGAGGTTTCCAAATTTCCAAAAATGGGTGTGATCTTCACAACCAAGGTTGGAAAGTGGATGGTCAAACGGTTAGACCAATGCCAGAACAGCCAACACATCGATCAATTCAGCCAAACGAGAACTCCCATTCACATCTGCACATCCCGTATGTAAGGCAGCATTCATCGTGATGCTTCGGGTTGCCCACCCCATTAGATGGGTCAATACCGTAACATAATACGCCCATGAGTTTTCCGAGGTTACTACTCCGTTTCTGAACTTGTACTGTGCGCAACCGGGGCTAGTTGAGCCTCATGATTATCGTAAAAGGCTTTGCTATGATACCTGTTTGGGCTGGAAACAAAAATAATAATCCTCCCCCCTTGCAGGATTGACAACGCAAAGCGGATGCCATCTATGCGCAGAGTACGGAGGTCAAAGCTTTAAATTTCAAAGAAAGCCGACAATCGGGATTCCCTCGTTTCATCAGCTCGCACACACGGCCGGCCAATAGCCGCCTTGGGCCGTTCATACCCTTTGCCCAAAATTGAAACTATCCGGGTGAAGATTTTTCCCCTCATATCCAAGTAACACTGACCGTAGGAACAACCAACCATCTGTCTCACCCGGAACTTTTTTTTTTCTTTCTTTCTGGACGATCGTAATCATCTGGATCACCCTGTCAAGGGCGCTTATGTACAAGCAAATGGGCCCCAGGGTGGTCTGTGTTTGTCGTAGATGCAGCATATTGGCTATGTGTTATCCTCGCCCTCTACATATGCAAACATCTGCAAACGTAGGGGTGGTTGAGTGGTATGTTTCTGCAGTAAACTGCTTGACGGCGTTGTACTCCCGCATGCATGTGTAGTCACGTGTAGCGTCGTCGAATAATAGAAGCGCTAAGGTTGTGAGTGCGTTTATTGACTGACGAATTGGGTTACCAAGATACAATAGTTTTTTGGTCTCGAGACCATATCTTGATGAGGTGCAAACTGGTTTATGAGCATTGGAAAGTTCCGGGCCTGATAGCCGCCCTCCTCCTCTTTAGATTAGACAGTGGGCTGATCCCACCAAGCTGCACGAAGATTGAATTCGCACCAGCCTCAAATACGGAGGTAAATTATAAACATTACATGTTTATATGTAAGTAATTATGCGGGGTAATGAATTAGAGTGTACCTGGGTACAGGTATTACGGTGTTTACTCCATGTACTCTAGAGGGTACATAAAGCCCTTGAGTACCTCGTAGCTACGGAACACCCCCACATTGCGGCACGGCATGAAAACCAAGCCGAGTATGAGCTTTAAAAATAATCGGGAATGTTGGAATACGGGTGGTCTTCAGGATTGAAATATCCAAGAACTACAGACTTCCCTTATGGGCCGATTTTCTGTTCCAAACTGTCCTGCTGATACACAAATCTGTTGGTACGGGTGTCAATTGTTTACACCAAACCAAAGGACGGGAAATTTGTGTTCAAGATTCAGACACATTGTTTTTCTTTTTCATATGATCACTCAGCCTTAAGGAAAACGACTGCCCCACGTGGGATTAGAGACGTGGGATACCGCACAGTTACTCTATTGTACCACAGTACCAACTCTGCTCCAGGGCACCTACATTTTTTTTCTTTTCTCTTTTTTTTTTTTTTTTTTTAACCTACCACCAGTTGGCCGCAGCTCGGTAACCTTATCTGTCCGACAAGTGCCCGAGATTACTAATCACCTTCTATTTACCTACCCTATTCTTTTTTCGGAAACTACTAACCATAACTGATTTGCTCTGCACTGCATGGTATCATCATGGCTCTGCATGGTATCATGATGATATTTCAGAAGTCATAAGGTAGAAGCATCACTAATCCCCACTCCGTATCCAAGATCTCAGAGCAAAAAGTCTAATTCAGCGTCTAGCGCGTTTAAATCCCACAAGAAAATCTAAGCAGCATACTGAGTGGCTCAAAAGCTTGCGTCTTCGGGGCTCGGTACGCAGTTTCAAACATCATTACCAGCGAAAAGTCTTCTGTGCCCTGAATGTGGCAGATTTATCCATGGTAAACACCAGGTACCCGGCTCTTTAGGCTTTAGGAAGTGGCCCGTGGGAGTGGCCTACAAGTACGAATTTCGGCGACATTGCTCGGACACCAACCGACCCCTCGCCCGCTCGCCCGCTCACCCGGATTTACATACATGGTTCTACCTATGCGTACATACATGTATGCTTGGGAACTAAGAAAAACGACTTATGTTAATGTTACTGTATACATGTAAGAAGGAACACGCCGATATTTCCTAAGCATCTTTATGATTAATTATTCTAGAAATACGGAGAGTTCTCACTAGCTGTACTGTAGTAAGCTAGAGATTTTCTTCAAAAGAGTGGGTACTTTTTTGAGATTTCACCGGAAGGTATTAACAAAGTTTCCATTGGAGTTTTTTCTTTTCTTCTTCTTCCCCGGCCCCCCTTCCCCCACGGGCTGGTATGCCTAGCACAATAACGATAGATCTTACGCGCTGTACCGTGTAGGCACATGCAGCATTAATCTTCGTATGTACGGTAAAAATCAAGCATTCCCTTTAGGCCCCCAATTCCAGAAAAGAAAAAAAAATTTTAGTACATAGGTGAGAAGATGTGGGGCATTCGCTCCCGGTCTCGGGGGACTGAAGCCAAATAAGAAGTCAAGCCCCGCCGATGTTTGATCTTCGACGACCATATACAAATGGGTATCTGAGTCAATATGCTGATCTACTTACCGGCATGTTACGCCTATGTGAAGGCAGTGATTTCCGGCTTACAAAAATATTATGGGCACCCTAAAGAAAGAAGGCAGAGGGACATAAAATAGATATCAAAAATCGAGGATTGTGAGTAGGTAGTAAACCAGCGGGTATGCATATCTATCTGATTGGGATCATTCCGCGGGGTTCGGCTCAAGATCGGTAGCTCCAAATTGTAGGGCAGACCCTTTATATTCGGTAATGGTGCTTACACGGATCGCGAAGCTTTCAAAGCCCGAATAAAAAGTTAGTAATCAACCCGCAGTCAGTAACTGGACAGATTGGGAAGTTGGGGAATTCATTTGTGTTGACATTAGGTGCGATTTCATATCCAGGTTCATCCATAAATCCACGCATTAAAAACGAATGCCCTCGGGATTCACAGGAGATCCCGATCCATGGGGTATCACAAAGTGCACAGGCGAAAATATAAAAAGAAAGCACCGATTGCACACAAAGTGGTCATGGCGAGCTGGGTATTTCATCCAGAAAACCCGTTCCGCAGTCATGGTCATTGATATGTCTCCATCTTCGGTCATTTGTGTACCCAACCCTTCTCATTGTACAGAGAACTGTATCCGATACTGCGGAGTACATGCCTTCCGTTACAGTCTCCCGTCGCACAAGAAGGCCCGATATATATCGCACAAGATATCTTATTACCAAGTCGTCAACATGATATGTCGGCAATTGGGTCTGACGCACTTCAGGCACATACTCGCCCGCTTTCTCGCTTCCTATCGGAAGGGTCTTGCAGACAGATCATGACAATTAAGTCATCGGGTATTGGTTATTCCTAGAGCTGAGCCATTCGGTCTGTCAGATTAGACATAGATATCTTGTCAAAGCTCAACACGAACATGATATATCTCCAATCAGCCGGCTGACACAAATAATTTCTCGTCCGATTGCCTCTGGCAAAGAAAAAGAAAAGGGGGGGGGGTTCTTTTTTTTTTTTTTTTTTTTTTTTTTTCAAAATTTGCAACTTCGGGTTCTTTCTGATTACAGTATAGTTGGCCTTCCGGTTGGCCTGATGCGCAGATACAAAGATACTCACGTGGATGTCGAGAGTAAGATCGACGACGCACTTTCTAGTGAGCATGCGGTCCACAAGGGCTGATGTGTGTTAAGTTCTACCTATCATTGACGGCTTGAAAGATATGGTCAAAGTATGGAAGCCAATGAGAATACGTGCGCCCAATATGGGTGAATATTAACGCACTAGGATAGACCCCTACGCCAATACTCGCTAGTTGGCCAGCGTGCTATATTAATTGCAAAGCTGAATCTTAATTGATCAGGTCCATGTGTTCCGAATATATATGGCACAATAATATCTCTCGAAGGCGCGTAGAGGAGTGCCTACAGGTGAACTCTAGCGCTGCAGGTTGACTTGGAAATTTCTGTCAACTAACCAGTTAGCATATGCGTGAGAACACTAGGTCTGTGAAAATCAAACGACATCGGATATAAAACTCCATATGCTTGTCAGATTAGCTCTCGAACTTCATATATGTGCGTTCAATTGATGCCAATTGAAATTTGTTCAGACCTCTGCGAGCACTCTCAACAGTACCAAGACATGACCGTACAAAAGGTTACACCAATCAATACATGTAGTGAAGGATAAACCATAGTTGTGTGTTTATATCAGCAGGCAGAGGTCGAAACGTGCCAGCAGAAGCCGTTCTGGTATACATCATGCAGGAGGAAACAAGGAGACAAGGTTTGGATAGGCTGGATTTACCTTCATTCATATTTGTGTGAGATGAGGACTGACGAGTTCCATTCAGGATAGATAGGCCAGACTCTATATTTGGATTGGAATGTTAAGTCACATCATAAACCTGAAGTTGGGAGTTGATGAATGGGTTAATGAGCAAAGTCCGGCGCTGATGATAAAACCCGAGTCAAACAAACCCCTACCCTGGCTTATTACTTATGTAATCTTTCCCCACCCCGAGTAAACTTTTGTTTCAACTCGTATTTATATATCTATTACCGCCACCAGCTATTGTTCTTATCTCTCTATCGGCTCTCTATCAACGATTTGAAAAGATTGTCGCATAATATAATGGCTAGCTCAGCTTCAGTTAGTGCTTAATTCATTGTATTTCCTGCAGTTAGCGGAACTATCTGACTAACACCTTTATGCTCAATATAGCTCGAAGAACTCGCACTCCAGGAGAAGGATCTCCAATTCTCCTCTTTCAACTCAGATGTCGCCTGGGAACTCGGCATTATCTGTCGTGCACTAGCAAAGAAGTACGAGAAACCCGTTGTCGTCCACATAGGTACATCGTACGGTAGCCAGGTCCTTTTCCACGCATGTTCCCGCCCTGGAACAACCCCAGACAATGCCAATTGGGTGAGACGAAAGCAAGCAGTAGTGTACCGTTTTGGATGCTCGTCGTACCAGATGAAAAAAAGGATGGACGTATCCGATCTACCGTTTGCGCAAAAGTTTTCATTGAATATAGCGGACTATGCTCCTAATGGTGGAGCGTTCCCAATCAGGGTCAAAGGTGTTGAGGCCGTCATTGCGGTTCTTGTGATTAGTGGGTTGACTCAGGAGGAGGATCACGATCTTGCTGTGGAGGGTATACGCCAATATCTCGAGGGGGAGAAGGAATAAATGTCACTGCCCCTAAATTGAAAGGTGTGTACAGCCTTTAGACCGGCCGTGGATGTAGTTGGGAGCTAGGCTGACTATAAACTTAGCAAAAATCTTATGGATTAGGAAAGTATGCAATTTGTATTTCTTGGCTATGAAGTAGTTAAATCAATTTGGATGCTACTGTACGTTCACTTCATTTATATCATCTCAACGTCGTAAGCTTTCGATATTACTGCACAAAGTCACAAAATCGATGATCAACAAGAAATCGCAAGAATAATAACTACAACAAAGTACGCAGTTCCTGTTGTTTAGACAACCAGTTTGTCGTCGCCCAATCAGTTGACATTATTGTCTTGTGTAATTTTGCCCCGACTACCAAACTACTTGTCCCTTGCATTGTGGACATTTCTTACCTCTTCTTCGTTCTCCGTTTCGACCATCAGCTCAATAGTACATTGAATATCTTCATCGGTTAGAAGTAAAGGTTCCAGGTCAAGTAAGTAAGTAAGACATAAGTATATTTGGAATTGCCTCTTTTATTATTATTATTATTATTAGTCATCTGCAATGCCCAGGACATGTACCTACAAGCAGGCACTGTCAATCACTCACAAACTTATGGCGCATGCAGCTAATTGAAATCATCTGAAATCAATGGCCGCCAAGAAGAGTTAATGGTTACTATAATGATTTCCACTTCAGTACTACCAATAATGCACGAACGACAACCATAAATAATATCCTGCACCGAATTAGGCCAGTCGCGCGAATCGCTTTCTTATCCTTAAAGCTCGATAGTTTTAATCGGTGGCCAGTCAAATTTTTTCTTTGAACAAATGACCGGGTTAGGATCTGTTGTCATGTCAAGACGTCCGCCTCCTTCGGGACATACGCCAAAACTATGATATGAATTCAAGTTTACCATTCTCTTTGTTCCACTATCCAAAACGAAAATTTGAAATACCATTTTATGGGGGGCCGAGACATGATGCTGCCACCAAATTCAAACTCGTTTCGAGTACCTACCACTTGCACACTATTTCTATCGTTTTGTTTCTCCAGATGAACATAACATTGCAATAAACCTCAACACACTCACTTCCCCCCCCCCCCCAAATTTGAACTTATCGACACAATCATTCTCCTTCTTTTAGAAAGCCGTAAAACTATTCAGGAATAGCACTCGGAATTATGAAGCGAATAATCATCTCCATCGCTGTCTGTGTCCAGTACAGCAGCGCGACTCCAGCGTTCCACTACGGACCCATGGGCGCAGCACCGGCCATAGGGAGAGGTGCAATGCACGAGCTGGTAGGGAGGCAGGCACAGGCACCGTGTATTTTTGGAGTTCCCTGTGGTGCTGGATGCGCAACTCAAGGTCCCTGTTGTGATAATGATCTTGGGGGTGTGTATGATCGGATCTAGATCAATTATCCATTAGAGAGATTGCTAATAGTTGTGTTTTTAATGCAGTTTCCTGCAGGATGAATGAGGCCTGTGTGATTATAAACAACAGCCCAGCATGCTGTCCTGAAGGGTACTATAACCTGCCCCTCCCTTCATTCCAACACAGCTAACAAAACATCCCCATCTTAGGACCACATGCAACAGCGTAGCAAGCTGTCTTTCCGCCGATGACCCCATCTGCAGCAGCGGTGGGGGCAGCGGCGATGCTTTCTGCTGGTACGTCATCCTGCCCCTTGCATGGCGAAATATAATATCTGGGGCGAACTATCATTGATATCTATTTCCCACCGCATTAGTGATTCCTCGGCGCCTTTCTGCAACACATCTGGCGCACTCCAGTTGTGTCAGGCCACGGCCTCGTTCGCGACAACGACGGTGACGGGCATTGTGACGGCGACGATCGTGGCGGCCGTGCAGACGGTGTTTAGAAATTCGACTGTTGCGTTGACTAGTCCAGCAGTCCCAAGTACGTACTGACTGCCCTTTCTTGATTCTACACACACTCGCATATGAGGAGTATAGTTAATGAATGACCTTCTTTGGCTTCCTTGAGCAGGCACTCGACCTACATTAAGCTCCCCGCCGCCGCCGCTGCCGCCGACAACCTCAACACTTAGAAGCACATCCTCAAGCCAAATAGCACAGGTTTTACCCCTCCCACCCCAGGAGCTGTGCCATGTATCCACCTCCAGTTCGATGACCTCTTTTCTAACGTATTCGTGCTCAAAAAACAGATAATTCCTGCCACACGAACCGCAAACACCGCCACCACCACTACTACCACCACTACCACCACCACCAGCAGCCCTACCTCTCTCGTCACTACCGCTACCACCGCCCCGGCCCCGCCAGTTACAGAATTCACCGGCGGATCGGCCCCCCCAGCCCGCGGCGGGCTCCACGGGCAGCTAGTGCTTGCAGTTTTTGTGTTTGCATTGGTTTTGCTGTTTTAGGGAAATTCTTGATTGGTTCTTTTCTTTGTGCTGTATTTTTATTGTTGTTGGTAACTTATATCAGGGGCGGGGTGATAATGTATGTGGGAGGGCTGGCTACATGTACGATACGGCGGCATGGTTAGGGTAATGATATGGCATTTTAACGGAAAATACAGAACATGTTCTTCATACATGCATGCAGTCTTAGAGGATCTTCAAATTATAATTGCAACTTTTTAGTGGTTACATTTTAAACCCAGATCTAATTTCTTCGGGTACGAAAAGATCTTCATCGGCCACAAACAAATTTTAATTTTTAAAGCCCGCACAATCTAGATTTATAAATCTAGACAGATACAGGATTAGAAACACGCATCATTCCATCACTCCCCCCTCCTCCTCCCCTAGCTGCTCACCCTCCTCCTCGCCCTCCTCCTCCTTCTTCTTCACAGACAAACGGCCGAACTTGACTCTATATATGCTCAAGTCGCTCTCATTGATGTTGCCCCGGGACCTTGCATATCCCCTCGCCATGCCTATGCAACGCTCCCAACATCACACGGTTAGTTCAGCCATCTACCGACGCTAATGTGCACGATGGGAACCTTCCACCAGCGGATACAAGGGGGCTTACACATGGTTTTGCCGCAGAGAGAGCTTCTAGCAGCTTGTAGGTGGGCGGGAATGCTCTCACGACAAATGACGCAGTGTTTCCGCCTGAAGAGGGGGCGGGAGTGGAAGCAGCCCATGGTTGTCCGTCGGTGATCAGTCTGACTGGGTGGTGGTGGTGGTGGGGGTTGGTGTTTGTAGATTGAGATGGTGGTGAGTTTGTTGTTGTTGTTGTTAAGAGTGGGAAGTGAGTGGGTGATGGGTGGGAATCGTGGGTTGGGGTTTTTTGTCGGGACTGATAGATCTGGCAACAAACTGTCCTGTTGAAGAATTTGAAGGCCTTATCTGGTGACCTGGTAAGAGTGTAGCCTGACGCTCACTACATGTAGTATACTGAGTACATTGGTAGAGTGCTATACTGGTATCTCGAAAATATACATTTTTTGTAGCATTTTTGAACGTCTCTAGCTCTGCTTTCGAAGAACAGGGCATATAGTACATCAAATCTTGGTCTACGATTAAGGACGGGGACGGCGTATGGGCAAGATTCTACAAACATAGTATATCCGGCTTCCGGTTTTGGCGATGAGCGAGACGAGCGAGACGTCGAGTGATATTTCGTGAGCCGTATTTTGGTCATCACGGTTATGTAGTCGATCACTTGGGATGACAGTGCATATTTCAATCTGGGGGGTTTCATATACCGTATTTTTAGTTTTGGGGGTGCTACATGTATATTCCCCTAGGGTTGTTGGCCGCGTATAAACCATTAACGAATGACCCAGTTCCACTCTGGACTTCTGCCCGAAAAAAAAAAAAGAAAAAAAAAAAAGAAAAAACTCTTCAACCACGCCCCTTACCTAAGTCTTCAATGAAATATTTGCCGAGTTGCTGCACCACTAAACAACGACGCATGCTCGTTTAGTCGATTGCCAACCTGAAAATGTAGGGCTAGGTACTTAAGACTCTACATTATGAAAGGTCATACTTCCTAGTACGTAGCCCCTCAAGACTTCACTTACACCCCCCCCTTTTAAAGTTGTCCTAACCCGTCCAGTAACAAAGCGTTACTATAACAGCAGCTTACAACAGCTAGTGGAAGCAGGGGGAGGGCACTTGACACCTTCACTCATACAGTCTATTGTTAAGTGAAGGGGTGGTTAAAACTGGGACTGGGGGCTAGGGCCTCCACGCTACTTGTGATCTCGTCATTACCGCAGCCGATATGTCAGACAGACAATCAGAATACTTCCAAACCCAGGAACCCATACCAGATCGAACGTTGCGTCCAAGAGTTCACAGTTTCACCCTGCATTCAGAAAGATTGCAGTGCCCGATAACATATTTAGCCAACAAACCTGATAAAGTTTTGTAACTTCTCATATCATAGACAACCCCCAGCCTCTTACAATAAAAGGGCTGGGAACGAGCCTAATACAACCCCGCTACACGTCAGTGCAAACCCCTAGTGCCAGGTGCGGGGCGCATGAATGTGATGACAGCGGGGCGTTCAGTGGTATTCCTAGGCTATCCATCTCCGGGTGCCATTGGTAGGGGTATCAAAAGGATGCCTATCAACTGTTCGTCTCTTCCTCGCAGCTAACGAAGAGCTTCTATCATCTGTTTCGACATCTTAAGGTCGAGTTTATGCGCCGTGGAAATAATTGGGTGGATATGCAGCGCGAGACATGCGGGATCGACACATGTGCATCCTCACCGTTAATCATCCCCCGCAACACGATCTTAGCCATCGCATAAGCACCTGCACACTCCTATGTATACATCAGCTGCAGCCAGGAGCGTAATACCTAGATATATGTGTCGATTGGCTTCAGTTGCAAACTACACTTGCTGTGCCTAGCACAGCCTGCAGAAGCGCGGAGTCACAACCTGCGTTCGATTCCTATATAGGCCACAAATCGAATTATTTTTTGAAGATTTTCTATGATAAGGAGTCATGATAATGCGGGGGGCTTTTTCGGGGAAAATCATGGAGGCGATACAATAACCCGATTGGGAGACATCGCGAGTGATAACCTATGATCGTTACCGGAAACATACCGAAACGCGGGGGTGTCACAAGTGAGGAGGTTTCTGCGATCGATAGGCTCAGAGCAAACAACAAGGCTCAGAAAAACTATGTTTATACTCACCGATCGATAGACCACTCTTTCCTCCGGTTTCCTCGCTAAGGCGAAGTCCTTGCGCATTCTTTATCCGCCCAGCCTAGGACTCATCGGCATTGACAGCATGTGGTTCACCCTGGTCCAGCTCCGACAAATCATTGCATTCGCATCCGACCCAAGCCCAGGGTTTTAAGTTTGGCTGCATGCCCGCGATCGATAGCCACTCACCGCCGCCAGAAAGTCAGGTCCGTGCAGTTGTGAAGCTTCGCCCAAGCCTCTAGAGTAATCATATCATATGCGTGCCCTGGGTTTTCTTTTTCAGGCCCCTTCATACATGACCATTTGAACTAGTGCTTATGTATTTCTGGCTAACTACTCTAGTAAAATGTGCAACCAATGGTGTTCTTGGCCAAGGAGATCTTCCTGCGCGAAACAAGGTGGCGTCGATAATGCAATCGAAGTGGGAGCATGTGCGTTATGGTGAATTGTGAACTTGTACGATGCTTCATATCATATCACTCGCCTAGCAACAGTGAGTAAGAATTCAACAGGTACAACCGGCCCTTAATCTCCACTCTTAATATGAGAGTTGACCCTTCCTGAAGTTGTTTACTCCGCGCCTCGTTTCAATACCAAGTTTTTTCGCGGCAGAACCTAGTTCTGCCCGTTGCTTGTATGTCCGGGTACCATAACGTATTGTAATACCATGTCCAGGTATTGACCAAGACCACAAACCAGCTCGATCCTAGAGCTGCAATCGTAAGGAAGGCACCACTCTGGATCTTCTCGGCCGTGGCCAGTCAAAGATTTGTAAGGCTCACCGATTAATAATTCCGGCTCTGCAATCCCCAGGCCCTAAGATTCTAATGATACCTAGAAGGCACATATACGGCTGTGTTTAGGAGAAATATCAACACCAGTAAGTCTAATTGATGATTCCCTTCAATCGGAAATTACGTATCTCAATATAGCACAGGACATCACCACAAGCCAGCCGTTGAAGCGGCTACCTGCATCCAACAGAATCGTATGATGTTTTTTTTCCTAGGGGCTCTGCCTTTAAACAGTGTAGATGAAGGCACACGTAAGTACGTCACTCGCAGATAATATGTCGGCTCCAAATCACCTACCATCGCGAGGCGGGTAGCCAGATCTTCGGTAGCGCGGTATGCAGTACGGGTTGTGTATGCGTGTGCACAAATGCGGCCTAACTCCCCTTTCGATGTTTATTAAGGCTGTTGTGGTGACATGAAACGGGGAAACCAAAATTCTGTTACGTACGGGGCGGTAGAAGCGGTGGAACGAAGTTCCTAATAATTAAGTGGCAGGTGCCACTTGTATGCACATCTACTCCTACTATTGTGACTGTGTGACATTCTGGTAGTAAGGAGTTATATTTATATGACCTCTTGTTATAGGTACGCCTAGAGTAAGTATGTACCGCCACTAGCGCATAAAAGAATATTAGGGTCCCACTTCTCTATGATGTTGGGTCCTCGATTTATTTACCTATCCACGAAATAGTTTTAATTTTCGGAGGCGAGTTCTTCCCCATGAGAAACTCAGGCAAAAAAGAGTGGCCTTTCTTTCCCCGGGGAAGCTTATCGTGACTGCCTAAGCGAGCAGCAGGCCTGGGTTGGCTGCAGGACAGGGTGTGGTAGATACCGGCCGTCCTTGTCCTTGTTCTTGTTCAGGGAGCCCTGTTCATGCTGTTATTTATTCCAACTGCATCTACCGTGAGCTGCCCTATCCTCTATGGATTCTTGGGTAATAATTCTCCGAGATGCAGGAGGGGCCATATATGGGCATGTAATATAATGTTATTTGCTGTAGCACCTATGCATGCTCTTATTTAGTCATCTTTGTAGCGTCAACGAAAAGTCGTCGTGATTTCAGTACATGTAGTTTTGTTTTGACTTGCCATCATTTCAGAATGTTAATTGGATGACAAGATCTTGGATAGCTCGGTGAAACTACAGTACGTACTTATGTAGTAATGTAGCCGCATACCTAGTTCACCGGCACTTGAATTTTCAATTCCTTTCCCCCAATTTTTTCTGTTTCGTTTCGTTTCATCCTTTAATCGGCCATCGGGGGGGGAAGAACTACTCCCAATTTAACTAGAGTGGTTAACCTATCAACTGGGCGGGATGGGATCAAGAGTCGTCAAATTTCGAACGGGTTATCTCCGACTTGTCCGTCCGTGTGTGGATATGGTGTGTACCGCCGTTTTTTTTTTTTGTTTCCTATTCGGTGTTTCTTTCTGTTGGTTGGGTTGGTGGGTTCCACAGGGTTCTGGGATGAAAGAAGATGATGACTCGATGAGGGTATGTGGATGGATGGAGTTGGGGGCGACGCACGGGCACATAGCCGAGACTTGGGGGGGGGTGCCTTGAGTTGCTTCCTTTTTTTTTTTCTTTCTCCCTGCCAGCCAGCTGCAGGACGCGGAGTCACGTTATCTCTCTGAATTTATTTGATGACCACCGTGGGTTTTTTTGGTAACTTCCACGTCGTCCCCCTGTGTTGTTGGGCAGGCGTAAATATTGCGTGCGTGCGTAAGTACGTGAGTTTATCTAAAGTAGAGTGCCTCTAGAGTTAAATGTATTCTAGTTATCCCATGATATATGTACCGAGGTTGATTACTGTTCATCTGAGACTCTGGAGTCTACAATTTTGGGGGGGATCCAGTTCTTGGAAATTAGAGAGAACTTTGAACGCATTATCGGGAAGGGGATGATGGAAGGGAAGGAAAGGAAGGAAGCTTAGAACTAGAGGTTTGGAACGCACGGATTTATTCGGCGAGGCTTGGAGAGGGAAAGGGACGGGCTGGCAGCTGGTCTGGGACAATGCTCATCGTAGAGAGGCCTGTGGGTAGGAATATGATTGCGTGCACTGTTCGTCTGATGCTTCTGTATGGACAGGACGTATATATGCTATATCAATTGGGGTTTCGTTCCAACTTCAACCTTGCCAATGGCAATGGCAGCTGTGGGCATATGTTTGGCCTTGAGCCTCGCCACTGCAAGTCCTCTACACATGCTGAACATCATGATCATCCGCCAAAGAAGGTCCTTCTTCACGATGTTTAGGCCTAGCTTAACATGCACTGGGCAGATGTTAGTTTATGTACATGTACATGTATGTAAGTAGTACTTGTGCCCTTACTTACATGTAGAGGAGCTGGTTGTTGCTTAGATAGCAGGCGGCACCACAACTGACTGATCGTTGGGCCTCATCTCCAATCCCGTCCTGTCAAGGCCCAAAGGAGAAATCACCCCCCAGCAAGTTGACTGGAAAGGGAAGACCCTTCTCCCAGACAGCAAGGAGTACCCTGTCTGCACCATCTCTCTTTTCTCGGGGCGGGCCACCCTCTAACTCAGAAAAAGTCCAAACCCCTGTTTCTCTCGGGCACTAGCTAGGCACCGTGCAGGTTCGCCAAAATTCTTTTTGTTCATTCGTTTTTTCTTAAGGTCCATGTAACTTCTCCATTTCATCCCTACTTCTATCCACCCCCCCGGGATATGGTTAGCGTTAAGTAGATGTATGTATGTGAGGGATGGGGTGAGGCAAGATGAAATATTATTATTGTTTTTTTGGGAAGAGATGATAGGGAACGCCCCTTTCTCGAAGGTAGCAGATCCTTTTTTTTTTTGCCCAGTGCATTGATTGCATGCATCCTCATCGTTGGGCTCTGGCATCACCGGGAGAGCAGCAGTAGCGAGTACCTAAGTTCATAGCAATTAATTTGATTTGAACGAGCGAGCGTTCACAAGGTCCCGGAGGAGGTATTCCACCCATTCGGAGTAAGCTCGTAACGCAATTGGAATTGGATTGGTCTACTGAGGAAACATCATCACCATCAGCTGGAAGGGACAGACAGACATCTCAAACCTCCTCCGTCTTTTGCATCGCCATCTTGACCTTCCATCCCCTCCCCCCCAGCTCCTATCTATCGTCTTTTGCCCCCTCCCCTCCCTCCTCCCATCCCCTTCTTTCTCTCCCGCCCAGTCGTTCTCCCACACGACACTCGCCGCTCCTTTCTACACTCCCCCCCCCCACCCGCGGCGCCTCCCACTCCTTCAGCCTCCCTTCTCAGCCTCTTCTCGGCTTCATCACTCTGTAAGTACTCTTTATTCCGTGCTCCTGAGACCGCTAGCTTTCTCGAAAGCTCCCTCTAATCCCAGACTGACATCTACTCTTCCCCAGGGGGTTGCTGGTACCTTACATACTTTACATAGCTAGCTAGGTAGCAAGCCCTCCACCTACCACTTCCAAGTCTATCAATTGCATATTATATCCCCCCCCCCTCCCTCAATTCAGGCGCGCGTCTGTTTCGAGTGGGTCGAACCTGGGTGTGTTATCCGTGCTCCTCCGGAAACTCGCTGCTTGTCGAAGGTCAAACGCTCCTCCGATTCCCCCTGCAGCCACCCTGCGGTCCGAACAGTAAACATCATATCACCACCTTCTTAACGACTTTCACAACCTCACAAAATAAGAGAAACAACACTCCTGAAGTGTAGAGGGTTACAAAGTGGTATGCCGACGCTGCTTCATTCGTCGTTGTTGTTGACGACAGCAACAGCTTAATTGCTACCCTACTACTGAGATAGAAAAAATAAAAAAGACCCTCCCCCCCAAAATTCGATTGCAGTTAGTAGCCCAACCTAGTTTTGGACAGTCTTATCCTACGGACGGACGGGCAGCTACAGAAAAGCTAACAGAGACACAACGGGCAAAAAGGAACAGGTCCGATCTTCACCCCCGTTGCCATCGGGAGGCTGCAGCTTCTCTTTCTCGCCCTCTCTCTACTACCACCACCTCTCTCTCTCGTTTTCTCCCTGGGCCGTCGATAGCTTGTGTTCATTGCTGCTTCGATAGTCCATCTATTAGTTCGAGCCTTGTTCAATTCCCTTTAGACGGCTAGGTCGCACCTTCATTTATTCTTTTTTTTTCTGCCATCTTTGTTGCACCCCCGAAGTTCAATTGAGTTGAATAGGTAATACAACAGTTGACTCTATTGATCTCCCCTTCAATGTACAGATCGACTGATGCATCATGCGAGTAGTTCGTCTCACATCTGTGACCGGATTGTCCTTCAAGCGTTCATCAATTTCTACTATACCGGGACCGTGAACGAAAGGCATCACGACACAATTTTTTTTTTCTTTTAGCTCCGCAACGCCCCCCCTTTCGAAAGCTCTGATTTACGAATAAGAAGAAGAAGGTTCTACTGCCTAAAATAGAGTAGACTGGATAGTTATATTTCCTAAAATTTCACGAACACGGCCTAAAAAACGTTTCCCTGTTTATATAAACCTTCCCTATCCACCGTCAAGCTTCGACTATCTCAGCCCGCAATATTTCACTAGAGCAGTTCTTGATTGATCTGCTCAGATTAATATCACAAGCCACACCACAATGGCTGAACACTTGACTGTTGACTACGATTCCGACGAGGAGTATACAGATTATGCTACAGACGCACCTTTACCGACGCCTTCACCCACTCCCTTCCGAACACCCCACCCGTCCCGACACCACAGCCGGCATGCCACACCTTCACCCACACCGTCTCCATATTCGGCTTCCGGCAGTCCTCCAGCTACAAATGGGGGCCGGGCTTCCCCGCTACATCGTATAAACACCGGGCACCCGCAGCACAGCCATCATCATCAACTTGCTTTCGATGAATCAATATCAATTCTTGATCCTCGGCGATTTACGCCAACACTACATGCCAACCTTGTTGCCGAGATTCTTTCATTACGGCGGGAATTGGAGTCAAAGTCAAGTTTAGTTGATACACTAGAAGAGGATCTACATGCAGCTCGAAATGAACATGAGACGGCGGCGACTACAGCTGTCACGGCGCAACGGGAAGCTAGGGATATCAAACGGCAGCTGGCAAGGGCGGAGAACGATGATGCTGTGGAGATAGTAGCGAAGGAAAGAGATGATGCCGTTAATACTGTGGCCGAGCTCAAAAGGCAGGTTGAGCGCTTGACCAAATCAAGGCGCGCAGCTGAAGAGGAGACGGAGCAAGCGAAGAAGGAAGCCGAACAAGAGAGGGAAAAGTTCGAAGCTACAAAAAGGGCACTCGAAAGAAAAGTGCATATTGCTGAAGGGCGACTGAAATCTGTCTTGGACGAAGTAGCAGCATCAAATTCTCAGCCACCACCTCAGCCACCACCACCTGAGGTAATAGAGGACCAAGACGATGCGAATCAATCAGATATCGAGCAGAGTGACGCAGCTAGTATCCAGGAGAGTATGCGGGATAGCTTCATTGGCCGACCAGCTAGCTGGAAAATGGGCGACGATGAGGCAGAGCGATTAGGCATTAGGTTCTCCTCAGTGGCTCCCGACGCTGGAAAGAGTTTGGCAGATGAATTGAACTTTGACGATGAGGATGACGAGGGACTCGAGGAATATGATGAGTACGACGAGGATGACCGCACCGCCGAATTTTCCTTTGCTGAAGACAATGACAATGCGATCTCAGTGAATGGGTCGGACAATGGGCTGGACTCTAGAGTAGAGGGAAAGGGCCAAGAGGAAGACAACGAAACAACAGCGTATCATGAAATGGGGGTCCAGGTCGACTTTGACGATACTCAAGAGGTCCAAGAGAAGGAGTCAGGAGAAGAGCAACAACAACTGCACCAGGAGTCTGAAAATCAGGTCGAACGTCTTGATATACTCGGGTTTGAGATCGAAGAGAAGCTCGCCGAGTTGGAACGGGAGCTCGACCGAAAGACACAAGAGCTTGATAGCATTTACAATGAGGTTGGCGGGGCTCACTACAGGATCGTGGAACTTGAAGAGCAGGTTGATCGGATGGAAGAGGAGGCGTCTGAAAAGGATGAATTCATTTCTAACTTAAAGAGAGATCATGTTGAGGAGATTAAGGTGTTTGAGCTCAGAGGGAAAGAAGTAGAAGAAAAGTGGGCAGCGTTACAAGCGAAGGAGACCTCTCTCCAAAAGACTATCCAAGAAAGATCTAAGAGTCTCGACGAGCGGGAAGCACTAATCATTGCAGCCTCAACTCCTATCATCGTTGAGGGCGAGCCAACGGAAAAATCCATTGAACAACGATCGAAGGACCTTGACGATCAACAGATTTCTATCAATGTACAGAAAGCAAGCCTCGAAGAATTCAAGAAAGGCTTTGAAAAGCAGAAGCTGAGCTTTGAAGAGCAGAAGCTGAGCCTTGAAGAGCAGAAGTCGAGCCTCGAAGAACAGAAGCTGAGTCTTGAGGAGCAGAAGTCAAGTCTTGAGGGGCAGAAGTTGAGTCTCGAAAAACGAGAAGCAAACCTTGTCGAGCAGGAGGCAACTATTGCCGAACAGAAGACATCCCTTGTGGAACAGGAGACATCCCTTGCAGAACAGAAATCATCTCTCGTGGAACAGAAGGCAACGCTCGATAAATTCGAATCAAACCTTAATGATCAGAAGGCAGCCCTTGAACAGAAGCAAATAGATCTTGTTGAATGGGAGAGCAAGCTCAACACCCAGAACACCACCGTTGAAGCGCAGAAGACAACCGTTGCTGACTTAGAAAAAAGCCTTGACGAGCGAAATGCGGCCTTTGACCTTCAAAAGGCAACATTTGAAAAGCAAAATGCAGTGTTTGAAGAGCAAAAGACAACATTTGAAGAACAAAAGACAATACTCGAAGAACAAAAGACAACACTAGAAGAGCAAAAGACAACACTAGAAGAGCAAAAGACAACACTAGAAGAGCAAAAGACAACACTGGGAGAGCAAAAGTCAACACTAGAAGAGCAAAAAGCGGCTCTTGAGGAGCGTAAGACATCCCTTGACGGGCGGGAGGAGGAGCTTGATGAACGGGAGACAGAACTCGATGATCAGGTGACTACTATTCTCGAGCGGAAGTCAAACCTCGATCGACGAGAGCTAAGTCTTAACGAACGGCACGACGCCCTTCAAGAATGGGAGGGGAATCTTCATGAGGCTGAAATTAGCCTTGAGGAGAGAGAAAAAGCATTTGCCGAGCGGGAGGCACTTAGTGTCTCGATCGACGACAAGGCCAAGACGGAAGCTGAAATTGAGGGCAAGGAAAGAGACGGTGAGTATGAAGCAAACGAGAGGCGGAAGAGGAGATCTACCGGGGTTTCCCTGATGACCCTTTCCTCCCCGGTTGCAAACACCCCTACTCCGATATACGTATCGTGTGAGTCGCAAACAACCCCATCGTACACATCCGTCAAATCGCAAACAACTCCGCCATATGTGTCTGTTGAGGCTCAAGTCAGCCCTGTGTATGTTTCTACCGAGACACAAGCAAGGCCCGAGTATGTTTCTGTCGACACACAAGCCAGTCCAGTCTATGCATCTGTCGACACCCAAGCTAGTCCAGTATATATCTCAGTCGAGGCTCAAACAGGTTCACCTTACGTATCTGTCGAGATACAAACAGATCCCCCATACGTTTCTACGGAAGCACAGACAAGCTCATCATACGTTTCTACAGAGTGTCAGACTAGCTCGGAATATGTGTCAGTTGAATCGCAAACAAGCTCAGACTATGTCTCAACTGAGACCCAATGCAGCTCGGAGTATGTTTCTATCGATATACAGACTACATCACCTCACTGTATTTCTTCTGAATCTCAGGTTACTCCAATGTATGCATCAATGGAATCACAAACGGACGAACCCCCTCCACCTCCCATTCCCCCGAGAGGAGGATCCCCGATTCCACCCATGTCACCCACCTTCCCTTCTATTGAAACACAAACAATAGGAGTCCAAACAGAGCCAACTCGGCCACCTGCTCTGCCTCTTGTTATTCCAACAATCGCGGTTATCCCTCCACCACTTACCCCGCCGTTACCACCGCCCCCACCGCCTGCTATGAAGAGTACTTCTGTTCAGACAATCGCGAAGCCACGGACAAGAAGTCGATCGATGCAAACTGAGGAAATTAGACTTGATGAGAGGCTGATGGGAATAGCTCCTCACCTTCGTCCATCGGCAATCATGGCAAACCACCCCCCGCTCCGCCCCGTTCAACTCGAGGACAATCCGCCTAGCCCTCCAAAGAAGAGCTCAAGGAGAAGTATGGTAAAACGGTCCTCTACAATGGGCCCTATCTCCGTTACGACCTCAGGGACAACTCCAAGATCAGTGCCAATGGTTGACAGCGGCCATGGGTCCGCTTTCTTCACTTCGCCAACCAAGTCTGAAACATTTATGCAGAGTCCAGATAAAGAGATAAATAGAAGAAGCTTCGGGTACCCTGATGTACCTGGTTCTTCTGGGGACGAGTTTCTGGATGATGCTGAGCTCAGCGTCAACGAGTTCAAGACTGCACTATCAGCACCCAAGTCGAAGAAACCCAGGTCTACGCCGCATGTCAATCTTAACAAACCTTCACCAGTCGAAACTGCGGCTCAAAAGCCGCCTGGTGGCGGTCTTCAGAGAAAGGGCGCTACTATCCGGAAGACAGCACTGATTTCCAGCGGTTCTCAGGCTCACAGCCGTCCAAGAAGCCCAAGCTTTGAGAGCAACCGCACCAGTGAAAGTGGTAGCACAAAGATTGGTCCACCGTTCCCCGTGCCGGCTCGTCATAGCTCGAGAAAACCCGGAGGTTACGGGAGCCACCCCCGTAATGAAAGCCCTACGCCAATGCCGATTGGGTTCTCTAGAAGGCCAGCTCAGCCTAGGCATCAAAGAGAGCCCTCAGTCCAATCGATCCGAAAGGTCCGATCTGCAACTGCCTTACCAAGTTTGAGAACTTCAAGCGGTAGAGATCGATCGCCACCGCCCTTGAGTGCTTCATCTATTGCTCCCGATAGTCCCATGCTGCCCTTTCGTAGGGATGGACCACGCGCGTCTGAGAGGCAAAAACATGGCTCTATCAAGCACAAGCGCGTGGAGAGTATAACTACCTCGGCCTCCGCGGCTACAAACGGCAACGCCTCTGTTGGTAGCACTATCCAGCAGACTAGCGTTGTAGATGCAATTGCACAAACTATGGTTGGAGAGTGGATGTGGAAGTATGTTCGGCGAAGGAAATCCTTTGGTGTATCTGAATCCCCGCAAAACGACGACTCTGCAGGCGGCCAGCGTCACAAAAGGTGGGTATGGCTCGCCCCGTATGAACGTGCCGTCATGTGGTCCAGTCGCCAGCCTACGAGTGGAAACGCCCTACTCGGGAAGAGTGGCAGAAAACGTAAGCCACCAATCCTCCAATCCCCCGCCGGCCTCAACCGCGCTCTGGACAAAGTACTGACCAGCAAAGTCCCGATTCAATCGGTTCTGGACGTAAAGGATGAAACCCCCCCGCCCAAAGGCGCGGACCCGGCGAAGCCCCTGTTTAATCGTAGTATCTTGATCCTTACCCCAGCAAGGGCGCTGAAATTCACTGCACCGAACAAGGAAAGGCATTATGTTTGGTTAACGGCATTGAGCTTCTTGTCACATTCGCCGCAAGGCAGTGAAGGATTATTAGCTCTGCCGCCACCAATGCCATTCGAATATGAGCAGGTTCAGCACCAACAGCCCTCAGCCCCAGCAAGACCTCCTATACCACCAATCCCAATGCACCGGGATACGCCGTTCCACCCTGTCCGTGACTCCATTCGCCTTGCAAAGGGAAAATCCCGACAGAAGGCGGCGAAGGTCAATGGGTTTCCCCCACGCAACGATTCAATTCTCGAGGTCCAAAGCATCAGGAGCGTTGGGTCTTCCACTGCTGAGCCCCCAAGTATTCCCCGTTTCCCTGGTCAGCATACTCGGAAGAGGAGCAACTCTGCGGTACGCCCTGGAACCCACCGTTCTATCACTAATGGATATGACCCAGCGATGCTCTCGTCTTTTGGCGGCAGCAACACCGCAGATTACTACGGGGCTCCCTTAATGGGTGTCGGAGGGATCGGCATCGTTACCGGAAACTCTTTGCTTTCTGGTCACCCCAACCCTCCTTTGGGTAACTGGGACAATGGGCCGGTAGGCACTGTTCGCATGGAGGCTTTTGTTGAGAGGCCAAGGTATGACTTTGATGAGGATGAGGAGTATGGGTCTAGGTTCAGACGTGATCGCCGCAGCTCTAGGCAGAGTCACTGGAGCGGTAGCGTTGACTATGCTGGATCCCCAGGCCTAGGCCCAGCAAGTAATGATGAAGGTTTCTGGAGGGGGGAGGATCCTTTTAGTGGGTTCTAAGTGTGGTGGTAATTGTAAAAGTTAATGCGTTGTTGCAGTGTCAGGAGCTAAGTGTCCCACGGATAAACGAAGTGTACTATAGCGGTGTTTGTTTCTTTAGTACTGTTACATGGCGATACCTTTTATACGTTTGTTTCGGGGCATGATAATGCCGATACTTGAGGTTCTTCATTTCTTCTTCTTCTTCATCGCTTCTATTTCTCTCTATTTTCTTATAAATGATCTCTCTCTTTCTTTCTTTCTTTTGTAGACTGGGGGCTTCTTTTTTTGGGCGCGACACGGGAGATTGGTTAGTGCTCTCAACGAGCTGGCAGTTTTTTGTTTGTAGTTGTCTCTTGCATTTTTCATGATGGGGTTTGTTTTGCTTTTTTTTTTATATGGTATTTCAAAATGACAGGAGTTCTTTTTTTTTTCTCATTTTCGTCTTCACTTGTTCTTTTTCGTTTTTTTATCATGATATTAATGGCAATCATACTTATACAGTTAAGGCAGGCTAGGGAAGGCAAAGGTGGTAGGGCTCTTTGGGGGGGAGATATGTAGTTTACACGTAGTCATCCTTTTGGTTTTTTCTTTTTCTTTCTTTCTTTCTTTTTACTTTCTTTTCTTTTCATTCTCCTTCATTCTTCATTGGGGGGAGGGCGGTGGATAAAAATCCTTCTGTTTATTGTAATTTTTATTTCGTAGTATAGTATACTCGTAACCAGTGAAAGAGTATTGAGCTGGTTCCTGCACCGAGAGCCCGGTATGCGGAGACGCGAATCTTCACAGATGTAACCCACGTATATGCATACATACTTACGTATACTTATGTATGTTTTTTTTTTTTTACAAAAATAAGCACTTTCTAATGTTTTTACGCGGTGACCATTCAGTCCAGCCAGCCTTGGCATCTTCATAGACCATCACTCGCTGTCTGCAGCCCAACAACACGAGATCCCCCCCCCTTTTGCTCAACTAATTGATAGCCCACGAGACGAGAAGCACAAAACATCTCCTTATTGGAGAACGGAGACTACATAGCTACATATATTTTATCTATCTAAATACACGACACGTCAAGGTGACCCAACGCAAAAAAGGCCCCTCCCAGTCTCCGAGCTCAAATTAAAGCTCAGAGACCAGGAGAGGCCTTTTTCAACACTCAACATATATACTCCCCCCGTAAAGAGGGAGCCAAAAGCAGAATAAAACGGACCTAACGCAAAAAAGGCCCCTCCCGGTCTCTGAGCCAAAAGCCCAGAGACCAGGAGAGGCCTTTAAAAAAAAACTCGTGGAGTCCTAACGCAAAAAAGGCCCCTCCCAGTCTCCGAGCCGAAGCTCAGAAACCAGGAGAGGCCTTTAAAATACCCTCCAGTGGTGGAGGGGTCCTAACGCAAAAAAGGCCCCTCCCAGTCCCCAAGCCGAAGCTCAGAGACCAGGAGAGGCCTTTCTTCTACTGCCCCCATGGCAGAGAGGAGTCCTAACGCAAAAAAGGCCCCTCCCAGTCTCTGAGCCCAAAGGCTCAGAGACCAGGAGAGGCCTTTAAAAATACCCACCGGTGGTGGAGGAGACCTAACGCAGAAAAGGCCCCCCTCGGCTCCGTATTAGGGAACGTAGGGAGGCCTGTTTCTGCGCCCAGCCCCCACACCCCCGCTTTCTCTCAAAGGAGAAGGGAAGTGGGAGGGCCAGGTAGGGCGTCATCGTAGCCCCTACTCCTCTCCTACTCTATGGTAAAAAACCAAAGCGAGTAAGGATTAGAGTAGGGCCTACTAGCCCTATCTTATCTCAGATGTGTATGAGGAGCAAAAAGGGTGGGAGAGGGCAGGGTCTTATATAGCGGGAGGTTCTGGGGTGCCAAGGGCCTGGCGGGGAAAAAAGTTCTTTGGGCGGGGCGGGGAGTTTTTCTCTTTTGCCAAGAAGAAGAAGATTTGTGTGGTTTTTCGCCGATGTTGGCGGCGGTGGGGGAGGGGCGGGGGTGCCAAGGAGAAGAATATTGGTGTGGTTTTTCGCCGACGTTGGCAGCGGTGGGGGAGGGGCGGGGGGGTTTCTCTTTTGCCAAGAAGAAGAAAATTGGTGTTGGTTTTTCGCCGACGCTGGCAACGGTGGGGGAGGGGCGGTGGGTGGTAGGAATGTATGGGCTTGGCTAGACAGATAGACGTAGGCGGTAGAGAGAGTCCTATGCGGGCTGGAGAGGCGCACACATGTGTAGGGAGAGCTGCCTGTGTGGGTGGGCTATAGTTTCGGTTGAGGAACCGGGGGGCAGCTTTGGCGAGTTGGCGTCTCATGTAAACGTCCCAAAGCTTCTCTTAGTAGAGAGAGGTACAGTCCAATCTCTCTATAAGTTATAGAGTACGCTGGGACTAAAGATTGGTGGGCGCTTACCCATATACCCGCAAAAAGTCGACAGATGGGTGATACTTCGTGTCCCCCTCCTGACAGAACTCCGTCGATACCATTCCGTGGGGCGGTTAGAAGAATATATGTAATTTACAATACAAAGGACATAAAAGAAAGCATATAGACGACTTCCAGACACCCCCCTCACCTGGACAGTCAATGATGATTATACGAGTAATGAACTAAGCAAAAAAGGGTCAATGATTGGTAGAGCAGAGTTAGAGAAGCCACTTAAACTGTTTGTTGATCTTCCCCGTTCCACGTTAACTGTCCGAGTGAGGGTGGCGTCCGGGCGGCCAGGCAATCCGTCCATCTCAAAGTCTGAATTAGTAAACTACTACGTGCAGCTGAGGATTCCATGGAAGCAATATTGTAGCGCTATATAGACGCATCACAGTCTATCACTCGGTAAATTTAGCTCGTGCCAAGGCTTATGGGCCCAGCATATGTAGAGTACTACCCCAGGCCAACTACATGTACATATGAGGGGTCCTTTCTGCTTTCCAATTCTCCTCTAATCGAGGCCATAGTCGAAGGTCAGAGAAAGCTACGATATATCTTTTTTTTTGCGTCCATACAGCCACTCATCAAAAGTGTTCGTGGTTCGGGTTTAAAATAACATGTCCGGCTCAAGTCAGCTATCAAATTATTTGTGCATTGAAATGTTTAAAATCTAGAGCCATCAGTACTGAATGGTGGCTAAAACCAATATTAGATGTTCATGGTGTTTTTATTCTCTCTTTCTTTTTTTTAACTCAGAGTTTCATTCGTTTCTAGGTACAAGAAGGTGTTTTTATTCTCTGTTATCAAGTTTCTATACATTTGAGTTCTTTGATTCAACTCTGTAAGCTACGTTGAGCACTGCTAATCTTATGAATCACGAACACTTTTGAAGAGTGGCTGTACCTATTAATTGCTGAGTATGCGCAAGAGCAATGGTTATTTGTGGGCTACAATTCATGAACAGACTCAATATAATAGGGTGCCAGGGCTGTACATACATATTCCGGCGCAAATGTGTCTTGCATGACCCGACAGTCCTATTGGCCCTTTTTCTTTGCTTGTAAGCACGATCCCACACACACTCAGGCCCTTAAAAGAACTTTTTTTCTTTGCCTATAAGCACGACCCCACACACGCTCAACCCAGAAGACAGCAGCAGCAGATACTTAGATACCCCCTCAGGAAAAAAAAAAAGTGTTTCCTCCGGGGGTAGGGATCGAACCTACCCCCCTGCGCGGCTGCGGAACCTCTCCACCACGACCACCCCATTTCCTCCACAACCACAACCATTCCGCCACAGCCTCTCAACGCACGGTGGAGCAACCACCTCCGCCCCTTTAAACCTAACCCGCATATTTGGGGGGGGGGGGAGGTGGTAGGACCCACACATAGCCTTTGTACTTCTTGCGCGCACACGGGCTTTCCATCCCGCAACTACATGTAACTTCAACCTCACCACCAACCAACACATATGTACATACATAATTCCCAACCCCCCATCTCTCTTTCACACATCGCCATGACAGAACTGCCCCAACCATCAACTACACATTTACATGCAACCCTCCCAACCGCCCTCCCTCCCATCTTATGTTCACATGTCCGTACTATCCCCCTCCAAAAAACGTCCTCCATCCCATCCCATCCCATCCCATCCCCATCCCACCCCACAAACCACGCCCCAACCAGCAGTAAAAAAAAGATAAAAAAAGACGAAGAAAACCGCATACGTAAGCTCCCCCCACCACCGCCGCAAAACCTCATCTGTCCAGCCGTGACGCCTGTGGCTCTCTAGCTAGCACTCCAGGCCTGAATCCCTACCATCTACGGGGATTGATGTTAATATGTATGTATGTAAGTATGCTAAGTACATGTACTCCAACAAACCCACCCCAAGCACGTAACTCCCCCCCCCCCCAAACCACCACCACACACAGATGCAACCAAGGGTAGTACCACACCCAAGCCCATAACCTAAGTGTGATGGAAACATACCAACTTAAGTAGACACAAACAGAAGACAGTGAAGACAGCCCATATGCCATATGCTCCGCAGCAACTAGACGGGCGGGTACACTACATACATACAGAGAGTA
Source organism: Morchella sp. 2016-103 (assembly GCA_024713925.1). Taxonomy (NCBI): domain Eukaryota; kingdom Fungi; phylum Ascomycota; class Pezizomycetes; order Pezizales; family Morchellaceae; genus Morchella; species Morchella sp. 2016-103. Next base: position 1,929,983 of record JAMGZF010000002.1, read on the forward strand.
CATGTAGACTTACGGCCTTATCTGATGGCCCCAAGGTGCCGAATACAGGTACAGACATACAGTCACGATGCCCCCCCCCCCCCCTCGAGAGCCCACAGGTATTTAAAGAAAGAAGGCAGAGTATTCAGCCCCGCTCCAGGCTGTAAGTAAACATCACTCGAGAGCGTTATCGAGGAGCCAGCGGCAGCAACTATATGGATTAGAGCATACACGACGTATGTAACCCCCGCCCTGCTACGCAACACCACTCTGGAGCGCGCATCATACGCTATCACTCGGCCAGTACCGCCAGAGAAAAAGAAATTCTGTTACCCCCTTGGATGTTTGGCCTAGGGTCAGCCCGTGTAATAAATAATAATACCATACCGCATCTATATCCATCCCTTTTTTTTCGCATACGTACTGTAATCAGTATGCATACAAAGAGCAGGGGTCTTTTACTCTCATTCTCTACACGATATATGGCATGGAGTAAATCCAATCTAATGTAACGCCATTCATTATAACTACTACAATAAATAAATTCTAGATACAAAAAATAAACCCAACGCCCCAGTGATCCCACATTTCTATATCTAACTAAACTCCAACGCCATACCAATAACCCAAAAGGAAAAATAAAAAAATAAAAACAATAACTAATCCTACTTTACCTACCACCCCTCACGGGCACCAACCTCACGCCCCCAAAGCTCCACCCGCCGATCAGTCTCCTCTCGCTCTCAAACACCTTATTCACCACGATGCCAACTTCCCCCTCGAGCCCAACACTCACCTCCCCATCGCCCCTGATCTCGAACCACCCCTTACCCTCCTTCGCGCGCCACAATTCCTCATCGATCCTAACTCTGAGTGCGTCGGGCTTCAGCACGACCGTGCCAATGTCCGCCGAGATGATAGGGTCGACATAGCGCCGCGCGAACGTCCGCGAATCATACGGCCTTCCCGCCGAGAATATGAGGTTTACCGGTGGGGAGACGTCGGCGGCCGCCCGCGGTGGGCTCGTGGGGTCCTGCTGCTGCCCGTGCAGGCATACCACGAAGCGGATACTGTAGCGCCCCTGCGGGACATGTGTAATGAGGGTGCGCAGGCAGGCATGCTCCGCGCGCACGCAGGTGATGACTTGTGCCTCGGTGCGGTGGCCATCACCATCGAGGTCGATCTTGACGGGTATGGCAGTTGAGCTGTCGACGGCGGGCATGTGCTTGTTTTCCTCCCCGGCCCCGGAGGAGGCCATGCTGGATGGGTAGCCGGTCTGTAGGTCGAGGTTCTCCATGAGCCAGGAGGGGACGGCAGGGTTTCCAGGGTCACGCGCAGCAAGCCCGCCGTTATCGTTATTATCATCGGGCTTAAGGCCAACGATGAAGCGCCCGGCTGAGCACTCGATGACCTTTGGGCCGGCCGAGAGACGGGCCAGCGTGTTTGCGAGCTTTTGGCAGCGAATCTTCTGGTCCGGGTCCTCCATGTAGCGGCGCGAGGCGCTGGCCATCTCATCTTCGCGCATCCACTGCTCGAGCGAGATGTCGGCCAAACCCGTGTCTACGTCCCAGCGGTAGTACTCTGTCTCTGTGCCGCGGTACATGCGCTGCACCTCGTTGTCGACGCGGGTGGTGCTGGTGGCCATCTGCACAATTGCGCCGGCAAGGGAGAGGTCGTCGCGCAGCCCGAAGGAAGGAAGCCAACTGTTGCTGTTTTGGACGCTGGGGATGGTTTGGAGTCCAGTGCCGATGCTGACGATGCACCCGACGGAGCGGCCTTCCCAGAGCGACTTTGCCTGGTTGTCGATCTCGACGCAGGGAGAGTTGTACCCAAGACCGCCGTCGATATATGTGATCTTTGGAGAGCCAAATGAGATCTCCTCGAAGAAAGTGGGAGCTGCGGAGGTGGCGCGGAGTGCCTGCCAGATCTTCGTGCGATCATTAGGATCAGAGGTCAAAAAGAGCTTTGGAATTCCCACGGCGTGTTTATAAACCGCAACTACGAGTCCATGGCAGCCAGCTAGTGTGGGCTCTTCCCCTTCCTCCTCCTCCTCCTCCTCCACTTCAGTAGAAGAAGAGGAAGAAGCATCAGGCTCAATTATCTTTGGAACAATTGGCTCTGGCTGCTGAGGCAATCCCAGGCCAGTATTCTGGCGCCCCTTCAAAGACCTCTTTGGTGAAGAACTCGGCGCCCTACTTCGGTCCTTCGTCTTCTTCACATCCACAATTTCCCTGACCCTCCCCCCCTCCACCACCTCCAACTTCTGCAGGTCCCCCGTCGAGACCCTCCCTCCTGCGGCCACTATCCCCTCCCTTCGCGGGAGGGTCTCATCATACATCCTCTCCTCGGGGTCGAAGCCATACTCCTTCAGCACGCCCTTAATCGCGCTCTCCAGCACGCTGCCGGAGAACCGGGCGCGTGCCGCCCGCAGCTTCATTCCGAGGACGCTGATGGAGCGGTCGTTCTTGAAGACCCGCTCGGCCAGCGAGGTGTAGATCTTGATGCACGTGGGCACGTCCAGACGAAGGCGAGAGAGCAGGATGGCGATGATACCACCCGTCGAGGTGCCGCCGATCAGATCGAAGTAGTCGCAGGGCTTGAGCTGGCGGTTATCGGTGGGCGAGCGCTGATGCAGTTGTTTCTCGGCGGTCGAGATATTGTTCATGATGTCTTGGAGGATGAGGAGGGAGCTGAGCCCGCGGACGCCGCCGCCGTCGAGAGAGAGGAGACGCAGGGGGGGTAGCTTAGAGCTGGACATAGTTCTTTTTTGTAGGAAGGAATGAACGGAGAGAAAAAATTAAAAATAAAAAAATGTAGTAATGGTGTGAAAGAGATATAGATAGGATATAGTTTTAGATCTTTGTAATTGATGTTTTGTGATAAGAGTGAAGAATGTAGACTAGAAGGAAAAGTGTTCGAACCTGAGTGTGTTTATATAGAGAATATAAGAGAGTTATCAGCGCCTGTCAACAGCCGCAAGACTATTATCAAAGTGAAGAAGGCTTAGAAAAGAGAGAATATGGTGCAGACAAAAATACGTGAGATGATGCTGCTGCTTACTTTTTTAACATCATTACAGCCTCCTCACACCGCAGATATCATGGACGCATCCTGGCACAATGTATAGTGTCAATCCTACGCCCTAACCAGAAGCTCAAACACCCTGTACAGCCTGGGCCCGTAATATTCATGACATTTTTTAGCTTGTAGGGCTGATTGATTACTATTGGTAGGAATGCGCTTCTTCTTATGTTAATTAAGGCTCCATGGGGGCCAGGGATCATTATCGTCATCACGATTAACGTCGAGCAGGGTTTATTTCTCGATCCAGACTAGGGAAGGCTCCCATATTGGCAGCCTCTGTGATGGTGGTGGTGAGATTTGGCCGTTAAGCGTGGTGATCTAGTAGATGTATGTAGTTAGATACCCTCATATAAGTATATTTAAACGAGTGGGCCCTGCATAGTAAAATATGTAGGTACTCTACATACCTCCAATACAAGCGAGTACAGTAAGACGACAAAAAGCTCCTTATCAGGTCGAGTGGGTGCAAGTCACAGTCTTAGAAAAATAGAGAAGAGAGTGAGAGTGAGTGAGTGAAGATGCTTTGGGTCTTCTCAAAACGCTACGTTACCTCTTGGCATTCTACACCTAAAATACATGTATCGTGTCCCAACGCAACACCTCTCCTCCCTACACGAAGTATTATACAAAGTACTGCATCTTGTGGCAATTGATTGCACCATTCAACCCCACCAGACCTGGGATCCTCAGAATCACAATAGTTACATCACCGCAAGTGCATCCCTTCCACGGACAAAATAACACAAGGCGGCCTATGCTGTGCTACTACTACATACATGTACATAATCAACCTCAATTCCACAGCTACTATATATATAAGGTTGGACGATCTCTACGTACATCATGACTTGGAGATTCCATTCAAGTCTCGTATAGGTAAGTATATAGCAAAAGGTTATGATATAAAGTTGTGTTAAGAAAACGCTTAGGCCGTCAACCGGCCTGAGACATCGATCCATAAGGCTGATTTTCACTTCTCCAAAAGGGCAATAACTCGTAGGGCTGTTAAATTGTTAGTAACCACATGTTACGGTGATTCACCTCTCTGCTTTGCTTCTTTCCCACGAAAACGCCATCTCCGGCCAGATTGGGCTGCTTGCATAAATGAAGGGTACATGTGCTCTACTTACTTCCTCTTCTATGGACGATGGTGATAGTAAATATGATACGATTCGATATGATACGATATGACACGGTGCACGTTCAGCCCATCCACTGACTCTCACTTTCACACTTTCACCGACAGCAGTGCAATTAGGAGAGACACAGACAGACACAGACAGTGCTCTTACCTACATGCACCCCAACTCAAAAACCCCCCAACCCGACCCAACCCGCCTCCAAATGCCCCACCGCAAAGTATGCATCCACCTCCCTCCCCAGAAGCGGCGCCAGCAGACCCGCCAGCCGCCTGTTCCCCCCCTCACCAGCGCGCAGAGGTCGCCCGTGCCGAGGTTTGCCGCGATCAGCAGGAGGATCTCGTTCACACACCCTTATAGCGTATGTGCTTCTTATGTTGCCAGTTAATGTTGGTTGGGGTACTTCTACATAGGGAGGGGAGGACGGGGCGATTTATATGTATGTATCTGGATCATGTGTGAATACATGACTCTAGAGTGCTCAGGCAGATGCATGCATGTACTTACTTCCCGCGTGGCGCGGGTATTGGAAAATACAAGAATAATTGGCGTCGGGTTAGGGTTGGATCACGCGGGGTCACTCGATAAATAGGTTCATACGCTAGGTCTACACGCCTTCAGTGAGCCTACATGTAGCTACATGTACTTTGATGATGTATATATACATGTATCCCATTAAGCCAGACCTACGCGTACATCTATACTGATAAATTAATTATGTATAGCATTAAAATTAAAGAAAGAAACCGTCACCACCAACCGAACCAAGAAAAAAGAAAAAAAACCATAATAAAAATTCGTTAAAGTATATTAGTATAGGACAAAAAAAAGAACAGAATAATTAATAATATTCCGACGTCTCCGGCCACGCCCTGACAATTGCGTCCTCCCAGAGGTTACGGATATCCTTAAGATGCTCCTTCGTAAACTGGATTCTAAAGTCTGCAGGCTCGTAAATAAAGTCCAACGGGGTATCGAGGTTGCCCCGACGGAACGAATTCTTCAGATTGACGCGGCCTATAGTCTCGTCCGGGAACGGCGGGATGTTTAGAGGTCCTGGAAGAAATTCGCTCCACTCGGCAGCCTTCTCGGGGTGGGCCTGGATTGCGAAATATCTGGAATATACCTCCATGGTGCTAAAGAAACCTACAAGACCTCTGCGTATATATACCATTGATTAGTTTAGGAATAGCTATATATAAGGACGCTCCCCTACCCTCTAGAACCGCCGACAACCTGCATTGGGCCTGCCTGCGGCCGGCCGCCATAGGCAAAAGTGCGGACACCAACTCCCCTCATCTCTTCAACGAATGATGCACATGTGGATGCACAAGCTCCGTCGCTGAGCTGAGTTTTGGAGTATTGTTAGTCTTTGCGATCATAAAATAGGGGGAATAAAATACTTGGGGGGGGGGTCTTTTTACAATAAGTACATCCTCAGCGGCCCAGGGAGATTGGAGTGTAGAGTTCCTCTTCATATCTCCATTCGTTATGGTAAAATTCCCAAAAGCAAAAGCCCTCGGGTCCCTTAGGTTCCACCTTGTGAAGTTCGAAAAGGTGTCTCCATGGTTCTCAAGGGGTCCGTAAAGATCCTGCCAGTTCTGGTAGGGCTTGCCGTCAATGTCGTCCTGGAAGTAGTACGAATAGATGAGCGTCTTGTAAAACTCCCTGTCGTCTTGAGAGACCGAGTTGTTGTTAATCTGGTCAGAGATGGTCTCAAGAAGGACCTTTAATGCGGGGTGTGCACGGAAGTTTGTGGCCGCGAAGGGATCAACTTGGGGGAAAAACTGCTTGAACATTTCGTAGCCCAGGGCGGGACTGCCACCCTCGTTTCCAGTGAGATCAACAATCACACGAGTAATACCCATTCGTTTGAATTCGCTAATCGCCTTTATTAAGAAACTCTGGAATATACGGCCTGTGTTGGTTAGGTCGGTAAAGGTATGGATTGCGATGATACCCGTGTCTCCGAGGTTGTAAACGCTGACGCTCCCGTCTTCCGCAATGTAGAGAGGGGGGTTGGGATACCCTTCTACGAACTGGGGGGTCGATGCCGGAGTTGAAGACGCTGTGGGGGTTGTGCTCGAATTCGAGTTCGATGTAGGCGTCGCTGCCGCCAGTGGGGTCATGCAATACTTGTACAAATCCTCCCCATTGGTGATTCCGGTGAGGTTAGCATTAACGAAAGCTTGCCATTGGATATCCCTTTTGGTTCCGTTTTCGAAGGAAACTGTAAAGCCGTCGCCCAAATAGAGGTTACTGATTATGTTGAACATCCCGAGCGTAAAGCCCCCGCCAGCGCGCCGTACGAAGAGTGAATTCCATCTTGCGTCGGGATCCCTATAGAGGCGATCATTCTCCTCGATCCAATCGGAGAGATATTGGTGGACGGGTATGCCGTCAATGTGCGAGACTGCCGAGACGTTGTATGGAAGGGTGGTGTTGGTGTTGGAACGGAGTTGGGCAAGAATATCCCCATATTCTACCATACATACACATTTTAGCCAATAATCTTGTGGATGATGGAGTGATAAATAGCTTTGAACACATACCATATATTTTAGGCGTAACATCGTCTGGAGAATCGGCCAATGCTATCATCTCAAAAGCGTTAATGAAACCTACTATGCCCTCCAGACAGTTACTTTGCCAGATAAGGTGACCGTCGTGTGCCCTTCGAATCAAAGTCCTGAGCGCCGCCTCAAACTCGTAGTGGTTTGCATATCCGCCTGTTTGAGCGGTCACCAAGATCTCATCAAGCCCCCCCAAGAGATCAACCGGTTGGTCCTTCATCCATGATGTTTCGGGAGGATCAGCGAGAAATGCGAGATCAGATTGGAACTGGATATATTTTTTGAACTCTTGGATGAAGGATACACCAAGTGTGGCGTTAAATGGCACTGAGGTCAGACAATCATAAGCAGCGGTCGCCGAGACATAGACAGTGGTCGCCGGGACAAGAGAAGCTGGTTTTTTTTTAAAATTCTATGTTAGCACTTTGCTATATACATGTACGTATATAATATCTACTAATCCAGAGAAAAGTTCGGGGGAAACATTATTACTTTGGTTTGCAAATGAGTTTGCAAGATTTTGACAAGGAGAGGAATGTTTTGTAGAATTTCGAGATGGTGCTGGTAATGATCCTAGCGCGGACTCCTGTCGTCGTACATGTCTCCGCTGGACGACGTTCGGCCAGCCAGCTGCAGGTAAAGACTGGGATGATAATGACACAAAGGCCAGAAATAGAGGGAGGAAAAGAGTGAAACGCATTATGTGCTGCTTTTTTTTTTCTTTCTTTTTTTTTTTCCCCCTCGCAGAGGATAGAGATAGATAACTTTGTGGGGCTAATTCACAAACTCAAGAGGAAAGTAGTGCGGTTAAATAAATATTGTGTGTATGTACATAGAGCTGCAGCCTTCTATGGAATACATTCCCTCCAAGACAATCCCAGCCAGCTCTTGACTGTGATTCGCTCCGGTGAGCTTTTTTTCTTCTCTAGGCCATTGAGATCTACAAGCACAACCTCCCTTCTGCTAGCTGCTGGGCATGAGAGAGAGGGAGGGGGGGGAGGAAGAGGGGGGGCTGTGATATGGAGGTCGATGCAAAAGCATGATTTATAATTGTCGTTGAATTTGAACCCCTGGAATGCCGCAATCAAGAGTGCTGCCGGAAACCCCCATCTGGGCCCGTACCTGACATCCGTCGTTACTTGCTTCTGTGGGGGATGGTGATGATGACGATGATAAACTTTTTTAATTCATCCCAGCCCCGAAACTGGCCTGTTCACACGACCGCCTAGATGCTTGCTTATTATGCTGCACTCGTGGCGGACGCGAGTCCGAACGTGAAGAAGTCTTTGGATTATTCTACAAGATGTTTTCGCCATCATCCTTGGACCATGCAATTCGTGGGCGAGGATGACTGGCAGCTAGACCTAGAGCTCACTACGGGACCCCGATCTTTATGGTTTGAACCCCCTCTCCCCTCCCTCCCTCATGCTCGCTAATAGAAGCGGGCCATTCAGACTTAAGGAAGCTGTTTGGTCTCATATTTGAAAACAACGGTTGATGGAGGTTAGAAGTATGCAGGTGTTGGTTTTTTTTTTTTACAAGTGAATCAACCTAAAAAAGGTGCACTTATAGGGAATCAAAGATCCAACAACACCTTCAGCCGGCACCATGTCACGGGTATTGGCGATACAGATATATTCTCTCACTTCTTCTTCGACTTCTTTACATAGGCGACCTTTCTCGATCTGTTAACCTTAGACATTCTGATACGGAGTTTGCCAACACGCGGCAATTGAGCTGGCGTTTGGCACAAGATATATATATATATATATGGTATATGAGCTGCTGTTCTATTGTTTTGTAGTACCAAGGAAGGTATGTAAGATTCTAACTCCAGTAATTGTACTCTAGTAAGGTACATATGTACTAATGCAACGGGGCCAGCCTTCCAGGTGTACTTTTTAGGACCTTGTTCCGAGCACCGCCCCCCGCAAAATGTCAGGACGAGCCTTAAAACTGTTGCATGCAGGCTTTGGGCGTGCTGTCACACTCCCGACCTTGATCCACTTTTGTGTGTGCAAGCTGCGCATGTCACTGATTCAGTGATTACTTACCTATTTGTGAACCGCCAACATACATACATAGAGGTACATACACTACTAAACTAGCCTTGATATGCGGTAGGTTGAATATTAATACTCTTCTTAAAAGAAGAGCTCCCCCCTGAATCGAAAAAACGATTGATCTTTAAAAGTAAGAGCGCCTCTTTTCTTTTTTCTTTTTCTTTTTACCTCGACTCTAAGAAGGCCAGTTCCCGAGCTCTTAGATGTGCACATACAGCCAGTTTTAAACTCCCCCTCCAGTTAATTCGATTGCAAACTCATTGTTGTTATACAAGCCACCGAATTCGCACCGCATCCTGTGTTGCCACCAGCCTCCTTCCTTCCACCGTCCAGTCAGCGTGTAGGGATCAATATTCGCTCGGGTGATAACCTGTGAAGTCGTGTGTACGGTATGTACCTACGCGGAACCGGGCGTATGCTTGAGGGGGTCGGGAACTCTATTTAAAGTATACTCTGCCTAGGACTAGGGCTACGGAACATGCAGGGCGCCGAACCATGGTAGAATAGAGAGGCTTCTAATTAATCAAGGATTATAGGCCCTTAGTATGTACTTTACTCTACAGTCAAGTCTTGGTACAAAGCGATATATACAATAGATTGTGGCGGGACAGAGTAACCAACCAGCCGGCTCAAGTACCAGCGACCTCCCCATCGTATTCAATGTCAAGTTTAGCCTAACTGCTTCAATCATCACCGCTACTCCTACACCCCCCCCGGAGAGATGTCATATCTACATGCTTGCTTGGCGATTTGCCATCTAAATATTGCACTTGAGGCGACTGATGCGGTCACGACCTACCAGTTGTCGTCATTAAACATCAAACATGCAGCATATATGCATGTCTACCTTGAGCACTGAACTGGCACGAAGTGGAGGTAGGTAGACGAAGAGTATGATGGCCACAGAATACCTGCGTGCATTCCATCATATAATATCTTTCAATCAACTGACTCGCCGGTGGAGTGGAAGCGCAGCTTCAACCTCGAAGGATGGATTCCCAGGATAATCCCTGCCTTCCCGCTACACAACCTTTGATTGGGGCCATGCGCCGCATGCATATGACGTAGAGCCGCGAAACGCCCGATCCACGCGCTTTGTGTGATTCGATTCATGGGGACGGATGGTTCGTGTCCCGGCCTCAATTCAACACCTGGGAATTTGTATGTGCCTATCTACAAGAACAAGTTCCTACCACCACCTCTGTGTTTCAACTGCACAAATTCTGCGGGAAGCTATCCTCGCTGCAAGTATATTTGCGGCTTATCCGTGTAGATACCTGGATGGTGAAGGAGGGCGAGTACCTACATACCCTAGGGAGGTTTTATACGGCGATTTATCTATCCGGGATTCAGATATGGGGCTAGCAACCTGACTCCCCATATAGCGCCTACATAGATTAAAGTTACCGGGATGGCTTTAAGGGACTGCCCCCCGGATCTACAGAGATCTAGGGGAGTATCGAGGGAGGCCCACTCCGGGTGTAGGGTCCCCGGGGTGGTACCAGAACTACCGTCGAGACGGAGACGCACTCTATTCATTACTCAGGATATAGAGTAGAGGCCAGGGGACTTGAAATTGATCATAAGAGGTACACGGCCAGTACATTCAATGGGAGTGAAATTCGGGGGCTAGCTTGTATGTACCCGCACAAACCATGTAGATACTCGTCAATTCATCACGTTTCCGGACCCGGGCACTATTGCATGCCATACAAAAAGGTAGCCTTGGCGGGGCTTTTCCGTGTATGCAATAGCAATGAAATTACGAGCAATTCCGCTACGAGTCCCGGCTACCCCGTTTGTATCGAAACAATATATGGTACGGTACATATCCCACCCCAGGAAGGCACATGTATCGGATTGCGCAATGGCCCTCATGGAACCGCAAACCCGGTTTTCCTGCAGCAGCACATCACATGGAAGGGTGTGATGATAAAAGTAGAGTCGTCTTTCTTTCTTTCTTTCCTTCCTTTTGCCTTGCCTAGGTACGTACATAGTCTCGCGTGTTACGTCTCAGACCCCATCTTAAAGGGTATGAAGTATCTAAAGCATGAATGCCAAACCAGGTCCCGCCAGGCAACATACTCCACGCCCAATTAATCACAAGGCATCACTCGGATACGGCCTCCCAGAGAAAGAAAGAGAGAGAGGGGAGAAGAAAACAAAAAAAAAAAGACTCTGTGCAGTAACTTTCCGGAAACGGTACGGACGGGTACGGGCACAATTTAATCTTTGTGCTAGAGTACACATACATACATACAATTTCATTCACTCATTACTTTTCCCGCCATCGCTTCCCTAGTCAGCAAAAAGAAGCAAGAGAAGGTGGGGGCAGCCTGTCGAATATGATGATTATGATGATGATTGATGCAACTGCACGGAATATCAAAAGCGATCCAGTTTGTTTGTCCTCCCTCATCTCTCCGGCCGCGGATCATCGAGCGAAAGAGTGACCGTTGTGGTGCGTCTTGGCATGCACATCATGTTCTTTTTTTTTTTTTCTTTCTTTCTTTGGAGGGGTTGCACCGGTAGTTTCATACAGGATCGCGCACCCTCCCTCCCTCTCTTTATGGTGGGTTGCTTGTTGTTTTCGGGAACCAGGAGGAGGGGCGGCCATGGTCAATTGCTGGCAAAGTTGTCACATACATGTAGTGTATTGTCGATTGAGCAGGATGGATGAACGGGGATATAGAAAAATACTAAATTGAACGTTCGAGCCAGAGAAACCTATATATAAGCCTTGAGAGTCTCGCGGTCTGTGACATGTCGGTCGGTACGTTTGCCTCATGTCGGTCTTAGGTTTTCAATCGTACGCGGATGGCTGCACATGAACAATGTCGTCCACCACCACCAACCATGGCCACCATCACCACCACCACCACCACCACCAGTACTGATATGATATATCGCCGCCGCATCGACAGCGTCTTTAGAAGAATGTCACACACAAAAGAAAAACGAGATAGAAAATCAGAAAACCACACCATCACCACCCCCCCCATATTGCGCCGCCGGATTCAACCATTCATATTTACAGCCCCGCCAATCAAGAACAAAGGGGAAAAAAAAACTTGCCCGCAAGCAAAAGGAGTGACAACTGAACAGAAGAAGAAGAGGAAGAAGGCTATAAAAGACAGCACTACATGATAACACACGCACAGACCGGAACTGGCTGTTCCACAACTTCCCTCGACCGATATTTATAGGCCCGTGTATGCCCGTTATTGTACCGACTATACCTCACGGGAGCATACGTTTCGCTGGCACGACCGACATGCGAATGTGACGATGACCGGCTGCCATTGTACCCATGGTAAGCTTTGGTTCGACTCTAGTAATGCTTTGGCTTTATACTCACTAATGCGTATGTGCATTGCTCCTGGAACTGCTGTACGGGACAACATATCGTTGCTCCTGGTATTCGATATGGTCACGACTATCGGCGTACAGACGTGGATCTGAGTGGTAGCGAACGTAGCGGGGCTCCGCGCGGTAGCGGGCGGGCTCGCTGTGGTAGCGGGTAGTGGCGTATTGGGCGGGGCGGTGGGTAGAGTTGGAACTGTGCGGTATCAGTGCGTAGCTGGGGACGGACCGCCTATTCTCCCGGTAACTACTGTTGTAGCTGTATTGAGGTGAACCGGTATCGCGGGGAACTTGGTACATGATTTCTTTTTAGAGGTGAAGTGGCTTGGTTTGTCGGGGTCTAGCTACTCGGTGCCGATGGTTTTGATGATAATCTTTTATATATGACGAAGGGCCAGGCTATAACTGGGTTAAAATTAGGTGCTCGATATGAGAGGTGTAACGAGGAAAAGAAAGCTCTCCTCTCTCTAAGATCCCCTAATAGCGGCCCATCTCTACTTCTTATAGAAGTGCCCCTCCAGCATAAGTAAAACGAGGCTCCTCGAAAAAACGACCACATGGTGAGTTTAACATGGCATGCAATGCAATTGATTTACACCAACCCATACAAACCCAGAAAAAAAAACATGTCCCACAATCGGCACATATGTCCATGCATCATTTCGTTGGCAGGAAAATAAATTGTAGGGCGAACCAACGAAAAACCATTGTCGATCCTTCTTGCAGGGACATTCAGGGATACTTGGCTTGGAGCTTTTTCAAGAAAAGTGAATGATATATCTCAAGGTGCGAATCTTAATGGTGTAGGTAGAGTATCGGGGAGTCTCTGAAAGTAGTCTCATTATTTATCTAGAAGCTTCAACGTGAGTAGAAGTACATGAATTTTCAATGAAGAATAATACACTTTCATACTCCCCGAATTATGCTCGTGCAAAAAAGAACGGCACAGGTACCTGGCTCCTCGTGGCAGACTTAGCCCAGCCGCTCCCTTACTCGTGTTCTCTCTTGTCTCGCCCATACGGCGGGGGTACCTGTACTTCCCGGGAATGTAGTTTGGATGTCAATTGAACATCCACAAGTTGCGATACACGTTGGTGGGGTTTCTTCCCCGCGCGCGCCTTAACCCGAGTGGCAGGTAATAGAGGCTAGTACTGCTCCGATTTCTGGCTTGGGAAGTGGATTCTATCCAACCACCATAGGTCCTCGTTTTTCACTATCCATGGTGGTCCAAAACGTAATGGAACCAGGGTTGAACCAATCGCGATACTCCCCTAACCCTATATTCAACCAAGGATCTAGTATTGCATCATGTCGCAGGCCAAAGAAGGATGGGCGAGTTTCCTAAAAGCATATATAACTGCCACAAGTTCACAGGTCATCACTCGATACGTTGGCACGCCATGTCTAAATATTTGATAGATGCACATACCAAGTACCTATCACAATCACTGTACAAACGTTCCATAGTTACCTGCACGAATAGAATAAACCGCTTGGCCGGGTTAAATAGAGAAGTCATATCACGGTATCATTTTAGTCATCCGTTGGTAATGAGGGTATGTAATAAATATCAGATAAACATCAAGGTCGAAAATCCGCCCGACAGTTCGTGCGGCCATATGGTAGTCTGCATCGTGCAAGTCCGGGGAGATGGATTCTCTGCTCAATCCGGCCTGCTATATACCTAGTTTGTAGATCTAGTGATTTCGCCCAATTAACCCGAGGACAGACCTGTGGGTGCAGATTTGACTTTGGGCCCTCGATAGATCCCGTGAAAGCATCACTATCGTCCGTTCAATTCGTGTGGCCCGACTTGTAGAGTACCCCACACGGGAAGACTCTTTTTTTTTTTTGGGGGGGGGGGGGGGGCGTGGTGTGAACAGGGTCGACTTAATCTGAATTTGCAGCGGATGTGCTTTGCTTATTTATCGTGAGAGCCTTCTTGGCCGAGGGAATTTCCATAATATTCTATTCTACCGTTAGTTGCCGAGGACATGAGAGACTTGCAACTGAGTTTGAGCTGACACGATGTAATATGTAGGTATCCTATGATGTTTTGACGGATAGAGCGGAGCTGATGTTCGGGTAGGCTATTGAGAGAGGGGCCATTATGTGATGACTTGACCGAGCTTTGCATCTAATTATAAAGGTTTTGCCAGGACAGATCGATTGTGAATCGAGTGTCGGTTCATTCCACAATCCGTATCGGCCAATGGTGCATATACCGTTCCACAGGATAGGTTGTACCTATACCCTGGATGCTCTGGACCCCACAGTTAGATCATCTGAGATTCACTAAAAACCTTCGGAGGCAAAAACTTAGCCAGAAAACTTGACGACAGAAACAATAAATAGAAACTAGACGGACGATTATACGGTATCGGTAATCGTAACCATGTAGTAGTATGACAGTGCTTGGTGATGTTTAGTGAATTCAGCAGGTAGTCAGGGTACGTGGGTAGGGTAGAGCGCGACTTTTAGGTAGATCAGTAGACGTATGCTACTGGACCCTGCAAAGCCTATAATACCACGGGTTGCAACAAGCCCGTGAAACTATATCCACGGACGCGGCACCGACCGAGATGTTATGTTGTAGTGTAACTACTGCATAGCCGGGCCGCCCTTTACGCCTCAGATCATTGTGCTGTCATGATTCGTTGGATGCATGTACATACATGTACTGAGGTACAAGATGGAGTTCCAATGGCTGTCAATCAAGCCTGCTTTGTTACATTTGTCCCGGAACGTATGCACAACCGAAGGGTATTTAATCCTGGAGTTGCAGTTGTGGAATAGCACTTTTAACCTCTTGGCGATAACCCACATAAAAAGGGATCAGCTAAACTAAGTAAGTCAGTACGATATACTCTATATTAGTACTTTCATGTACTCCTGAACTCATGCAGTACTCTCCTTGTCTTCATGATTTTACACGGATTTAGAGTATTTCCAACGGTGATCGTAAATAATCCCCGAAGAGAGAGATATTTAAATGCCACTAGGAGATTTATGCCTGTCAGTGCAGTTTTAGAAGAGCCATTCGACTGCCAGACACGTATTTGTTCTACATAGCTTGCAATTGCCCGGATGTTTATGGATCATCTGCATATCTGTTTCGATCTGCATATATTGTATGTATACGGCTTTGATGCATAGTACCTGAGGTAAACACCGTATCTGTAATATAAATTATTGCATTGCTAGAGACGTATCTCTTCTATGACGACTGATCTCGTGTCATATAGTGATTAGAAACTCCTTTTAACGTAAGACCAGCTAGAGATCCGCTGCTGCGAGCGATATCGCTTGACAGGTAGAATAAAAAAAAATAAAAAAAAAATAATAACCAACCCGTTATATGCGGCTCTAAAAATAGGAAAAGTTGCACCCAAACCCCTGTGTCATCCCGACTGATGATCGAGCTAAGCCTTTTTGGTTAGCTGGTTGTATTGATCATGAGCTTGAGGTAATTTTCTGAACGGGATAGAACCTTCGAACAACAACAACTAACAAAAGATTATCTTTAGGAATTGGGGGTAGTTATTCTCAGCTTGTTCTGACAATGCTCAGAATAATCATAATCGCGTTCAATCGTTGACTACATGTCACAAAATAGAGTGGGAAATTAATTACGCCACTCAGGCACCCGGTGGAATCTTTCTTTGTCTATCATGTCTGGGGATGTTTGACATCATTCCGGAAACTCCTAGTTAGCTCGATTGTGACGGTACTCGAGCGCAATTTACAAAGTAGCATCGTGACCATCTATACAGGTTGTCCCAGGGGGCCAATTGTGGATATGTGATTTTGGCTCAATTTGTTCGCACCTTCTTCTTATTGCAGCGTATCATCACATCTCACCCACCAACCAGCAACGCCATCCAATCGTTGAGAGGGAAAGGGGGGGTTGACCAGTGACCACCAACCTCCTGGAGACCCTGAACTGTTACTATGGCTATTACGGATCGGGAAACTGCGGGGTATCTCTTCCGGATTTGATGGGGTGATCTGCAAGCGAGGGTTCATGTGGTACGAGGGTCCCAGCTACTCTGCTC
The DNA here is from genome assembly GCA_024713925.1 of Morchella sp. 2016-103. Classification (NCBI taxonomy): domain Eukaryota; kingdom Fungi; phylum Ascomycota; class Pezizomycetes; order Pezizales; family Morchellaceae; genus Morchella; species Morchella sp. 2016-103. The sequence goes on from JAMGZF010000002.1 coordinate 1,946,239, forward strand.
TGCTCTACTCTAGAGAGCTCTACTTTAGCACTTCTCCACTATTCCTCTATGCTTTTTTGCGAACGAGCCTTTCTAACCGTCAAGTTCCTGCCGTCGGAGACTTCCCCTCCTCATTCTCCCCATACTCGTAGATACATTACCGTTTGCTTGGTTGGTTCAGTTGGGATTGCCACAGTCTAAGCATGACCATGACGCAACTAATTAACATCTCGATGGGAGTGATTACAACCCCCCCCCCTGGTAGCGGCTTTTGTGTGGGCGGGTTTGTGAATTTTGCCTTTTCTATTCTGTCAAACACTGTTTGGTTTCTGGCGGCACTCGGATGGCAGATCGAATGCGGTAGTAGATTTGCGAAATCTACCTTACCGCGGTGCAGGCGGTAGTGATGCTTGTTCCAGTGGTGGTGCTAGACTACTGGTGTATTATTTGTATAAAAGGCACATGGTCCCTTCTCTTAGACATCTCCTCATCCGCTCAACATCATCGCATATATTCTACATTCAACCACTACCCAACCTCGTCGCTCAATATCATTCTTGTTACCTGTTTATACTCAACATAATCATGAAGGCCTCATTTTTCACCGCCATTACTACCATCCTCTCTGTTGCGGCAGCACTCCCGACCAGAACAACATTGGTGGAGCGAGATTCAACTGTGGATACATTCGAGTTGAAGCCTGCCCCAGGATCTCCTGCAGAAGTTCAGGATCTCGGGAGTCTTTGGTTCAAATACAATGACAGATTCGGTGGGGAGATGGGATGGTATTCGGGGACTGAAGATAAGGTGGCGCAACTCTTTATACAGTACAACGCAAAGGCAGGGATAGCCTTCTATGCTCAAGCTACAAGACTTCAGGCGTAAGTTTGGAACGAAAAATCTGTGAGATTAATGAAATTTGGCCGCTGACAGTGCGGAAACAGATATTTGGTGCCAAAGTCAGATACATGCTACCAAGCAAAAATAGCGAATCCCGCATTTGAAACTGTCGACCCCCAATCTATCAAATCCGATAACTTCACTCTTACTACCGAGACTGTCGATAACGTTTCTACCGAATACTTCGGATACGCTGGCGAGGGCAAGTGGCTTGCGTGCAAAAACAACGGAACTTACGATCTTTACTTGTGAGTAAATAAAATGCCGCCAGAAACATTTTATTACTATCTGGAACTTTATACTAACATACTAAATCCTAGTGGTGATTCATGTGCTGAATATGAATGTGTGCCGCTCAAGATCGCGACGAACCATCTCTAGATTAATGACATGACGGATAAGATGAGGGGGAATGATAACAGGGCGCGGAAGGGGGAACGAGAACAGGGCGCGGGCATGAATTAATGGGTGCACACTACCTGGTGCGATAACGACTGTTTAATGGCCGAATTTCAATATTTTATTCATGTACCCTAACGATTTCATTTTTTTGTTTATGTTTATCATGATTTTGTTCACACCGTATCACTCGGCTCACAATGTATCTGTCTGTACATACTGCAAGTCAAACAGGATATACTATCATATTCAGCCTCAAATAAAGTATCCAAGTATTAAAAAAAAAAAAGAAATAAGAGCAATATCATCGCGAGAAACAGGGTCCTGCCTTTTGACCCCAGGGATGCAGGGCGCCTTAGTACATACATGTACTTGTAGTCAGCCCGCGTTCGTAGGTGCCCAACCTAGATGGAAGTAGGTAAATGTTGTACTGTACACAGAGAGGCCAGCCGCTTTAGCCACCTTGCTTCCATCAATATCAACCTTCCGGGTTCTCCCCTCTGTCTCTTGTTACCCCTCCTTTATCACATTCCTCGTACATATCCCTTTCCCGTTGACCTGCCATACCTCAACTGATTAGCAGGAATAGTAGCTGCCTGTGTAGGCTACTCCATACACTTCAGTATGTCTCCAGGGAAAATGAGAAGGAATAGAAGGTCCAAAGACTCCCAGCTGGTTGTAGAAACCTCTAGAGTTCAGGAACCAGAAGAACCAGCTGTAAGGATGTCTACCACCATCACCTCTCTGTTCCAATTCCGTCAATGCTTAGAAGAAATAGACACTAACTTATGTTCTCCCCCCAAAAAGTACCCATTACCTCCTACTACCTCTATAGATCAGAGTTCTAAGGTTCTTGACGACATCACCCGTTCCGGTTTGTCAACAAACGTGTCAAGCGGAAGCGGTAATGATCAGACTTTTGAAACCAAGGATAACGAATCTCCGGGCTTTGGACAGGGTGCATGCCTTGGCACGGATATTCTTTGCAAGAGCATTGATGGTGACGGGATCAGTGCGAGCAAGTCTTTCTCCACACGGCCCCAGGCAGAGGTCGGAGCGTATCATCCGGATCGGCCGAGGCGAGTTGCGACTAGACACACGCAGGAGGTAAGTCAAAGTAGAACCAGTTCCTGCTTGACCGTTATGACTGATTCGCTTACTGTTTTCCTTGTTAAGAACATCTGGGCCCAGCCAGCTTCGGATGAGGGGCCCAAAGTCGACTGCAGGAACATTTTTGATGACGAATCAAAATATGGACTGTTTGGGACTACTAAAAGTGCAACTCCTGATATGCCGGGCTGTTTTGCCAAGTCTGAGATGTTGATCCAGGGTAAAGATGGGATGAAAGCTACCAGTTCTGCTAAAGAAGCTTTCGGGGGCCAACTAGACACTATATCCTTCAAAACTCCTTTAGTGAAACCTACGTATACCCAGTCTTTTGGATTTTCGTTTAGTCCAAAGTTTGAAGAAAAGCCCATCACTATAGTAATATCGCAGACACCAACTCCACTTGAAGATATTGAAAAGCAGGACTGGTCCTCCCCACTAAAGTCTCGAAGATCTGCAGGAGGCTCGAAACACCATAGCCGGGGATGTACCATGGGGTTAGTACAGGACTTTGGGCCCTTTCCTGCCGCTATGAAGACCAGCAAGGAGACTGGAGACCAACCGCCAATATTGGCGACTCCCCCAGTCATGTCATTTCTATCTGAGGGTACGGACGCGATGGGTGGTTCAATTAAGTTTAGATATGGCGAGATTATGGAATCCATATTTACTCAATCGGATGACTCTTCAGTTAAAGATACAGATATGGTTTATATGACAGACAGTGACGGTTGCATTGGACAAGACTTGGCTACTAGGCCTAGGTCTAAGCTTATATCATCCCCTGATAAAGAAGGGTTTTAGAGTCCTATCGGATGCTAGTCCGGCTTCGGGTGAACCCAAACACTCTTACCTCACCAGGAGAGTAGGTTTGCGTATGTAATGATTGGGAAAAAGAAGAAGGCGTAAGCTAGATCGATAAGGCAGGTACCGCAACAGTCGGCATTTAATAAGGTAGAGGTATTTTCTGTCGTAGTGGGGCATAAAAAGGACACCTTTGTGAAGGCGGATAGAATCTTAGTGTCGACGGGGGTCCCGGGTTGGTGTTGGGATGGATTGTGTACTTACTATTCGGGATTAATGGAAACGGTTTTTTTCTTAACTCTAAAATGTCTTAAAAGCTGCTACTTTTAAATGACTGGGCTCTTGTTACCTTATAATCAGGTCTATTTTGGGATGTAAAGCGGCTGCGGCTAACTAGTCTAGTAGTTTGGGCGCGGCTGTGGCTTGGTGTGAGGTACAACCCGACCACATGTAACACTGTGCTTCTACAATAAACAGCAAAGGAGCCCTACCGCGCGCACCCAAATATGATGGCAAAATGGCAAAACTTAGTGCAAGGACCGGTAGAGTAGGTGAACCTGTGGATTGAGGGCAAATGAGGACATAATCAACATATGCCTAGTGTATCTACTCTGAGCTAACACTACGTTGATATGCTCCCTTTGGATACTGGTGATGATGATGTGATGGTTGACACCGCACTACAACCTAGTGCTTCCCTATCTAGGTATTGCGGATAGCTGAAACGTGCCCGAGTAATTCTGCGTGAAAACCCAGAGCAATTGATGCCTGTATGGTGGGTCCCATACGCCGGTTGAGGAGTTGTTCACAAGAGAGGAGGGTTTTAAATTTTGGCGGTGGTGTTGCGTGGTTGAGCGAGGAGGATAAAGTTCTTTAGGAAAAGAGTCGGACCTAGAGCACGCCATTTTTCACAGCTCGTCACTCGGTTTCTACCTTTTTTGTTTATAAACACAGAGATTTGATGGTAGAAATGATTTATTCATAGGAGTAGTTACACCTAACTGATAAGGGTGATAAGAATGATGATACTCATAATCTGAAGAATATTCCTAAACTAAACTTTAAAAAGAATTAAGGGAAATTGATGCCGCCGGCCATTGCATCGTCAAGCAAAGATAAAAAGATATATATGCCAAACACCGCCTAATTCCAATCATTCTCTCCATTCCTGCTCCCAATCACAATCCCGGATTCACCCACATCTCTCTTCTCAACTCCCAGGCCCCTCCTGTACCGCCTCTTGCAAAGCGGCGTGTAGGCCTCATATCTAATCGGGCCGCCGTTTCCGTCCCCATCCAACCTGGACTCAGCCAATATCCTCCCGTCCGGGCCCTGGCCGCCCGAGCCCCATGTACCCGTGTAGTATGCCAGGAACCTCAATTCCCTTACATTCCCGAGCCCCATCTGCACCAGGTTCTTGGGCACGCTGGTGTAAAAGGTGCCAGTTGGCTTGTTGACAAGGAAGCTCTGTGGCGCAAGGACAGTCCCGTCGGCCCTGGTTCCGGTGATCTCGATAGTGACAGACGGGTATTGGGGGAGGAAGTAGCCGGTGGTGAAGGTTACGTCAAAGAGGGTGAAAGCCGTTGACGGGGCGAGTGCGGAGATGGTGTAGTATGGTGAGGAGGGGCTCGGAGAGAGGAGGAGGTTTGTGGTGGAGGAGAGACCGCAGCTACCTTTGTTGCAGCAGGAAGGATCGCAGCCGGTGGAATCGCCGGTGCAGCTATTGCTGGTGTAGACGGAGCAAGCAATGAAGACCCAGTTGCTGGAGAAGATGTTAGTAGGCATATATATATGATAGTAGGCCGGGGTGTTGCGATTATATACCTGCTCCATGAGAGAGAGTTGCCTTCTCCGGGGCCTTGGCTAGGGAATGTGGGATACTGTGCCATGATTATCAGCATCGATCATAGTATAAACTCTACTCTCAACCGCTTGGATAGGGTATTTACTTCTATAGTTCCAGGTGCTGTTGCAGTAGCAGTAGGAACGCATTTGGTGGGAGTGGGAGTAGGAGTAGACCTAGTTCTTGTTGTTCTACTGTAGCTATACAAACGCACAGTAAGTAAACTAGGCTTCAAATTCAATGAATAAAGCGGGGATAGACAAGTACGAACTCATTATCAGGACTTGCGCTAACAAGTCCGAAAAGGAACGTTAAAAACGTCAGGGCAAGAGTGATTGTAACCATTGCTAAAACGATCGACTATTCGAAAACGAGTGAGGAGTTGATGAGTGACTTGAGGACTCCCTGGAGCAGGTCGGAGGGTTTTTATAGAGCTACCCCCTCTTTGCTCAAAGGTAACGCAGTACCTTTTTTTACCACCTCAATTACGTGGTGGTTTGGGAATTGCTTGTAGTTGTGTTCCCATAAATCCTTTCAATTGATAGGCCTAGGATTTGATTGGATCTAGATCGTGAGAACTCTATATTTAGTTTCGTGTAATACTGTGTAGACTAATGTTACCCCGCATGACAGAGAGTAATACGGATGCCCAGATACACAAACATAAAAGCCAGCCAAAATATATGCACTTCTACTAGTTAACATGCTTGTCAGAACGTTCCACCAATCAGAGTGTTTCTTTTTCTATCATTCAAAGTTATGAACTCTTGAATATTCAGCGCGTGAAACGACAGTGTAGTTTTCTAATTTCTTTAGCAATCCACAACTTTACTGACTTCAAAGGTTGAGATTAGAGTAGTTTGAATATGACCTATGCTTATCAAAGAAGCTTGTATTACCATATGATGTCATGTGTTCTTGGACTGAGGTGCAAAAAGGAAAAGCACCAAGATTCGCTAAAAGGTGTTTAAAAAATTTGCCACGAACTCAAGCTTTTTTTTTTTTACCGAGAATAGTAACACCTCACGGGATTTTTTCTGTTCGGAATTCTCCGATTGGTCGAGAGGCCAAGAGTCGTTGAATGTAGCGGTTATTATTGGTATCGATTGTCACTGGTTGGAGAAGCGATCTCTGTGTTACTCCGAAAGAATACACTAAAAAGTTGCGTATCTATCAGACGAAATACCTCCCGATGTGAATGCGACTGGTGTGGTTCTAAAGTTTTTGAATAGAGAACTTCAGGAGGTAACATAAATTGCTCAATCAGCCCCACATACTTGGAGCCCCTACCCTCAGGGGGTAACAATTTCCTATTGGCTTGAAAGTGAGTGAATAGAATGGTATTTTTGGATACCTGTATCTAAGTTACATACGAACCGGATCTTGTGAAGCCTTTCCGGTTACACACATGCACGCCTAGACCTCTAGTGAAGACTAGGCTTGTGGCCACATCGTATGACTTGGTAGGCATTATCTTCTCGTATAAATGTCTTGGTTTCGCCCACCAGCTCAGGGGGTTAGAGCTATTTACAGCCCTTTTGCTGTCCTCCACCACCAATAGCTATATAGCCCTGAACCGATACAAACCTGGAAATTCCCTTTGGCCTCCGTACGTGGGTTGGAATGCCAGAGTTCAGGGAACCTTTCTGGCTCTGGCAGACAATACCATGAAGAGCTGATTGATCTCAGTTTCTGACCGTCTGGAGCCCCGCGAATCGACATATTCCATGTTAAAGTCAGCGAGTGATAGACTGTGACCCCACCTCGATCGATCTCACCCAGGGTTATGGCTTGCGTGGAGAACTTATACACTCCATCTGTTCGACCATCAAATATGTTTCATCCGGCTTCTGCCCAACGAGAGCTTCCAACCCTGGACCTTGCATTTATTCCTCTATCATATTCGCTTTGCATTGACTACTGCAGTAAATTTAGGCTCCGAGGATAGACTTCGTAGTACGGATCGATCATAACCCCACTAGGATTATGAGCTGCGGACTAGCATTGTTGTATAGTTGAATAATTAGCAAAAAGAAAATAGCCCAGGTAACAGGACGAATTACGTTAGAACTAACTCCAGGATCTCGAACGCATTGTTCATAAGGTGTATCCAAGAGAGATTCTGGTATCACTATTGAAGTCAGCATGTGGTCCAGACATACACGTATGTACTGTCTTATTGGCGTGATACGTAGTACTTGGGTCGTAGTCTATCTAGAGCCTACTTACAGGTAGTTGGCCACTTGATCTTAGACTCCCAAGCTCAGATATAAATGTGCCGCAGCTCTCCAGGGAGCCAGAAGTTGGACCTAAGATTTGTGGGAAATACCAACTTAACACGCAGATCGTTGAGTGATTCTTTATGATTCGGTCTGCCAGAATGGGTAAGGCTGTTGTATAACCCTGGCCCTATCCAGGTGCACTTTGAGCCGCACTATGACCCCACCTCCGCCAAGCCAACCCCTCCTCCAATATTTAGCTGGGAACCCATCACGATATCTGATAAGCAAGCCCTCCAATCCACCGCTCAAATCTCTACTTTCTGTAACAATGTCAACGACCGAAGGCGTAAGCGCAGCTGATCTTGAAGCTGCAATTATAGAGAGATTGAAGGCGACACATGTAGAGCTGAAGGACACATCAGGTGGGCACCCGCGAATTATTTTGCTTGACGACCGTGGATAAAGCTGACGAAAAGAGAAGGTGGATGCGGACAGATGTTTGAAGCAATTATCGTGTAATTACTTGACCTACTCGCTTCAACGAGTCTTATCTTTTAGTTAGTTGATTCGCTAACTCAGGGGGACGGGTGGAATAATAGATCACAGGAATTTATGAAAAAGACTTCACTCATGAGACATAGGATGGTCAATAGTGCTTTAAAGGACGAGATTTCAAGAGTGCATGCGTGGACACAAAAATGCTTCACGGAGGAGGAATGGGAAAAGAAGAAGGCAAGCGAGGCTAGTTAGTTCAATGTTAAATGAAATGAAATGTTGTAAGCTTTTTCTGTTGAAACTATCATTGACACAACCCTTTTTAGATCCATTTTTTTTTAAAAAAAGAAAATCAACTACATGTAGTGATACGTTTTAGAGGATGATTTGATACCCTAGCTTAAACTTGAGGGATGTCTCTAATTCACATGTAGCTTGATTAATACGCTTTCTATCTTTGTCTTATTCATGGTCACTTCTTTTGTAAAGACACTTGTTCATTGGCGAAAAAGATATATATGCCTTTAGCGGACCGGAAGATTCCTAAGGCTTCTTCAGTTGATCTGAACCTTCCATCTACTTATCAATTATCATCACCTCTGAGTACACAGAAGGGTTGATCCCTTATAATAATAATGTTTTCCTATCTTGTTGCCATCCTTATCCGCCGTATATGTTATCTCTACTACCGCCCATGCCTCCACGATGTCCCCGCAGCTTCAAAAATGCGCGTAAGGAAATTTGTCTGTAGAGATAAGAGTATTCATCTTACACTACCGCCAGCGGTGTATATCATATGCCCCAAGACAATAGAAGAGGTGCGTACACCATTTCTTAAAACTGTGCAGATACAATCTAGCTAACGAACTCTTCATAGGTCCAAAGGGCGGTCAGATGTGCCCAAAAGGCAGGGGCTAAAGTTTCTATTCACTCTGGGGCATTGTTCTTGGTCCCCGGCACATATAAAGGCCTGGTCTTGGATCTATCTCGTTTTTCAGATATTGATTATGATAAGGAAACACATATGGTGACCGTTGGTGCCGGGGTGAGACTTGGTGCCATAGATATGAGCATCTTCCAAAGAGCAAAAAGGGTGTAAGTTACCCTTACCGCTAAATTTGATTAGTAGTGAACTGGTTTTTGTAGCTTCCCACATAGTGGGTTTCCAAGTAAAGTTATAACCGGGCACGTTCTCCTTGGTGGCTTTGGCTACCTATCGCGAATGCATGGTCTCGCTGTAGACTCGGTTGTCTCGATGAAAGTTGTCCTAGCAGACGCCTCAGTGGTCACCGCTTCAGCTACTGAAAATAAAGATTTGTTCTGGGCCTTGTGTGGTGCCGGAACATCGTTTGGTGTTGTGGTCGAACTCACGCTCAAGACATATCCAGCCCCGACAGATATTGTACTATACAGGTATCAGTACAGGTACAATGAAAAAGTTCCCTGGAAAATGACTCAGGCATTGATGACCGTGAGGAGGTTTGTTGAGTCCGAACCAGCAGCAGAGTTGGGTATAGGAGTGGAAGTGACCCCAGGGGGGATATTTGTGCTGAAAGGAGTGTAAGTTTACATTGCCTCTTGATACTGCTTGAGGTTATAGTCTGGTGCTGATCGTCCGTGAAAATAGGTACTTTGGTACTCTTCCGGGATTTGTTAAGGAAGCTCATAGTTTGATACTTGCACTAAATGGCATCCACAAGCCTGCAGAGGAAATGTCGGTGAAGAAACTAAATTGGATGCAGCTTATCTACGCCATGCCGGAAGGCACTCGTGTACCCATAGATGAAGATGATGGCATGACTGCCGGCAAAGGTTTCACTGTAGTGAGAATAGTCAACCACATCCCCCATGAGATAAGTACAGAGGCTAATTTTCCCTGCCGGTAGCATAAAGCACAGCTCTACGAGTCCAGAGCTAAACCGGCGACTATAGTGAATATATTCTCCTTGTTCTTCTATCTCTTCATGGTCGCCGGCAACTACCCACTCCGCTGGTGTGTAGTGATTGACCTCCACGGAGGTAAACATTCAGCCGTTGCGAATAACAGACCTCTACCTACTGATCCAACGTCGACCTCGTGTTATGGGCACAGGGACTGCTGGTTCATGTACCAATTTTGCGCAGCCCAAACTTTGGATGACAATGCGGATTTCATCCACTCGTTTGTGGAGATCATGGCCGCTTCATTCTCAAGGGATAGCAGTAGCTTTGATGGTCCCGTCCACTCGCGGTTTGAGGCGCATCTGGAGGATGAACTTTATTATGGTGATGCGGGCAAAAAGCTCGAGGAACTCAAGTATAGGTTTGATCGGGATGAGATGTTCGATAGGGGGTTCGCTACCGAGGAGTAAGAGAGTTTAACACACTGTACGAGCGGATGATATGGCAGGAGTAAAACTAGAATATATACTGTGCGAGTACTATAATAAAAAACATGAAATGTGGAATATCCTCCAACCCAACTGCATTACAAAAATAGAGTTACCAGACAGTGGTATCATTACAAAATGCCTAATTCCTTAATGTCTAATATCATTCAACGTGAAAATAACAATACAATACGTAAGTAAACATTAAAAATAATATCGTACAGGAGGGAGTGGAGGGGAGAGGGATACTACAATGGCCTTTGATACCCAAAGCTGATCCTTTCCATCCCAAACGACAGGCCACTGATGACCTCCGAGCACGTCCTGAGCATATACTCGGGCACCTTCCTCCCGTTCGAGTCCCTCGCCTCACTATCCGCCCCCGCCTCCAGCAACACCCTCATCGCCTTCTTCCCATCATACACCGCAGACAAATGCAGTGGCGTCTGTCCCATCCGATCACTCACTGCGATATCGGCGCCCCTCTCCAGGAACAGCCTTAGCAGCACGTCCATATCCTTCATAGCCGCCAGATGCAGCACCGTCCTCCCGTCCGCATCCCTGGCGCCCATGTCGGCGCCGCCGTCCAGCAGCGCCCCCGCCAGCCCCGCGCTCCACGGCTGCACAGCGATATGCAGCGCCGTGCTCTGCTGCAGGTCGGGGATGTTTGGGTCCGCGCCGCGGTCCAGGAGCAGGCGCACCAGCGCCGCGCAGCCGTACTGGACACAGAGGGCGAGCGCCGTGCGGCCCGTGCTGTCGCGCGCGTTGATGTTTACGCCCTTTGCGAGGAGGTAGCTGACGAGGGCGATGTCCTCGTCGTCGAGGATGCTGGGGGGCGGGGGCTGGTGGAAGTTTTTGGGCTCGATGGCCAGGTGCAGGAGGGTGCGGCGCTGCTTGGTGGTGTAGTCTGTGCGCGCGTGGCGGAGGAGGAGGCGGTAGACGGGGTTGAAGGAGCGGCGGTGGGCGAGGAGGATGGGGGATTGGTGGTGCCTGTTGCGGGCGGTGGGGTCGGCGCCGGCGGCGAGGAGGAGCTGTACGAGGTGGGGGTTCTTGTGGGGGACGGCAAAGTGGAGGGGGGTGTTGCGGTTTTCGTCGGGGATCGTGGGGTCGGCGCCCTTTGCGAGGATGTGTGCGGCGAGGGCGTCGTCGTCCAGTTCGGCGGCCATGTGTAGTGGGGTTTTGCCGTACTTGAGGCGGTGATGAGGCGATATGACCTCGAGCATGGCTTTGACGACCTCCCATTTGCGGTGTTGGATGGCGTTGTCGAGCGGGGTGGTGACAAACTGGGAGTTTGAAGGGGCGATGGGATCGGCGCCGTAAGATATGAGGAGGCGGGCAGCGGCCGGGCACTCGACCATGAAGAGCGGCGAGCGGCCAGTAATGTCTTGGAGCGTTGGGTCGGCGCCGCACTCGAGGAAGATCTGGAGGAGGGTGATGTTCTTATGGGAGGCCCAGTGCAGGGCCGAGAGCTCGCGGTGATAGTTATTGATGACTATGTTTGCGCCCTCCGCTATTATGGCCTGCATCACGGCGTCGTCGCACTCGCCCGGGCACTGTTGGAACAGGACGTCGCCTCTCCGGTTCTTGATTATCATGAGCTCATTGCCGTGTGCGAGGATGGTGCGGATGAGGAGCTCGTTGCCTGTCGCGGCGGCGCAGTAGAAAGCGATGTCGCGGCGGCGGGTGAGGGTTGCGTAGCTGTAGAGTTCGGTCTTGAGGAGCTCATGGTGGAGGCGGTTGGTGCGGGTTAGGCGGGAGAGATTCATTGGGGGGAGGTTGCGGGCTATGAGGAGGAGGATCTCGTTGGGGAGAGTCTGATATGAGGCCATAATGATGACGACGTTTTTGCCTTGGTTTTTTTTTCTCTGCTCTTTTGGGTCTTACTTTATTATATTTTTATTTTTCTGCTGATCGGACCTTGGTGTTAGCTTTTAATGACGAATTGAAGCTTATCACGAGAGGGATTGTGGGCTCCTGTACCTGTCTGGAGCTCTGCTAAGCTTTAAGGAAGCTTCGGACTAGGGGTGGAAGAGGGGAGAGGAGGGGAGAGTGGGAATATTGGACCGTTAACGTGAGGGTCTTTTTTCTTTTCTTTTCTTTTTTTTTTATCTTTTATTCTTTTTCTCTTTCTCTTCAGACTTGCAATGCAGTAAGGGGAGAGGAATTGAGAAGTGAGAAGACTATTCTCACGGAAGAGCAGACAGACACACAGCTCTGTTGTGGTTGGTGCCCTACGTACGTGTCTGAACACCTTATTGGGGTTGACTGACTGGACGAGATAGAAAGCTCTGCTCCGAGACTAGTAAGAAGAGTAAGACTTCCTCTTTCTCCTTCTGCAGGCATTCCTCAATCCGGAGGGGGGGGTGAGGGTGCCTGCGAGCTTGGCGTGCATATAGAGAGGGATTCCTCTGTTGGAGGAGATGGACCATGGGCGATACTCTAGATGACCTGGTACATACATGTAGCTGCCAGGGACCAGATCGGGACGATGCGAAATGTAGACGAAAGAGGCAGTGATGGCCAGGTCGGGCAGTGGTGATTGGCTATTGCCAAGATCATGTAACGATCGTTTTAATATCTATGTAAAGTAGTCAGCCCTTTTCTCAAGCTGGAATGTCAACCGTGTAGCCATACATATCATGGAGTATGTATTTAGGACATCGAGTGACCCGTTATGAAGAGCCGGCGTGGCGCCCCATGATCCAGGTGAGCCAATTCCATTCTCTTTGCCAAACAGCATTGACACGAGAGAGCCTCACAGCTCGAGATCCATTGATTATTAGTCATTTCCTACAGCACCATTGGTCCCCCCCACACGCGAGCCCCCCTTTCCCGGTACCGCGAGACACATGCTCTCTTTCCCTGGTCCAGTTGAGGATGCAAAAGGGGGGGGAGGGGAGGGATGCTTGAAGATGGCATCGCATCCCCCCCCCCCCCCATCTGCTGCATTCCGATGGCCGACAGAGCAATTGGTGTTAAGGGGCTAAGTAAATGTATCTTTGGCTAGCTATTGATCACTATATGTATCATTATTATGGTCTGGTCGTGTATGCAGCGTTGTTATTGATGTGGTGCAGTGCTTCCCCCTGGTCTTGGCATGGGCTTTCCTAATAAAATGTTGCCAAGGAAGGGGGAAGAGGCAGCGGCTTTGCAGGGGGTGTGAAAGGGAAGGAGAGGTGAGAGGTGGGTGGGTGTAGATAAACTAAATAAATGCTTGTTTGTAAGAAGGTGCAATGAGCGAGCATGAGAGGAGGAATCGCTTGATAACTGACAGGTGGATTTACTCAAGAACTGAACTGGTGGGACGTTATTCAAGAGATAAATACATGTACCTACGTCCTAGGCCTTAATTGCTTACTGCGTCGTTTTGGTTGTTCTCTCGATAGGTGGTCAACATCATGGATTATCACTCAAGCCCACCCACCCAACATCGATATCACCACAAAAACACTTCCAACACCTCAAACTCACAACCCAAGTAATACTATTACAATGCTTCACAATAAAACACACCTCAAAAAAAAGAGAAAAAGAAAGAAGAGAACTGAACCTACGAACTCTTCTTTCTCTGCCCCGTCTCACACTTAACCTGCCCCCTCTCCTTCATGCCCTGACACCCCACCATCATCCCCGCCACCCCCTCCATCTTCCCCTCCGCCTGCAGCATTCCAGGCCCCCTCTTATCCAGCCCCAGCTTCGTATCGCCCTCCATCTTCGCCGCCCTCATCTCCGCAATCGCGCTCTCCTGGTCCGCCCGCCCAGAGTTCACCCAGCTCTCGGAGCCGGACACGCGCCCGACCATCTCCTATATTTCCATTTAGCACACACACATGAGAGAAATAAAAAAGGCACGAACTAAAGGGACGAAAAAAAAAAGAGAAGAAGAAAAACGTACATTAACAGCACCCTTAATCCACACCGCATGCCCCTTCACCTGGGACGGCGACGACGAGACTCCCGAGCTCGACATGGTGCGCTTATGCTTGAGCGACTCTGCGAAATTCTTTGATGCGCGGTCGGAGGGGATGTGGCGGTAGTGGTATGTGGCCGGATTGCGTCTGATGGCCCCGGTGAGAACTGATCTGTGGACTTTCATAAAAAGATTCTTCAGGGAGTTGTGATAGGCTTTTTTTATTTTCCTTTTCGAAAGAGGGAAGGGAGGGAGGGAGGGAAGAGGGCAGAAAAAAAAAGAAGAGGTAGAAATGGCATGAGGGGAGGAACAAAGTTGTTATATGCCCCGATTATTTCACAGTGAGAGTGAGTGAGGGTGGGGAGGGAACTCATTAATCTCTGTAGGTGCTTTGGTGACGTCGGTTCCAGTGGATGAAGCTGAGAACGGATGTGCGCAAGTGAAAGGGCCCGGCATCTCATGTTTGTTCATGAATCTCGATTTGTGGGGATGCCGTTGCTGTTGTGGAGTCTGGGCCAAACACCCACTACATATATTTACGTCATGTCGTCATTCTCCCCGCGCTTGTTAGTGCTGGAGGACGATCAGAGTTTCTGGGCGCGGTTTAGTCCATGCTGTGCCAGTCTCGAACAGAATTATCGGCCGAGTGATAGAGGGTGAGTATCCCGAGGTTTAGTCTGAACCCACGCCCTTTTCTACTATAGGCGCTTAGAGACGAGAGAACATTATATCGAGAAGAGCTTTTATCTAGAGAGATTATCATCATAACATCTTCTAAAAAAGCAATCTTCTAGAGGGTGGACCAATTACAGGCCAATCATCATCAAACCTCAAGGAAATCAAAGCTAGATACTATTGCCTTGTAAAAACTTCAGTAATAGCAAACGGACAACAATTACCAGTCCCATCACGAGATAGTTATCAGCAGCCCTAATAACCTCTTTTCTATGCCTTTCTATACAAGAGATTCTCTTCATAGCTAGTTCTCCAAATCTCCTCTACCGCCCGTCTCCTTGGTGCAGAGATCGGTCTCATCGAGCTGATCACCTGTGTGACTCTTGTGACCTCCGAATTTGACATCCTCTCCGTCCGCTCTATCTTCATCTTGCGAATTCTGGCTATCGGCCTCTACTTTTGCCACGAACTCTTTCTCGGGCTCCGCTACTGCCTGATCAAACAGCCTCAAAAAATCACCCCCACCCTCTATTTTACTGCGATCACTTCCTTCACTGTAGTTTCCTATTTTCGACTTGGTACTGGTACTTTCTCCGTTCTCGTGCATGTCTGCTTTTGCGTCTTTATCGGTCCCAGGTCCTTCTATACATAACGCATTCATTGGTGCGAGTATATCGTCTATACCATCTATTGTCTCGTCTTCATACTCACCGCTGGCCTCAACATCATAATAAATACTTGCATTTTGATCTGTGCCTGGTTCAACATCAGGGTTGATAGCTTCACTTCTCCTTTCTCTTTTAATGCCGAATTGATCAATCCATTTTGCGGTGAATGAACAACCATCGGTCTTTCCCTTTTCCAAGTGATCTGTTACTTCATCTTGTTTTTCTTGCTCATCTTGAGTTGACATTGGAAACATAGAAAATTCGCTCGAAATTGAGAATGAGTCATTATCCTCAACCTTATTTAGACCCAAAAACCTTTCGTCTGTATTCATTATTGATGCTTTTATCGGATCAACAGAGATCACTGTTAGGTGATTGACTTCCTCGTATGTGATCTCTTCGGGGAGACTGCCGCAAGTAGTATTAGGCCAGGAATCAACCTCTGATGATACATCGCCGCAGTCGTAATCTAAAGTGCCTTGATCTATAGCCAGGCTAGAGGTATTCTCCTTAGTATAATTCGGCTCTGATATATTGGTGTCCCCTTTGCTGCTTTCCAATTGATCTAGAAGGGGGGAAGAATCTCCGACATCTTCGGCGTGTTTCAAACCGGAGTAGTACTTTTCTGGCTCAATCTTTTTGAACATAAATACGCTTCCTTTGTTATGTGGTTTTTCGGTAGCGTCTGCGACATCTACCGCATCGGAATTGATGTCACTATCTTTGTGCTGCATGTCTTCAATCACTGTCTTGATGTCAGTGCCCAAATAGACCTCTTTTTGATTTAAACCATTAGCATCATGGCTATCTTGAATGTCTTCCGTGGGGGATGCTTGAAGGTTTGGTCTCTCTTCCTCGTGACCTCCGGTATATTTATGCCGGGTAGTGTTTGTAGTAACATTTTCGTGTTCCTGTAGCTTAATGCTCTTAGAAAAGGACATATTGGTTTCCTGTTGAATCATCTCTAGGGATTCAAGCTCGAGTTGAGTATCGGCACATAGGGCTGTTCCCTGAGTGTTTCTAGCAAGAACCTCGGAGCCCCCCTGGCCCTCTGCTTGGGGCTTGTCCCAAGTGATCCCAAGTGGTTTTAGGTCTACCCTGACGCTTTTAATGGCCTCTGAAAGCTTAGCCCCGAAATCTGTGTTTATCGTAGATGTCGTTGAAGCAAACTCGCTCACTTCGGCATCACTGCTCTTTTCTCCTTTGGCAAAGACTAGTTTGGTGTCGTAGACTGGACCTAAAGCCCCTGAACTCTCACTTGCCTCTTGCTTTAAGTTTTCTGTGTCCCCCATGATTGGGTGATGAGTTGTCCATTGTTTCGGGGTCGAGGAGGTAGGATGTATAGCTTTCGAAGGCATCTCCACATGAGCGGAGCGAAACTGGTAAAGATAATAGTTTAAGTATCAGAAGAGGAACCTTGAATATCTAATGTGGGCTGTATCAGAAGGGAAGAGGTGAACAAGACAGACCTCCAAAGGTTCTTGGGCTATAAGCTTGTCTAGAACTGAGAATTTTGGGCTAGATGATAGGGGATGTGTTTCAGTCGAATCCTTCGTTATTGTCAAATTCTTAGAATCGGCTTCAGCCTTTAGCGTTCTAGCTATGGAAACTATCGTTGCATAAAACTCTGCAAGTTCATTCCAATGATTCTCAAGGATTGGGCTAAAGTCGCTGATTTTCCCAGTCTCTGACTTATCCAACTTTTGCAGGTTCTCAATAAACCTATTTCCCATTTCCTCAAAGGCCTTACGCTTGGACTCTGAGTAAAGCGATTCTGGAAAATTAGGCATGGTCTCGGAAGGTATTGTCTGTCATGAAAAATTAGATCTTGAAAAAGCTTTGGTTGGTTAAATCGTTTACCTTATCATCCGGGCGTGTTTTGATAGGAGTAATGGGTTTCCCAAGATTCACATCTGGCTGGAACTTCTGGTCGGCCCCAACAAAGGCATCTGCACGCCTAAGTGTACCTGATCTTGGCCTACTTCCTGGACGCTGGAAATACTGATTATGTTATGTTAATATGAGCCAATAGATAGGTCTTGATGAGAAGACTAGAAAACGTACCGGTTTATCCCATGGGGATTGCTCAGTGGGTCCAAGCCCTGGTGGATATTTCAAAGCCTTTGGAGGATGTTCGATTCCTGGAGGAGGACGTGTTATGGTCTTTGAGATTTCCCAGTCCCAATAAATGACCTAGTATAGAATTCAGATTAATGTGAAATTGTTGGGGGATGGGTGGGGTTTTTTACTGCTGGGTCATAAGCCGCTGGGTTATGTCCAGTACTAGAGGTCATTTTGTGCACGGTTGGCTGTTTTTTTGTATTCCCAGGTTTCCCAAAACAATGACCAGTAAAGAGTAGTTGATGGAATTATATTATGGAGAGAAGAATGATGGGATTACTAGCGAGTTTGTGGTTCTTAAATACTTACGTACCGGGGCTAGTGGATGAAACATACATCTTTAGGATACCACTCTGGCCTCTGGCGAAGGGTGAGGTAGTCTAGTCGTCGACGAAAGTTTGTCAACTCCCGCCCGATGCCCTTAGTTAGAGATGTGTGGTATCATAAATCACTATATGCATCATAATTATACATTAATGAATTAAAAAAAGCATCCGCATCATGGGGTATCACTCTTAACTCTCAATCCCGTTCTTCACAGGATTTTTTTTTGTTTACATCAGTAATTGCATGCAGCCCTAAGGCTATGGAAATATCACACCATTTTATCCCCAGAACGCCCCTCCTTCCACCGCCATCTCAAGAAACAAAGGAAAGAAAATACACTGCTAACTCTTCCTCAACACTACATGTAACTAACCCGGCGCGCTCACTATCTCGAGCCTTATCATTCACCGGGCAAGCCCTAGAGAGAACTTTACAATAAATTCCATCCCGCTTTCCCCCTATGTCCGCACTATTGGTCCTTTTCCAACCCTCCCCAGTTCTTCACAGGATCATTACTTGAAAAAGTTTCAAACCTTTTGCCTGGGAGTCGGTAACCACCAAACTTAGACTAGGCCCTCTTTACATAGAAAGCAATTAACAGGTGCACAGGATGGGTACTTTTCCTCTTTGGAGGCTATAGCTGGGGGAGAGTCGGATCCCAGAGCACCTGACCCCGGCCCCCTGCTGCAGCATCGGCCAATTGCGACAATGATGGTTCTAATACAAAAAATACCCTTTCAATTCTTACCTTAGCCGCACCCTCAGGGAAAAAACATCCTCCGTGAGAAGGGGTCATGCCTTCGAAAAGGCTTTGGTCTAGAGTGATTGAAGGAATACAGCCTCCCTCATGGGGTAAATAAAGGCCTCAAAGCAGCATCAACCATTGCAAAAGGCTTTATAGAAGTCCTCAATGGAGATCCATAGGTATTCTCCGACTCAAACGCAATTGCTTTACTCATTTGACTAACTTCAGTCTTCATCTCAACTAGCGGAAAGGGGGTCAGATACTATGTTACGGACGAAATTCGAAAGCGGTTGATTCCTTCCCCGTAATCAGCACCGAGTTCAAGATTTGAATCTACAACTCAGATGTTCTTTGATGACAAGGACCTGTCAGTACAGGCGGTTCGGGGGCGGAGAAGCTTTTCTCCGAGGTCTTAGAAGCTAGGAATAGGACTCAAAAAGGCCTCCTTTGCGTTGTCACCCTGACCCACATACCTGTGGGAATCTCTCCTGTAAATGTTGCCACAATAATTCGGGTGGCAAATTTGAAAGCATCCCCCCCCCCCCCCCCCACGGTGAGGCGGAAACCCATACCGTTACAATCTATTGCTTTCACATCTTTCCGCTATCGAGTACTTGACAAGACCTGGGTAAATCAAACCAAACCACCATTCACCAATAACGACAAGAGAATTTGTTGGTTTTGAGATTGGAGTACGTTGGTCCGAGCACAAGCACGAGTAGGGTGCTATTACTCGAAATAATTCCGGGGAATTTAACCGTATTCTGAGGGTTGGGTACTGCTCCCAACCGCTGCCAATTCCACCGGACCCATGGTTCGACCCAGGAAATTCAATTTTAGACCAGGGAGGCCTTGATTGTATTGTAAATTCCAAGTCAGAGTAACATTCCAGTCAATTTCAGCGCCTGTACGGATGGTGAGGTTTGGGCCTCAGTTCTGCTGGGCTAAAAACACAGTATGGGGTGATGATTGTGAGGGAGAAATGAAATCAACCTGGAGGAAATTAGTACTGCTTAAGTGGGCGGAAACAGGACACGACCGTGAAACATGTAATCGAGCACTGATTCTTTGTATGTGTATACAACGCGCATGTATTCATAAATAATTAGTATCTCTACTCCGTTGTGTTGCAACATATTCAAGTATGGTGCGGTATATGGTGCGGTAAACGTGTCAAAAGTAATTTTGCCAACGGTGAAAATAATACCAGCATTTATACCTTAAAATGGATAAAAGCATAGACCTTTTGGCCAAAAGGGTTTATATAAAGCCAGTATATATGAACATTGTCGATCGACCGGTGGGGAATTTCACCACCGGTGTGAAACTGTTGGTATTAATGATAATGCAGAATAGAGACTGAAAGTCAGCATTTATACTGGAACCAGGACTGAAATTCAGTGCTTATACCACCGTTGGTAAATTACTTTTGACACATTTTCCACTCCATAATTCAAGTGGGCTTTTTTTTTCTTTTAATTTCTTTGGGAAAAACAGGCGGTTTGTGCTGCACGGCGGATCTACGGAAGCTTCTTAGACAGTACTCTGTATAATGCGCGGAGTTTTATCTCAAAAACAATTATTTTATATTATAAACATTACGGGGATAATCATCTTATTAGTTTTTTTTGTCAATAATTTCTTCTGGTCCAGCAGCATTCTCACACCCATTAAAGACCACCTGATCTGGTCCAACAGACTCTTTGTCCTGGGGATCATCAACCACCTTCTTGAATTTTTGGTGTTTCCCCTGATGCCCAGGCTCAATAAACCTAAATCTGACCCAGTCCCTTTCCCTACACATGATCGATTCAGATAATTTGATACCCTTCCCGTAGGTATTAGCCACAGAAAGTGCAAGCTTTGTTCTTGATCTGGATCCATCCAGGCACCTTCTCTGAATATTAAGAAAGCCCAAGACCTGCAAGTGGCGGCGATGGTCCTGGCCCTGGGGGCATTTTGGGGATTCTAGAAGACTATTCATATCTTGTATAGCTAAAAGGAATGAAACAACTAATGTCAGTGATCTTTAATTCAAGTGACTTTTTCTCGTGAATTACTTGGTGTCTGTAATTTACCTGCATCAAGAACTTTCAACTTCAACACCTTACCAACCGCACTTCTCATGCCAATACCCTCGGGCCAATCTGCAATAAACTGACAAACCATGCTAGCTTCATGTTCATCACCGTGGCGACAAGGTTTCTTATGCACTCTCCATGTCCTGGCAGCCTCCTCTCCTTCTTGCTTGATCGTATCTATCGACCTTTGGGGCGCATCTTTTAGCCATTGTGTAACATGCCCCCCATTCTCAATCCTCCATTCGGTTGTGGCTAGCTCCTTGCTCAGCTGCCGCTGCTTTCTTTTCCATTCAGCTACTCGTGATACCATTTCGCGGGTGCAGTTTATATAAAACACTTAGAACTAATGCATTTTTATCAGTGGGAATTGCAAAGAAACGAGTTTAAGAAAACTCACTGGCAAGGAAAAATAGAAAATTTTTTTTCTGGGACTTGAATATGGGTTGAGTTGGGTCCCTAACGACTCGGAAAATTTGAGTTGGTAGAGCTCAAAACTTCTCCACACGCGCAGCTAGTGGCGACGGCGTAAAGTAGGGTCGTTCCACCTTACAGGACTTGTTTTTCGCTCCACCACACAAAATATGAATATGTGGCAACCGGAGAAGAGCAGGACACTTTAATAAAGCTGGTACACAAACTTTATTCTTATTACATACTTTAAGGTGGTACATGCAGTGAACATACATACATGTATGTGATAGATCGATTAATTGGGGGGGGGGGGGGCATGAGGGATATATGTATGTATGTAGTTGTGTTTAAATTACGCATACGCGGGAAAATATCTAGATAATTTAATGCTTGAAAACAACAAATTGATATAAAGAGCTCTGAGACAAGTTGAAGCACGCCCGTCTTGGCACAGGTTGTGTGGTTATGTAATTAATGGATTAACAGCTGGTTTGTTGTTTCACGAGTGATACCCTGTGATCCGATATGGGAAGCAGAGTAGATTACGGCCTACCCCCACCCCCGTCATTTTTGGGAACCTCAGCGCCACAAAGCCTCAGCGGCCGGAAAATCCACAAAGTGGCTGTTTAGCGAGTGCAACACACGGGATAATTAAAGAAGTCATGGGCCTCTTTTTTTTTTTTGCTTGTTCACTCATGTAAGGGCCCCACGATATAGCGTGGATTGCATTTAATTCCTAGGTTATGCACAACCTTTGATGCAAATAAATACATGTATTATACAGCCCATTCCACGGCTGGGCGAAAAAAAAAATTAAAGCGAATAAATCTTCACCAATACCCAATTACATAAACACATGCAGTTGACTATAAATTTTACTTTTTGGCATTGTTCTTCCCAAGCGTGCCCTGCCCCTGTTGACTTGGACCGTCAACGGCCTTCTCAACAGTTCCAGCAATTCCACCCTGTGCAGCATCGAACTGGCTTCCAATGGCTCCCTTCGAAGAGAACGGGCCTCCAATCTTCTCACCCATCTGACCAATCGCCCCGTCGGCTAATACAATGTTAGATTTCTGTGATACCCAACCAGCTACGAGAGAGTATTACGGTTGAATTGCTTTCCAATTGCACCGCCGGATGAAAGGATTGAAGGGTTCTATGCCCATTGTTAGAAAAAAACTGAATTACCAGAGAATCAAATCGGTATGCTCAAACCTTTGCATCAGAGGGCATCTTCTCGCCGACCTTGTTGGCGGCTCTGTGAATCGGGTTATCGTCACCGGCAAGCTTGCGAGAGGACATTGTGAAAGTTGCTGATTGAGGAAGAGTGATAAAAGACTTCAAGGAAGTTGTAGGTAGCTTCTGAAGAGTGTTTCGGAACATTTGTGCGGAATGACCAGAGGTTGGACGACGGGATTGTGGCTTTATAACCAGGCCACTGGTCCTCCATTCCTATTATAAACTACGCTTTCCGCGGACTTTTCTGTGAGTTCCTTGACCCCTGATGATGGAGAGTGGTCAACATCATGCTGATCCCTTTGAGCTTTGCCGCTGGTCGAAGCTGTTCTCGAACATCTATCAGAAGCTTCCTAAGGGAAGCATCATGGTGTTTAACTCCTGTAGCCGGGCACTGTCGTCATAGTTATTATCTAGCTCCTAACTAGCTCACCACCGCGTCGCGTCATAAAGGCTCAACATCTCTGTATCCAGCATGATGTCACTCATGGTCGAGGAGGTCGTTCATTTGTTAGCATAAGGGCGGAACCTGAAATGTGGGGTCGGAACGGCAGACCGCCAAATCTCCCGAGATGTGGGGCTACAGATACATGTAGTAGCGTTCTGATTCTGGTTAGGGCTTATTGGCGTTGTCAAGCATCAAACCAACACCTTTTATCACTTGGTATTGTATCATCGATCATGATCACCGACTCAAGACATATTTAGGAGCATTTCTTTGCATATCCGCTACCGCAAGCAAATTAAGGACAATTTGATTAAACTCTTGGTTAGATACATCGATAGAGGGCAAACAGATCGCAGAAAATAAATTCAAGATCAGCTTCAAAAAAATACGACACATTCAAATGTCAGGAAGGGAGGTTCATATATCCCTAGAGTCCAAAATCGCCATCTATGCACACATCTACGGCGCGCTTGCTTTGAGTCTTGACGGCTTAATAGCACTACCATCAGGCCCAGTGGACTTTGCGCCAGTCTTTTTGCTACATTGCATACCAGCCTTGCACTACTCTAACTATTAATAAAGGTGCACTAAACTCATAAAAAGAGTGTCCACTTACACATCCGCCCTTAACACAAATGGTCCCCGCATCACACTGGTAAAAGTAAATCTCATTAGTATCAAATTATCAAGAAACCCAAATCTGACACGAGACCTTACGTAGCTACCATCCCTGCAACAAGTTGTGTTCTTTGGGATACAAGTCTTGCTCCCACATAGCTTCTCAGTGGTCTTACAACAGAGGGTTCGCCCGTCCTTGTCTGGAAAGCACCCAGTACCAGGCTCATTACAACAGCCACCGGTAGGACAACAAACACCACCCATACTGCAACAGGCATCTATAGAACCCGTTAGCAAAAAAAAAAAAGATTATGAAAGTAGTCGCTATACCTCTCGTCCCGCAGAACCCCGTTTTATCTGCGCAAAAAGAACCATCTAACCCCGAGGGTGGGGTAGCAGGCGTCATAAGCTCTGGAACGTATCCAGGCTCTTGCTTTTTGAGGTCAGGTGTATTTGGGTCTGCTTTATTGCTTTTCGGCTCGTTAGTATTTTATTCATGGAAGATTAGGATCCTAGATTGTCCTACTCTGGCAAGCCAGCTATTCCCTTTCGGTGGAGGTGATTACTTGCGTGTGTAAACACGTGGGTTGCAAAGAAGAGGCTCGAGAGAGCGAAGAATATCGTGGCCTTCATGATATATTTTATGAATTTGGAGTTTAGAAATTATCTTTGCGACCTGATTTGAATGTGGATAAATAAAGGGGAGTAAAGGCGGACTATATTGACATCCATCGTTACGGAGGTTGGGCATCTCCTTGATAAGTAAGGAGTATAATCTGTAAGGTACAAACTGCAGCCGAAGTGGGATATGTACATCAATCACGGCTTGAAGCAAGGGATCTGTCAAGCCATCCAGCCATCGACAACAATGAGAACGGCTGAAGATACGAGGTCTGTATAAATAAAAACAACCAGCACAGAATAATGACCAACAGGCCAGACCATCCCCCCATACAGTAATACGTTAATTAGAAATCGATGCCGTATACGTATGTTTTGAAGCCAGTTGATACTTGGTTGAAGGGAAGGGTTATTTCTCAACAGGCGATAATGGCCTGATTGGCGTAAAAACCGAGACAACCTGTATTTTCTTAAAGAGAAATGCCATCTTCTGTTCGTTTAGTTGTATATAAATTGAACGAGGACTAAGACTGGAGACGTTCGTTTGCCCTAGTCGCGCTGATATCCGCACCGAGTGAAAAACTATGATTTCGGGTATCCCCGCCCAATCTTTTAATCCCGCCCCTCTGCAGTAACCGAGCCTTCCATACGAATTTTCCACTAACCATAAACATTAGAACAACCGACCTAGCCGCCGTCACGTGAACGCACAATAGTTTCATCATAGTTCTCAGCCTCCGTTTGAATTCTCACGAAGGGAAGAGTATCACCAAATCTCGCCCATTTACTGCCCTCGTATCATCTCTCTCACCTTTCTCAAAGCTTCTCGCTCTGCTTCGGTGGAGAAAAACCCAGAAACTCTCACCAAATAAACAGCAACGATAATGGACGGTGAGTCCGTCGTCACCACCGCTCCCCCGCCAACTCGATGCCCCGCTGACCCCGCCTGCCGTCGTTCCTTTGGTGGCACTACGGCCCAAAAGAACCTCAACTCGCACCTGAAAAACGTACACACAGAGTACTACCGTACCTACGTCCGTCCCATCAAGGGCCCCAAGAGAATCAACCACGATGCGTACATCAGGCAGAAGCAGAAAGACCCTGAAAAGGTCAAGCGACACAGACTTCTCGCAAGGCTGCGGAAACAAGCGCGGAAAGAGCAAGTGGAGTGCATGAAGCGGCAGCGTAGTCCAAGCCCTCCACGAGCACCGGATCAAGGACTTCTTGCTATCGATACGGGGAATCCGTATTTTGTATTGGAGTCGGAATGTGGGATGTTTGTGGGACACACGAAGGGGGACTTGATGAGATGTGATGTGGTCAAAGTGCGAGATTTTTCATTTTTGATTTTCCTGGAGGTGTTGAGACTAAGGATTAAAAATAAATAGATGCTGGAGGGCCTGGCGAGCAGCGCATCTCGCAATGTTGCTGCCGCAGCGAAGATCCGGAATGCCATTGCCGTTGCGCGGTCGCAGGAGAAGGATGCATTAGCCGCCGATTACTACCGATACCGACGCGCTTTGCAAGACGTGGAAACCTTTGCTGAGCGTCAAACGTCGTACGAGGCAGAACTATCGCGAATAAGGGAGCGACGACTGGCACCAGAGGGATTTCTTGATGAGCAGGCAGTCCAAGTACGAGTAGAGGAGCTTCTGGAGAGATACGCCCAACGCTCCAAGACCGGGGGTGAAAGCACAGGCTCCGATAACGGGAATCACGACAAGTTGGACGATCGGGACGACCGGGACGGCGAAGGCGAGCCCGAGGGGATTGTAGGAGATAGCGAGATACGATAGCAGCCTGAAGGAGCTGGCTGGGAGATTGAGTTAGGCCTGATTTTTAGTGTTTCTGCGTGAAACGACATCCCCATGTGGCCTTGGTATTGAAAAACTGCGAGAAGCGTTGTAACACTCTATTCCATTCCAAAACCCTCTTGAATTAGAAGCCTGCCTAGCCCTTGACTTGGCCTGTGGCTTGTTGTGACACTGATCAATTGATATGCTCAATAGCCGTACTAGTGAGATCATTTAGGCGGCGAACCTTCGTGGGGGACTCTTCTTTCACGTTAAATATCGACAAGGGACCTGGTGAATGATCATTAATCAGAAAGACTATCTGTAATTTGGTTTTATGGCAGCACCTGATCCCCAGAAAACAATAACTCCTTTGATCCGCAAGACGAATAATCCACGGGTGCCCACTTATCAAAGAGAGTGATGTTCTGCGAGATACTAGTTATGTTCTGATCGGAAACCCCGTAATGAATAGAGATCTGAGAGCAGAGAAAGGTTTTAGAGTGAACACCCTGGACCCATAGTCAGGGTATGAGGAGGTGTTGTCATCCCATCGCCCGTATTACTGAGTGTACAATTTGGAGGGGAATAATTTCGGTGGGTGAGAGAGAAGAGCTAGCGAGTTGGTGTGTGGTGACGAATGGGGTGAGTGGTTGGTTGAACCTCGCCAACAACCTTTCGGTCCAAGCACTCGTCCAACTCTTTTGGCTCAATTGGCCGCTGATCGACCTCACCAGGCTTAGAAATGTGATTTGAGAAGACATCTGTGCTGTGATAGCTGCATAAGACTTTACAAAGCTTTATCCCTTTGGAAAAAATGACTCGCATCATGGTTGCTGGTTCGTGGTGCGAGTGATGACTGATCATTCTCGTAGAACTCCAAGGCGCATCACAGGATATTATTAGTGACTATGTTATAATATGGTATAAATGCATGGAGGGGTTCTGCATTTGACTCTGTCCTGATAGAGTGCTGACCCTGAATGTTCCCAAATGGATTGAATAATAATCCATTGGATACAATCCCGCGGCCAAATTACCCCCCCACAACCATTGCAAATTGCACCTGAATTATCCGCCAGTAATAATACTCATGGGCTGACTTCATGCAAGTTTCCTTTTCTACACTCCATGGACAGAGTCCTCTGCTAAAGTAATCTAGTGAATCTTTGCATGGCTGACTCTTCTTTCTGGTTATTCGAATTTCGCCCTAGTAGTAGCTACCTTACTACCAAATGCCGAGAAAGTCTTATCAGCTAGTTAATAGAAATATTTATGCCGATTAGGAGCTGAGTTTAAAGAGCCCATTTAATACATGACGGGCTATAGGCCCGATAAATACCAAACCTCCTCGACCTATATAACTAGAGAAGAGTAGGCAAGCGGGAGGCACCTCATCTAAATGTAGTATATCTTATGGCCGAGTAAGGGGCTTAAGGTTATAGCGAGAGGAATTTGCGAGTGTTTTGAGCTTGCCTAGTTTTCGGCCAACGAAGGACGCCCTAATACAAACCGTAGGACTTCATTTATGGCCTCGTTTGAATATATGCTCCAAACGTTTGATACTCTTTTATGGAGACTTGCATGCTAATGACGTACATACAAGTACATGTATGTATGTAGGTGCGTTACATACATACAGTCAAAACTACATGTAGGTGTCGGTGCCCTAACGGCAACGGCAACGGAGAAAGACAAGAGCTTCGAGTGATCGTTCATGACTAACTAATTCTCTAGGATCAATTCAGTTGCAGATTCTTTCCTGCCTTTACTTCTGATGAATTAAAAGCTGTTAGAACAAAAGAATTCTAGTTCTAGGAAGATCGGTGCTGGCATAGCAAAGTCTCTGATCAATTGGTCTCTCTGCTCGCTACATGTATGTTACCTAATTGCATTAATTCTCTAGAAAAAAAGAGGAAAAAAGTAGGAAACCGGAGAGAAATTAGATTTTGTTATATTCTACTGTGAAGTTCCTTGTGGAGGAGGCACGGCAAGAAGAAGGGCAGGAATTAGTTCATCCGATAACACCATCTATATTATATAAACAGTATAAGCTTGTCCATCATCATCAGGAAGCATTTCCATTGGCCAAGATGAGTTGCATATTAGTGATATACTAGAAGCATACATGCACTGAAAAAGGATCGCTCCCTTGATTGGAAGGGAAGCCACATTAAGAGGGATTATTGTACACCATTGCTGTACAAAACGGCATGAGCAAACACTGATAAGTATGTCTATAATCCTTTATATATCATCTCTAGACTCCTGAATCCCTCAAGCTTTCACAAACAGACTCAACTGAATGGACAAAACAGTGCTATTAAATTGGCAGGGACGGCTCATTATTTGTAGAATGATATTAGAGTTGCGTGCATCCACCAAGCGATTCTATGCTCAAAATGCACTAGCACCAAACTATATAATACCCTCTACACCATACATGTACCTACGTCTCCATACAACACAATCTAAATACACATCATGTCTCACATTCACGGGTCCAAACCACGCCTCATCGAAGTTGCCTTTCTCGGCGACCCACAAACAGGGAAATCAAACCTTATAACAACCTTCACCAGCAACTACTACTCGGGTGAATATACACCAACTATCGATTACACTTACACGTCCGATATTATACTCGGAGATGGCTCCACCGCTACGGTATCTCTGCATGACCTCGGCGGAAGTCCCAACCACGACCAGTTACGCGTCCTGTTTCTCGGTGTGCATGCTAAAATCAACGCTTTTGTACTGTGCTTCGAGATTGGAAACGATGCCAGTATACACAACGTCAAAAACAAGTGGTGGGACATTGTGAAACATGCGGCGAAGGATGTGCCGATCGTTGTGGTGGGGTTGATGACAGATAAGGATCCTGAACGGGGATGGCATGAGGAGAAGGTGAAGGAAATAATTCTCGGGACAGGGCAAAAGAAGAAAAAGAGGAGGGGCAAAGAGGAGGGGGAGACATTCTCCTATGCACAGTGTTCGACGCTGACGATGGAGGGATTTACAGAGGCTTTTGAACTGATCATAAGGGTCGCAACTCGAGATTAAAGTGAGAGCAGGAGGTAGCCACTAGTACTGAGCTACACGAGGAGAATTCTTACGAGATTTGAAGTATTTGGGAATTCCGGCTGCTGGGCTAGGGGTTAAAGAGCTTTGTGTAAATCATCGAATAATCTACTCAGAGATTTTAATACTTCTTATCCTACACTTTGAGAATATAGATTGGGTTTTGTACGTAGGGGCTCGATAGGAATTAGCTTCCGTCCTTTTCGGGGCCTTTTGCTTACTGTGCTGAAGGGGGTTGTTATTGAAAAGACGCACCACCTAGAAATCGCTTCGGCATGAGTTAATTGATTGTGGTGCTCTATAGCTGTAGACGTGTAAAATCAGTAATCAGAGAAGCTACAAAGGTTTTAAGTGAGCGCCAAGATGAGTGTTCCAATTTACACGCTGGGGCCGTTTTGGGGAACGTATAAATAGAATTCTTGTTCACAGAACACTGCCGAACCAACGATTTATGGTTAGTGGTACTTGGCCGGTGTTCTGTGCTAGTCCATTATCGGCCACAAATAGTAACTCTGCAGAACTACATCTTGTGGTGCTCAGTTGGTTCAGTTAAGATAATCGAAGGATAAAGATACCTAAACCAAGGCCATGTTCGTGGGACGAGTAGAAGGCTTCCACGGCAGTTCGCGATGTGTCGTCGCCAAGGCAAGGAAATCCTTATTTATGAGTCCGGATCCTCCAGGTCTAGCTATACAGCTTTTCTATCCGAAGGCTGCAACAGAAAAAGTCCCCATAATGATCATTCAGCTATTGAACATAGTCAGCGATTCGTTATTGTTCCTAGCAGATGTGAAGCTCGCTCTTCTATCTCTCTCTGCCTTCCTCCTCATCTTTTGCATTCGCCGTATCTATTTCTCCCCGCTCTCACACATACCTGGACCGCCCATCACTGCCCTAAGCCAACACTATATTACTCTCCTACAGCACCTCAACCTCCGCTCCATCACTCTCCGCCGCTGGCATAGTTATTACGGCCCCGTTGTCCGCTCCTCACCAATCGAAGTTTCCATCATCTCCCCAGAAGGTATCAAGGCCGTCTACTCAGACCCTGCATATTTTAAGGACCCCACATTCTATGGCCGCTTTCACAACTTCGGTGAAGCAAGCTCCTTCACTGCCAGCCAGGCTGAGGATCATGGCTGGCGGCGGAGGTTGCTGACAGATCGATATACGCTAAGCTATATCATTAAGGAAGAGGAGAGGACCGGTGCTATTCTGCAGGCAATACTGAAATACCTCGGTATTATACAAGACTCTGTTTCCACGCAGGCTCCAGAGGTTCTCGCGCCGTATAAGATAGATATATTCATGCTTAACGTCTTTTTCGCAGTGGATGTAATCACGGAACGTTTATTTGGACCGGCCTTATCAACGAATTGTCTGGCCGGGAATGAGAAGGGAAAGAGAATAGTTCGGGATGAATATAGGGATTCTCGGAGGCGAGATTGGTATTTGCTTGATGAGTTTCCATGGCTGGGGGGATTGGTGTTCTCTTGGACCGGATATGCGACACGTAGAGTAAGGAGAAACAGTGTACTCGGGGAGGATGGAGTGCCCATAAAGATGTTTGTCAATACCCAGGCAGTAGAGGATTACTGCTGGAATTCTTATCAAGAATTGAAAGATGGCGCGAGTTCTGGTGGGACTCTGGCAGAAAAGTTGGCGTGTATGGTTGATAACAAGGCCCTGTCGAAGGGGGACAAATCGTTGACTGATATAAGCGCGGTGAGTGAACTGATAAACCAATATTTTGCGGGCATGACTACAACAAGTGAGTCCATTTCTATATTTGATTATCGTTCCAAGGTTTCCGCGCTCTATCTTCTGCATGAAAGAACCATCTATAGTTCCCATAAGCTATGTTCTTAACCTCGTTCCCAGACTATAATCTCACACTCATATTGAGGGAGAAACAGTCTGGGAGGGATTTAAGATCTGATAAAGAATTAGCATAAAGATCATAACTAATATACTTCTTCAAGGCGATACTTTAAGCTTTCTCATGCACCAAATCTCCCTTCCTGCCTCCCAACACTTCCAACAAAAGCTACGCGGCGAGTTGCTCTCCCCTTCCTCGCCCGCAGCTGAGCTCTTATCTTGTAGTCCTGGGGGCTCTCGTAAAAGCTTCTCGGTAGGGGCTCTTACAAATCTCTTAGAGCTCCCCTATCTCGACGCGCTCCTGAAGGAAACCTTCAGACTTTACCCACCAGTAACACTGACACTTCCGCGCGTTGTACCCTCCTCTAATGATACAAAGCAAAATGGCCGACACATTGATGGGCACTTTATACCAGCAGGAACCATTATTGGGACATTTGCCTACGGTGTACACCGTGATGCTGATGTTTTTACGTCAGTAGACGAGTTCTGTCCTGACCGGTGGCTAGTTAGTGGGGCCTCCGAGGAAGAGAGAGACTTAGAAAGGGGGAGAATCAAAACTATGGAAAAGAGACTGTGGGTTTTCACTAGTGGCGGGAGAGCGTGCGCAGGGAGACAGTATGTTAAACTTCTATCAGTGATTTGGTGGAAGAGTGCTGACGAGTGATATTGGGTGAAGCCTAGCAATGCTTGAGATGAAGCTGTTTCTTGCGATGGTGTACTCACGATACACTACTATTATTGACAGAAATGAGAAGACACGCTTACAGCATGAGTGAGTACTCACTGACAATTGTGATCGTCAGGAAATGCTGATTAGTCGTGAATCTAGTTTTTGGAATAATAGCGACACATTGAGCGACATTCTGCCTTTCCCAGATGTGAAAGGCCCCTTGACATTCATTCCGAATCTTTAGATTTGATGATATGTTTTGATAACACCTTTGACCCAGGCCGTCCCTTGAAATTGATCTTTTGGCAAAGGCCAAGATTTGTTTTTAATTACTTATCTGTGCTAGACAGAAATGGGGTACGGTGATCAGATTACAAATGCATGAAAAACAACTTGCACTGTAGCGTTATATTATATTCTGTAATTCTCATCTCTAACCTGGCAAAAATTTATTTCACCTCACCAAGACAGACAGGATTCGACGAAGTCGAAGATTGCCACTCTTCAACATAAGCGGTCATCAGATCACCCCAGCCGGCACCCCGCCACTTACCAAACACCGTCTCGATATGCATGTGTAGGCAATATATTTTCGGTTAATTAAAGTGGTGGAGAACTTGATGGTGATGCAGGAGTGAAAGACCGGGGAAGCCTACTAGGAAACGTGCCAACAGCAACTAGAGCTTTGAACAGGCATTATGTTAGGGAGTGTAGTTGATCAACATTAAAGCGAGCACAATGTTGAAGCCATAGATCAAGTGGCTAATTTCAGATACCGCACTGTAATGCCGGTGGGAAGGTACCTAGTAGATACGAACACTTTGGGTCCAGACCAACGACATTTATCTATCCATGTGCACACTAGTCGCCATCTCAAAAATATATAGATAAATGTATGTACCTGTGAGCATTTTATAGACGACTACATGTACATACATGTACATTAGTTAGTGATAAAACTCCACTCCTGCCGTCACCTTACCTCATTTCAATCTGGACCTAGTTTATTTCTTCATCGTTCGATCCACGACATATCCCAGCTACGCATCTAATCGTGTCTATTTTTCTTTAATTTTCAGTACACAGTTTAGAGCAGTTAAATTTTTATTGAAGAGCTAGCTGGGGAGGTGGATCTTGTTTAGTAAGATATCAGACCCAACTACATTTCTGATTGGGAAAGATACCTGATAGTTTAACTGGGTGTCCGGGCCCAAGGGTAGTTAATAAATGAGTTCTCTAATTTGGAAATTGGCAAGTACGCTCGCCTTCCCGGACACTCATCATCTTGATTTGGATAGGAAAGCTCGACCCTTGCATAACACATCTTGATCTTTAGAAGATCATCGAGCTGAGAGGGGTAATCATTGTCCCTCGTATATATTAAGTCTCCATCTTGCATGATGAGATGAGTTGCATGGAGTGAATGTTTCTGCAGCAACTTCCTCTGCACGAGGAACAGCCAGTCAGAGATCAGCTACTGAGTCAGCCCGTCAGTTATCACTTCCTTAAGCTTTGTGCCTCTCCTCTTCTTTTCGTACCCTGTTTACACCTTAATTTCGGTTTTGGCCGTATTGGTGAACCACACGGCGGACGTTCGGGCCGAGAGCCAGCTGATGCGCTTCTTGATTGGGGGTGTTTCTGAGGGCCACCTAATTATCAGGGGAGCGGTTATTGCAGATCAGGAACAACTTTGGCCACCGCCTTACCACTTATCGTTCATAATTCACCGGGTAGATAGAAGCTATTGTATCTTATCAAGGCGCAAATGGAAATAGGCATCGAATAACCATTCTGTTATGGTTGTTCCGGGACTTACTCTACACGATTTGTTAGCTGTGATCAAGAATTATATCGTGTGAGGTGCTTATGTCCCATTAGACATGTATCTGTCTAGTGATGTCAAACAAATACTCTATCTTAAATGCGCCTCTCTTAGTTTCATGCATGGGCATTATTTAAACGAACTTTAACGAAATAAAAGCAATTCCTGGATATATTATACCGTATAGTTATTAAAAAAACCACTCCTGCGGAATTTCGGTTTTTCTTTGGGTCAATGAAAGCAACGTGATCATGAACTGTTGCGGTTGTTTATTGCGAGCCACCATTCCGTGAGTGGGGAGAACGTGGTTGATTATGCACAGATAAATTGATTTTAAAACACATGTTGTGTCCTCAACATTAATCCTCTGGAAATCCCAAAAACTCTATGGATGCACACCTCGGCCTGGTTATGTCGAAACCAATATGGGGAGGCATCCGAGCTTCGGAACCGCCGCTAGCGCTTCTATTTTGCAAGACGTAGGCTAGTCGGCCTGGATACTTTTTTGGATCCATAAGAAGCAGCTGGGATAATAATGTCGGCTATTATTGACCTCGAACAAGCATGGACGGGGCGTCTGGTAACAAGCACGTTCCGAGCCCTATATAATGTCAGGGACGTGAAACTGGGATTCGCACAACTCCGACATGCTCTGAGGCTGCATTACGGAAATCCTCCGGGCGTATGTGGTAGGATAGTAATAATAATAATTGTCTCTTTCTTTTCTTTCTGAGTGATTCAAAAGAGGACTGTGGGGTGGTCGCACTACACTGCGGGGAACTTGCGGGGAAGGGGTAGGTGAGAAGCGCTTGAAAGGTTGACTCCTAGTTTGAAGAATCAATAAAATTAGGCGTCGGATAAATGAATAATAAGGGTCCATTCCTTATGTAGGAACACTACATTTGCTTGGTCCCAGAAAGTTTTGCTGCTGCTTGTGCCTTCTAAAAGGAAACTGTTTTATGCATATTGACGTTAGAAAATCACTCGCATCGATCGCGGGGTGCAGTGCGGAACCCATTACAACCTGCGTTAGACCTTTTGCAAACCTTGCCTCACTGCTCGGTTCGAACAGTGTACCGCGCTGTTGTTTTATATATCTGCTACTATTATCCATATTTTCTCTGCTGACAATAAGCGGGAAACAATCATGTAACCACATGTCCTAGCCAAAACGAAGTATCAGCGTGAATCGCTATCCTCAGTGTGTGCTCATTTATGGTGAATCAGACAATGATCCCTGAGAAAACGATGTAAGCGTGGCTCATTCGGCCCAACAGGCTGAGTAGTATCGCACAGGAATAACTATTCTGAAATATCAGATGGTTGTCAATCTCTTAATATCATCTCGGCAAGTTAGGAAACTGTCTCCGGTGCGTAAAAACTTCAAAATGTGGAATCTGTTGTGTTCTGAGTTTCTTCAGAGTAGGTATAAAGAGGATATATGCATTCCACGAGTCTCTTTGGGATTTTAATGATTCCTTCTAATACTTGAGATTATATTAGTTAATCCCCAGAATATCTGCTACTGCTTAAGCCGTTGCCTACCAGGAAATTTGTACGAGAGTCTGATTTACATTAATTACATGCACCTTCAATAGGATCTGAACTTACCAGAATGGACAGCTTCTTTGTTAATAACTTTCTTTTCATTTATGTACTACCATTATTAGTCCTTGGCCACAATGCATAAGATTATCCGTGTAAATTGCTTTTTCCAACAACATAACCCTGGCCTGTTTGTGCGAGATAAACTTTGCCTACACCTTTACACTTCATGCCCGGCTTTTGCAAGTAAGTAAGGTGTCTCACATGATCTTTCATGCTCCTTTGGAACCAGGTTGAAATTTTCAGGCGTAAACCCTCATTGGCTGGAATAACTCTTGTGGAGGTGATCCACATATCCAACCCCCCCAAAGCTTCCGGATTACAGGTCCACTTAAGGTAAAACGGTTCGCAGATCCCTAATTCGACAGTTTTCATCACGTTAAGATCCACACAAGATTACTATAGTGATGACGAAGCAAGGATTCGGATTAATCACATTCGATAGGCTGGCGAGTTGTTTATCCCTTGATGCAGGTATTCCTTAATGCAAGGTACAATTTTGATGATAATTACTTCAGGACCGAGTGTGTTAGGTGGTGATATGACATAAGCATGTGGAGCTTCACCCGCAAGTCCGTCTTTGATAGGTTTGAGGTTGAAATATGGACCATTGTACTAGGAACGCTGGCGCTCAGGTCAAGTCCTAGGATACTGTTATTGAGTTAGACCGATGATCTTAGGCTTATGGAATGGCATTAGAATCATTGCATGTGCCCAAGTTTCCCATGCCCAGTTAAGCAAAAGCTTGTTTGAAGCGGGTTCAGTACTGTGATTTCCTGGGTTATTTTTTTCCCCAGCAAACTCAATCACGTTGAATATGCTTTCCCGGTGTGACGGACTTAAACGTGGGGTTTAGAACGCAGTGTAATTATCCTAAGCCCTCTTCCCAACTATAGCCATTGATACAAAATAATGAGGGATTTTTTTCGTTGTGGTGGAGAATAATTGCCAATAATGGTATAAGTGTGAATCATGAATGAATTCCATCTCCAGATGTCGAATTTCTCAGAGATTGTGCCTGACCAGATGAACGGTGAGCGGCCACGGAAGAACAGGTGCAATGAGCTGATGGTAACTGTATAGGATGGAAATATGTGCGACCAAACCAAGACCAAAAAGGCACCGTGCAGGAAGTTGTGTAATACTGGCGCTTGAAATATATGCAGAATATTCCGGCTGAAGTACATAAACCACGTTAAACGAGCTAGAGAGGCTCGGGATTTTTTTCTGAGTTGACCTCATATTGCATACACCTGTAACTCGATTTGCGATCGAGAGGCTGAGTTCCCCTAGGTGGAATTCGAATACAACCACGCACACCCGCTCTATATAGATAGGCAGATCGCACAAGAGGACCTGGGGAGTCGACAATAAGTCTAGAATATGCAAGTACTTATCATGCCCTGACGCTCTGGGGGGGATCAAGGTTGGTGATTGATGTGTGGGACATGTACAGTGATCTAATTGCTTTCTGATCATTTCACCAAATTTTTTTTTGGCCGTGAAGTACATGTATCTTTGTGAACCTTTGTTTCTCGGAGTCTATATGTTCCGTGGCTCATTTAGGTGGTTTCACTTGGTGAATGGAGACTGCTTTCGTGACTGGAACACTCAACACCATCGATCTAACCGTTAACTGTCCAAACACTAAATGTCATACCCATGTTGGAATTGTACAACCCTGATGATAACATTGTAAGGGTTTTCAATACCCGTTAATCGCAATATATTCTAGCAAGCCACATCCTATGGTGCTCTATTTACCTAAATCCTTGGACACTTTTGGTCATGGTATATATTTGACCGAGAATGTGCCTACATATCTGACTAACAGCTTTTTCGTATCGTATGTGTGTGCATCCAGAACGAAAGTCCAAAGCTCAGATACCTATTTGGCTGTCTGCATTAAACTTCACCTCCCAAGTAAATGTACCGCCCTTTTTTAGACGACATAAATATCTGCTGCTGTCACTCCTGCCAGTTGCACGACGTGCAGGGGGCCCATGTCATCCCCACCAAATTTGATACATCACATCACCAGCAACATTTGCCTCATCCTCCTACTACTTCTAGGCTGGGGAGGGGGGATCCATTACCATCACCCTCAGATTACTCGCACGACAGCATACAGCCTGTACCCGAGTTTTTTTTTACTGTTAATATCCCTGGCATGCCATTCCCGCTGTCTGCTCAGTTCCCCACATCCTATCGTATAAACTCCAAACCTTTTTGACCAAACTATATGTCTTATTTATGCATGTCTGCCTCTGTACTCCATTCATCCTAGCTTGTCTACGGTGTGCTGTGCATGCGCGTGTAGTGTGGGTACAGTAGGAGCATGTAGGTGCTCTAGAGAGTATTCCACCCCCAAAGCACCCTGTACCTACTTACAAGGACACACCCCCCCCCCCTCCGAGCCTACTTTGCTCCTCATCTCCCTGTCGCTTCCCTTACTTTCCCCTTTTGTCCAGGTCCGTCTCCCTGCACCACCCCGCAGACGTTTTTATATACACATGTATAAAAAATAACCACGGCCTGTCGGAGTCGGAGAGCAACAAGTAGATCAGCCCCAACCCTTATATTTTCACACTCCTCCCCCCCCCCCCTTCCTGTCACCAGAGAGCTTTGTGATCTTGCAATATTAATATCGGAGAGAGTTCCGGTAGGGATTTCCAAGTCGTCTAAAAGTTTTCACCAAATCGATGCATATACTGATCAAGGTTTAAGGTCGTCACCACTTGTCTCGTATCAGATATATATTGAACTTCTAGAAAGAGAGTTCCAATATATAGAAGCTGCCAGCTTTGACAGGCAGCTACTCTATCAAGAATTGCCCTCTAATTTACTCCTCGGAAGACTGTCCACCGTCTCCACGTTGTATACCCTTTAAAACACTACTCGGAACCGACGGGAAGCAGTCACCTCACTGTGCTCTGCTCTAGCCACCAAGGCCATCCTTCCTTCCTTCCTTCTCTCCGGACTCTTCAGCCCTATCACTACCACCCCATTAAGGCCACTCTTCGTGGTTGGTAGACATTTCTAGCTACCCATCGTGGAGCCTGTAACCATTGATCAGCCTTCTGTTACGTTGGCACCTGCACCTCGGCCTCGCCGTCGGAGCAGTCGTTCAATTTACCGCCCGACTGGTATTCGCAAGAGTAGCACCGACGGTGACAGCGGAAGCGGGAGCCCTCTCATCAGGAGCATGGGAAGAATGGCATCCATATTAGGATCATCATCCCCAGATGTCTCTCCAACCACCTCTGCACCTCAAAATGGTCTACCAGGCCTTCGAGATAGTTTCCCACTCACATTGTCTACTTCTCCAAATGGAGGAGGAGGGGGAGGCAGTGCGACTGGGACTGGAACTGGAACTGGAGGGGGCGGCAGCGGCAGCGGCGGTGGCGGAAGCCATTCAAATGGAGGGGGAAGCACGATAACAGGAAATGGCAGTGAGAATGGAGGTACCAACAATCGCGAGAGAGCTCCTTCACAGAGCTCCGACAGAGATATTACGATGACCGGTTTGTCTACAGCCTCGAATGGTACTAATGGGTCAGTGAACACCCCTACGAGTAGGAAAAGGCAAAGTGTAGACGGTGTGGAATACCCTCGCAGGCGTGCAACGATAGCGGTGGGTTACCTCCTTCCTAACTGTAGTTATTTGAATTTTGACAACCCTAACCCTTAACTTATATATTGTGCTCCCGGGTTACTGATCTTAAACATATAACAGTGCGAAGTTTGTCGTTCTCGGAAGTCACGATGTGACGGCTCAAGGCCGAAATGCCGTCTTTGTATCGAACTGAATGCAGAATGTATATACCGGGAACCCGGCATTAAACTCGACGCTGGTGACAAACTCATCCTGGAACATCTCTCCCGAATCGAAAACTTGCTTCAAACTGCGCTTCCTTCGAGCCCTTCTGGTAGTAATAGTGGAATGCCGATATCAGCTGGCTCTCCGGCTATCAGCAATGCCACTGGGATTAGTACTGAGGATATGCTTATGAAATCCACCCTCAATCTTTCCGGTATTGGGAATCCTGGGCCAGTCGGTTTAGGAACATGGTCAAACTTTTCTAGCATGCCTAAGATTCATTCAACACCTGCTCTCCATCTACTTCAATGGCCTAAGATATCACAATTGGTATCGCGCCCCTACAGCCCATCGCACTTGTTACAACTTGAGTTGGCTCGGACTCCGTTACAGCTAAACACCTCTTTAACACTTGACTTATCTAATACTGCCGCATACGTACAAGCATTTTTTGAGAGAGTTAACGTGTGGTATGCCTGTGTCAACCCATACAACTGGACAAGTTATTATCGAACAGCGCTCTCGCAAGGGTTCAGGAGTGGACCTGAGAGTTGTATCGTTCTACTAGTATTGGCTCTGGGCTGTGCCAGCACTAGAGGCAGTATTTCTCGCATTTCGCAAGATGAAGACCCTCCCGGGATGTCCTACTTCTCGGCGGCATGGGGACTATTGCCATCACTTATGACAAGAACGACAATGATCTCTGCTCAATGTATGATCCTTACATCGGCGTATCTATTCTATATTGTCAGGCCGCTCGAGGCATGGACTTTACTCAGTAGCACCAGCATGAAGCTGCAGCTGCTTTTAAGTACAAACCCCCCAGCAATGCTGCCAACTGCCAGTAGGGAGTTGAGTGAGCGGGTATACTGGAACGCTTTGCTATTTGAAAGGTAATCTAAATCCAGCCTATCCTTATGCCTCGCAAAAACCTAATCTGACTCGTATTAGTGATCTCCTTGCGGAGCTTGACCTACCTCACTCAGGTATTGTTCAGTTCGAAGAGTCTGTTGGGCTTCCATGTGGATTTGAAGAGGAAGACGAAGAACCCGTTGGTGGAGGTCGTGACGATCTGTGGTATTTTCTTGCTGAAATTGCCTTACGTCGGTTGCTCAACCGCGTGAGCCACCTCATCTATTCCAAGGGGACATCCACTGCGATCTCTTCGCTAGCACCCATTGTTGCGGAGCTTGATTACCAGCTCACACAATGGTATGAGAGTCTACCAATACCGGTTCAATTTCCTCACAGCAGAATAATGCTATCAAACCCGGTACAAACAGTTTTACGTCTGAGATATTTTGCTTGCAGGACTATTATCTTTAGGCCATACATTTTGGCAGTACTGGAGAACGAGAAGCTTGGGATGGATAGCACGGTCCGGGAGAATTGCCGTAAATGTCTTGAGGCATGTATTCGACAGTTAGAGCATGTTACGGAGCAGTAAGTCCGACTTGACCGAACTTTCTCGATATACCACTAACACTGGGGTTTAGTCACGCTGGACATATGCCTTACCTTTGGCAAGGAGCATTATCGTAAGTCTAACCGATCCGGTCGAGGATCTGAGTCATTCAAAATTGACACGTATCTAACTATTATGTAGCATTGTATCACAATCTCTCCTTGTTATGGGAGCAACAATGTCTCCGTCACTTGCTTCGGTTCTTCCTGCACCAGAGCAGATGGATATAATGTTCCAAGACGTTATCGAAGAAGTCGAACGCTACGCCCACCTTGCACCTAGCTTGAGAATGTCGGCAGAAATCATCCGAGAAGCTGAGGAGAGAAGACAAGTTTATCTTCGTAACGCGGGGATGAGGGTATAACTTCCCAATGGCTGAGCCATATCTGGGGATGAGGGCAATACGACCAACGAATCACGTTGCGTTAGTGATTACGCCGGCGTTGGTTATTGGAAGGTTTCAAGGCTATGACTTAATTCTTGAGGTATTGAGTAGAGGGGGATATCAATTTCTTTCATTTCTTGGTTTATTTTGACGCATGTCTGTTCTATCTGAGATCTTACTCGGATGATTCTGTATTACATATTGTCTATTCCTTTTTGGAACCTAAGCCTTTTTCTTTTTCTTTCTTTTTTTTTTTTTTTTACTCAACTTGGGGCTAACAGTTTGATTATGCACTTTCTTTTGTTTTTCATATGTACTCTGAATCCTGGGGGGCCGGGGCTGGGGGCGCGGGGTTTTTATTTATTCCATTATCTCTCTCACGTAGTACATACATGAAAGGGTTGAAGCAGCGGTGCTTTCATACACCAAAACCTGAAATTCTCGGGTGTTTATTTGATGTTTCCAGGGGGGGGGGGGG
Organism: Morchella sp. 2016-103; assembly: GCA_024713925.1. NCBI lineage: Eukaryota > Fungi > Ascomycota > Pezizomycetes > Pezizales > Morchellaceae > Morchella > Morchella sp. 2016-103. The sequence continues at coordinate 1,987,218 of JAMGZF010000002.1, forward strand.
GGGGTCCTTTGCACCATTCAGAGTGACCGGGGGAATTTGGATATAAAAGTGTTATAAGCGGATCACGATGCATATATGTATTTACGATTTTGCTTGGTAGATGAGTAATAACTGGTACGGTGGTTATGTAGTTTGGTTGGGTTGCGATGGAACTATCGATCGTTCCTCCCAGAATAATACATCTGTCTAGTAGCTTACCATACGTCCACTAGCACGGTTTCATTGGAGAAATAATATTGCTTGTGACACTTTCGTATCGAGATCCTTCCGACTGGGGTTTCCTTGGCATATTGATAATGCCACCGACTAAAGAAAGACATCTAGCTCCCCTGTCATAATTTCAACGGATATTAAGCGCGTACAGCCTTACTACCTAGTACATACCTTCTTCTAGTCAATGCAGACTCTAATCTCCTCAAACTTGCTGACTGGCCCCCCAAAACCACCTGTTTTCTCAGTCATCAATTACCTCCGATGTCGATATTCCCAAGAGCCAAAATTTAGAGGATAATCTAACAATACCAATATCAAACATCTCCCCATGGCCCACGTACATCCCTATATTAACAAATCCGCGTCGGCTCCGCAGTTCCCTCCGAGGCCTCTCCACTCGCAAGACCGATCGATAATATCACAAGACAACCTCTGGCCAACCTAACCCTTTGTATGTATGTCCGTAGCTCGTGTCCCAACTCGGTGAATTGATATTGGAGTCTACTTTAGAGTTATCTAACAATCATGTTTTTGAGATTATTTTATTTCAGCCTGACCACGATCACGATCACCTCGCCCTCATGCAGGCAAGGAAAAACTCTTGTGATCAGTTACAAATTTTTTTCCCCCCCGTCTTTTTCACCGCAGCAGGATTTTTTAACGGCAGTAACAAGCTAGGTAGGGTAGAGGGGGTAGAACTAGAGGTTCGCCTGAGATGGCGGCGAACCACTGAGACCCTTATGTGCCTACTCCTACTAACGTCTTCCGAATCACGACAGATATGACGCTATTCAAATTGATACATAGTTGTCCGCCAGTCATAAGATACCCGTTCGATTTGCGATGTGCAAAGAAAAACCTAACCGGGAATCACCAAAGACCTTGCATGAATACATTCCCCCTGCAGCAACTTAGCGATCGAAAGCTTTACTGCCAAGCAGGCCTTGTGATGTCTGGTGCCTAAATTCACTGCTAATACTGGGAGCCGAGACTTATGTACAATGAACTTGAAGGGGTTAAAAAACCACCTCTCTTGGACACAGCTACTGCTGTAACCATAAGATTCTTATGGTCGTTGTTTTGAGGTTTTGGTTACGGAGAAATGATATTCCGAATGACCCGTTGCCGTGCTTATGTGGCAATATATCTGGTCCGGGATTGTTTCTTCATTCGCCAAAGTTTTACATCTGGAATGGGCATCTCTCCGTCTTAAAGACGAAACATCAGGCCAGAAACCATATGGGATACAGCATTACCCTGGGGGGGGGGGGGGTTGATGTGAAATGCTGCTTTCTAGGAATGCACCTGGAGATGGAGACGATGCAGGAGATTACTTGGTTCCATGATCTAACTGAAGTAATTCGAGCCTCCGTACCTAACAGATATTTATCATCTGGATTAGGAACCTAGAAAAACCCCCCAGTACAATCCTTACTCGGAGTTCTAGCACCATTATACGCTTCCTGACAAGGACTATTTGATGGTCTCGGGAGAGGACCTCTTTTTTAATTCTCGCACATTAAACCAAGCGGAGTTGACATGACAGGTTACAAAGCTAATACCTGCCGAGCGTGCGTGATCAAATATTGATCGAATCGACGATACATTACTCAGTATTGACATGTCAGCATCCGCATATCTACGCACGGGTCTGTCATTATGCATGAGAGATAGAGTGGAACACATAGGTCAGGGTACAGCATAGAAGCTCTGCATGGGCTGTAAAAAGCTCATGTTACCAAATAAAGACCTAGATACTACCCCTCCTCCCCCCCAAATCTCATATCAATACAGCTTGTCTAACCGCTGAGTGACTATATACGATTCTGCATTCACTTGTCTCGGGCTGCGGGCCAATACACACATTTATGAAGTATGCACATATGTATGTGGGAAATATGTACCGAGAACAGGCGCCGGACTAGGACTACGCATTGTTTAATCAAACGATGGATATACCTATATGTATATACGGGCAGACAGCCATCCGGCCCATTCAACCTCGGGCCGAAAAGAATAAAGTATAACCAAAAGGCCCAATGGAGCGTTTGAACCTTACTGGTTGACGCTGCATGATATACGCCCCCACAGCTATGTACATGATGTAGGCGGGCCTCTTTCACTTGCCGGCTGGGAGTTTTTCACGAAGGGAAAAAAAAAATCTGCCGCCTGTCATGATGGCGATTCCTGTTCTTTTCCTTTTTCTCTCCCCACAGACGGTCACTAGCACTCCATGGCTCCGAAGAACGCTTGCCTATGTAGCTTCTTTACGTACATATGTTGTGGCAGAAAACAGAATCGCCCGTTGCTTGATCCTACATTGATTTTTCTCCTCTCAGGTTGTGCTCCGAGAGACGACAAGTCAGGAAAGCGCATACATGTAACCTATTGGTTCAAACAATTACCCCTTTATCAATACTCAGTACCTGGTGCCCATGGTGTGACACAACTTCAATTGTCCTACGCATATTAATATTATACTTACATGTGCACACTATGGAAGGGAAATATTCAGGAACTGCAAAGCAGATTCCCCGCAGAGAAACCTCCCCACAGTGTGTAACATGCACTAGCTAAGCTACTAGCCGTGCGCACGATCCTCTCTGGCCCAGGTAAGGAAAGTGGAACCAATTGCAACGGTATTTGAAGGAATGAATTGTAGCTAAACCTCGAGAATACTAATCCACATGAGCAACCTTGGAGTTTAATTAACCTATCGATATTCAGGCTTGTTTCTGTAATACGTATTGCGGCTTGAATCAAAGGGTCTAGATACCACAAGTATGCGATTGTGCTTCTTAAAGTACTTACAGATCGATCAGGTGCCGATATTTATCGAGTATATGTTCTCATGTATATGGCTAATTGCCCACCGAAACCACATATTCCTCCTCCCGATACATAGATGTATGTAATATCCTTTGGTTAGATGTAATTATATCTCAGATAGCGAAGCAATCAGCTCTTCGAGGCCCGAGAATGAGGCCAGACCCATAGAAGGAGATGATTTTCTGTCATGTTACGGTACAGCCTGACTCTCGGGTGATTAGTGTAATAAATCCGGCATTGGCAGACTAGCTAGAGAATCTAGAACCTACAATCCATCCTCAGTTTCGCTTTACTGGTAACTGTGCTACATATATGATAATTTTCCATTGTTCTAACTCACCTATTCAAGCTTAGTGCTTAGCTACCAAGAGTACTAGTGAAACACAAGATCCCACTATGAAATCCGTTAACCTATGAAATGAAACAGGTAGACTGTAGCATACATATAGTTTCTCGCCCGCTACTATATCGAGAATGCATACATGTACATATGTAGTATAGTAATATAATGAGGAATATTGTTACAGCCCTAGCCCTAGTGTTCACGGGGGTGGGGGGGCGGGCTATAAGGTCCAGATAGAGTTTCCCAGCTCATCATTACCCGTCTGTGCCGATTCCGGCTTGGCTTTAGCTATTCGATTCAGCATTTCAATTGCAGAGGGCTAAATTACCGAAGATGAATTCCAGGGGGGGGCTGTACCCGAGAAGTCAGTGTGCTGTGAGGGACTGACTGTGGGGGATCTATCGCTTCCAATCCCACTTCACCTAGCTCTAGGCGACATACATGTCAAGTCAGCCTAGTTGATATGTGCTTGGGACGATTGCCCGGCTTAGCCATGACAGTGACATGGTCCGGATCCCCGTGTGTGTGTGTGTGTGTGTGTGTTCGAGAGATATGCACATACCTAGAGTAGAGTACTACATGTAATGTACCTGCTTAGATACATGCAAGTACCCAGTTTTATTATTGGTAGGGTTCTTTTTTCTTATATGCTGTCCTGGCTATTTATGCAAAGAAGATTTCAACCCGTTTGTTTCAGATGTTTTGTTTAGTATATGTAGGTACATGTATGTACATACTAATGTAGCCTCATCATGTCATGCTAGATCCAAACTGCTTTGTTTAGTATAGTGAGTCTGCCTTCTATGTAGCTTTCAAGTTACATGTACCCTTATATTGTACCTAGAGCTTGAGCTCCTTAATCCCTGCATGGTGGGTTTCAGCACACAGTCGCACTCGGTTTTCTTCTACATACATAATCCTGTCATTACTCATTAATTCCACGTGCATCGCCATGTGCCTTTTTTTTTTTTTTTTTTTTTTTTTTTTTCCTTCTCGCCTCCTTTTACTGTCCTGGGCTATATTAAAATTTACTAGCCCCCCCCCCCCCCTAATGTTTGTGATACTGCGTGTAGTAGAGTAGTAAGCGACATATACTATGGTTCACCCCCCCCCCGGGCTCCCCAATTCGGAGCCAAGCCGAAGATATCGCCATAGTGCATATACTTAGTTTACCGTACGTCTCCCATATATGATCTTACCACGAGCCTAGACGCTGGGTCTGGGGCAAAAAGCAATCTCGGGATTTGGGGAGGGGAGGGGGGGGGGGAAAGGCTTGCACCGAGCGGAATCCGTCCACCCTGAATCCATGTCCTTGAGTTGTCTTATCTATCCCAAAACACACAAGCAATTACCAATGCGTCTATCTGGATCCTTCGGGTCCTGACAATGGCAATGTTTAGCGTGGGTTATGGATATCTTGCTGGTCGTATCATTACCTCTTAGTTTCACAACCACGTCCGACTTACGCCACAGGCTCCAATTGGGGCTCTTCAACTAAAGGTAGAATAGGCTTTGTTACTCATGGTAGCTCTTAAGTCTGCAACCCGGGGGAAACAATTCCAATCAGTTACAGTATCTATTAGAATTAGCAGTGCCCTCTTTCCTGCTTGGTCTTATGTTCCAATCAACATTTATTTTCTTCCCTTTTTGTCCGGACATAGCTCAATGATATCGTTGTAGTAGCATAAAAAGTTTAATTGAAGAACCCCACCGATTTCATTGATGATTTCTTGCATCATGCACGAAAGGGTGCTTTTGAAATAACGGAGATCTCTTCTATTGTTACAGACTTTCAACGACTCTCCCGACCCCTGTTGGTACATGTGCTTGTTGCACAACCAAAATTAACAATAAATGATCTAACAACAAACCAAAACCTATATGTTGGGAAGGGGGATAGGGTGGATCGAGGGGAGCTGTAATACGGATGGGGAGATTTGGATAAATGATAGACAGACTGTGAAAATGGGCGTGAACGTTACATTGTTTTGTTTTGCTTTTGTTTGCTTTACCCCACTTTATTTCATTTATTCAAAGGGGAGGAAGAACTATGTTACCCCCAGCACACTTAGTGAGCCTTTTCCACAATCTTTGGGTTGCATGCATATATGAAGTATAAATAAAATAATCAAAACGTATCCCTTAGACGTCAAATTCGCAGCCTAGACCGCGCACGCACTGAGTTGGGTATATTCGTTGCTCTTAATGGTTGATAATAACCATAGAGCCAATCAAAATAGTTGTTAGCTGCCTGCTTAAGCTAGTATTAGCTCAAAAAGCAAGCTGCGAATTTGACTATATCATCCGTCTAAGGGTTGATGTTGCATCACATATTATCACTCGTACCTTGATAAATTGATATCAAACCAACCTTAGAACACTCATATTTAATGAATTCCAATTGTATATGCCTCTGTGATATGAATAGCGGAGCCATCTTTCACCGGAAGAAAGGATTTATCATCGTTCTCGTCTTCCACAATCGAGATACCCAGGACCTGACCTTAATAGCAGAACTCCGAGATCTTGTCTAGAAATATGCTAGAACCAGCTTTATATGAGAAAGAATATTCCAAAATCTTATGGATTTGCCGGACTTTTGAACTTAACAATCGATCAGCTCATGTAAATTGAGCGAGTGATTGGCTGTGAAGCTAATATATGTAGGAGACGGTACATGTAGCTAGCCTATCAGGATATCCATACTTGCGCTATGGCATGTAAAGATTGTGCTTTTTTTCCTCCTAAGTGTAGTTCCCGCTGCTGTGTTTAGTATATCCAGAACTTTTACGTGCCGAAAATAAGGTCGAGGAATAGCTCTTAATACGTACTGTCCGCTGCTGGTCCCTTTCGGCGCTTCCGCCTCAAATCTGTTCTAAAGACCAGTACAGCTCCTTTCAAAAATAGCGCATAGATGAGCTATGGTAGATCGGCCGAGGTATGATTTTTTTGGAAGATTTCCCCCCTATAGGACCTAGCTAGTCCAAAAAAACCACAACCTTTGTGGGTACCCCACAGTCGGAAAACAAAGTGAGGCTCGGCTCGGTATTCAGTCTGTTACAACACCCGAGCTCGATTCGCACTTTTGCTGCAAATCAAATTGGAACCGGTTCGCTTGGGGTCGCCTAATGGATTGAGGAGACACATAGAGCGTCTTATCTTGTTGGCCTATTGAGATGAAGGAGGGCCCAGGAAAAAAAATTTAATAAAATCTCGTAATGACCAGCATGTATATCTTGGAAGACACAAGCCGGCGGTAGAGAGATAGTTGCACTTTTTCCTGCTCGTAAATATAGCACTGGCTGCAGGTCGGGGGTTGGGAGGGGTTTTCGTAACCCGAGTTAAATAATGCAGCCCGATTTAGGGAAACAAGTTCCTGCATGTAGTCAGATTTTTACATTCCAGAACAAAATCATTAGATATCACTCGCTCCTCGGGGGAGGACACGAGCGGAGAGAGAAATTATGAGGCCGATACTGAGTACTTACGTTTGCGCTTGGATTTTTCCGCCCCTTTATTCCACAAAATAGCCCAGAGCTTGTCTCGTGGAACACGTCCTGGCCAGAAGTCCAGACCCGCATTTAAGTGAATAAATGCTCCTTGAAAGGATGGCCGGTGATGATGGTGGTAACATACGTAAGGTTTGATTGAGGAATAGATGTATCGTCGATGAAAGTAAGTTTTGCGCTCGAACTCGTATTTTCGATCGCCCAGTTGAGTGATTAGGTGACGTTATAATTATAATTGCCAAGAATAGAATAGCACTTTTGCCGTATCCTTAGGCTCGGGCCAGAGCTTCTGCTGATGATCTTATGGTACGTCGCGGAATGGATCGAACAAGTCATCTTTTCTTTCCACGCACTCAGTTCAGGTGAACCAAGATCCCCATAATACATGCTGTGATAGGCGAATGTTAGACTTGATGTCATCGTAAATTGGAACTAGAGCTGGCTACCTACCTCCTTAAATAAGTACGGGAGGGGGGGGGGTTTTCTGGGGTTGAAAGACATCGTCCGTCCGTAGATGCAGCTGCAGCTTGTCTACAAACAATGTAGGTGTGTACATGTATCTATAGGTTGGTAAAACTTGAGGTTGACACCCCTGCCGTCACTAGTCTCAATCGGTCCCTTCATCCTGTACTGCATGGAAATCAGACCTAAGCTTACTCTAACTCTACATTCAGGTGATCCGCATTTTCAGCTGCGAGAATGTACGTTACATGTAGGTACTACGTTACTACTACATATACAATAGGAATCGAACAATCTCATAATAATAGAGTGCCCTCATATAGGTAGGTTGAATTAGTTGAAGGTTCCAACCCCTCCTTAATACTACGATGTTACCCTGGTCTTCATCTATAGGATCACTGATATCATGTAGATTCTGATCTGTGATATTGCCATAACGCATCTGTCCTATTTGCGAATAGCTACATGTACTTAAGAGGTTTCTGAAGATCTCAGATCGATCAAAGGCCCTGAATATATATTCTTGCCAACTGACGCTCTCTCACGTGGGGTTATTTATATAAAGTTACTACTCCATATCAACCTTGGACATGTAAACACTCTCGCTTATCGTATACCATAGACTACTCTACTGTTGTTTTTAAACCGGGCTGTTATTGCATACGATAAAACGCGCCAAGCCCATGATTTTGTATGTATGGGATGCAGTCCACAAACGTCAGAGTAGTTGTGTTATGCAGTAACACTGTCGGACCCAGGTGTCTTCAGTTGATGCAGATCGGAGGCTTGCTCAGACTGGAGGCCTTCACGGAGAATGGCACCCAAACCGCTTTATAATGTACAGAGTAGAAACATGTCCCCAGAGTGATATAAATACATGTATACGCGCGGGTCGAATGTGTACTCATTCCTAGTTCCAGTACTCATTGCCAATACCCCCCCCTTTCCATCATGACCTCCATCATTTTCCTCCTCATCCTCTCGGCAGTACTTGTAACTGCCCGCTTTAATGTTCCTCCGTCCTTCCGTGTGGATGTCCACAACCACATTATTCCCGACTTCTACCGGCAAGCCATGATAGACGGCGGCAATGCCGAAATCCGCAACGGGACGCAACTATGGTCCGACAATACCCCAATGCCTGATTGGAGCATTGGGGCCCATTTGGAAACCATGAACGCAAACGGGCTGAACTACTCAGTACTGAGTCTGTCTGCTCCCGGTGTTGCATTCCTACACGGAAACCCTGCAGCGGTGGCCTTGGCGAGAAGGGTGAATGATTATTTATATGGTTTAACAATGTCATATCCAACGAGGATTGGCGCATGGTGTGTTTTGCCATTACCAAACGTGACAGCGGCAGTGGAAGAAATTAGGGTTATAGAAGCCCCCCCAACTGTGAATTGAGGTCTTTACTGATGTGTACTTGCAGTATTGTATGGATACTTTGGGTTTCGCTGGCGTGGGCCTTTTCACAAACCACGACGAGGTCTACCTCGGTGACCCCATTCTCAATCCTGTATTCGACCTTTTAAGTGCCCGAAACATTACTGCTTTCGTACATCCTACCGTACCAATCTGCTGGAGGGAAGTCAGTCTGGGATATTCGCCCCCGCTTATCGAATTCCCATTCGACACCATGCGAGCCATCATGAACCTCTTCATTACCGGGACACGGGCCCGGTATGAAGACGTGAACATTATATTCTCCCACGGAGGCGGTGTTCTCCCGTTCCTGGCGGAGAGAGTGGCATTCACGCTAGAAAGGCCCCCGTTTGGAGGATTTCCGTCGCAGAGTGTACTGGACCAGTTCAGAGGTTATTTCTTTGACACGGCCATCGCGGTTAGTAGACCGCAGCTAGCGGCACTGGATGCGTTTGGAGTTGCTGATAGGCTGATGACGGGTACTGACTGTAAGTTTGTTTCTTTCTCTCTTTATGTTATCTATCTTGTTTGCTAACGGGGTGTTGGTGACTAGATCCCTTTCTACCCGCAAACGCTACAAGGGGTTATCCAGCAGCATTAGCAGCATATGGAAATTTCTCGAGCCAAGTAATTGAGGGAATCAACAACCAGAACGCGCTATCTATACTACCGGCGGTGGTGGAAAGGCTGGGGATAGAAGAAATTCCATAGCTGGATATCTATATGACGATTTTGATGTAACTTCCAGATTCTCCGTACTTGTAAAAATTCAATGTTCATGGGTGCACCTTGAGAGAATTAAGCTTGTCTTCTGGTTACAAGGCCGATACCGAAGTTTTAAAGTCGAGGTTGAACCAGTGTGTAGCAGGTGGGAGTGTGGTCAATTTAGAGTTGCCACTAGCGACCTTAGGAAACTGCAATATATCATACACCCATTCAGCAGGTGTAACAAAATAAGTTCCTTTTTTCTAAGTGGCCCTATCTCTCATCTGTATTAGATTTAAGGCTAATACCCATGGGATTACATGTACTCATATATATAAATTACTCCTCCACCCACGGTACCTTCTTTGTCCTAGGGCAAAGCCTCGCTACATAAGCATGAAGCATTGCTAACAACGAGAGAATAGTAATTCTCGAGTGATATACTGTGACATGTAAATACCAACACGTCGAGGGTCAGGAACCATGCGATGCCCCCGGGGAGGGGTGCATCGACCGTAGCTATTGAATTATTCCTTGCTGGAAGCGATCAATTCATTCTCCTTTAGGCACGATTATTCTTTTAAATGCAGCTGTAGTCCGAAGAGAGATGTCTGAACTGTAGGTACCTACATACATTCTCTGCACCTGGTGGAACAATTGAGTACGACGTGGCCAGTCCGCCTCACACCTTAGCTGCTGAACCACTGCGCCCGTCAGTGGAGCTCCAATCAATCAATTGATGCCCCGTCTGCGGCCATTAGTGAGAGGGGGCAAAAAAAAAAAAATCTATATCTTTATCGATGCCCATGATAAGTTAGATGATGCGGGTCTCGCTTGGCTTGCGCATTATGTATGTCAATCTTGGACACTTCTCTAATTCGATAGCCGGGATTGCGAGCTGTTCCTGATTCGCAGTACCGGGTGGTGGTGTCTCTCCGTGTTACACGCCAGTATCCACTAAGCACTCATCCTTCCCGTTGCAAGCAAGCAAGGAATAACCCGTTTTCTCGCCAGTCTTTTTGTCGGGTTTCTGAGGTGGGATCCATGGATACAAGATGGAGAGATGTGTAAACAGAGGGAAGCGAGAAAACAAGAGCGGTCGAATTGGTGATTCTTTTCCATGCTTTATCTACTTCTTTCGATGAGCCTTTTTGACCAACTGTTGCAAATTGCTGTGTCTCAAAAGCTCATCATATAAAACACAGCAAATTGCAAATACCCTTGCAACCACCGAGAGCAGCCAGCACAACGCTGCACACCAACCATAATGCGGGCCCTGAGCTGCTGTCAACCTAGCCCGCATGGTTTTTCTTGTTGGTCGGCCAGTTATCTCCTTGTAGCCCCCCGTCCAGTAGTAGCGTTATCTCAATTGTATACGCTCCCTTGGGTTGTTTGTGTTGCTTAACTTCCCCCCCCAACCCCCCTCGAGGCTGTTCGTTCGAAGGATTGAGGACGGTTCTTATATATATCGTGTTTCGTTTCGTTTCCCCCCTTAAGTTACGAGTGGCGGGTCGCGGCCTTATATCCCCTGTTGGCTGTTTATAACTTACGAGTCTTTCTTGTCGAGGTTTGTTATTTTATGCCTCGACTCTTTTTGCGTCCCCGTCTCCAGCCCCTCGGGTGGCTACAGGCAGTGGACAGATGACTGCAGATGAACTGACACCGGACATTACAGACTGCCTGCATATAAGGATTAGCTTTTGCAGCTACACAAAGAAGCTCTCGACCTTCTTGTTGAGTAAACATATCAAGGGAGGAAGTAAGGGACGCGTTCGATCCGCCCCTATACCTACACCTTTCTATAAGCACGAAATATCCAGCCCATCACCAGTGATGACATCCCCACGCCGTCGCGGCGGCCCCACCATAGCAGCGGCCATGACCCCCATTCACAATGCCCAGCTCGCCACGCCCTTTTCCACTCCTACCTCCCGATCTACCGGGCGTTCGACCGGGCGTTCGATTGCCCGCGACCTCCTCCCCCCACCTACCCCACTACCAATGCACCCAGCAGATCAATACCCGTCCGGGAAGATTCTCTCAACGGCCGCAACAGCATTTGCGCTCAAGGCATATCTTGAAACCCTCCTCCATGGTATAGGGTGGGACCCTGCGACGATGACTGTGCAGGACTTTGTAACGCAGTATTCGTGGCTGTTGTCGGAAGAATTAGACACAACGCCCGAGAGGGCCGCGGCTATATTTCTCGAGATTTTCGACAAGACAACCCCGGATTTAAGGGCGGTGTGCCATGCAATCATCGGTGTAGAAGATAAGCTGAGGTGCTCGAGGGAGACCAGCAAGGCAATAAGGCACCTATTCAAGAGAAATCATGAGGTAACACCCGAGACCATGTTGGAGATTGGAGGTGATAAACTGGATGAGAAGGTTGGGAGCGCAACATTGAGAGGTAGGAAGGAGGGCTTGGGCGGTGGGGCAGCCATCTGGAAGAGGATTTTTGGTGGGCTGTTTAGGGAAATGTTTGGGAAGAAGAAGAAGGGGAAAGGGAAGGGAAAGGAGTGGGAAAAGTAGATCTGAAAGATCAAAGGGGACAAAACTGAACACTTAAAGCTGCATTTTGGCGTATCAAGCATTCCATATTTTCTCTATTCCCTTCTTTTCCCCTTTCTTATGTTTTTTTTTTAATGACTGCATGGGTCACTGTTTATTCTCGATGAAATGAGTCTTCTCTTTCCCTTTCTTTTGTTAAACATTCGCACACACACATATGTTAGCTTGGTACGGCTAACCATCTATTTAATTAGCCTCTCATGTCCTTTTTGTCCTCAGATCGTCATGGTATCATATGATAGCTTATAACCATATGAAATATGAGTAGATTCTTACTGATATCTTTATCCCGCGGTTAACTGCTTCCCCACTCCGAAACCACACAAAGACCCTGCCGGTAGAGGCGCCCGACCGACGAATTTTGCAGCTATGGGTCAGCTTCATGTACCAATTCCAGGGCACACCCTAATCACTAAAAATCACTCGACAGCCATCATCATCAGTGCATCCCCTTGGCAGAGGGCCTAGGTAGCCTTGGGATGGTGTTAAAAAGACAGAGATGGTAGCATGCGGGGGAAGAGGAGCAACTAGAGCAACGACCACCGCTCCCCGAGTACCTGACGAGCTGTGTGCAGCTTCGTTAAACTTTAGTGGCCGCTCGGTTTTATGAATTCCAGTATCTTTGCCAACTCATGGTATATATGTTGCTACTAGCCCCAGAAGCACTGATAAGCCACCTGTTCGCATAACCGTGCCAAATACGAGTTAGATAGCCCACGAGCGCGACATCACCCCCGGACCAAACCACTAATGGGGGTAAATAGTAAGTATGAGCCTATATTTCCTTTATGGGTGCATCACCTCGTCGCCACCTTGGCGCATGTGAAGCACGAATCGATTGGCTCGTTCCTACCAGCTGCCCGCACTAGGATGCGACAATGTAATCATAAGGTATCACTCGTCCTTCATGCATGCGCCTGCGGGTGGGCGCTAAGGCCAGGCCCAACTGGCACTTTCAACTATAAGGGATTCCTGCTCTGTTGCATGAGCGGTACCGGACATCACGGGCCGTTTAGGTTTTGGCGTGTTCGTGTATAGTGAGAGCCATCTCGGTAGCCGCTGAGGATTATCGATTGGCAAACGGGCAGATCAACCCTGTCCAACCAGCAGTTCTGGTGAGCGGGGGCCTTATTCTAGTCCATCCACCAAAACCTGTCGTCTGTTGGTCTGTTGGTCTATCCGAGGTCGAACTAGCTATAGGCGTAGAGGTGATTAGCTCAGTCCACCCACATAACAAACAGAGGGGACAACTCCCAAAGTGTATAGGCTGTGAGCCTGTCGACCAAAATTAAAACTGGAGGTTTTCTCAGCAAGAGCCCTATCCCCTCAACGGGTACCCCTCAGCGTAGCCCATACTTGTTGGTATAGCTATATAGATAGTCCCCCCGTGAACGCTTATCCACAGACCCTCATGATCAACCTCCGCCGCTGTTAACACTGGCCTGCCACCGCGAGTGATGATTAAAGCATGTAATCATAACCGACCAAAGGATGACGGACCGAACCCTCCAAGATACCGCTACCGTACATCAGGGCGGGCACATGTACCACATACCGCGTAGTGAGGGTCTTGTCCCAAGTGTATGAGTTGGTCTTACACGGGGCACTACCCACCCCCCCACCCCCGGGGCGGCCGAGGGTTAGGGTAGGGCACAGGGGTCAAAATGTAACGCCCGGTTTAAGCCCATAAGTAGAACACCCCAACACCGCACGGTAGTCACTTTATGCCCATTTCCGGCACCGGTGGCCTGCTGTACTTCATAAGAGAGACTTGCCCGCGCGCCTTTTGTCTCATGTTGCCAGCTGCATAGTGTCGTATACGCATGCATGGTGGTCACCAAATATCACTCGGACCCTTTCTTGTTTACGTAGCGGCCAGTCCCCACACAGCGGCAAGCAAGCAGAAACCGCTCCCCAGAGTTTACCTATACTACAAAAATAAAAGAAGAAAAAAAAAAGCGAGAAAGAAAGAAAACAACCTAAAAGAAGAACACAGAACTTTTTCCCCTCGCACTCCCTCCACTCCCTCCATTAGCTACATACACCAAACCCAGCAACAAAGGAAAAACCCCCCTTAGACACCAGTCCCCTGATAAAACCTCGGCGGCATCTCAATATCCCACCCAGGCCGCTCCACAACCACCATCTCAATGGCCTCGACCCTGTCCCCGGAGGCCCCCCACGTGAACTCGTCCTTGCGGCCGACGGGCAGGAAGGCCATGAGGTTTCTGTACCTGTTTGTCTTCCAGAAGGCCTTGCCGCTGCCGCGCTGTGACTTGGCGGGCTTTCCGTTAGTGAGGGGGTGGTCGTTCTCGTCGTCGTTCTCGTTCTCGTCCTCGTCGCTGTCACCGTCGTCGTCGTGGATGAACTTGAACGGTGTTTCGTCTGCGTCGTCTTCATCTTCCCCGTCGTCGTCCGAGGTTGAGGCCGAGGTGATGGCGCGACGCTCGGGCTTCGTGGTGGTGGAGAAGACAAGGCCGCGGGATTGTCCGTGGAGGACTTTATCTCCAGCGCCGCTCTCGCCCTTCTCATATTCCGCGGTTTCGTCGCGTTTCCGCTTCTGTCCGGCGCCGCCGGCAGTGGTGGTGGCGGCGGTGGTGGTGGCATCCTCGTCTTCCTCGGGGAGGTCCTGGGAGAGGTCAAACATCCACACCCACGACGTAGCCCAGATCCACGCCCTGACGTTCCCAGGCGCTGCAACCTCCCAGACGATCCCCGCGGCGCGGTCCTTCTGGATCCTAAACTCGTGCGGGAGGCGCTCGGCGGGGTTGCGGCGCGACCAGTCCGAGAGCCGGCCCTGGAGGATGTTGAACTCGAGGATGTGGTTGTCCTTTGCGGCGACGACGAGGAGGCGGTCCTCGGCGTGGGCCGCCGACGCGCCCTTCTCGGTGATTGCGAGTTGTGTGCTGGGCGGGGGTACGTAGGGGCGGAACTCCATCGCCGCGGCAGCGGATTTCAGCTTTGGGAGGGTGATGCCGTGTTCGTTGGTGGTCCAGGAGCCGGACTTGAGGACGAAGGTGTCGATCCAGCCGCTGATGTCGGCGACGGCGAGGATGCTGCTGTTGCTCGAGAAGACGGCGCGGTTGATGGTGCGGTCGTAGGGGCCATGGGTGCCTTCCTCGACCCGGCGCTTCTTCTTCCGACTCCTCTTTGGGGGTTTTTGGGTGCTGTGGGTGAGCTGCTTGCTCGCTGGTGTGCTTGGGCGGTCTTGCCGCTCGAGCTCGCGGACGCTGCCGGCAAACGATACGGGGGATCTGCCGCCGGAAATGGTGAGTGCTACGGTAAGGATGCGCGAGTCGGGGGTGATGATGAGGAGCGTTTTGCCGTCGGGGGAGAACTTGATGAGTCTGGCTCCTTCCTTTGCAAGCTCAATCTCGTCGGGCTCGTCGTCAGAGTCGTCATCCTCCTCTTCGGGGGTCTTGAGGATTAAGGTGGTGGGAATGGTGATTTTCCGGACCCGGAGAGCTTCGGAGGAGCTGGGCTTGAGGTGGAAAAGCTTGACTTCCGCGATCGTTGAGATTGCAAGAACAAAGTCTTCGCTTTTAGGGACGGGAGTAATTGCCGCTGATGTGAGGTTCTCTTCGTTCTACTTGTCTGTGAGCATTGAAGTAATTTGTGGGAGTGTAGATACTAACATTAAGCATGATGCGACTAATCAATTTCCTACCGCGCTCCTCTTCCTGGCCGAGAAGCGGGTACATCTCGTCTCCGTCAAGCTCTTCGATGCGCCATATCTTGATCTCTCGCCCCCACCAGGACATCATCAAGCGGTGCTCGGGGACTGTGGTGACAATTGGTGTCTGGGGAATCGCAGGAAGCGCGAGGTGATGCTCGGCCCCGAATTGGCGCAGTGGGATAACGATGGGGGTCATATCGACACCTGCAATCCCGAGTTAAACACAGCTGAATTGGGAATTATGGGAATATAGTTCTTACCTCCAGAAAGGATGACACTGAATTTTCCACACTCATAGACAGCCATTGCCCTTACGTCGTGCTTGTGGAATCGTCTCCTCGCTGTCTGTCCCCACCGTCTTGCACCGCCAATGTGCTTATAGACAATGGTCCTCATGTCGACGCCCCCAGAGATGACAGTATCGCCATTGATACCGCCGACCTCTACAACCAAGCAATCACCCTCATGGCTCTTGATCCTCTGCTGGAGGGTGTAATTCTTGCCGTCCCAGAAGCACACCTCACCCCTCGAGTCTCCGGAGACGATATCCCCGTTCGGCAGCGCCTTCACCGACCAGACCAGGACCTCCCTCCCCTTCTCCTTATTCAGCGACATTCTCGATGTCGACCTCCCAGACCTCACATCCCACACACGGATCGTCGAGTCTGCCATCCCCGCAACCACCGTATGCCGGTCCTTCCACGCCAGGGACAGCACCCTACTCTTTGACGTGCCAGCCCTCATGAGGCCCCTCACATACGTCATTGCCCCTCCAGCCGTCGACAAAACCGTCAACGACCCATCCTCCGTACCCACGACAATCTTCTGCGCCCACTCCTCCCCCCCCTCCTCCTCCTGCTCCTCCTCCTCCTCCTCTCCACCACCCCACCTAGGCTGCGCAGCAATGCTCCAGATCACCCCGCCATTGCAGTCCAAATGCGCCTTTGGCCGCCCCGCAGCAAGATCCCACTCCGTCACAACAGACGAGTACCCAATGCTGAAGAGGCGCAACGCGCCCCTCCCCGGCGCCGCAGCGTCATAGTCCTGGACCCACGCCAGGCCCTCGATGGAGCGGTCCTTCCCGCCCTGCAGCGTGGTCTCGTGGTGCCACGAGCCGCCGAGCGGGTTCCAGATCTCGATGGACCCGTTTGTGCGCCCGATTGCGGCGCGGAGCGTCGGCGGCGGCGGGTGCGCCGACCACGGCGTGGACGGGTGCGTGAATGCGATGGAGGTGATCTGCGGGGGGGTGTAGTCGACGAAGCGACAGCGGTGCAGGGAGACGTGCGTCATCCTGCTTGGAATTGATCGAGTCGTTGGAGGTGAGGGTGAGATTGAATTGCTTGCTTGCTTGCTGTGTCTGTGTGGGGGGGAGGAAAAGTGTTTTGTGAGGCGGAAAATTTTGTGGGTGCTTGGCGTGGGTGGTTAAGAGCCGCAATGCAGCAGCGATTTCATATACTTGGCGGTGAGGAACACTTTTGGTTATGGCTCAATGTGCAATCAAGAGCTGTTGTTTGGTGTATCAGAAGGGCAGTGGTCCCTATGAGACACATTCACTTATTCCTACTGTTGCTGTTATTGTTTTATTCCTATTTTATTTCCCTGGGTCATGAACGATCATTCGCCGGGGGACGGCCATCACGATCTGGAACTCGATCACTGGGAGAAACCATGAAACAACCAACAAGAAGAGACAGCCAGAGACAATTCAACATTCCCTCCCGATAGATTTACCTTCCAGGTCCACCTCTACCTCCAGCCTGTTCTACGTAGACTCAAGTATCTACTACAAACATATATACCCATAACTACATGCACGGAGAGAAAGCCTCTTACCCCACCAACGTTTCCCATCCAGACGACACCACCAACCAACCAACAGCCAAAACAGTCCACACGAAGGTCAGTTCCAAGAACCGACATACTGCAGGGCCCCGAGACGGAAATCGGGTTGTCAGTTTTGGTGCATGTACCTACATATGCATTTCCAGTCCCAACATGATGATAAACAGTCTAACCCTCAGAGTCTACACCGTCCCAAGTTGACCAGGCTTTGGCCCACCGTGGGGAACCGTCAACTATCAAATTGACGGTTGGCCGCAAATTGTCACTAATACAAATACCAGCAACTGTGGCTAAGCCCGGCATGTGGCTATCCACGTGGCGCAGTCGAGTGACAGGTCTTGGCAAGGGTCCTGAGACACCCTTTTTTATTGCACCTCTCCGATCACTGATGGGATCGACACACTCAGAGTATTTGTTACGCCCCAATTGGCGGTCCCCCGCCCAACCATCATCGGTTATCGTTACCTACCTACCTCTACATGCAGGAGGCACCGGGGGAGGGAGGGGGAGGGGGGGTTGTACCCCGCATTGAGTATATATATATGCAGGGAACGGAATCAAAAGTCAATGATCACAAGTGTATGCAGGGAACGGAATCAAAAGTCAATGATCACAAGCGGACAGAACGGGCTTTATAGAGTTTTATTTTTATTTGTCGGTGGTAGGGATATATAAATGCTGCACCCCCCCGGACCTACTGTATTGCTGGGGGAAAAGGGGGGGCCCCTTCTTTGCCTGGTAGCTAGCTAGTAGTAATAGTAGTAATAGTAGTAGTAGTGGTTGTAGTGGTGGCGGTGGTAGGGGAATCGTTGTGCTGGTGGTGGTGGTGGTGGTAATAGTAGTTGTAGCAGTTGTGAAAAGAAAAAGAGAAAGAAAAGAAAAAGAAATAGCGAAACCTCCACCCTCCCCCGTTCCAGCTCAACCGAATCGAACCACCTCACACCTGATTGTGAGGGACTAGACAGCAAGACACAATGTCAGCACCTGTTTCAACAGGACACAAGGGTAGAACAGAACACACCGAAGCAAAGCCTCCCATTCCTGTTGACAATCCTCTGGTTGAGGTAGATGCCTTGCGGCGCACTGTCCCCTCCGTTAACCTGCTTCAGGACCGCCTCTATCTTTGTGCCATTCTCCTTGAGGCAGATGTTTTTAGACGTGTGCTGGAAGTTTGGCGTGTCCCATGCAAGGTAGCCTGCAATTGACCCATGAATCAGTAAACAGACAATGGGAGAGAGGGAGGGAAAACGGAGTGTAGATACCATTGAGGTTCCCAATGCAGGTGTTGAGGTCGAGGTCTGAAGTTTGCCAGTCGCCGCGCTCGTTGCGGCACTCGGCACGGAGGATGTGTCCGTTGACGAGCTGGATGTTTCTGCTAGAGTCTGCGAAGCCGCCGGCCATTGTAGCTTGTGGGGGGAGTGTAGTAGTAGTGGTGGTGGTAGTTTGTTATAGATGCGGGGAAGGAACGAGGCGAGGAATTGCTTGTGAGGAGGATAGAAGAAGAGGAGGCCGTGGGGCAAGCTTATATAGAGCTCTCCCACCAGTATTACTAGCTCTCCTCCTCCTCACCTTCTACTCCACCACTCGCACGGGTCCCTCGTCCAATTCGCAATTGCCAATACCCACAATTGAGAACAAGCTTGTGAATCCGGCTGATCCTCAAACTCAGCTTCAGCTTCAGTCCAGTTGAGCCAAGCCGGTCAAGCCAGTGGTGACGCGTCATCCGAGTCCGATCCGTGTTCCCCTCTTTCCCCTTCCCGACGTGGCTCACCAACGCTGGGAGGAGAAACACCGGTATAGCGGGTTGAGAAGAGTGATCTGCCGCTATGTACGTAAATCGTAGCACTCTAACGGGTGCAAGATCCTCTTACGAACTAGCCTGCAGAGGGGGGTGGGTGGGGCGGGTTACTAATCATGCACCCTCATTCCCTCGAGTGATGTTCCGTGAAGAGGTTCCTCGCAATAACACTTGTGACGTGCTGCAGGTGCACAACGGTCTTGTCTTGGTCGAGGGGCTGCACAGCAGGAGGGGCTGAAACCAGAGGGATTCAGCGGGGGGATCCGATTCGGGCTGATAGGTAAACATTTTCTGTTTCTGTGTAGAGATACTTATTCGCCCGATCGAATTAGGTAAATTAAAGGGCTAGCTGTTGTCCTGCCTTGTCATATCTCGGGCCAACTGCAATGTGCAAGTACCTATTACATACAGCTAATGTATCTCTAGTCGATCTAGAGTACATGTAGTAGGGCTGAAGTCTGCTTTATATATGGCTATATGTAATAGCTTTGGGTCACTATGCGGACCTTTTGTGCTTGGTAGGTAGGGTCTGTACCGCGATCGGGGGTACGTCGGATACGGGCCCAATGCTGCCCAGTTTTCTTTGGCAGGCGTAGTAGTCCGTTAAGAAAGTGGCCTATCGTGTACCGTTAGGAACACTTGGCATTGTCATCCATCCAACCGGCGCATTTCTGGGAACTGGGAACGTTCCCAAGTTGCCTGTTAGTACATACATAGGTGGGCCGTCTCTACATGTACTTATGTTCGTTCGGTTTGCTTTTCTTCCCTAGGGTTAGGTTTATATTTCTATACGAGCTCAGTTTTATTTGTTATTATTATATCAGCTAAGTTGTTTTACGGAGTGTGATGGAAGGGATGCATTGGTTATTACTGAGTGGCTTATATATTTGGGGCCTGGGGGCGTTCCCGCACGGTTTTACAAGTGGGGTCCTCTCCCTTTAGTACATTCACACCAGTACATAACAGACTACACCTCCATTATCGATTGAGTGAGTGAGGTTCCCCCCAGAAAGCTGTTCCAGCAAGTGAACTAATCCTCAGACTCAGACATACAGTCCTCCAGTGCGTGATACGATGGGTGGCGATACCACCAACAGAAGAAGCGATGGTCTAGGTGGAAGGTCTCCTACTGCGACATGTCCACCGCCGCCGCAGAGAGGGGACTAGGCATGAGAGTGCAAGCGGTCAGGGCAATGTTGGCAGAAGCAAACTATGGACTCGAAGAGCTTGGGGGCACGGGTGCTAAGGAAGAGGTGTAGAAGGGAATAGTGCGATATCTTGACGTAGAGACTCTCCTGCGGATACGGACCCGAGTTTTAAGGAGGCCAACATCACGACTTGGTTTATGCCATCATTAGTCCAGCACTCTTCGATCTCAGGCGCGAGACAGGGCGCAGAAGCGTCAAGCTATCCACTGAAGCATGTGAGAGACAGTAATGGTGGAGGCAAGGTGTACGGTTTTGTCACAGCCGGGGAAAGTTGGCGAATGCTTAGCTGTGGCGGGACGTTTCGGATACAAACAGCATGGACGTACTACTTGGTACGATGGGCGCAGAAGGGGAGCTATGGATGGAGAATTACTCGGTCTTGGTGGGCTGCATGTACGCAGCGTTGAGCAACGGTAGTGTGGTCGACGAGATGATCATGAGGTAACTCGAGCCCAAAGCTGAGCTTTTGGGGTGCTATCTCGCCTGAAAACCATACTAGATACCCCCATCGATATCGCCATCTGATGGAGCACTCAACCCTAACCCTAACATATATACATGTATTTGCGCAAAGAGAGCTGGGCTGACTTCTGAAACTCCTATCTGAAAAGCCCGAGCAGCCCGAGCTTTACAGGCCGATGCAGGTCGAGAAGCTGTTATCACGAGTCAGGTCAAGTTTTTCCTCCTGCTCGTCGACCACGCTAGCAACGGGGGCATTGTGAAGGAGGACGTGGTTGTCGGTTTTTTAGCTTAAAAAGTGCTGTAATATATTATATAGGTAGCCTATGTGTGTTCACCTTTTCTTTCATCCTCCTCACTCTGCATACAACCACCACTCTCAGAACTACAGAGCAGTAAAGCACCTACCAATCATCCCATAAGCTGTCAGTAAACGCCGTCCCGCAGCAAAAAGCAGAGATTGGTAGCCTTTGTTGTCATCTCTCTTATCAAACAATTGGTCTCCCAACCCTCCACTACAGTGGGGTCAGCATCTCTCTACCCAAACACCGCTAGAAGTCTGTCACCAGAACTCACGACGTCTCATACTATCCTTAGTCGGTGGACTGTTGTGAAAGATCTCGTCAAGGCTTCAGACACCCCATTGCGGTACATACAAGAAAGCTGTAAGTCTAAAGGGCGTCCCGTGAGGTGTGCTAACTGGGTACATGGAGCATCAAGGACCTCCCTCAGCTGTAGGGGCACTAAGGGCCTTGGGAGGAAGGTCGGCTCAAAGTTTGACCGGTTGATGTACCTTATTGTCGGTGTCGGAGGCGTGGTGGTGGAGCAGGCTTCGATCTCTAGCTACGTCGATGAGCGTAACTGGAATGGAATGCGTAAGGAAAAGTAAAGTAAAGCCCTTAGACTGTGGCTGGTGGGAGCAGGAGTTTTTTTCCTTTTCTTTTTAGTATGAACTACCCTTATAGAAGAGGATTACCAAGGCGCGGAAGTGATGGGTGAGATGGGGTTTTTCTAGTCAAAAAGTATTTCCTCTACAGTCCTCCTCTATCATAACCCTAACCCTCAATCTTTATAACGGTTCCTCCCACACAAGGGTACGACTCTGTACCCTTCGACCGTAGTTGATAATGGTCAGAGGGCCCCGAGGCATTCCACCACATCTGCACCGTCTAGGACTTCATGCCTTATACCACAATGATGTAAACCAACTAAAGTCACTCCATAGTTCACTAACAATAGTATTCCCGCTCACACTCTGAGGCCCACCACCATTCAAGTTACTGTGCCCCAAACCCGTGACAGTAGTTGGCCCTCGAGAGACCTCCACAATGGGTTAGGGATTTTGTATACAGGCCCGCTCTCAATACCTAACCCTACCGAGCCCGAACCTGCGCATAAGGGTGGATTCTATGTAAAGGAAGCAGTGCGGATCGGAGGTGCATCTTTGATTCAAGATTACAGGGCTATGCTGTGTTTTGTGGGGTTTTCCCTGCCTCGGGGGCGGTGGGGTAAGGTGTTTGGGTTTCATAGAGAACACCCAACCCGATATCACAAAAGCACGCGAGTGATAACCCATGAACTACAGACTAATTGTTACATACAGCAAAAACAAACCAAAAGAACTTTTAAAATATACAAAACCCGAGGCCTTTTCTACCTCTTCCTATGTCCTCCCCTCCCCTTGGCCACCCTTGCCCCCTTAACCCCCTTCGCGCCCAGCCCCTTCCTACCACCCGCCCTCTTCCCCCCCGACGAATACCCCGACGACGCCGCTGCGCCGTCCTCGTCCTCCTCCCCCCCCATCTCCTCGTCCCCCTCCTCGTCCTTCCCCCTCCTATTCGAGAACTTGACCCGATTCCTCTGCCCACGCCTGGGCGCATCACGGCCCGTGATAGCCTCGACATACGCATCCACGCCTGCCGCCGCCGCCATGTCGACGTCCTCCCCGCCGGGCTTCTCGTAGTTATCCTCGTCGTTGGGGCCGAGGACGAGCCTGCCGTCCTCGTTGGTCTTGGGCCTCGGTGCGTTTGGCTTCTTGCGGTCGCCGATGCGCACGCGCTGGGGCTTTGTGGACGAGATGTGGGCGAGCGACTTTCGGTCGAGGAGGTCGAGCGGCTCGTCTTCGTCTTCGACGATGTAGGCGCTTGGTGTGCCCTTGCGGCGGTGCTTGCCCGCGGCGGCGGCGGGTTCGGCGTCGGAGCCGGGGTCGCTGTCGCTGTCGCTGTCGGAGCCGTAGATTGCTTCTTCGAACTCGGAGGCGAATTTGGATTGGCGTTTCTGTGGCGGGGGTGTTAGCTCTGTGTAGATATATTATTAGAGGGGGAGAGGATGATGATACAAACCTTTTGAGCGGGCTTCTCCTCCTCGTCTTCGCCGGCCGCAGCCTCCTTATGCCTCTTCTTGCGGTCCCTCGTCTTTCTGATATTGACCACGAGCTTCTTGTCCTCCTCCGGGACATGCCTCTCGACCACCTCGTAGCCAAACCGCCTGATCATGCGCTCGACAATGTGCTTCACCTTCGCCTTGAAGTGCGCCTTATGCTCGTGGCTCCACACCATCAAGTTTGGCACCAGCGTCGCCAGGCGCGGCGCCATGAGCTCCTTCGGCAGCGAGATCACACACACCTTCACAAAGCCCAGCACGGACCTGACAATCTCCCTGTTCTTGCTCGTCAGGAAGAGGTCCAGCGTGCTGACCATCTCGTCGACAAGCTCGCGCCGGATGTCGTCCTTGAACTGGTAGAGCACGCGCGTCAGCGCCGTGATGGACGCGCTGATCATGTGCGGCGTGGACCCCGCCAGCCCCGCCGAGATCATGGTGACATACTCGTCGAGCGATGCCGCCACGTCCGGCGCATCGCCGGGCATGTGTGCGACGAGCCGGTTGACCACCGTGCCGCCCGCCTTCATCTTCTGGCCCATCAGGACGAGCAGGTCGAAGGCGGCCGTGCGCGCCTTCTCGTTGACCTCCTTCGCGGAGATGACAACCTCCGAGAGCACGCTGGGGATGAAGTGCAGGTCGCTCTCGGGCAGGAACTCGACCAGCTGTGCCAGCGCCGCCAGGCGGTCCCGGCGCGCCGGGGGGGTCGCCTTCTCCGCGGCGTCGATCAGGAACTTTTGCAGCTCGATGCTCTTCTGCTGGAGGGCTGTGCGGCCGAGCTCGGTCTCTGCGAGGCGCGGGACAACCTTGTACGCCTTCTTCTGCAGCTGCGGGTCTGCGCTGTTGTTGACGGTGGCCGCAAAGATCATGAACAGGCTCTGGTGGCTCTCCTGTGGCAGGTACGGCGTGATGGCAATGACCAGGTCCATCAGCGTGTGCGCCATGGGCGGCATCCTGTCCACGCTGGGCTTCTCCTTCTCCTTTGGCTTCTCCGCCTGCGCCTCCGCGAGCGCGCCCTCGAGCATGGTCGTGACCTTTGAGAAGGTCGCCATGAGCTCGTCGTGCGGTGTGATGCTGAGGAAGCTGTTGAGGCACTTGAGGATGAATCCGCGGTATTGGGGCAGGGTCGTGCTGTAGACGTTGAAGAGGACCGCGAGGAGGTTTCCGGAGAAGGAGGCAAGATGGGCGATATTGCGCTGGGCGTCGGCCTTGGAGACGCGGCGCTGGGCGACAAGGTCCTCGTCGTCGGCGTCGGTGACGAGCTCGAGGATGGCTTTATTGGTATCGATGAGGGATTGAAGACCCTTACAGATGTCGGAGCGGAGTTCGACCTTCTGGTAGAGGACGTTTGCGAGGAGTTCTGCGAAGGATTGGTCGAATGCCTATAAACCAGTAGGATATGATTAGCCAATGATCGTTTCCCCCAGAATCAATCAATCCATGCGTCCGATCACTCTCAATCACTCGCACCCCCAGGAAAGGACCTCACCTCATTCAAATCCAGCGGCAGGTCGCAATACCCCGGAAACAGCGCCCAGATCTGCCCCACCAGCGTCTCAAAGATCTTGATCTCGACCGTCTTCTCCGCATCCCCAAACTCCACCACCTTCTGAAAGAAGGCCTCACTCATGGGCACAAACACCTCTCTGAAGTGTCTTAGCCTCGTATTGCCCACATACTCCCTCAGCACGGGCAGCATCCACGCTCTCCCCGGCGCCCCGGGCTTCGGCGCCACCAGGTTGAGGGGCAGTAGTGTGAGCACAGCGTCCGGGCCCATGGCCCTCACCGCGTGGCCGAGCACCTCGTCCGCCTCCTTCTTCCCCTGGAACCCCTCGTTCGAGCGCAGCCCCCCAATCATCTTGACCGCGTCGTTGAGGATGGGCGTCGCGCGCCACAGCAGCTTGTCGAAGAGGGCCACCAGGACATCAAACACCTCCTTCCAGGCGCCCTGGTACCGCACGCTGAGCAGCCCATTGGTGGTGGCCGCCACCTTTGCAAGCACGTTCTCCGTGCTCCTCGTCACGTCCAGCAGCGCCCTATCCGGGATGACCGTGGTGGCCAGCGAGACCAGACACTGCGCGGCCGACACCCTCACGTTGTACGCCGCAGCCTCCAGGAACCCGGCGACAGTCTCAAACAGGCCCGGCAGCGCCGCAAACGCCACGTCCTCGTCCACGACGGCAAACACCTCGTATCCGCGCGCGACGACCGCCAGCCAGGCCGGCACCAGCTGCGAATCCCCCTTTGCCGGCCTCAACTCCATGATCGCGGCCAACACGCCGGGCAGCTTCGCGCCCGCCACCTCGTCCGCCAGGCTCGCAAACAGCTCCTCAAACACGCCGAACGCGGCCATCATGAGGTACTCGTTGCTGCTCCTCGCGATCCCCAGCAGCACCTCGCACAGCGCCTCCACCCTCTTTGCCGGCCACCCGCCCGCGGCACACACGGCGCGGAGCAGCTGCAGCGCATGCATGAGCCTCGGCTCATGCTGCTCCCCCTTCCCCTTCCCCACCACCACCACCACGGCGGTGGCGGCGGCCCCCCCCGCGAGCGCCGAGACCCCGCTCAGTGCCGCACCGGCACACATGTCTGCCGCCGGATGCTCCACGCTCGGGCTGGGCGGGGGGTTCTTGAGCACGTTTGTGACGGCCTCCTGCGCCCTCTTGCGCACTTTTGGCCTCTCGTCGAAGCCCAGGTTCAGCAGGCCTGCCAGGGCCCTGCGCGGCCCAATGTCCTTCTGGGGGATGGCCCAGGCCGCGTTGTCCTGCGCCTTCAGGAGCGCCTCGAGGACGCCGATGCTGCTGCGCAGCAGCGGGGCGTCGGCCGCCGGGTGGGTCAGCGCCGGTACGAGGTGCGTTAGGATCTGGGTGAAGCGGGAGCGGAGGAGGGGCGCGGGGGCGAAGGGCGCGACGGTGTCGAGGAGGTAGATTGTTGATGTTGCGAGCTCGGGGTTGGTGATTGCTGTGGGGGAGAGGGATTGCGGGAGGAGGGAGAGGAGGGCGGCGAAGTAGGCGGTGGGGGTGGGGGAGGTTTGCTGGGTCTTGAGGATATCCTCGACGGCGGTGAGGACAATTGCTACCTGAGGAGGGGGTCAGTAAGGGTCAATTGGAGGAGAGAGAGAGAGAGGAGGGGGAGATTCAGATTCGGATTCAGACAGACCTGCTTCTGGTTCTGCAAATTCGGGGACCGGATCTTGTCCAGCTTCGCCTCGAGGGACGACATCTCAGGCTGGACGGTAGTAGTAGTGTCTGTAGCTGTAATATCACTCGTAGTTCTGTACTCGTCGATGTTTGTATGGCGGCGATGGTCGTGATGTTTTTCCGTTGGTGTTTTTACAAAAAAAAAATTGTTAGTGGGGTTATCTAATCAATCAGTCCGGTTGCGGTTAGCGGGCAGGGTAACAGCCGCGAATGTTGGGATTTCTATCATTACCCTTGGATGCTATCATTTCCGTCTTTCTACGTCATGACAGTGGTAATGGTAAGAGTAAGAGTAAGGGTAGAGTGAGGGTAGAGTAAGGGTAGAGTAAGAGTAGGAGTAAGAGTAAGAGTAAGAGCAATGTGAGGAAGCAGATATGGCTATACCTATTAATTAAGAGCTACACATCTCCATTCACCCGCTCACTTGAAGCCCACGGTCAATTATACTACATAAATACCTGACTGACCGTAATATATCCCGCCCTAATCATCAATAGCGATATCCTCCACCCTCACCAACCCGCACGCCATTCCCGCGGCCGCCCACCCCCCCGCAGCAAGGTTCTGGTTCCAGCAGACCTGCGTGATATTCGACTGCTCCGGATACGCCTATTCCCCCCCGGCATCAGCACCCAACCCACAACAGTAGCAGAAAGAGGGGTGAGTGTACTTACGGTGGAGTGCACCAGCGCCGTATTCGTCTGTCTGCGCTTCAGCTTCTCGCTCTTGGTCTCAAACTCCTCGAGCTTGAAGCCCTCGCTCATGCGCAGCATATTTGTCTTTCGCGCATACTCGAGCAGGAACCACGTCTGCTGGTAGTTTTTCTATCCCTCCCTCTACACGTTAGCTGCCATTCCGCGTCCTCTAAAGCACCCAGGAAACTCACAATCTTGCCATGGAACGTCCTCCTGACGGGGTTACACACGACGACCTCGCCCTCGCTCCCCCCGCTGACCACAAACGCATGGACGCTGCTCGCGGCCACGCCCGTGACCACGCCGCCATGCTTTGCCACCGTCGTGGCGCTGAAGAACCTCCGGAGCGGGTAGAACTTGACCCACGCGCCCTCCTCGCTGCTGACGGCCGCGTTGATGGCGTCGACCCAGCAGATGCTCGTGGGCGCGATGCGGGAGCGGTTGTTGACGACGGTGTCGGTGTATGGGTCGAGCAGCGAGGTGATGCGGCAGTATCCATCGAGCGAGGCGGAGACGACGTGTGTGGGGAAGGAGGGGTGGCAGGTGGTCAGCGAGGCGATGTACGTCTGGTGGATGGGCGTGTGCAGGTACGGCGTGAGGGGGAGCGGGTGGGTCAGGTCCCAGGCGGAGATGAAGCCGGAGGCGTGGCCGGTGATCAGGCGGGAGGTGCTGAGCCAGGAGAGGGTGGTGGCGGGGGTGGACAGGGAGAGCGTGTAGGCGGGGGATATCAATTTCACTATATGTCTCCCGGTCATTAGCACTGTACCCTCCTCACTCACTCAAGAATACATACCGAACCTCGTCTCCCCCTCCTCCGTCTCCTCCTCCGGCAGTCTTATATTGACCACCCTTACATCCCCGTCCTTAAACACCGCGGCCAGCAGTCCCAGCTCGCCCTCCGGCATCTCCCTATGGACCTGGCAGAGCTTGAGCGACGAGGCCACCCCCCACTCGTGGCAGAACACCGTGTGCAGGCGCGGGGGCCCCCTGGGCGGTCCCCTCTCCGAGATTGGGAAGCGCCACAGCTGTATGCACGATGGCGCGGGGGTGCGGTCGAACGCCGGCGGTATTGATGGTGACGGCTGCTGGGCGGCCGGGGGCGCGGGGAAGAGGGCGCTGTCGGGCTTTGTGGAGATTAGGAGGTATTGGGGGCCTGTATTTTGTATATATATATATTAGTGCTTGTAGAGGGCAAGATTAATGGGGTGGGGGCCTGCCTTTTGGACGATTGGGAACCCATTCCAAACCCGCGACATGCCCTCCCGCATTTATCACAATCGGTCCCCCAACCTCCCCCTCCTCTCCGCCTCCTCCTCCCCCTCCCCTTCCACGCCCCAAACCTCTCCAACTGCACCACCTCCCCCCTCACCAGCACCTTGGCCTCCTGCCCGCCCACCCACACCGGCAAGAACCTCTCCCTCTCCTCCCCCCCGGACAGCACCTCCTCCCGCTGCTCGCCGACCCCCACCTCCACGACCGCCTCCCCCTCCCTCCAGAACGGCGTCAGCTTCAGCCCCTTCCTCTCCGGCACCGCCGGAAGCCCAATATACTCGTCCCTGACGCCGATAGCCTTGACGAGCGTATCGTTATCCTGCCCGTACGTCGTGATGATCCTCTCGCGCTTCCCCGTGCTCTTGATGAACCCGGGGCGATACGTGATCTTGACGCTCGGGTCCGGCGGCCTGAGGACTGCGGCGGCACCAGCACCACCGGGCGGGGGGGGGTGGCGGTCGCGGCGGCGCTGCCCCGGGGTGGCGTTGGGCACGCGGGTGACGCGGAAGACGTGCGGTTTGTGGAGGCGTGGGGGAGGCGGGGGGTTTTGGTGGGGGGTCTTTCGGCGGCGGCGGTGGCGGGAGGAGCCACCGGCGGAGGAGGAGGCGTAGTCGTCTTCGTCTTCGTCTTCGTCTTCGTCCCCCTCGTCTTCGTCTTCTTCTTCCTCCTCGTCTGCGGAGGGTGGGGTGTCGGCGGGGTCTGATGGGGGCGCGGGGGTGGGGGTGGGCTGGTTGATCCGGCCGCGGCCTATGAATTCGGGGTCGGCGGCATCGTCGTCGTCGTCTTCGTCTTCGTCCTGGTCTTTGCCTTTGCCTTTGCCTTTGCCTTGGGCGGTGGGGTTGGCGGGGTTGGCGGGGTCGGTGGGGCCCTCATCGCCGCCGCCGTCGTCGTCGGAGAGGTCGAGGTGTTTGAAGGGGTCGAGGGCGTAGTTTGTAGCTTTCTTTTGGCGGGAGGAGCGTGTGGGGGGCATTAATCAATTGCGGTGTGAATATCAATGTGATATCTGTAGTGGATGTGATATTCCGGAAGCAAAGTTGCAGATGTGATCGTGAGGTTATGAAAAGCCGTAAACAAAAAAGCCACGACCCGCGATCATTGACAATCATCAAAGGCGCCCCGGGGCCAATGATTCCGATTTCGATTTCACTGCGCCGATTCCTGCACAGCGCCGGTTACCCGCCCGGTGTTTTCTCGTCAATGATTTCTCTCCCGGTAATTTCATCTACGGACTCTACGGACTCTACAGACTCTATGGAATCGGCATCTCCACCTCCTCCTCTGCCGCCCTCCGCCATGCCCTCCTCCTCTCCCCCCCCCACAGCCCCCCCCCGCTTCACCGCCGCCGACGAAACCTACATGCGCCAGGCCCTCTCGGAAGCCACCCACGCGCTCTCTCGTCTCGAAGTCCCCGTCGGCGCCGTCTTCGTGCACACCCCCAGCGCGCAGCTCCTCGCCACCGGCCGCAACGACACAAACCGGACCCTGTGCGGCACGCGGCACGCCGAGTTCCTCGGCATCGAGACGATCCTGTCCGCGCACCCGCCCAGCATCTTCGCCTCGACCACGCTGTACGTGACCGTGGAGCCGTGCGTCATGTGCGCCAGCGCGCTGCGCCAGCTGGGCCTGCGCAGGGTCGTCTACGGGTGCATGAACGAGCGCTTTGGCGGGTGCGGGGGCGCGCTGGATGTCCTCCAGGGCGGGGGGGCCGGGGCCGGGGCCGGGGCCGGGATGGAGGTTGTGGGCGGACTCCTCCGCGAGGAGGCGATCATGCTCCTGAGGAGGTTCTATGTCCAGGAGAACGCGAGGGCGCCCAGGCCGATAGGCAAGAGGGCGAGGGAGCTGAAGACGGAGATTTTGCCTGGGAAGGAGGCGGCGGGTGTGGCGTAGGTGGGTGGGTCACTGGGACGGTGGGTTTTGTCTTTTTTTTCTTTTTTTTTTTCTATTATTGTTGTTATTGTTTTTGTAGATATTGATATAGACGCCATAGTTAAGCCTTCAAGTAGATCACTTGCCTGGGGCACCGGGCACCGTTCGTTTTCATTATTGTTTTATTATTGTTGTTTTTATTATTACTCTAGCTATAGATATATATCGATACCGGAGCACTGGGACCCCCGGACCAGGTCTTGTGGGTTTCATTTTCCATTATTTAGACATTCTAGCTATTACTCCAAGAGCACCGGAGCAGAGCACTGGGCGAGATCTGGTGGACCGCACCCATTACATTACTATCACCACGGGCTCCACGGACGAGGTCTTGTGGGCTGCGTTTATTACTATTATCATAGATATCGATATAGTCCTTGACCGTGCCAGGGCACCGGGACAGACGTACTCCAGCTCCACGGGCAAGATCTATTACCCAGATCACGGACCCCACGGGCGAGAGATCGTTCCTATCATTATCATAATCATTATTACTACTGTCAGCACCCCTAAAAAGTATATATACAGACCCTAGATAGATAAATATGCACCCGACAGAAGCGCACTTTCAGAACAGGAACCCACGCACGTGCAGTCCTTTCTTTATACTCCCCGTCTCAACCTCCTCCTCCTCTACTAAGCCCTCCGCTCTCCCCCAGGCTATAACTAACAGTTTAGCCCACATCATGTGTGCTCCTGATCATCCGCCCCGGCAGCGTGACAATTCGCTCCAGCCAACCGAAAGGCGGGGAAGGGCGCCAAGCCGGGTAGCACGCCCTGTATCGAGCTTCATGGAGTCGCAGAGGTCTGTCTCTATGGAGGGGGGAAAGGCTACCGCCGAACCCTGTTTCTCCACCATCTGTCTGTCTGGGTAGTGAGCTGCTGGGGGGAGGGCCCAAAATAACATACCAAGAGGTACGTGTAGGTCCATAGCTATGTATGAAACCCCCCCAAGCACTCGGCGTGGTTGGAGAGGGAGGGGAAGAGGAGGAGCTAGCTAGTACTTCCTGTTTTTTTCTCTTATAATTAGCATTGGCACCCCCGAAAAGCAGAGAGGAAGAGAGGAAGAAGAAGAAGCACAGCAAAGCTCCAGTGCAGCTAGCCATATCTCCAGAAATCACAATGCGCCCCAGCACCCTCCTCCCCCTCCTCCTCCTCCCCCCCAGCGCCCTCAGCACCCCGCTCCAAAACCCCCTTCTCCCGCTCACCACCCCCGCCAACGGCGATGCCGCACCCCCGCCACGCGGCCCGGCCCTCACGGCCATGACCAGCGCCCTCACAACGCTCCAGTCCCGCTTCTTCACCCACACAACGGGCACCTACCCCAGCGGGATCAACTGGACGCGCGCCGTGCTGGGCACGCTTCTCGCGGCCTCGACGCGGACGCTCAGCACGTCGGCGGCGCACCGCGCGCTCTCGCACCACTACCTCTCGGAGCTCATCGCCGTCTTCTACGGCCAGGACATGCACCTCAAGCGCGAGGCCTACGACGACATCCTGTGGGTTGTGCTGCAGTGGCTCGAGGCGCTCAAGACGCTCTCGTACCGCACCGACGCCTTCCCGGCCGGCGAGTGGGCGGGCGACGAGTGGCGCCCCGCCTTCGCCGACCGCGCCCTCGAGTTCTACGAGCTCGCAAACAGGGGCTGGGACGAGAGCCTGTGCCGCGGCGGGATGATCTGGAGCCCGTGGCTCGAGCCGTACAAGAATGCCATCACGAACGAGCTCTACGTCGCTGCGAGCGTGGGCATGTATCTGTACCACCCCGCGCACGACCGGCGCTGGCTGGAGAATGCGAAGAAGGCGCATGCGTGGTTGGATGCCAGTGGGATGCGTAACAAGCAGGGGCTGTACACCGACGGGTTCCATATCTCGAGGTTGAATGCGCCGCCGGAGGCCGGGGAGAAGGTCTGCGATAGGAGGGACGAGATGGTGTATACCTACAACCAGGGGGTGCTGCTGAGTGGGCTGCGGGGGCTGGCGGAGGTGACGGGCGAGAGGGCGTATCTTGAGGAGGGGTTTGCGCTGGTGGATGCGGTCGTGGGGAGCGAAGGGAAGGTCGGAGAGATCGTGGCCGGTGGCATCCTCACGGAGAAGTGTGATCCCGAGGGCCGCTGCAGTCAGAACGGGCACACCTTTAAAGGTCCGTATCCCATCTACACGGCCAGTATCAAGTATCAAACTAGGTGAATTGGGTAGAGTATAGCATGACTTACATGGAGCTCTTATATAGGAATCTTCATGCACCACCTAACAATCTTCTGCACGCCGCTCGCACCCTCCACCTCTCCCTCCTCCTCCTCCTCCGAGAACGTTACCGCGCCCATGACCGCCGCCACAATCACCTGGCACCGCACCACCTGCCGCAAGTACCACGGCTTCCTCCTCGACAACGCCGCGGCCGCCTGGCGCACACGCAACGCCGACGGCGTGGTCGGCGCGTGGTGGGGCGCCCCCGACGCCGCGGGGACGGCGTTCGAGGATTCCCCGTTCTGGAACGAAGAGCTGGGCACGTTTGCGGCGGAGATGGACGTGGGGGCAACGGACCGCATGAACCCCCCGGTGGAGGCGGACGCCCAGGTGAAGGGAGACCTGAATGATAGGGGGAGGGGGAGGACCGTGGAGAGCCATGCGGGAGGGCTGGCGGCGTGGAGGGCGGTGGTGGAGGTTGTGTATGCTTAGAGGTAGGTGTCTCTATTTCTTTTCCTCCTTCTGTCACCCTCAATTGGTGAGTTTGGCGTACGTAGATGATCTTTGATGAATTTCTTTTCTGTCCTCTCCTGTTTCCTATCGTCGAGGAGTTATTCTTGTGCCTCTGCTTGGTTTATATATATATATATATATATATATATATACTCATGTACTAGTATTGCCAGCTATAGCTAGACCTTAAAGATAGTACAAATAGATCCTGTATATCTAGAGTAGGTGTATATATAAAAGAAACTCTATAGCACTCCTAGGGTGTGTATAAATTGCCGTCGACGATTGTCCCAGGTAGGCTTTATATAAGCCTATGATACTGAGGGGTGCTTGCTTATGTCGGTCCTCCCTCGTAACCTATAACACATTGATATGCCAGAATTGTTTTTTTCCATGACCTCAAGATCCTGTAGCTAGCTAGGACGGATCGAGAATTATAAAGCCACTGTACTGCTCGATATATAAAAAGCCTTTGATTTGTTTAAAGCATATCATCATGCCAAAGCTAGCTCCCAGTGCTCATATCAGCTCATATAGAGCTACCTAGCTACTCGGCACATTCTCACAACCCTCCAGTATGTAGTAAGCTGTCCTGCAGAGTCGAGTAGATTGAGCACATAGTATGTATGCAGATATGTTTCCCTAAATCAGAGCAATATCCCCAACAAAACGTTTAAGCTTAGATAGGCATATATCCTTATCGACTCACGGGGGGGGGGGGCACTGCTTATGTCAGTCAGCCTGCACAAATTCCAAACAACACTCCTCCCCGATCGACCCACCTACCGGCATAGCGCATACTGTAAGAGGAAGGAGTGCCTGTCGTCTGCCCATTTTACCCGGAACGTAGCCCTCCATGGAGCAAGAGCTAACAGGTACATGCCACCAATGAGGTCCTGGGTATTATGCAATCCAGCAGAGTGTTACATGGCCCGCAGGATGAGGGTGACTCCATATCAATAGATAATCCAAATGATGGCTGAAGAATGTTATTAAAAACAACGATTTCTGGATGTCCTCCAATCACGTGACTGATAATTGAAGGAAGGGATGATGACTAACGCGGATAGCTCAAGGGTTTCGGCGGCCAAGCACCCCCGGGGAGTCGGGGAGTAAAGAAGAGTAGGTACATACATGTGTGTGTAACAGTGTGTCTTGTCTGCCAGCCAACGCACAACCCCTCGTCTCGTCTGTGGGCTACTATTCCGACTTTGCCCTTTTCTATGTCATGATAGTGGTGGTGAGTGAGTGTGCGAACATCCCCTCCGCATACCACCCACAGGTGCAATTCGAAATAAGCAAGGTTCTTGGAAATTTCAATATGGTGATCACTCATTCTCATTCCCACTGAGCATGAACGTGATCACCATCATCGTGCGAGTGAGGGAGGGGGCAGATGATTACACGCTCAGTCTCACTTCTCTTCTGCTCCACATTTGTATTAGATGGTTCCCTTTTTAGAAACAGAAGAGTAGCAAGTAAAGTAAATATTACCTAGAGTAGAGTAGAGAGAGAGTCAATGAGTGGTTCCTACTCTACACCCCCCCACACGATCATACTACTTCATACTTCTGCTTCATACATACTACCAGTAACATTCGCAGCAGACTTGTATGTAGTCTCAGAATATCTCCTCCTCTCTATCGATAGGTTGTATGGTGTATTTACCATACGGCATCACTCCTGCTCCCCTGTCTAAAACCCACCGACATGCACACCTTTCTCTACCTACATGCTTTTACATGTATCCAGGACTAGAGATAATACTCTACAGCAAAAAAGGGTCCATAATTGCTTTCCTTCTTTCCTTCCTTCCTTCCTTCCTTTCCTTCCTTCCTCCATCCTCCTCCTCCCCTCCTTCTTCTTCTTCTTCCATTTGTTTCGTTTAAAACACCACCAATAGCTACATAACTACAACAACTACTACTACTACACATTATATTATTATTCAAACAGTGAGTGCTTGCTTGCTTACAGACAGACATTACCATCACCACCACCGCCCACCATCAACTTAGTTTCTAACCCACCCAGAAAACAAATTACAGCCCTTTGCCCCCCCCCCCTCCTCCCCTCCCCCAGTTTCCGATTACGCTATCTAGAGTAGTCTAGCTAACCCCCCCAATCCCCCCCCCTCCTTCCCTTTCTTCTTCCCGACCCCACGTTTGCGCTTCTTCCCTTCTCTCGTCTCGTCCCGCCGCCAGCCCCAA
Source organism: Morchella sp. 2016-103 (assembly GCA_024713925.1). NCBI lineage: Eukaryota > Fungi > Ascomycota > Pezizomycetes > Pezizales > Morchellaceae > Morchella > Morchella sp. 2016-103. The sequence continues at coordinate 2,022,640 of JAMGZF010000002.1, forward strand.
CTGACTAACTAAATACATAACTACACTTTTTACTACTGTACACCGCCCCACTCCCTCCACTCCCACCTTTCTTACCCCCTCAATCCCCCTCCCCTCCTCCTCCTCCAAACCCCACCGGCGAGTGTCCACGTCGCGGGCAACCCACCATCCCACCATCCCCACAACTAACTATTTCTTCCTCACTCACTCACTCACTCACTTACCTAGACAGGCTTTTACACCTCCACACCCCAGTCCTAGAAGAAGATAATTGTATTCTTCCTACCCTCCCTCTCCTCTACACACTCATCAACACCACCACCACCCCCACCAGCAGAATAAAAGTACGGCAACCACAACCCACCGCAACAATACCCAACCACAACCACCAACCATGAACGCGAACCCGGCGTCGTCGTCGTCGCAGTCGCACTCGCCGCCGCCGCCCTCCTCGTCCGACGAGGATCGCGAAACAATGCTCATCCTCACACCAGCCTCCACCAGCGTATCGGACGAGGGGGGCGGGGGAGATCGTGACCGGGATCGCCGTGATCGTGATCGTGATCGGGAGGATGAAGCTCTACTGCCCAACAACAACAACAGCAGCAGCAATAGTAATAATAATAACGGCGGTGATGATGTAAGCCATGACGAGGGCGGCAGGAACGATAACGATCAGGACGAGGTGCACAACGAGGAAGTACGCAGCAGCAGCAACAGCGTGTTTGGAGGTGATCTCGGCGACGAAGACGGCAACCACCACCACCGCCACCACCACCATCACCGCCATCACAATAATAGTAATAATAATAATGGCAACGAGTGTGGTAGTGCTGGTGGTGGTGGTAGTAGTGGTGCTGTTTCGGGAGATGGGAGTGTCGCTACGCCTACTCCTAATGCTCCGATAAGCACAAACGCAAATACAAAGTTTGATGTTTGGAGCACATCTGCCGCATACGGACGACGTCAGGGACTTCTTTCACAGGTCGGGAGCTTGAGTAAGGAGCTTACAGAGCTCAAGGCAATGATTGCGCGGAGCACTTCCGCCAGTAATAGCATGTCAGAAGAGCAGGCTGAAGTACGTGAACCATCCCCCCCCACCCACACATCACCCCTTGACCTAATCACACTTCCTCTTCACCTACACCTCCACACCTCCACCTCTTCCCCACTTCTGTCTCTTCCCCACTTCAGTCATCATAATCCTCCCGTCCATGTGCTATAACGGCCACATCCCCTCACCAAAGCACCCCCGCACAACACTAAATAAAACACAAGGGCCGGAAGAAATTAAAGTTTATCGTGCCACAGGACCTCTCACGAGTCAAGGCGAACCACCGCTCATCACTCGCCTCACTCGCCGAGTCGCACAGGGCCGAAATGTCATCACTCTCCAGTGCCCACCAGGAGGAGATCAAGCGGCTGGAAAAGATGCACCTAGAGGACATGCGGAACGCTCGACGGGGCTTCGGCTTCGGCAATGACCTCGTGCAAGGTCTTCACCAGAGCTACGCGAAGCAGATCGAGTCACTCGTGCTCGACCTGGGCGAGGCGAGACGGCAGCTCAAGGATGCTGAGGCATTAGCATCGCACCCGCGAGCTGCCACGCCCCCGGCGGATATGGACGAGTCTCCCTCAAGGAGACTGGACATGGTTATTAGGTTTGACGATCTCGACAAGGCCTTTGCCGTGGCGGAGCTGTCTATCCCGCACCCAGGCAGGTCCTACAAAGCGGTGAGTGAGCACCTTAGCCATGCGGTCAAGAACTATCTGCAGACACTCAACTCGGCTGCGGAGTTCTTTGCGGAGGGATCAAAGAGCGTGGAGGCGAGGCGGATCAGGAATTGGCATCAAGCTGCTTCGGGGAATAGGCTGAAGCTGAGGTTTCTACATGGGAGGGACGGTGACAGCATGAAGGATATGTGGGAGGGTGAGCTGTGGAGGAACGACAACTTCACGCTGAGGGTGAATTGCGAGGCGGAAATGTGGGATAGCGTTCCGGTGTTCAATGACGACGAGGAGTTTGTGGAGCAGCAGCAGCATCGCCACCAACCGCTAAAGGCGACGAGTACAGGGACAGGGACGATAAGATCCAGGGAGCCGTTAGGTCCGGCACCGGAGGAGCAGCTCGTACAGGTCGACACACCAAGCACGGTCGATATGTTTAACCCTACTGCGGAATTGGATAGGATCAACAGGGTACTTGGCGGGTTGGATATCAATGAGGACCTACACAGCGCGGAAGAGGATGACGAGAATAAGGAGAACATCCAGCGCCCAATGCCAAAACGTCATGTAATGGTCGAGGACGTGACGGATGAGGAGGACCATTACAAAGACGATCCAGAAGATGAGGGTGTTGGTTTGGCAATTTCCTCGTCACCTGTACCTGCAACGCCCCTCGAGAAGGAGCCGCTTCTGCCGGGAAATAGTGCAAGGAGAGGTCCAGTAAATAACAAACCACTCAGTGACGACAGCTACCTGGAAAAGCTGCTGGGGACAGAAGAGGAGAGGGAGAGGGAAGGGGGGAAGAGGACAGGCGGTTCTAGTGGTTCGGATTCGTGGCTATTTGATGATCTGTTTTCACCTTTACCTGCCGACAAGGGGAAGGGTAAAGAGAAAATAGCCGGGTTGTTTGAAGGTATGTCTCTCTTCAAGAATTCTTGGGACTGATAGTTATTCATGGAGAGAATAGTGCTTACATCTTCCGTGGAAGCAGACCGTGCACAGGACTCGGAGAACCAGACAAATCATCTCATTGGTGGCAAGCCAGGGTGGAAGTGGATGCTATCCGATGGAATTGTAAAGAGTCCACCAGCTTTGCAACATGCTCCTTCTGATACTCACCATCTGAGAATGGCGCAGCAGTATTTTAGAGACGGACCCAGTGGGCCCTGGTTGGAAAACCTCCGGGAGGAGGAAGAGGATGAGAAGATTGGGAGCGACTGTGACCAGCCTGTATTTTCGGAAGGGGGTGATCCATTGCCCGAGAAGAAAGATAGACCCTTTTTTTCCTTTGGTGAAGATGCTGCTAGTTCCCCGGCGCCACCTCCGGCACCCCCGGCACCTGAACCCCGGAAGACGAGTGGTCTTTCACCGTATCTAAGAACTGATATTGAGAGCTCAGTCGAAGGTGCACGACTTGATGATGAAGATTCAGATATCGATGATAACCAGCCTAGGGACGGTGTAGATGTCGAGAATCCGTTTGCGGACCTAAAGCCTAGTCAGTGCGATACCCCGGTCCTGGGGACATCAAGGAGCGCTGCCTCCACCACGCCCCTTCTCCGCGATGGCAGCCCAGCTCCTCGGCAGAATCGTGGTGGCCCCTCCCTGAAGATTCATACTGATACACAAAGGCCCCTGCGAACCCTTGGTGACCCGTTTGTTCCGTTGCCAAAGCCCCCTCCCAAGTTTAACCTCAACCATCACAAGCCCACACAGCGATACAGGAATAACTACGATTTTCAGACAGTGGATAGGGACGACGATGAGACAACGTTTACTAGATATGAAGACACGGCTTCTGAGATTTCAGGCACCACGGCAGATGGCGAATGGGAGACCAAGTACAGGGGGGGGAAGCGTGTCCGTGGGAAGGTTCCGGAAGCTTATTGGCATGAAAAGTCGCCAGGCGGGAATGAGTCCTTCCGAAGCAGATCCCGCTCACCACCCCAACAGCCACCAAGCAGGCCTTCGACCACAACTACAGATAGGAATCTAAATTATGCCCTCCCCCCACAGGTTTACCAACCGCCTGTAGGGCTGCCTAGTAGCAGCGGTGGAGGAAACATTGGCCCCATCCGCTATGGTAGTGTTGGTGGCATGCGCTCGGTGGGACCGCTTGGGCCGGGGAGTCATAGCATGGCAGCAGGATACGTAAGTTCACAGCAGCAGCAACAACAGCAGACTCAGCAGCAGGCACAGCAGCAGGCACAGCAGCAGGCACAGCAGCAGGCACAGGCCCAAGCTCAAGCTCAAGCTCAGGCGGATATGTTCCAGCAGATGAAGCTTAACGAGGCACTTATGAACGCAACTTACCTCCAGCGCCCAATTTCTAGCGGACCATCTTCATTTCTAGGCGGAGGGCCAGTGTATGCGCCCAACCCACCGCTCAACTCTGCTGCAACCTTCACCGGGGGTGTACCCGTTAGGCCGGCATTCATGACCATGGGTAACGCAGAACAGAGACTGGCAAGCGAGGGAGGAGGTGTGTGGCCGATGAGGCCGATGCTGATGCAGCCACACATGAACCCCCAAACAACCCATTTGTGGGCTTCAAACGGTGAGGGTAGAAGGAGCTATAACACTGATTCTTCCGGCCCGCTTCTGGGACTGCGAAACCCCGAGACTTTAGGCCTCTTGCAGCAACAGCACCAGCAGCAGGTAGCAGCCCAACAGCAAGCGCAGGCACAAGCCCAGCACCAACACGCCGCCCAGCAGCAGCAGCAGGCCCAGCAGCAAGCCCAGCAGCAAGCTCAACAGCAAAACCTGATCTCTGGATCATTGCTGTCCTCGCAGCAGGGTACCCGCCCCCCATCAACAATGAGCATGAGTCTCGAACAGGCAACCTACGGGAGCGCTGCGGGACTGGGGACGGCCCCCTGGGCTGCCCTGGCGAGTGCATACGGGCAGCCGGGGACTCCGGCGAGCGCACACACACTAACTCCCACCTGGTTCGCGCTGCAGCAGGCGCACGCCCAGCAGAGCGCCGGCACGCCAAATGGCTTTGATGGCATGTGGGCTGGGACTCCGATCGCGGGCATGCCGGCCGCGCATTGGGGCGGTAGCTATGGCGGGTGATGTACTCGTGGTTTTTGGCAATGATCTTTTCCCCCTTTTTCCTTCTTTCCCGCAGGTTGATTATATCCCACCATTATGAGGTTGTCTTTATGTTTATTATGAGGTGTTTTTTTTATTATATTTATTTATTTATTAGCCTGGTTTTTGGTTTTTGCTTGGGTCTCGACTTATTTACTTTAGGCTTGCGTTTCGAATTAGTGTATTCCTCTTTTTGTTTGGGCCCCGGGTTTTTCTCCTCTTCTCTACCTATTTCCCCCCCTGTATCCATTTTTATGATTACCCCATCATACCATACCCCTTGATCTATCCATCACGGCGATTTCCTTTTTTTTTTCTTTTTCTTTATTCTTTTCCGCGTGAATATCATCGGGGCGCTGTGTGTGTGTTTGTGTGCATTAAAGATCCAACGGTCATCAACGATATGAACGATAACGATATGATAACGATAACGATAACGATAACATGAAGCCTTGGGGGAAGAAAAAAGAGAGGCTAGCTGGTATTTTTTTTTGTGTGTGTTGGCATGTTTTTTTATGATATCTATGTGGCGTGGCGGCGATTTGGTTTTGGTTTTGGTTTGGTTTGGTTTGGGATTGGGATTGGGACTGGGACTGGGACTGGGACTGGGACTGCCTGGCGTGGTTTTGGTCTGGTCTTGTCTGGTCTTGTCTTTTCTGATCTGGTTCGGTTTGCTTAATCTGTATGTTGAAATATATTCTGCTGGAATCTATTGCCCCTTTTGTCTTCCAAGTTCAGTCAAACCAGACAACGACCTTATATAAACGCCACGGAGCCAATCAAAGCTATCTAGAGTATTTCGACAAGACTTGACATCTATAGCATAACCCTTTAAAACAATGAATTAACACCAACATAAGCCGAGTGATACTATATGACCCAATAACTTTACAACGCCTTCTTTTTCTGCTCCTCAACCATCTCCACGACGTCCTCCTCGCCGTCCCCGTCTTCGTCGACAGCCTCAGTGTTCTTTTTCGACTTATCATCCCCTTCTTTCAGTACCTTCAATACCTTATCTCCGCCTGCTGAGTCGCTCTTCTCATCCCATTTGACATCGTACTGGTCCGCAATGTTCCTGATCTCCCTCCGCAGTGATCGACCATCACTTACTAGCTCTTCCCAACGCTCAATGTCGAATCCACGCTCTGTGTAAAGCTTCATCTGCCGCTTGCTTATGGTCATGTGCATCAGATTCCGGTATGACACTTCTCGATTATGGTACAAGAACCACAGGTAACCTAGGATCACCGTACTCAGCCTACACAAACATCCTGTTAGTCCCACTCCACTCAAGAAAGTAGTTATCGGACAGGCTATAGTCATACCCCATCAAATATGTAATCGGCTCCATAACATCCCACCCAACCCCCGTTCCAAAGGTGAACCAACAAACGCCCCCCCACCAACTCACCAGCACCCCAAACCCGCCCAGCGCCATCCTGCGCGCGGCCCTCTCGGCCAACTTATCGCACTCCGACTTGAGCCTCCCATAGTCTGCAATCTCCCTCGTGATCTCCATCAGCTTCATGCGCTGGTAGTGCGTGCGCTGCTTGAAGCTCGGCACCCCCACCGCCACGCTCCCACCGCCCTCAATCTCCACCACAAACTCCCTCCCGCGCGCAGCATCCCTCACAAAATCCCCCAGCTCCGTGCTGGTCGACCACCTGACCATGCCGCCCTCGCCCGACTTTGGCTCCGTCGAGAGTTTGCCGAGGCCGCCGCCGGTCTCGACGCCACCCTCACCGTGGCCGCCGCGCAGTGTGAGTTCGACCTTGCTGACGTTCCCCTTGTAGTCACGTTCCGACATGAGGGCGTCTCCGACGTTGACAGCTTTGAAGGTTATCTCGGGTGGGCGGGCGGGGGCGCCGCCGGACGGCTGGATGGGCGGGAGCTCAGATTGGATGAGGCGTTCGAGGTAGGAGAGGGGTTGGCGGGGGTGCACTAGGAGTGCGAGGGGCTCGATGGGCTGGTGGTCATGGTACTTTTTGGTGTCGGTCCTCCTGATGGGTAGAAGGAGCTTAAAAAGTCGTGAGGGTGTTGATAGAAGCTTTCCTGGAGGGTAAGGTAAGGGTTAGAAACATCGAATATACGGGGCAAATGATCTGGCTCTAACCTTTGTCTTCCACACTGTATTCCTTCTCCGTCTTCCTGGCTGCTGGAGGCGTAGAGACATTTTCGTAATGCCATGGTACTGGTTCGGCGTTGGCGAGAGATTCGCCTTTCCTTGCATCCCATTTATACTTATCTTCTTTCTTATCATCCCCGTCCTTCCGGAAGCACGAAGATGCCGAGAAAGTGCGGACACTACTTATTATCAAGCTCGTATGTGGTAATGTAGGCACTAATATCAGTGATCTCGACGCATGTCTCAACGCGAGCGTAGGAGCAGTAGCCCTCAGTAAGACAATCGGCGACATATCTCAATTGAGCTATCAAAAAAAAGGGATGATGGTGAAAGCTTCCTTCTGATAAACAGAGACAGTAAAGAGCAACACCATCATGGATCAACTGAGCGATATACAAGCTAAAGCTACAGGGAGCTTGTTTGCTGTCTTTTTCCCGGGGCCTGTTCACTGTTCACTGACGTCAGTGGCTGGTGAATATCATGTGATATAGCCACTTTACCCGTTTGGTTAACTGAGGCAGGGATTTGCCGGTAATGATCGAGAGCGCATTAAATTGCTACTGGTGGGAATATATATTAAAAGAACTGGGCACTGGGAGATACTAAAGTAGTTTGGCCAGTAAAGTGAGTAGTATATTTGGTATTATTCCATTCTACCCACGAACGCTCCTCTTGTCAAGGAATGTTCCTGTAGGTACTGTCCTAGATATTGCCAACAAAGAGCAGTTCTCTGGTATTCTATAACAAGTACCGGCCAATACCCATTAGCCCAGTTTTAGGCACATATATGTAGCTTTTTAGAATGACCAAGCTAGTCATCCTTGATGTGGCTCGATTTCTGTCAAGAATACCTGTAGCTGTAGACCAATCGAATGCCTAGGAACCTTTTTTCTACAAACGATCAGCAAATCAAGGATTCTGGTAACTTTATCAGAACTTTTACTCACCAAAGAACACGTTTCCAAGCACTACGTGCAAAAATGTTTATCTCAGCTTCAAACAATAGCTTCCCGGCCAATATATATGCCGCTCCTCGTTGGTGTTATCCATAAATAAATACTCATAGATAACAAGTAAGGAGACTCGTGATCTCGAACCAGAACGGCCTACAGTCGTGTCTCGCTCAACCCCCAAAATTTATCCATTGGCCGTGAGCGAGCGTGTAAGCCATCCGGGATTATATGCCGCCGTCATTCTGAACGCTTATCGATTAAACAACATGCAGCGAGAAACCCAGACGTATGCCTTGAGAGTAGCGAGATATAGGTCCTGGTAGTGGTCGAAAAGAGGGGTGGGCGTGGTGTATCAGATACTTATCCAACTAGTGCACTCCTGTCCTCTTGTTACGTTATCCACACCCTCTGCCACTAAACGCTAGCCATAACCCGCACCTCACGCTCTAGAACTCAGCACAGTGCAAGATTTAACACAAGTCTAAATCCCCCAACCAAACCGGTCCCAAAGTCGTCCGAGAGGTTTCAGCCTTCGCTCATCCTAAGTACCGACTAATTAGCCAAGCACCAACTAACTGCTGGGTTATGCTGGAATATGTCTCCATATAAAAGAAGCTGACGAGTCAGCGTAAAGTCTTTGTTTCTTTATCCCTTGTTTAGTCTCACTCTTTCCTTATCGGGATAATGCTCTCTTTGTTTTCTCCTCATGGATATCTCTTTCCGTATACAGATATTTATCTTGTCTCGTTTCTATAAAAGTAAAGACGATATCCACTTTGGATAATCATAGAAGTCAATAATCAATTCACTTCTTTCAGTAATTACACTTCCTATTGAGGAAGCCCATCATGTCCCTATTCCTATCACTAACTTCTTCCTACGACTCTCTCATCAACATAGGGTGCAAACGGGTCAACTACACCCACATACACCGACCCATCTTCCCCGTAGCTCCAAGCCCTAGCGCATCGCGATTCTTTAAACAGCGTGGTAGGCAAAGGGTTACAGCCATCGAGCTTACTAGGTACACCTACAAACCCCCCCTAATTACAACCATGCCGAACCAATCCGAAATATGGATCACAAACACCACCAGCGCCTAGCTAGAGTTCGTCTTACCCATCAAAGAATTATAATCTGTATCTGATCCAGAACCAAGGGTGAGTCACGGGGTAAGCACTAATTGCACTTTTCCTGGTGGGGGGAACACGACTATCTCTCTCTTAGCGAAAAAGTACGGCTCACAGAGCTTAACAGCCTGATCAAGGGATACGACAGCGCTTCTGCTCACAGGCCCAAATCCGACGAGGCCACTATCGGGCCCGCGTCCTGCCCTAGGCTTCTACACAGGGAAAGATTAGATAGCTGACAGTTACTCTTTTAGGTGCCGTTTGGCATCAGAAATGGCTGGTTTCGGATCACATAATATCACTCGGTCACATAAGAGGAAGAACTGATCTCCTCTACCAATTTTCACCGGCCCAAACCCAAAATTAAAAGGTCACATCCGTCGATCGAGAATGAGGACGCATATAGCGAAGATATGATATCGATAACTTATAACGGAGATGACTTATGGCAGCAGGGCACTAAGGCAACGAGAGGTGTTTTGGTTGTTGCCCCATGAGTCAGCTATAGAGTCTTGGAATTCTAACTTTGGAAACTCAAGAACTCACTCATGATCAGACTCATGTCTATTCTTAAAAAAAAAACATAATCACCTCAAGTCAAGAAGGCTGTAGATCTCAATCGAGCAACCTCTCGCATCCACTCGAAGCCTTCCAAACTGATCTGTGTCTATCCCTCCAATCCCAACCAATGCAGGGTTCATGTAAGAAAGATCTACTCTGACGTCATACAAGTCCAGATCTCGATAAACATCTTTCCACAAGTAGAGCACATATAAACAAATTAAAAGCTCATGTCGGCGTGTTTCCAATCCCCGACCAGCTGCGCCGTCCCTTCCAATATCTTGCTGTCGCACGGTGGACTTGATACTCTGTGTAGAATAGAGCAGGGTAAACTATCTATATCGAGTCTAATATTTTCTATTTCGCTTCACGCAGATCCGCCGATCCCCACCGGCCGCTGTTGCCCAGCCTGCGGGAGAAAGAATATTTAGAACATTCCATTGCCGAGAAATTATCTACTGGTCACCGAACAGAAGAAACACGTCCACCTACGTATGTACCCATCATCATCATCACCACCGCAGCCCATGGTCAGTTACTTACGTTTCCCTAGCTTCCCCGTGCAGCGGTTTTTGTTTGTTGTTCGGGGAGACCGGTCGAAGCAAGCAAGACCGCAGATCCAGATTACCGAGGGTGCTGCACCACCGCCACCGTACAGGATCTGGTCCCTTTTGTGCGACTCCCTTACACTGCCTGTGGTGTGTGCTGCTGAGCCACCACAACCCGGCTGAAGTAACCAGGAACAACAACTTTTTTTCTTTCTAACCTCGATTGGCTGGAAGATCACAAAACACAAAACTGGGGGAACCACGCTCGACAGGTGAAGTTACCTCGATGGTTCATGTGATGGCCCCCATCCCATGAGTTGAGGGCTAGGTTTTGGGCATTGATGATTAAAGGAGGGAGACAAGTAAGATTGCATAGTTAGGCGCCGAGATATCCTCGCCAACGGGTAAGTTACGGGTTTGTGAGTTTTCGTACGAAAATCGACGGGGTTCTGCTCCCGATGGACGAGGACGTAAAGGTAGTAGATACATAGATACTACTATGTACAAATATTTTATCGCCGAATTGGGTGTGCGCAGATGGCCTTTCAGAAAATAGATATCCCTATCTCATCTCTGGACCCCAGTATTATCTCTAAGGATATGTAAGTCTACGTAGCTAGGTACATACATACATGTAGATTGAAATTGTGCTTTGAAGAACCGATTGATTGAATCCACCCAATTGCGAATCTGTTGGCCACCATCTAGGATAAGAGGCATGTAGGTTTTACTTTTATATTACCGTTCCAAACTCCACACAACCACCACCTCGAATCTCCCCCTCAGGATCAATTTTTGTCCGCGTGAGGTCCCTCCTCCCGTAAGAATAGAAACCCTAGCTCCTTCTTCCCCCAATACACACTAACTAACCCCACCAATCGCCAGCATCTGCACCCTGCGCGCGACGGAACCAACAACCCCCCCTAAACAACGGCCCCCTCTCTAGCTAACTAGCTCTGATGATCGATTCGATTGGCCTACCAGTTTAAATTCCAACGAACCAACGAGGGATGCTGTCCCCCATCCCCATCCCCCCCCCCCAATCCAGCCCAATCGGCAATTTGGAAGAGAAGCGAGGAAGCTACACATACATACATATACTCACTCTAGACAGAGAAGAGACAAGTTCGAGTGCGGGGTATGGTCTTAATTTCCATGCCGTTTTTTTCTTTGTTTTTTCTGTCTGGAAGACAGGCTACTACTAGAGTAGATGGTCGGACTTAAAGCTTGCTGGATCTGTTTCCTGGGTACGGTGTGGACCGCACACTCTAGAAAACGTGGGATGAACAGACCAGACCAGCTATTCACCTACATAGGTATGACCTATGACATTGTATGCAATCCCTTTTACCCTGGGGCAGAAAGAAGGAAAAAAATCTGCTGCATGAAGTAAGTACTGTATGTATGGCCGCCGGCCACGGAGTAGGTAGGTACATGTAGATAGCTAATATCATAGAGAGCTGAGGATATACGTACGTACGAGCAAGAATTAAAAAATCGCCCCCCCACCACCACCTCCCCCCTGAATTATCTACATACTCCATGTATCCCTGGGCTCGGGCGGCAACGGCACTTCTTCGGCTCCCCGGAGAAGGGGATGCCCATGCTGCGTTGTAGGGGAAATCGGGGAGTTGTCTCTCTTTTCTTTCTTTTTTGATTTGTTGGTTGTAGCTAGGGAAAACTCACCTAACCCTATGATCAATGATCTGAATTACGGTGGGGCCTGTGCGCTAGCTAGAGTAGGTAAAGTAGGTAAATACATGTATCTCTACATACATGTACTTTACTTGGCTACATGTAGCAATCGTGGCCTGGTCGGTAGGTAATCTCAAATATTAGACCTTCGACCGCTTGCCTTCGGTGTGGCAAACGTCGTCGTCGTCCTCCTCCTCCTCCGAACTCAGCGCCGAACGACGATAGAGTTAATAGTAGTATATTATAGGGGGGTTTCATGAAACGTCCTTTCTGGCTATTTATTCACCACGGTGCCAAATTTACCCCAATTGCAGCCCAGAGAACAAGAAAACCACCAGAGGCCGGTGTATATATAATAACTCCGAGTACATACGGTACCCACGGTACCCACGGTATACGACCACCAGAACAAAACAGTAGCTACGTATATAGCTCTAGGGAAAAAAAAGATATTCTATTTTCAAATTAATTGTCCCACGGGACCCGTCATACCTTCAGCCTGTATGATGATTACCACCGTCCCCCGTACGTCCGCACCCCCCGAAACCTAAACCCTATTTCCCCCCTCATGGCATTGCTGAGTAAACAAATAAACAAAAAAGAAAACCAAACCAAAACAAAACAAATATCCTTAAATTCATCATCACACACAGTCCGTAGCACCGCACCACATCACACCATACCCCAAACGGGGGGAGCGAGGGTGGTGGTGGTGGTGGTGGTGAGGAAGCCAGCATCATGAAGTCGCCCTCCCCCCCTTCTTCAAGGAAGAGAGAAAAGAAAAAAAAAATCTATTAATGGGGCTATGCAATCTCGCCCATCATCCCTTCGATTTTACCCGCCATCGACAGACCCCCGTAAGTATACATACCACTCCCCCCTCCCATCCCGGCTGAAGGGCGAGTCAAGTGTGCAGCATATATACATTGTACATACATGTACAGTACCGTACATAACCTACCCGCCTAGTCTGGTTCGCCGTGTGGTTTGGATTAAATGTGTGTGGGGGGGGGGGGGAGTTTATTTAGGTATTTGTACTTTATGTATTAGATATGTAGAATATTGTAGGCGATATAGTAGACTATATGCGCTGCTTGCTATATGGACTAGCTAGTAGGAAAAAAAACCACATTCCTACCCCCCCCCCCCCCCCAAGTTAGAAATACGAGCCCACATCAAGAAAAAAAAATGGCGGTTAAAAAAAAGCAAACCCGTGAGGGGAAAAAGGACAATCGAGCAAGGCAAGAGAACAAAGGGCAAAAAAAAAAAAAGAGGCAAGCTAGCCTCCAATTACAACCACTGTAAGCGCCAGGAGTGCAGTACTGTGGAAGCGAACGAATGGAACCTCATGGCATGATATCAGAACAGTAAGATGATAGTCGCAAAAATAAAAACACCAGTCAAGGTAGTTTTTTTAGTAATTGATACTTAGCAAGCACTAACTAATGGTTAGGGAGTAAGGTAGAAGTGGTTAATAAAACAAAGGAAGAAAAGAAGAAAGTATATCAAGAATGATAGAGAGAATAAACGGGCGCTTTGCGAAGAATGTGCAGAAAAAAGAAGAATGCCAGTTCGTATAAGTAACCAAACCCCCCAAACCCAATAGTAAAAGTAAAAAAGACAAAAGAAAAGTGACCATCGTAAAGATGAAGAATAAGAGTTAGTGCGAAACATAAGATGTACAGGAGAATAGAAAAAAAAAAGAAAGAAAAAAGAACAAGAAAAAAAAACCCCAATCCAGTCCAATCCTATCCTATCCAACCCAGTCCAGTATCATGATGGTCCATTATAGTACAGCCCTTCTTCTGGCTTCCCCTCCAGCTGAAACTCCAAAGACAAAACCCAAAAAAAATCAAAACTTAATCCCAGACCCGAACCCGAACCCGACTGGTGTTGGACACCCTTCCGAGGCCTCCTGTTTTGAGATCTCATCGTATTCGATCTTTCCCAGCCTGAACATCCAACTGCTGCACTCGCCGCCAACCTTTTCTTCCTTCTCGCTGGCGCCTGTAGGTGTCTGCATTATCATGTCCATCGCCTCAACCTTGCTCTTGAGCTTATTGATCTCAGCCATCTGCTCCATCACAGTTCTTACAGGCGTCTCCTCGGCCTCAGAGTCCGATGAGTCATCGCTCGAGCTCTCATCCGCACTATCGTAGGTCTCAGTAACAAGTACTGAAACAGCTGGGATTACGATATGGGCCTCCGCAAAGTGTACACGGCGGGCCGAGGGGTTAGTGGCTCTCTTTGAAGGCTGTGGCGCAGGCAGCTCGATATTATACGGGATGGTCGAGGGCGCCATAGGATGTGAGGTCCTGACAAGCAGATCACGAGATGAGTGTGAGGCGCGCTGGAAACGGCGCTTGCGACTCTTCTCCTTCATCTCTGAGTGCATATCGTCATCTACTGGGGTGCTACACTCGTCTGATGAGTACGATGTTGGGGCAGCTGGCATTACAAGCTGGGGCACCTCGCTGGTAGGGCGGCGAGCGTTCATCTGTGTATTTCGCATGGTGGCAAGGGCGTTGGGACTCAAGGGACCAGCTGTCAAGGGAGCTTTGAGGGCTGAGGAGGACTTTGAACCGAATGTTCGGGTGTCGGCCGCTGTAATCTTGAGGGAAAGCTTTGGTCGAGCCAAGGGCTTCTTCTGCGCAGGAATGGGAGCGAAGGAAAGTGGTGCGAAGTTCTGCTGATGATGGTGTGCAGGTGACGATGAGGGAAATGGGAAGGGTGAAGGTGAGTGAGACTCAACGATAGGTGAGGTTGGGAAGTGGATAGCAAGCATTCTGAAGGAGGTTTGGGGGTGAGTGTGGTAGATGATGTAAATGTAACAAGCTACTAAAATGAAGTAGTAACAAAGAGGCTGATAATATAGAATTGCTCGTAGTATGTTCTTATTGGAAGTAATAGATAGATAGATCAACAAAGACTATTGTTGTAAACCCGAAGTATTTTTGATATCCGGAAGGTTGTTCTTGTTAATAATGTCTCTGTGGTGAAGTTGAGAAAATTCGAGATTCTTGGTGGGGAGGGTGAGGGTTCTTTAAACAAAAAAGGCCCAGTACGGATTTTGCTTGGAAACCTAAGAGTGGGCGAGTAAGTCGAATCCATCCACTGGTGTGTGTCCTACCTGCAAGTTCCCTGCCCGCCCACAGCCAACCCGACCAACCAGCGAACCCCCTCTTCACAACCCTCACAACCACATGGATCCCTGCCCATCTTTACTTTTCTTTTCCCCCTCTCAACCTCCAAGTAGAGCAACGACCCATGTGTGGCACATAACCAAAATAGAGTTGACGCACGCAAAGGAGAGAAAAGTCAAGAAAAAAAGCACTTGGGTATGCGTCTTGCCATGGCGGCCCCCCGGTCCATACCACCCATCATTCATTGGCTGCCACCATTCAAAGCAGACTACACTTTTTCGGGAAACATCCCGATTCTGCCTAGCGTACAGTTATACTTACACACACTCATCCATGATCTATCTAGCTCCCTCTCTGAAGTTATCCACTCCCCTTCCCTCCAGTCAGCTTGGAACCTATGTAACCGGTAACCCCATGGTGATCTCTTTCTTGTTTTTTTTTCTTTCTTTACTACCCCCCCCCTGGCAGCAGATCCCATCCGTCGCTCCCAAGTGGCACGTTAAAAATAGTGAGACAGCCTTTTTTCCCTCTCCCGCAACTCGGCTCGACTTGAGCGAATCGAAGGTGTGCGTGGTGCTCTCTCTGGCTCTTTTTTTTTTTCTGATCAAACTTATATGGCTAGTTAGAGTAGCCCGATGTATGATTTGAGGAATTTTTTTTTATAAAAAAAGGATTTCTGCAAGATGATATATAGAATGCAGCAAAACGCATGCTGTTTCCTCTTCTGTGGGGGCCATCTGGAGTCTCTGTGCAGCAGCAGCAGCTCTCGACTCTCAAACTCCAGCTCAGCTAGAGTAGATAGATGCGTTGCGAGACAAAGTGACAAAAATGGCTTTTTCCAGATCAATGGTCAGTCAGTAGGGTACAATTTAGTAGGTCCATCATGAACAGGACAGATAGTGACGGCGCCCCCTATCTCTCTTGGTATTGTTACTGGACAGATCTGGTAGTAGAGTTACACGATGGCCAACTACATCTGACATTTGGGCGTCCATAGACAGAATCAGATTAATCTCCCCCACGGGTATTTTTGGTAAAAAAAAAAAAAGAGTACATAGTAATACTGATGGCTGTTAGACATGCAGGTCTGGACAACAAGCAAACTCAAAATAATAATAAAAAATAAAAAAATAAATAGGTCTCAGATCTACTCTGGTTATTAGGATCCAACAGGGACGGCATGTATCAGCTAGCTAGCTACTTTGCTTTAGAATAGATAGAGCAGAGTAGAGGTTAACAACACCAATCGGTACTCCATCCCCAGGAGTAAGAAATACCCGGTATGACATGCCTAGCAGACGTTGGAAAACTACAGATCCGAGGAACAATCCAAGGCAAAAATCCCGTCGCACATGGCAATAACAGCTCTATTATAGAGTATAGAATATCTATTAGAGTATAGAATATCTGTTAGAGTACGCCACGCCAGGCTCTCCCTCACAGCACGTTTTTCCTTTTTTTTTTACCTTCCTGTGCCTTATGTTCGAGAACCCAAGCCCGTGGGGTCGGTCGCGGAAAATCGGCCTCCCGAAGGAGCCTTTTGTTTATTATCCCGCCCCACGGCATGGGTTACTGGTAGTGTTGGAATAAATACAACAATGACTCTCGGGCTCGTAAAGACTCGACCGCGATCATGGAATTAGATATAATTACAGCCATGAGTGCTGATTCACAATCGAATTCGGGGGACTCAGGATCGCTAGCTACCTACATGTACCCAGGCAGGGAGGCACAGTAATACAGTCCGGATCCATTCTAAACTACGACAGTTGCACATTAACAAATTAGTAGGGTGTCTAAGATGCCCCCCACCAGACCAGATCAGGCCGTAATACCACCCCACAACTATCGTGACCTCGTCGCCCCACCTCGGGGGAAATATTCTCTCAGAACATGGCATGTCATGACGAGTGGACCCGGTGAACGGGTTTTATATTGCGATTATTGTGCGCACCGAGATTTGGTAGGATCTCGGCTCATGCAGTCGAACCGGAGGCTTGAAACGAGGGCGGGAGGTAAGCGTGGGTTGTTTATTGGCTGGTCTGACGTTTCTTCTATTACCTTCATGAAGCTCACAGGTATCGTTGGCCGGTCAGAAGGCAGTGGTCCCTTTTTCTGTCCTGTGCAATTTCGTTTTGGAATCGAATTCAGAAAGCAGGTGAAAGAGAGAGATTACAAGTTATGTACGTATGTAGATTATGTAGACTACGGTGTATATATTTAGCTAAGCTTGCAATTAATCCGCTATTGACACCGATGAGAGTGGATTATAATAGAGAATGGGATCTTGACTACATAGAGAGTACAGGGTTACCCACAGTCAGCCTATCGTATCGTATTTTGTACGAAGAGTGGGGACACGCGAGCAACGGTAAAAGTACTTTACAAGCAGGTACATGTACTTACCACCTACATACATCTACAGACATCATGTACTCTTCTATCTACAATTACAAGGTCAGCACTTTACTTTCTGTAGAGTATCAACCATGGGTTACCCCAGCCAGTCAAGGTATCGTACTCGTCACCCACACCCACACACACATCCCCATCCCCACAGCGGGAAGAAGACCATAAAAAATCAATTCCCAAACGCCTGACTACGCCGAGAAACAAACAGGCTGACAGCGGGAAGTTGACGTTCACCATATTACACATATTACATATTATGTTCACATTCATGTGCCTTACCACTACTTGAATTAAACACTCGAGTCTAAAAAAACCCCAAGAAGATCGTAATAGGAACACCCCTTTGCAATATCCATTCTACTGGATGAGAGAGAACGTTCTCAGAAGATACCGAGGTATAAAAAAAAGAGGTGAGAGACTCAGGCGCGCGTCAGCCACCTTGCACCAGCGCAGCACTCAGCACCAGCAGCAGCAGCGAGTAAACAAATTAAACCCCCGAAACTTCAACGTTTCTCTCCCGTTTCGTTTCGTTCACTTCAATTGCTTGCAGGTTCAGTACCAAAGTCAGCTGAAACCCTCCCCAGCGGCAGTCCATCCAAGAGCCTCCAATCCCTCCCCCCCACCCCCGGCCCGCGCCACGATACTCGCGCGCATCTCCTCCGGTGAGCGCGACCAGCCACAGGCCCACAGCACAAGGTAGATCCATTAATTCAAGAAACAAACTTTTCAAAATTGCGTATCCATCCAAACCCAGGAACCAGGTCTACAGTTACTCCCCAATCTTTTCCGCCTCATGGCTGCCTGCTCGCCTTCCCCGGCGGTTTCCAATAGCCCTCATTTCTCCTGTAAAAGTGTCTGGAGGAGCCTGAACCCGCACCCTTTCTCGGCTGGGAGAATTGGGGCAAACATCTCCCGAGCTACCAGGGTAAACCATGCCCCCGGGCCGAACTCGACCGACATCAGCCAGACCCCGAGTTCAGGAAAGAGGTGGAGATGAGATGAGAGGCCCCATCGTCCACAAACATACCTGGTCGGATCGTGAACCGAAATGAGCAAGGAAAGTCTGGAATATTCGACGATCAGCCCAATTCTCCGTCGAGTCGTTCTACTCTCTAGCTGTTTTGTATCACTAACCCTCACTCGATTCCCTCAGGTCTCGGCAACGGCTTTCTTGTGTAACGCCAGTGCCTCAGTAGGCACTACATACATGAAGAGTTGCCTACTGCAATATTTACCCCTAACCCTGTATGTGCGTCCTTCCCCCTTAAGTTTTACTTTTTCGAACGCAGCTGATCATGAAGCAAAGTCTATTTCTGTTCAAAACACGGGGCAACAGCAGCAGCAGCAGCAGCAGCAGCAGCATCACAATAGAAGTAGATATGGATGGCGATGCATATGAAACCCTTCTGGAAAAAAGAACCTCCAGGGCTCTACCTATATATGTTGGAACTAGCTGAATGGATGGAGAGGCATGGGATGGGATGGGCCTTACTCTAAGGTAACTACAAGTACCAGTGCCTAAGCGAAATTTCACATCCTCAAAAGAAGTCAACGCGTCACGTTCCGCGCTGCCGGCCGGTCGGTGTTTGCACTGCACTGCACTAGCTGTCTACACAATAATAAATGTATGTAGGGGAATATCAGACAGTGTTCACTTTAAAAAAAAAAAGCTAAGCCCGGGGGAAAGAAGGCTGGACTAAGTCTTGGACTTGACCCTACATAGGTACTACACAGCAACAGAGGAGGGACTGTGGCTGTGGATCTTCAATATGAGCTACCCGAAATCGACAATCGAATAGGAGAATTGAGAATTACAACTCCCACCCCCTCCCCCCCCCCCCCCCTTCCCCTCCATTCCTACAAGGCTTGAGGCTCCGTCACGCAGATCAATCAACCGTCTTCACCGGAGGGTCCCTACTGCACAGGGCTTAGGTTGAGTTAAGCTGATGGGGGGGACTTTCTTCTTTCGAGGGGGAGAGTACGCAACGCACGGTTCAACTAGGTAGGAAGACCCTTTGGCTATTTTATTCAAATTTCTTTTTTTTTCTCTTTATCTTTCTCAAGTTCTCTCTCTATTTTCTTCACCGTGCGGTGGAGAACGGTACCTGATATGTGTAGTAGGTACGTGCCTACGCTACTCTTGAGCAATAGAGCTCGAGCACTCTACCCGGTTCATGATGTTTAGAGTACCACATGGAGAGTAAAATGTAGGTAGGCACATGTAGTTGAGCATTGGTCCAATTCTCCATGCGGTGAATATACTGTATTGGCCTGTCCTGCCCTGAAATTCCCCTCCACACGTGACCCCCCAGTACCATCTCTTTTATACAATTCACAAAACGTCGATATAATATCAACGTGCACACATATTATAATCTACTTCCCATGCATCATTATACACCCTGGGTTAAAACACTGCATGTAGCCATTACAAGCCGCAATTGGATTATATACAGCATGTCCTTGATATTTCCATTATTACATGCCGACATATGTATGGCTGGCTCGCACACCGACATGATACATGCAGAGGCATTCTCTCCGGCCGAAACGGGTCCCTTTGAGGCGACGACGACGACAACGACGACGAGGCCACGAATAGTCTTTTTGTTCCTCTCTCTCTCTTTCTCTCCAGCATGCGCAGGGCAGGGCAGGGCAGGGCAGGGCAGGGAGGCGGAGTTCACGCCGTTGACCCATTAGTAGAGAGCACCTACAACCCCCCCCCCCCTCTCCCCCCCTCTCGCTCGCTAAGACTTGAACGAGCCTGTAGATAAAACACGTAGCATATAAGATTTTCTGATATGTGATAATGACGATTCACACTGTAAACAGAAATAGTGATGCAGCAGATTAGATACTTGGATATATCGATCCACCCCCCAATGGACTCTGAAAGAAAAAAAAGCCCACCCATGCCCTGAATTAGCTATGTGTAAAGTATGTGTAAGCTCTAATCATATAACCCGCAATCTAAACCCTATCCTACGAATGGACGAAGAGAGGGAAAAGAAAGAAAGAAGAAAAAAAAGTATCTGATCGAATGATTTGACTCTGGACCAAGGTGCGCGCGAGAAATATTGTCTGAGGCTGGCCGGCGCTGGATCGCACTGACTGATTGACTGACTGACGGGTGCTAAATATAGAAACCATATCTCATAAAAAATACTCAACCAACCCTAACCCTACGCCATCAATCATCGCGCATGGACTTTGGAACCTCCAGAAATAAATAATAGAAAAATGTGTATATATACCTGCATTAGGTGCATGTGTAGAGTAGGCAGCGCAGGTTAGCGAAGAGCCCCCGGGCCCGCGTGAGACACAGAACGGAAGGGACCTGAGAGTGCTGTTACGGAAGTTGCACGACCCCCCGGCTAAGGTGATTGGGCAATTGGCGCAAAAAAGAAAGAGAAGATAACCATTTTGGTGCTTGTTCCCGCGCCATGTTCTTTGAGAATAGGTACATGTAATTACGTATGAAGGGAAAGCTTGGATCTACATGTGTATGTACCGGGTGCATTAAAAATCTGTATGTCGGGCATAGGTTGAAATAAAGAAAAGCCCAGTAGCAGCAGAATCGAAAAAAAAAAAAGAACTCACCGTTTCCTGGGTTTCCATGCAGCACACTGAGGATTTGAATGTTGACTGGAGGTGGGGAGTTGCTGACAGGTGAGGTGTGTGACATGACGTCGCACGTGCACTTGAGTATCAGAATGTTCGAGGTCGGGAGTTTGTCTCTGAAAAATAAAAATAAAAAAAAACCCCTTCAACTATAGAGTTCTTCTTCTCCTTCTTCTTCTTCGTCGGGAGGGAGGTTATTATTGGGTTCGTACATTTTTTTGAAACGATAGTTGATTCTTTTTCTTCTTTCTTCCTTTTCATTATATGGATCGGATGTTCAGATAATACGAGCGAGGGTGGCATGTAAGTCCAGCGCACGCGTGCGTTACGCACGTGGTGGTGGTGGTGATAAAGATAGATTACGTATGTACCTACATGTACTTATATCTTGGATACAGTGTAATTGGTCTGCTGCACACACTTTATGCTTTACGGTGTCGAACCGGTTTGATATATAGACGATAGTCGTTGTGATATCTAGGGGGTGGTTTCGTTTGAGATGTGGGTTTAGACCTGTTTTTAATTCTAATTCTGGTGCGCACTAGGTCTTGTCATGTGTATATGTAGAGAGGGTAGATTGACTGCGAAACTACCTCAGAGTTATTTGAGATGCCTACGTACGTGCGTGCCTACCAATTACAATATATATAACTCGAACCTCTTCTACCTCCTATATATGCGATGTGTCCACGATTAGTATTGCTATAATTATTAGTGATTTCATTATCCGTATATATGTTGAGTTGGCGTGATAGAACTATTGTAATTTTGGGTATATGGGTACTTTAATTATAGCTACTACCAGGTCAACTAACGCGTCTTTGTTGTTTGGTTATAGAATAAGGATATATATGGAACGATATCACGCTACAAGATAGCACATGGTGTGTAGTTGGTAGCGTGGCCAAATCAGATCCAAAAGCTTGTTTCTGTTACTATATCTATGGCTGCATGCTGTACTACGTCAATATATGTATTAGATTTGGAACTGCCCATCCTCTAGCTACGAAAGAAACGACGAGTGATAAAATGTGACTCGGCTATCTTTGAGCGGTGCATGTAAAGTTCGACCCTCACAACTCCCACAAGTGAGGAAAGCCCCATAACCCACTGAGCAGAACCGCACCTGCCAAATAGGCGTTAGCAATGGTTGACTATATATACGAAGTAAGTAAAGAAGGGGCTAAAATTGAGGGCTGGCCGGAAACCATTCTGGAGTTTAGAATAGTAAATGTGATCATGAGAACAGGGAAGGAACGAGAGAAAGTGTTTCGCCTGCTGGTTATGGGTCCCAATTGGCCGATTGGGGTAAAAAATTTGAATCTATTACGGCACTCTGAAGACACGTATGAAGAAATCCGATTCACGTAGTGATGGGCGATATTAATGGAGTGCGAGAAAAGTGTTTCTTTAGATAATGACCGTATGTAATAATAACAAGGGTGCTTATAAAGCCCTATCTAAGGCCATGCGACAAAACATATTCTGAGAACGAGATTAGTGTCATCCTTCTAAATCAAAGTGCCTGCTTCTAGAGATGGGTGCATCAATCAGTTCACTTCCGCAGCCACGCACATGTGCTTATGTAGCTACATACATGTAATGAGGTTCATATTCCCGAGCTACATGTATCCTAAATACAAATAATTTTACTGGCACTCGTTGCTGCGCATGCCGAACGTGTTAAAGGTGGCCCGAGTGAGATTTTGTGATGGAGTGGGCTCTGTGGTCTGGTTTGTGCGCGTGCATGTGGTCATGGGCACATGTTTGACGGGCTAGTGCTTGGAATAGAATAGAACGCCCCTAGTCCTAAGAACCCTCTCGCACTCCTACCACAAGAAAACCAAAAGCCCAATAAAGGCAACGATCAACACGCGATCGATAGCGAACAGCAGAATGGAGCCGGTTTATTTCTATCTGTTTCTGGGCCTCAGTACGTACCCCGCCCGGTTTTGTGCTCAGATCAGGATACGCGCGAGAACCTTGTGGACAACTACAAGCGATTCCTACACTCCTGTAGGGGTAATACCGCCGCAACTTGTGCGTACCATGGGGACATAATCATCAAGTGCCTGCCCGGTTTATGGTGTTCCCAAATGAGCCGCCCCGGTGGTGAGGAGAGATCTGCTTTTGAGTTCTCAAAGCCAAAATGCCTATTAGGCTTTATATACAGTTTATGATACAGAGGGAATGGCTGTATGAGAAACTTCACAACACAACATAACAAGTTCGATACCACCATTGTTTATCACCGCCCCTCTCAATAGTATATTACATAGTTGGGCTGGCACTGGCCGGAGAAATCTCGGAAATGCGGTTGGAATTGTTCCTCTTTTCGTCAGAGATACTGTTGTAATCGTGCTTCTCTGCAGCAGTAACACTGCTAGAGTCGTTCTTCTCTGCCACAGTAATGTCTGTGGACTTGTGCTTCCCATGATTTGATCCAGATATCTGTTCAATATCTTCAATCCTATGCCTTCGACCTGGAAGGCCTGTAAAGAGAGGCACTACATTTGGTATTTTCTCGCACGGTATCCTACCGCATCTCATATCACAAAAAACTATTCTCACCGCTGGCAGGGACGCCGCTATGAGCGCAACATTCAGCTCCGCGGCCGATAAAGTAGTTAACTTCTCAAATTTCCCTATTTACTTGTCAGTCTCCTTTCATAAAGGAAAGCACTGAATTATGGTGGAGCTTACACATTACCTCCGCTGCCCAATCAATTTTGGACAATGTAAGAAGCCTGACAATCGAAACCGCCACCGGCATCGCCCCGAGGGCAAAAATTGCGATCAACCCCAGCTTACGTCGGACCGAGGTCTGAATAACCATTATCGCCGGGATGGGGAGAATGTATATGACTGTATCTGTGGTGATGTGGAAACTCGATACAAGTATAATATTGAGCTCTATACTGATACATTTGGTTTTAAGGCTCAGCGGGGTCCAGAAGCCGGAGACTGGACTGCATTGGAAGATACTCAGCTTTATAATGTAGATCAGCATGGGGGCTCCAGTTGGGCAGTGGTAGACGTGGATCAATCATACCACTATGCAGATAACGGATCCTGCAACAGTTATACCCATTACGACGTATGCTGTTACTCTGTAGTATCTGCGCACTGATAGACGAAGATATAAAGATAAAATGCTGACTTTGACAAGACTATTGCCATAGGATCATGATCAATATCATAGCCACATAAAAATTATGAAGAAGGGCATATTACCACACTGCAGTGATATAAATAAAATTGCATGCGTAAAGTCCCTATAGTCACCCCAAAAATTGGAATTAGAATATTATTAGTCACATATAGTGTGTATATGGGGTACAATATATGAAACTCGTTTACCTTAATAAGCCCATCGAACATTGTCGGGGTGATATATGAAGCTTTCAATCCCCCACCAAGGAAAAGCTGTACAATGATAGCCACCTCAAAGAACAATATCCACACCTAAATTTATTCAGCACATCAGTATCATATATAGTAAGATCTTTCAATTCGAACGATAACTCACATAAGCCGCCGCCATAAACCAATCATCAACCCCAAATTTCCTCAGTTTGAACGCCCTGGCATAGACCCTGCACCAATGGTCAGAGATAATCTTTTCATAAAATAGCATTCAGGACTGGAATCTACCTCAAACCGAAAACAATAGTTGATATTGCTGTCAACACAGCAATACTAACGATAACTTTTGTCTGGCGAGTTGTTACATGGATCATTTTTGCGCGGACGATTTTTTAAATCAGTGATTGAAAAAATTGATACCAGCGAGAGTCCGGGTCTATAGGAGCCCAAGATATTTTGAGTTAGAATGGATCTATGAAAGGGTCAGCCAATGGAAGCCTAAACTACTGAGGCCAGGGCTGATATACGTGAAGTGTAGGGGTCTAGAAGGTGTGTAAAAGGAGTGTAACAGCATCAAAGCTAACGGATACTTTCTTTCGTACAATTTTCTCTGATCTTGATTGCAAGATTTCCCCCGCTAATTTTTTCTTGTTATTCTAGTAGTTCTTGGAGTTTTTGATTTCTCATGGTAAGTTGCGGCTCTGATCACTAAGAAAACATAATTTGCGACTGGCCATGGCGGGTTTTATAAAGGGGATCGTAACAAAGAAATAGTGGCGATAGTAGAAGCTCCAAAATAATATTTGGAAGCAACATTCCAGAGCATTGACACGCACGTGTGAGTAATAAGCACCACAACCATAACTCTATGCACTTTCTTGAATAGAAAGAGGGGGGGGGGGGGGCACATAGCCACTGTAGCGATATATAGTTCATCAATTGAACAAACTACCAGAGGACGTCGGATGATTTTGGAGCCGATATTTGTAAGTCTTAAACTCCCAAAACGTGGTCTTTGGAGGTGAAAATACGTCCCACGTGTCTTTGACAGGGGGAGGTTTCCAGGGGATTCTGGATATACTCTTGGTACCGCAATTATTTGAGTATTAACCTTGTAAGTGTCTAAGACATGTGTTGGGTACATTAGAGACATACAGATTTGGGACTCCAGTATAAACGACCTATGCGGAAGTAGAAGAAGTCGGAATAAGGATATGTGGCTGTTGAGGAGTTTGGCTGAAGAGCTTGATTCTGCTAAATGAGGTAAAGGAGATGAGTTTGTGAACCCGTTGTAAGCATAAACTTTAATTCAATACCTGTCGGATCCGGGCACCGGAAGCAACCTAACCTTGTCGATCGCTCGATCGTGTCACTAGGAACAATACTCGCTTCATGTGAGACATTGGAGCGTCTTGTTCTTCAAAACTGGCATGCGCCTCTACTCTGCTATATCAAAGACCTGTGGCGTTGGTTAATTCTGGGTGCATCTATACTAGGACTGGGGCCTCCCACGGTACGTGCCGGTGTTCAGTAGAATAACTCGGGTATATACATGTATCTGATGAATGGATAGCGTAGAATACTACATGTACATAGTACATACCAGCGATTTATTGTTCTGGTTTAGGCTGTAGCCATCATCCTTTATAAGTGAAGATTAAGGTTTTCTTCTCACGCAAAAATGCATTATTTGTCAGCTCAAATTCAACAGAAACGGCCCGGGACATATTTTATCACTCGATATGTGACTACAGTCACTAAGGGTAAGGGTTGACAGATTCCACAATGTACCAAACCACTCAGCTTCGGAAGCACACCATGTCTCAGAGTTTGGGAATACAAAGTTTGGAGAGCCCTCAAATCTTAACAATGCATACAATCGTTTGTTTAATTCGGTAATCGTCGCTAGATTCCATAGTCCTATGGTAGGATTTTCAGGTCAGTCACCAACCTTCAACCACATTTTTCCTTGCGCTGATAAATCTGAACGGCACCTCCCCCCCTCCCCGAAAGGTTGCTTTCTAAATTTTGTTGCTCCAAAGTCTACCAAGAATCCCTTCTAATCACTATCCAATGCTTCTTATAACGATAACCCGCCTCCTAATCTCGGCTACTAGTAGTTCTTATTGACTTGGTATAGTTATGTATAATAGTAAACTAATGGGGGATTTAAACTGCCATCTATTCCGAAACCCCTAACCTCCCAATACCTAACTCACCCTTTGCGGCTCTCGAACTACTACTCTTATCTACCTTCTTCAAGGGCCTATAGACCGGTTCCCACATCTGTCCCTTCACCCAATCCGATAACTCCTTCTCATTGCTCACTGGTATATCCTCTACTCTATTCAAACCCTCCTCTACTGCTTGTTTGATAACTGCACATGCAATTTGTGCACTAATACTTTTCACATCCTCCACATCTGGCAGAAGGGGCCTAGTAGGGTCTTTCAGGGCCGGCGATTGTGCTGCAAGACTAGTGATTGCTGCGACAAGCATTTTATCGCTAAGGAGAGTTGCGCGTGAGAGAATGCACCCGAGACCAATCCCAGGAAAGACGGTGGCATTGTTGCATTCCGCTGCGCTTTGTGTTAGTACTGTAATATCATATATTCCCTGGGGCATCATACCAATGTCGAATGATTTCCCTTTATGTTTAACCGGGGGGAAAGGAGATCCCGTGGCTACAAGTGCTTTCCCTTCAGTCCACGCATAAATATCCTCTGGACTCGCCTCATGTAGCTTTGTCGGGTTTGATAGAGGGAATATCGCAGGCCTTTCCACATGATTTGCCATCTCCTTTACAACTTGCTCGGTGAACGATTTCGGGCGAGTAGAACAACCGATAAGAACATGCGGCTTAACCTCTCGGATAACTGCAACTAAATCCATTGTATCTTTAGAGGACCATTCTTCGTCGTCACGGGCGTAAGTAGTTTGCGCACTGGTTAACATATCGCCGTGGGATTTGAGGAGAAGACCGGGCTTGTCGACCAACCTACGTATACAGTAATGAATATGGAATATTGAATATCGCGTGTCTCTTAAAAGGGTATATCAGAGCCTACCAGACTTGTGCAGTTGCTTCCTCTTTACTTTTACCCCCTTCCGCCACTGCATCTCTGAATTGGTCGGCAATTCCTATCATGTGGCTCCTGTTAGTAGTGTATAGATCACCCTCAATAAGGCGAGTTACCCATTCCCGCAGTTCCTGCTCCAAAAACCACTACCCTTAAATCCTTAACTTCCATTTTTGCAACCTTCGCAGCCGCCATAATTGCTGCCATAGTGACTACCCCCGTCCCTTGTACATCGTCATTGAAACACGTCAGTTGCGGCCGGTATTTCTCTAACAATCTCCTAGCATTTTGAAGTCCAAAGTCTTCAAAATGAAGCATAGCCTTTGGGAACTGTTTCTTGACCTCTCGGACAAAGGTTTCTATGAACTCGTCTTCGGTATTTTAGTGTGAGTGAGACCTTGTGATTGCGGTTTGGGGGGGGGGGGGGGTAACGCACCATATTCTGCGCCTCGGATACGAGGCTGGCGAAGGCCGAGGTAAAGTTTATCTTCAAGGAGAGCTTTGTTCTATGATGATATTTTAGCTAAAAGAGCTCTTGGGGGCATATGGGATCTATTCATACGTTTGTGCCACAGTCCAAGACTATTGGAAGAGTACTTGAGCTTAATCAGCATACATCGATAAGAAATATTCAGTGATCTGATTATACCGATTCGGATGTACCTATCTCGAAGTTAGTATGCTCAATATAAAGAGGAGGGGATAGCATTTACCCCTGCACAAAGTGTCATCAGAACTAACTTTGCAGTACTAATGCCAATCCCACCTACACCCTGATCACCGATACCTAAAATCTTTCCACATAAACTTAGCATCTCACACAACTAAAAGAAAGTACAACAAACCTCCTCTCCATCAGAAACAACAATGTAGTCAATATCTTCCTCCTTGCCGAACTTGCTAAGTATTGATCCTATTTTATCCTTTTCAAGTATATTGAGAAAACAGCCTAAATTGTACCACATCAGAAATCCGAGTTTTATATTGGCAGAGGTTGGTTCTAGCTGACCATCAGGTTTGCGAAACAAGCGAGAGTAGTTTTCGATTGCATCTCCTTCCGTGGGAGTGTATATCACACTAAACATCTCTTTGATATGTGTTTCGATAAGCTACAAGAAGCTCCTGTTAGTTTATCTAATTCCTTTCTCTCAGACCTCTTCATCGTACCTTATAGTATAGAACCTATATTTGGTAAAGTTAGTATTGATAGTAAATTTATAAATGATAGGTTTTTCTAAAAGTTACGGCACATACATCATTCTGGTACTTCATACTAGTCATGAAAGAGTTCTTCCCAAGAGGGCTGTCACGGGAAGAGTACTGCCCATAGGCTCTCTCAACCTGTTCCTCTACAAGCAGTGCATTAGCAAGTATACTTCGCTATTATCTAGAACCCACTCACCAAGTGTATGAACAGCAGCTGGCAACATCCCTTCAAGCCCAAAATCTTTTCGTTCTTGGAGGGTAAACGCCGATCCTTTATTGAAGAACGAGGAGTTAAGAAGTGATTTCCCCTACTTTCGTCAGCTATATCAGCCCACGTCAGTTTTAAACCTTAAAAGCATACCTCCAAAGCACACTCTAATGGTCCTTTCGCAGTCAAGGGATAATCTTCTGGAGCTCGGTTCAGAGGCATTGTTGTCGACTTGAACCTCACAGATGATCTGAACGAGGCGGTTCTTTCTCTGATAATTACAAATGGCCTTTTCTTTGCAAAGTACGAAATCGACGCTGAGAGACTCATTGAATAATTTGGAATCTTATATAGTAAATATCACCAAGCGGGGTTCTGGTTTGACAGGTGACGTACGTATACCTCTTTGGGTATGCTCAGTCTAACAGGGGGGGGGGGGGTTTCAGGGATAGATGCCACAAAAGCTTGTTTGCAACGCAACTCACGGGAAGACACAGAATAGAATCCTCACTAGGCAGCCTGCGGTGGTTTCCACCTCCGGCACTGCATCGAAGGCTTTTTTTATTTCATACTTATCTATTTTAGTATTTCTATCTTGGAACCCCTAATACATGTAGTAGAAGGGGAAGGGAATAAATGTTGTAGGTACATATATACATATTTATTTTATTAGCCTTGTTAGCTTTATTTCTTCTCTTTGGCGAAGGTGAGAGGAAATGTTCTGTGTCGACTGCAGGGTATATATCCCTAGCAAAATCAAGCTATACTCGCGCGGCCGGCTCGAGGCTGCTCAAGGAACTGGCGGGTGGCCACTCACTAATTTGATGTCTATAGGTCAATTCCCTTACTTTATGACCGCCCTCAATCCGGCAGCGCGGGCATGTAGACCTAGATCAAATCAACGAGATCACGAGTGATCCTTTATGAGTAGGAGCATTATTCACAATCCAAGCCTTTATTGGGAGTTAGAAAGAAAGAAACGAATCTACAAGGGATCAGATGGATGGATACAATAACGCACCAGAAGGAGTAATTGATTTTAGTTTACACTCACCCGAAAACCGAGAAAAACACCCTACCTCATACCACAAAGTAACGAATAGTATTTAAAATAAAAGAAAGAAAAAAAAATCGAACTTACAGGAAGAAAATTATCCGACTTTTTTGTCCGATTAGCCCACTCGTTTTCGTCTGGGTAAGAGATCGTGCGGCGTGATTTTTTCTTTTGTTCGTTCAGAATCTACCGACTCAGCTTTCACAGCACAGAGCAACAAACTTGTTTACACATATGCAATTTTAGGAGTTGGAAAAATAAGGACTTATCTTACTCCACACTTACCCAGGAGATCACCGGTAACTAGTGAGAAAGGTCATGCTGGAAAACGAAAAGAGAATTAAGAGGGGAAGGCAGTTATGAAACATCTAGAAATGATAAATTAAAGTGACAGAGAAAGATAATAATAGAACACAAGGAAGACAAAACCATAATGTAAACAGAGTGGTAAAAATAAAAAAGTAACTGTAAGTTGAAGACCCAATGTGAGACTAACCGTTCAGCTTTCTGGACCGCTCCATCATCAATTGTAAGCCCCATCTCTGAGTATCGGGTGTTTTTTCGCTTCCGCTTGTCGGTTTTATTCGCGTTGGCGTCGACTCACTATGCCTGTTCGCTCTTTTCCCCTGACCTGATAGCTGATCTGGAAGCAGGATGCTCACTTTATTCTTGGATATTCTTTCAACTTTGACCCCGTCATGTTTCACCCACCTCGCAAACACCATGTACCATATCTCATTCGTACGTTTTTCCGTCCGTCACATACCGCTAAACTCCACGCGAGAAACAAAAAGATGCACACAAACAGAAAAGAAAGAGTCAAAATCACAAAAGATAGAACAACGACTAACCACCGTTCCCGAAAAAGATCCAAAAGAATGGAAATTGAATTGTATTGCTGGTTTCGTACTTGATTTCGAGCTGGTGATTTTTCGTGGTTATTCGGTCTTTCGCGGGTTGTCAAAGCGGCAAAAGAAAAAAGCAATAAAGAACAAGAGAAAAGGGACGATGATTAAGGAATATCCGCCGTTTATCGTCACCGTGAAGAGCCCCCTTATGCTGTAGTCGCAACCTCAACCGACGATTTGGGAGGATGGTACTCATACCTCGGTAACAAAGCTCTCCTTTCTTCCTGAAAGTACACGAACAAGATAAGTATCTGCTCCAAGAAAGGAAACACTGCAAAGCATGTTTAATTACTTACCGGACTAATATCATTATCATCATAAACCATTTTCGTCTCTCTTTTGGGTTTATCATCCTTTTTCTTCTCTGCCGGTGGCGCGATAACGTCTGCTATACTCGTATCTGGAATTTCCATCTTAACACCCTCAACACCTGTTGCTGTCAAAGATGCAGAGCTGTCATTTCTTCCCTGATGACCCATTACTGATCCATTGTTCTGAGCGTGTTGCTGATGATGGTGCTGCATAGCAGTACCGAAGCCACCAAATTGTTGCTGGGAATGTGGTTGATGAGGCGGGAATTGCTGCGGTTGCTGCGGCTGACCGAACTGTTGTGAAGGCCCCTGCGGAGGAGGAACATACGCGCCTGGGCCTCCAAATCCACCCTGCTGTTGCTGATGGGAGGGAGGCTGGTTCCAGACTCCCCCACTACCACCGGGGCCACCCCGGCCGAATCCGCCATTATTCATGCCGCCCATACCAGGGCCGCCAAAGTTAGGCCGAGGAGGTAGTCCTGGAGCATTAGGCCTTGGGGGTAATCCCGGTATCTGGTGGGCTTGTGGAAGAGATGATGAGACTGGAGGAGCTTGGTGGCGCTGTGGGTGCTGTGGGTGCTGTATATGGGGTGGGGGCCCTTGCTGAAATTGGTTATGCTGAGGCGGGTTGAAGCTACCCTGATTGTGAGTGAAAGGTGGATGCTGCGGATGCTGAGCCTGAAAACCATTAAAGGATGCTGGTGGTCCACCTCCGCGGCCAAATTGCATCGGCTGTTGGGGGAAGGGCGGCTGAGCATATGGGGTTTGAGGGTAAGGACTTTGGTTTTGTGGTGGATAAGTTGGGGCAGGGTATGGCCCAGGAGCTTGTGGGATGGGATAAACACCCTGTTGAAACGGCGGCGGACTAGTAGCTTGTACCTGGGGCTGATTCAAATATTAGTAACTCTTATGCCAATAGGTTTACGGGTTGAACGTAGGTCTGCGAACATATGAAAATTGAAAAGAACCCACATAAGCTCCCTGAGGAGGTGACCCTTGGGCCTCGTAAGCTCCTTGACCCGGGCTCGCGCTTCTTCCAGGGCTCTGGGGCCCGGGGACTGCACCAGTACTATTTGCACCTTGAGCTGCTGCAGCCATAGCCTTCTTGTGAGCTTCGAGCTTCTTCTTAATCTCATCAGGGTCAAGGTCCTTCGATATATCAATCTTGGGCCTTTTGGACCCAGCCCCAGGTTGGCCTGAACCGGCACGGCGATCAGCTTCCCTCTGAGCAAAAGCCGACAAAATCCGCTGGTTGTGGGCTGCGACTTCTGACTCGGGGATTCCTTCAGTGCCAAAAATTTCAAGATCAATGGACTCGCGCCCAGGAATCGCATTATCAACAGCCTCAAGTTGCTCTTTATGGACTTGTTCCATATGAACCCGCAGACCTAATTACCAGTTAAAAGAGCACTGTTAAATGGAAGGGCACTACTTACCACCAGCAGTATTCAATCTCCTGCCGCATTTTTCGCATTTGTAATGTTTAGCCTTTTGATGAGCGATTAAAATTTTCAAATCGTCAAAGTCGCGTTCACAATAATAGCACCATGGTCGCGCGAGGAGCTCCTCGACTTCGGGGTTTGCCCTCTTCTTCTTCTTCGCCATTACTCCTCTCTTACCACTTATCGGTACGCGTGTGTCAGATCAGATGGCTTACTTCTAGTAAGTGGGAAGTAGAGTTTGGTTAGAGTATGGTTGATAACGCGGGGATCGCGCGACACAAGAATATTTTGAGACGTGGAGGGAGTGAGAGGGCGGCGACTTTTCTTGATAGGTGCGCTGTGGTATGGCAAGTACGCCCCCTGACAAACTCTCCAGCATTAGTAACTCGGATCTTTGCTGAGTCAGCTTTGATACAGGTTATCGATCGCTTGGCGCGCTACTTTATTCCCCACATGCATTTGGCCTTACCTATTTCATCCGAACAACTCAAACAACATTCGCAAAAGTCACATCATTCAATTATTCATCATGTCAGAATCGTTTACTTCCGACTCGGATCTGGAGGGGTTTGTTTACACTCCAGACGCCTCTGTTTCCTCTCTCGAAGGTAGCGCTTCCATGATTGAAATCCCCCCTCCAACTCCGTCCCATGATTCCGCGCTGTCCTCGGTATCCGAGAATGGCAGTGACAGTGACAGCGATGGCGGCTACAACGATGCGGAGGAGGAGTGGCAGGAAAGCTTGAGGCAGTTGGAGCTATTGATGAGCATGGTCATTGTGCCTTTCTTTGGCAAGTGGGTTGGGCGAAGGACTGCGTACTGGAGTATGTTCTTTTCATGTTTTGGAGATAAATATTCTCAATGGGTGTACTAACCTTAGTTACTCTAATAGCATGGGCGAAATTCATGACTTGGAAATATCCTGTTGATGTAGTTATCACCAATCGGGCAGCTTTCAACCTTGCGGGTGCCGTTTCGGCCGTTTCAGCACCATTGTAAGAAGATACCAAACGTTCTACACATTGCCAATCACGACACGGAGTTTTGGGCGTCACTTTTAGATATAATCTTTTTCAACACCTGTCTGTAAGCGCCTTGTAAATGATGGAGGGGCAGCCGGTGTTGCAATACGCCGACGAATTATGATCAAGGTATTCGCAGGAACAGGCATACCTTGATTTGCATATATCAAATCACTTACCTATCTTAAGATAATAAGCGATTTGATAATTAGATGCAATACTTTAGGATGTTTTGACTCTGTGGGCACATTGTCAATCCGACTTTCATGAGAAATCACTCGCAAATTGGGCATCAAGAGAGAATTGATTCTGAAGGAAGGGGTAGCGGGAGTTATTGGGACTTGGATACTCTGTGTACTTTCAATTGAATCTTGTTTGTTTAGCCCTTTACCTCATAGCGCGCAACGTGATAATCTGGAGAGTTAAGAATTGAGCACTAGACTAGGTTGATGTGAGATTCGTAGTATTTAGGTCATATTTCATCACTCGGGTCTAAGAATAATTGCAGGAAACTAAGGTAATGACGCTACTGGAAATCCATAGATGTTTCAGCGTTCAGATATTCGCCATGATTTGTTTTCCCTAGCGCCTAGTTGCAAATAGTGAGGTTTGACCTGAGTAACGCTTATCTATGTGCTCTCAGCATTCTTTCCTCATCTTTCAGTTTCTCAACGAGCTTCTCTCTCAAGTAATCACTTAGACCAAGTCTAAGAAATTAGTAAGCTCCCTATGCCCAAAGTGTAGGAACTGGTAGACTTACATGCCCTCATTCGTGACAAGTCTGTAAGAATTACACTCCTCGTATCCTTCTTGCTGAATCTGACCATTTCCATCCACCAGTACGCTCCCGAAAATGTCTTCCGGGTCAGGAATCCTTCCAAATGCTGGTGGGTTTCTCGAATCAAAGACATGTACATAACCTCCCACCCCGCCGCTCCCCGCTCCGCCTTGGTTGTTGGCGCCCCCTGCACCACCACCCTCATTCGAGGCAGGTGTAGCCCGTCGTTTTCGCGCGCCAAATATAGACGACCCGCCAGGTGAGGCATATGTTCCCGCTGATGCTATTACTGCTGGGTCGAAGTATACATTTTTTCGGAGGACCGTTTGTAATATTTTGAGAAAATTGCGGTTTTCCGAGAAACTATCCGGAGTTGGCGGGATAGAGGTTGTAGTCCCGATAGATAGCTCGGGGGTAGGAGGGTCTGTTGGGAGTAAAGAAAGAACTTTGCCATTCGATGATGGAATTACATACTAAACAACTATTTTAGTAATATTTTCATGTTCATCTGACCTTAAGAGCTAGAGGTGAAAGGGAAAATACAATATGTGGATTGTTTGGGAGTGTCGAGACGGATCTAATACCTCCTCCACGGAAACAAAGGCCAGTGATCTGGGGCTGGCGAAGGGACCGAAAAAGAAAGGACATTGTATTAGATCCAGTAATCCCTCACAAAGTCTGGTTTGCCGGTGTTGTTTGAGTAGCTGGCGTTAATTACATGTAGTATCACCACGGCACGTACTCTCCGGGGGAATCCTTTGCTCTAAGACTAGCACTGACAAGGCCTTCGACCGGGTAACGTACGTCTTTGAACATGTATCATACAGAAGAATATTATACAGTGCCTACATGTAGCTACTGGCCAGCTGGGTCATGTATGCTAAGCACTTGCTGAAAAATAAAGTATGGTCTCCAAAGTGAGCAAGAAAGCAACCGGGGATGTTCGGGTTGAGACCATACTTTTTTTTCCAGCAAGTACCTACATGATACCTTAAGTACATGTAAGTACATACATGCATGTATGTACTAATCAATCCGGCTTGAAGGTACACCCAGCGGCAAATTGTCAAGAGTAATTTTACCACCAGTATAAGTGGAAATAATACCAGCATCTATACCTTACAAGACCAAAATAGGTCATGTAATGCCAATTCCAATACATTAGTATCAACATTGTCCACCGGCGGCAGGTATGTATTTCATCGTCCGTAGGAAGTTTTCGTAATTTTTGCCATTAATGTCCGAACACATAGCATAATATAAAAGGTTGAAATTCGGTGCTCATCATATTTACCGTTCCATAGTCCATAATCGGATACCATTAGGCCGGCATGTAGAAAGGCTATTGTAACCCCCTATATTAAAAAGTTGTTTACAAAAAAGCACATAGGTGAGCTTTGTGTGTGATTCTGGTGTTTGACCGCATGTATGTACCCAGAGTGCCGGAAAGTGATGCACATTCGGCCGCGCGGTGGTTTCATAGCCACACGGAAATTAACTTCTACACAAGGCTATTTCCAGGTAAATATGGGTGTACATGCTCTTTTTTTAGGGAGGTTCTGCACGATTGTGTTATATTGCAATAAAGTATTTGGGTGCAGACTAGTCAATACTTTTATATTGCCAACATTGAATTGCCGCTTATTAGTCATCTCCCTAGTCTCGGTGGCAATTAAATTCTATTTAGTTGGCAACAATAGATGCACCTCCACAAGGACAACGATCCAGGATCTCTGTTGCGTCCCATAACTTCAACCTCTAAACTATCGCGATGCTCCCTTCAATTGTTGGCACATCCATACCCGCAGATACACCACACGTGAGCCGCTGTCCTATTCAATGATACACTACTTTGGGTTTCCGTGACTCACACATTAAATTCCAGGCGGTGAGTGTGTCTTTACCAACATGGAGAGCAAATGTCGGCTATGAAGAGGGTCAAGAATGGGTCATGAGTAAAATGAAGACTGGATATCCAAGGTTGGTAACCCGTCATTTATACCTTCATAAAACCACGATCAGAACTAGCATATTGTCAATTTGGTCAATTGACCTAGATTAACTAAGCAAACCTCAGGTTCTATATCCATAAGAGTATTCAGAAACTTGCACAATCAATACTCCAGAAGTTCGGCCAACCTGGCGAAGATGCCATGCTTTTCCCCTCCCCTGGGGTTGCTAAACAATGTAAACAGTTCATTAAGCAAAGATCCGAGACTGTCCCTGCGCCAAATGTTAGGATCATTGAGCTTGTCTACAAGTCAAAGAACCCCAAAACACCTGAAAATTCGGAAACCCCAGTCTGCTCAGACCTCTGTGCAGTACTGTTCCCCGCAGATGAGTTTAAGTGTGCCAAGGAGTTCTGGCAGCATACTGGTGATGGAGTTTCAAGTCGTAGAGCAGAGTTCTGTCAGAATGAATTTGAGGAAGGCTCACTGGTTGAGAAGAGCTTGGCAGTGGAGCTCGAAGATAACCACCCTACTCCACCCCTAGCTCCAAAGGGACCGAAGCGTTACTCACGCCTACCTAAGGTTGATGCTAGAGTACACGCCCAGGGCAAATTAAATGGAGAAATTGGCGAGGACAGTTCTAGATATGTTGAGGAGCGTTTTGGACGCAACCTTGACTTTAAATTCGTAACTAACGCAAAGTTAGCTATTCGTAGAAGAATTGCTGGCACATTAAAGTCAGATCTAGCACCTAAGGATGCTCTAGAGCAGTCGAATGAGGGTGGAAGACTTGCGGAGGGATTTTCAGAGAATGATGTGTATTTGCACCCAACTGGGATGAGCGCGATATTCAATACTCATAGGTTTTTGATGTCAGCATTGGGTCATAAAAAGAGTGTCTGTTATGGGTATGAAATGTGCTCTTTTTGAACTCTCCTAGACTTCTAACGCCTAGCTACAGATTTCCATATATTGACACCCTCAAAATTCTCCAGAAATTTGGGCCTGGATGTTACTTTTATGGTAATGGGTCCCAGGTAGATCTAGACGATCTCGAAAGTAAATGTGAGTCTGGGGAAGAAATACTAGCTTTGTTCTGCGAGTTTCCCTCGAATCCTTTGCTTAAAGCGCCTGATCTTGTGCGGATCCGGGGGTTGGCCGATAAGTACAACTTTGCCGTTGTTATCGACGAAACAGTGGGAAACTTTCTCAATGTCAATGTGCTTCCTTATGCGGACGTGGTGGTCAGTAGTTTGACCAAGGTCTTCAGCGGTGATAGTAATGTCATGGGCGGCAGGTTGGTCTTCCTGAACTAATTTTGGATTCTGTGAATGGCTGCTCACAAAAACTAGCTCTGTCCTCAACCCTAAGGGCCGTTATTATAAACAGCTTAAACAGACTATGAATACCGAATTCGTAGATAATTATTGGGCCGAAGATTCATTGTTTTTGGAAAGAAATAGCCGTGATTTTGTTTCTCGGATTGCGCGTATAAACAAAAACGCCGAGACCATCAGTGACTTACTTAGGAAACATCCACGAGGTAACACCTATAGGCCTTTAAATGCTTTCACTCGGCTAACGTTTTCCTCCATAGTCAAAGAAGTATACTATCCAAAGTACTCGCCCACGAAGGCTTATTACGACAACTGCCGTTGTGAAAATGGCGGTTATGGAGGTCTTCTTAGTATGACGTTTTATCGTCGTGAAGATGCCATTGCAGTATTTGATACAATGGAAATCTCGAAAGGCCCAAGTCTTGGGACAAATTTCACGCTAGCTTCTCCATACACGCTGCTTGCGCATTATGGGGAGCTAGATTGGGCTGCCCAGTTTGGGGTAGAGGGTGATCTTATTAGAATCAGCGTTGGTTTAGAGGAAACCGAGGAGTTGATAGATATTTTTAACAGAGCATTGGCAGTTCTATAGGTCTAGCCGTGGAGCACGTCGAACTTAATCAGCGTAGCTAGAGTATAGATATTACGAGGTCCTTGTAATCTGTTTAGAGGAGCATTTTCGTTTTTGTAAGTATTCGATATCATAGTTTGGGGTGCAAGGTCCAGAGGAGTTAGAAGTACCAAGGAAAGGATGATTTTATCGCACTCGTCAATGGATCAGGTATTATAATGTATAGTCTGATGGTGGAAGAAAGTCTCGTCCCTAGACTCGATCGGTATTTCTATTGGTGGTGTGGCTCAACAAGAGTGGGGGACATGGGAATTCGAAGTGTGCTCTTATTAACAACTTAAGGCCACACAAATTGTGTCCCGCTATATATCTCCAAAACAACATGTAGCTAAAAGAAAAAGGGAAAAAGAGGAAAAGAGAAAGACCAGTAGCTCATAGTTTAGATGTGTTGCGGAGTACCGTTCCCACTGTCTTTCATCATGTGTCTTAGCAAGGGATAGGGCTAGAGTCTAGCAGCCCATTCGGCAGTAAGGCAAAACAGAGTTTTTAAGGGTCAACGCCTAATAAAAAGGTTGTTGAGACCCTGTAAACGCCACTTGCCGAACGGGCCCTAAAATACATGTATTTAATAATTGCTAACAAGGGACTGATACTAAATACGTCTACTTTCACGATCAGTAAAGGCTATGCCGTGAGATCATATAAGCCTCACGAGAAACAGATCCCGATTCACAACTAAAAATCTAAAAATTAACTGAAGCACGGTGAGCTGTTTCAAGGGTTTTATTTAGACCTGATCTATGCTTTTTGGTATAATACCGCTTTGAATTGTGTCTAGGGCTAGCTAGGTAGCTATATGTATTTACATACTTATATTCCCCGTTACGCCCATTGCTTGACGTTTTAATATTGAATACCTTAGTACATAATAGAAATACCATAGGGCTACGGAATCCAGTTACGATTACCGAATTAAACCGGCATTGGAGGAAGAGTACTGCACCAATACCGTAATCTTACCGTATTGCTAGCGTATCGACGGGAATACTGTAGTGGTCCCGCCCCTCTTTTTGGTACAGTATGTTCGAATACGGGGGGGGGGGGTTCCCTGTTCTAGATCTGATAGGTTGTTACCCATTAAATACATATAGGTACTCATATCTCCAAATTGAATTGCTAGATAGACTGTAGAGTATATCCGTGGGGACTATGATTGTGCAATAGAAAGACCCATTCTAAATATAATACTATATAGGCTCGTTTTTGACCCTCCTAAGTGTACAGTAATCTGCTCGTAGGGAATGGACACGAGACTAGCGCATCCCTAGCTCTAGTTTATAACAACTGTATTCTGCCGTCACTCAGTCCTTGATCTTCCCTCATCACCTCAGCACCTATCTATTACACTCTACCTAAAATCAATTCAGAATCACGATTTCATCATTCAAACATCTCAAAATGACGAATCTTTCTCCTAAAAGCCGTATTCAATTGAGGGAGCTTCAAGAGTCCAACCTACATGATTTTCACAGAATTTGGTCCAATCCAAATGCCACTAAGTGGACGTAAGAGTGTTCCCATCTACAATAACATACTCTTTCCAAGTCTTAATACAAAGTTATTATATAGCGACCATGGCAATTGCCAGACCCTCTCACAGAGCCAGACATGGCTTGAAACTCTTCTGTTGAAGAACCCTACCGCCCGTAACTACGGTGTCTTCCTGAAGGAGTCAACTCGCATGATTGGCATCGTAGGGTGCTTCGACCACACCGATACTGAAGTTTCTTATATCTTCGTGGAGGATTTGTGGGGTAAAGGGTATGCTAGCGAGACGTTGGTTAAATGGATGGAGAAGTATGGGGGGGACGGTGTCATCACTGCTAGGACAATGGCCGGGAACGGGGCGGGCTTGAAAGTCTTGGGAAAGTGTGGCTTTGAAAAGGTCTCTAAGAAAGATGATGGATCCGATGGTGTTTTGGTATTCGAAAGGAAGGGTATTAAAGCTTGAATGGTTCTGTAAGGCTCGTATAAGGTGAATCATATGTGATCACTCGGACTATGCTCTATAGAGATTTGCTATAAGAATATACGGGAAAGGGAGTTTTCAGCTTTTAAATAAATCAAAACTAGCTTTTGCTTCTGAATAGAAAATAAAAAATAGTTGTAACATGTGTTTTTAGCAAGATAGTCAACTTCAATAAATAAGAGTGTTATAAAAATCAATGATCAATTAGTAGTCTAAAGTTTTGACTGACATAAGCGGCCCAAAAAAGATGGTCTGCTAATCATAGACATCCGGTTTTATGTTGCTGTAAGCTATCGTCATTAGGCTCAGCTTATATTCCCCGATACGTATCAGTACTAGTCGACTATTATTATTATGCATTGTCCCTACTTGTTGGCTGTGCCAAGCCGTTCAGTTTTAGATGTGATCACCGTATAGTTATATAAGTTGATTCGTCATGAATACATTATTTCAAATTTCGTGTAGGCTCGGGTATTAGAGTACATATAACAAAAATCACCCTACCAAATTGTCATGACCCTGGAACACTCAAACTATATTCTCTTAAACGAAGATAAAACGAGTTGAGATCCACGCAATCTTTGGTGAACGGATGTTCTCGCCCAGGTACCCCTAAAACCCTTTACTCTTCAGGGCCTAGAGATCCTCGTGTAGTTCTTTATGAAGACGAACGCTATGGGCTTGTTAGATTGTGGGAGACGCGAGTAACTACATGTATGCAATATAATACAAGTTTTTTTTCTTAGCGCCAGAAAACTTTTCTCACCATGATGCAAATGTACAAAATCTTTTACTATAGTTACATTTTCTTTTACCACCTGTAGTACTGCGTCTGACCGTAGATAGGCCTACTTGGGAGCTGTACCCAAGGCTTCTTTCGCATATACTTTTCTTCCTTCTCCTTCATAATCCGAATCCTCGTTTTCTCCTCTTTCAGGACAACCGTAAGACCTATTCCGTAAAAGAAGAAACACTCATTAGTGCGCAATCACTACGACCAAGACCTAGGGGCACCTCTCGGTTAGGGGTTGACTAACTGGTATACGGAAGCCGCAGCCTATCGATCCGTCCCTTCGCTCTGTGACTAGATTCAGACTCGAATGGCCCCCTCCCAACCCACGCTTGCTCAATGTATATCTGCCCAGGGTCCATTGTCCTATGCAGAATAGCCTCGTTCTTTGCCTGTTTTAGATGTCCCAGTACATCTCTAGCTGCCTTCTTTGGCGAGAACCTCATCTGCGTAATTGCATGGTCCAAGCTCTTGCCAGCGATCTGTCTCGCAAGGGGACCAAGCTTCTTCAGCGACGTCTTGAACATGTGCGACTTCGCTAGTAGCTCCTTCTCTGTCTGCATGATTTGTTCTTTCTTCGAGAGCCTTCCACGGCGGCGGTGCTCGCGGGCGTCGGCGCGCTTTGGCCATGTCCATTTGTGGCGCTCCGGGTCGATAATGAGCGGGTTGACGACTGGAAGGACAGGAAAGCCATCTTCGGTCACCTCATCCTCATCAAAAAGGGTGTTTCCCGCAAGATCTCCACGCTGTAATTGTGTGTCGGCAATTGGAAGCTCTGGCTCTGAAGCTGCTGCCGGGGCTTTAGGCTCATCTTTGCCGCCAAAGCCAAACCAGCCGCCGGATTTGTAGCGCTGGAAGCCCAAAATAGTAGGGATTGAGGTAGTTGTGGGTGCAATTGAGGGGCGGCCGGCCCACCGTAGTGCTATACGGGCGTTCATGGCGGGTATCGGGGGTGCTTATGACCGGGTGGTATTTCGATATTGAAAGTTGAGGTTTGGTTTATCCCGCCAAGACTAAATAATGAAAGCCCCGCTAGTGGTGGGTCTTTGAGCAGGAGTTCGGGTGGAATTACCCTGTCGAGGTCTTCATGCATGAAAACTATTGGTTTTACAAAAAAAAAACCTCCATAAAGTCAATCCTCCACTGGTGAGATCAATCAGGTCCACCTACTAATTCAATGCCGGCCTCAACTGCAGAAAAGAAACAGAAACAGAAACAAAAACCTTTGAAACAACAAGCAACGCCCACAGAGGCCCCACAAACCGAACCACCTACCACTGAAGATGCCCCACCATCAGAGACGCCCACAAAGCAATCATGGCAGTCGCTCAAGCCCCAATTATCACCCTGGGTCCTCGACGCCGTGAACAGCATGGGTTTTTCAAAAATGACGCCAGTACAAGCTTCAACTATCCCTCTATTCATGGGTAATAAGGACGTTGTAGTTGAAGCAGTTACCGGGAGTGGTAAAACACTTGCGTTTTTAATCCCTATTATAGAGCGCCTTCTACGTGGAGAACCCAAAAAGAAGAACCACGTCGGTGCAATTGTCATTTCGCCCACCAGAGAGCTGGCGGCCCAGATATACTCAGTTCTAAAATCACTACTAGCCTTTCATTCACCCTCATCTTCAAAGGAGGGTGCTGAAGCCGACCCTTCAGCGACGAGGATTACACCGCTTCTGCTGCTAGGTGGAACTACACCCCCGGCGCAAGACCTTAAGACTTTCCTGCAACAATCACCGAACTTTCTTATAGGAACTCCAGGGCGTCTTAATGAACTACTAGCATCGCAGCATGTTTTGTGCACTACCGACTCTTTTGAGGCATTGGTTCTCGATGAGGCAGATCGTCTTCTTGATCTAGGTTTTAAGGAAACCCTCACAAAGATCATTTCGCGTCTGCCTAGGCAGCGGAGGACAGGGCTATTCAGTGCGTCTGTTAGTGACGCAGTCGTCGGAAGTCTTGTCAGAACTGGCCTCCGAAACCCTGTCAAGGTTGCTGTCAAAGTACATACTGCGAAGAAGGAAAAGCGGACACCTGCAAGTTTAGCGATGACATATATCTTAGCAACTCCTACACAGAGGCTGGTCCACATTCAGCGTATTCTCTCCCCCACATCTGGTTTATTCCCAGCTACAAACCTACCTCAAAAAACGATAATATACTTCTCCAATTGCGTCTCTGTAGACTATTTCGCCACCCTTTTCCCTGCAATTCTCCCGGGTCCAAAGAGCAAATCAGGTGGCTACACTATTGTCCCTCTGCATGGAAAGCAGTTGCCAAAGATCCGCCAAACTAACTTTGCGCAATTCACCTCCTTGGCCTCCCCATCAATCTTGCTGACTACAGACCTTGCAGCTCGCGGACTTGACATCCCCGAGGTCGACCTTGTCATTCAGATTGACCCCCCCACAGATCCTAAGGTCTTCCTTCACCGTTGTGGCCGTGCCGGCCGTGCCGGACGCAGAGGTCTCGCAGTTGTCTTCCTCTCCCGAGGCCGTGAGGAGGGCTATATTGACTTTCTGGAAGTGCGGAAGACCCCTGTTGTGCCACTTGCTCTTATTCAGGACTCATATGCCGTCGAAAACCCCACCGAGGAAGAGACTGTACAAATAGTGAAGAAGATGAGGGATGTAGTGCTACGGGACAGGGCGCTCCATGAGAAGGGAATGAAAGCGTTTGTGTCACATGTTAGGGCACACAGTAAACACCAGACTGCGAGTATATTTAGAGTGAGGGATATTGAGTGGAAAGATTTGGCGGAAGCCTTTGCGCTGTTGAGAATGCCGAAGATGCCGGAGTTGAGGGCTGAAGGTGTAGAGAAGGTTATTTTGGGTGTAGAGGTTGATGTAGGTCCTCTTAAGCCTGTTCTCTTCAACTGGTGATTGATAGTGTTTAGATGTCGACTTATGCATACCGCGATAAGATTAAAGAAAAGGCGCGCCTTGCAGCACTCAGAGCCGCTGCAGAGACTGGTGCCCCGGAATACTCAAAGGTCCACCAGGGTGATAAGGATAAAAAACGGAAGGTGACAGAGGCATGGTCTGAAAAGGCGGATGCAGCAGACATAAGAGAAGCCCGAAGACAGAAGAGAGGCAAGAAAAGAGAGGCGGAACGTCAGAGCAAAATGGCACCCGAGGAGAAACAGAAAGAGGCGGAGTGGAAGGAGTTGGTTGAGGAGGTTAAGAGGAGAAAAAAGGAGAACGAAAAAGAAGGGGATGCGGAATTTGAAGGACTGGAATAAAGATGGTTGTTTAAATCTTAATAACATAAAAGTTTGGCGTTTTTCGTTTCTTTTATCGCGACGGGATGTGTATAATACTTCTAGTAAAGCAGTTTTCTTTACACTGGTGTTCGCGAAGCGCTTTTCTTAAATTTCCATGTCGGTTATCTGTATTTAGCTACATGGTGTGTCCATTATACCTTTCATAACGTTGTATGTCTGGTGCTTAAAAAACCATACTTATATGTAGTACTATAGTTTATCTCATATGGAGCAGCCCACCGCCCGAGGCGCCTTTAACGTAAAAAAGAGTTCCTAGT
Source organism: Morchella sp. 2016-103 (assembly GCA_024713925.1). NCBI lineage: Eukaryota > Fungi > Ascomycota > Pezizomycetes > Pezizales > Morchellaceae > Morchella > Morchella sp. 2016-103. Next base: position 2,067,227 of record JAMGZF010000002.1, read on the forward strand.
TCTCATATCTACATAGGATGAGAAATATGTCGAAACTCTGTAGGCAATCTATGTATGATTTATCCGGGAAGTCATGAATATCCGACGTATAGAGGCATCCCCCCAACGGGTTTCTGGGTTGAGTTTTTAGGGTCGAGTCCCCCTAGATGTATAGACATAAAAGCAGAGCGTAAATTAAAGACCAGTCCCGTAGAAACCCACAGTCTAGTACCAATAACCTTGTGTCGAAAATAAGTCTTGGTTCGAAACTTTGTAGCCTGCTCATTGATAGCAATACCTTCTCCTTACTTGGTTCTACTCACATTTTTTCATATAATAGAAGATGGCCTTGCTGCGCCCTGAATTATCTGCACTCGGTAGAACTCCCTAGCTCATCAGAAGATCAACCCCGGGCCCTCTCGGTTCCGACCCCGGAGCCACCGCGGTACATTAGGGGGTGGCTGCTACAACCTATGGGTTGTATGTATGTAAGAAATATTAATCAATCAATTAAGTATAATATATTAGGGGAAGGAAGTACGAAGAGGTTGGAGTAAGAGACGCGGATGTGTTGCTTTGTTTGTTTTTCCTTTGCGGTTTGTTTTGTTTTGTTTGTGTTTGTGTTTCTGTTTTTTTGGGAGAGTCTACCCTGCCTCCGGAGAGTGGGAGGTAAGGTAAGGTTTGTCATAGCCTACGGGTTGCATACATGTATGAAGTATCAATCAATCAATCAAGTATAATATATTTTGCATGATGTAAACAAAAAACAAAAAAAAAATAATATATTTTGCCAGCAAGTTATACCGAGTGATATATTGTGATTAAACCTAACCCCTTTCCCCTCTCCTTTTTTTTTTTTTTAGATGCGATAGATACAAGTATATGCAAAGCAGACACGCGTTTGTAGCGGTAATACCGAGATCCGGGTGTGCTCCTCACTTAAATCTTTTTTTTTAAAAAAAAATAGCTGGATTTACTGAGTTACGAGATGAGAATCTAGTTTAGTATTTTTTTAAAGGTTTTGTGATGGTGGGTGGGCCTATGGAATGAGCTCAGCTTGCCCTTCGCGGTGGGTCTGGCTGTGAAATAATATGTTATCGTTTACCTTAGGTGACTAGTTAGGCAAAGGGCCACCCTTCTAGGATTAAGGGTTTGCCTTACTTTTCACAACCTCTTCGGCCAGGTACATACACTATATATACATGTCGCGAGACACCTCATCTTCCCTTTGTAACCATCTGAGCTGCACGCATGGAAGTGCCATTTTCCTAGGCGCCGGTTTTATAGTATAACATACATGTATGCTCCTGTTGTGGTTCATGGTGTGGTTGGCCTGCTCAAGTTTGTTTTCAGTGTTCTGCGGTATGGAGGGTTCTTTTTTATAGAGATATAAAAGTCTATTCTATTATTCAAGTACCCCTACTTGCTTCTAGATATGGAAATATGGGGGATTGGCATTCGGATCATAAATCCAAGTGCGAAGTCCGAGTTCAGGCAAAGCCACCACAAGGCCCAATACTACCTATCCCCTGGGTGTATGGGACATTAACGTGCCCTATCCAGGGAGAAATAGAGCAGCAACCTGCGAACTTTATAGTATATCTAAGTATTCTAAGGGCTGATAAACACGGCGAACTGCTTAACCTCACCCAAAATCGAGATCACATGTGTGAGAGATTCTCCAGGTGCCTCGTAGACCCAGGGGATAATGAGATTTTCACTTATGTCGGATACCGCCATTTCTGCACTAACTCGGTCGACTTTACTATATTTCTTTAAGGGGAAAGCCTGCCAAGAGTTTATGGTTGCACAATGACGTAAATTAGTAACCCGAAAGGAAAACAAGACTCCATCAAAAAAATGTAGAGAGGACCCGACTTGGTATTTAACCTTAGTTAGGAAAAACCTGATCCAAGGAAAAGCGCATTATACCGCTACTGTGCTTTAAGTATGGAGATCTAAACTCTCGAGATTCGGATGGTAGGCAAATGACTTATATTCGATCAGGAACAGCCACTCTTGGGTCCATACACCCTGGTATTCATCATTACCAGTGTCCACCTAGTGAAAACCCAGCTAAAGAAACTGGCTATTATAATGAGACCAGCGAAAAAGGAAATAAGGACCAAAAGAAGCCGACCAAAATCGAAATTCCCCACCATATTGACAAAGAGGTCTCGGTAGACAGCAGAAATACCCACCATACCCAATATCGACCACTTATGCCATCAGGTCCACATTCGCAGGAACAGATATAATGTGGGCATCATTTCATGAATATAAAGGGAGATGCGAGAAAAAGGTAAATTACGAAGGATAAAGCTGCCCTTGCCTTATTCCCCGATCAAACTTTCCATAAACCCCTTCAAGTCCCGATAGATTGTCACCTACCATCGGCACTCTCTGTCTCCATCCCTTCCGTTGCAATATACTCCATCAGGAAAGGTACTACCCCACCTGCATATCTCTGCCACCCGTCAGATCCCATATGCTGATCGAATGTATGACCAAGGCCATTTGCAATAACCGCTTCACTTCTCACGCCGGCTTCCTTGAGCATACGATCACACTCAATTGTCTCGCCAACTGGAACTGCTCTGTCCTGGTTACCATGGATTAAATATGATGGCGGGAAGGTGTCGGAAATGTGAAGTTGGGGAAATAAACAGTTCGCTTCGGGTGGAATTGCATCTACAATACGTCTCCAATCGTAATTTTCGTCATTGGTTGGGACCCCAGATTTTATTGCTGCTGTACGAAGGCGCTGCCCAAGTCCTTCAACGCCGGTAAGGAAGTCTAGGTATCTTCCTGACTTGAGCAATGTTACGTAGAGTGTTAAGAGCCTGTCCGAGTATCCAGGGATAGAGCGCGTGGTATCATCAAAGCTCATCGGGCAGTCGGCGATTGGCGCGACGGTATCTCTAGCTTCGAGACCGCCAGGGGACATAAAGCGGGCATTTGTTCCGATATCCAAGTCACCTTGTGCAGCATCAGGAGTTCTAAGGTAGAATGGGTCCAATAAATTCCCTCCAGTGCCGTATAGAGAGAAGAAGCATTTAGGCCTAGGATCCGCATAGAGTGCAGCGAGGCGTGCAGGGTATGCTCCTGCACTTGCTCCAGCAACAGCAAGATGATTGGGAGAGATGTGGAAGTTGAAGGGGTCGCCGGGGTAGCTGGAAGCTGATAGAGCGGGGTTGAGCTTCTCCCCTATAAAGGTAAAAAGACTTTTAACGTCGACAAGGATATCATGTGCCGTGCATGGAAAGAGAAGACGATAATCGGCTGAGATGAAGGCTATTCCCTGAGCGAGAACATCGGCTGCGGAGAGAGGGGCAGGTGATTGTGTCAACCAACCAATAAACTTTTTAAAAATGCAGTAGTATCAGTGGTAGTGGGTAGAGAGTGTAGTGATAGGATTTTAGTGGCAGTAAAAGGTGTGCTGCGGCGGTAATGCGGTAGGAGTGAGTGAGTGGTGGTAATAGTAGGTAGCATCGGCAGAAGCAACTGTAGAAGCTGCCATGGAAATAACGGGCGACCACCAGGGCTACCAAAAAACCACTACCATACACAGCTCAAACAAAACAAAAAGAACATATTGAACATACCCTTGAAATCCCTTGGATAGAACTCTCGATTCCCAGCAGTTAAGCCACCCCCATGGAAGAATATAACAGCGGGTATGGGTACAGGACCAGCAGGAGCCGAGTTCGTAGATTGTCCCTCTATCATCTGGTTTACTCTCTTCATCAGAAGAGCGATGGTTTTTTTGGCCGCACCAGTTCTGCCATGGCTACTTGTTGGCTCTCCGACACTCGGGAATGTGAGGTCGAATTTGATATTGATGCCGTTGATACGTGAGTAGACAAATGTGCGGTTCATAATGCGGGGGGTGGGGAGAGGGGGAGGGGGAAGAGTTATTATAGTCGTATATCTGAGCTAGATAGGGTTGTGGGGTAATGTCTGGCTTGCTGCTTGCTTGCTGCTGTTGGGCTGCTCCTGGGCTGCCTGCTGCTTGCTGCAACCTAAGTGAGGACTGACTGACTGTGGCAGTTCTACGAGCGGTGACATGGACGATAAGCGTCCAGATCCCGCAGAGCCGCATCAGGATGTGTTTTGTCAGCCGAATCGAGGTGCTGTTCAGCCACATCGAATGTGCAGTGTCCCACATGAAGTTAGATGCATGCATGCCTTCTTGGTTGCAGTCACAAGCCACAATTACATGCATATTTTTTTTTAGCCACCTACCTTGTCTCTTGGCGCACTACCCGCAATTTTCATCTGCGGCCCCAAACCTTCGACTTTTCACTTTGAAAGAGCCTCCGTTCCAAACGTTAACGTCAGCCCCAGCCTCGCTCCAACACAGTCCATAAGTCAGGTTCACCTACCTCCCTCCACCCTAGTACCAATTTTTAAAATGAGCAGAGGAGGATTCCGTGGTGGCCGAGGAGGCGGTGACAGAGGAGGTCGTGGTGGTTCTTTCGGTGGTGGTGGATTTAGAGGTGAATAAAGGCTTTTCTTCCTCTAGAACACAATGCTGATAGAGAATTATAGGTGGCCGTACTGGATTTCAGGCACCTACTGGTCCTCCTGACACAGTGCTAGGTTTGTACTCAAGGCCTAGTATACCCTGCAATTGGTGCTCTGTGTCTAACTGGCCATGAGATAGAAATGGGCAAGTTCATGCACGCCTGTGAGGGAGAGATTGTCTGCCAGTCAATCAACACCAAGATCCCCTACTTCAATGCGCCAATTTACCTCGAGAATAAGGTATTATTTCTTGAATCCGACTGAATATGCCTTTCCCCTCCATCTATTGACAACCTGGAATTGGATTTCTATAGTCCGTTATTGGCAAGGTCGATGAGATCCTCGGCCCCATGAACCAAGTTTACTTCACCATTAAGCCGCAAGACGGTATCGTCGCTACATCCTTCAAAGAGGGTGACAAGTTCTACATCGGCGGCGACAAGTTATTGCCTTTGGACAGGTAAGGGCCATTTGCTTACTCTCCTGCTGTTTGAGCTAATAACCTTGTTAGATTCCTTCCCAAACCCAAATCAGTTGGTCCCAAGGGTCCCAAGCCCGCTGGCGGTCGCGGTGGCTCTCGAGGTGGCCGTGGAGCTCCCCGCGGCGGCCGCGGTGCGCCTAGAGGAGGTGGCAGAGGCGGATTCACCCCGCGTGGTGGACGTGGTGGTTTCACCCCCCGCGGTGGCTCACGAGGCGGATCTCGCGGTGGATTTACACCTCGTGGAAGGGGTCGTGGATCTTACTAAAGGTTGAGATTAGCTGTGGGAGAAAGTTTGAAGTAAGTAAATCCGGGGATAAAAAAAATGTTATTGGGGTTGAGTTTTCATGTGGTTTCCTTTCTGTGAATTTTCTGTACAATATGAAATACAATTAACTATTTTACCAGTTCTTTCTATCGTTCATACTAAGCTCATTAGAATTATGTAATTTTAAGGGTTTCTTAGGCCTCCAGTGAGTATCTAAGGCTACAAGAGTAACTTTACTATCAATAAACTCAACAAGACTCGACCAAATTCGTTGATCGGCCACCAGTTCTCCGTGCTGGAAAGATCGTATTTTTTTACTGTATGAAAAGCAAGAGAAAAGGAAAAAAAAAAAAGAAAAAAAGGCAATTGCCCAATCATTCAATACATAGGGCGATAGAAATAATATAAAAAAAATTGAAACACCCGACTCCAATCCTTTCATCCCTCTCTAATGGAATATATAATCCTTTACTACCTCATGCTAGCTCCTCTCCTCCCTCCAAACCTGACACTAGGCGGTACCAGCTTCATAGCACTCATAGCGTTTGCAACATCAAGCATATCTACTTCCTTTGTTTCTTTCCCCTTTTCCAATGCGGGCTTTTCCTCCTCTTCCTCCTCTTTGATGTCCATTGGAATTTTTCGCTTATTTGGGTCTTTCTGTTTCGGGCTTGGGTTCTTACCACCTAGTTTTTGCGGTTTTTTGGGGGTAGCAGGATCTGTGTTTGTAGTGGTGGCTTTCGTAGTGCTAGTACGGGTAAGGAGAGTTGTATGATTATCGATACCCCATTGTACTATTCCCCAGTTATATTCCTATAATCAATTAGCACCAGAACTTCTTTAATAAACCAATGAATCGGGCCGGGTCGAGAACAAACCTTAGGGAAATGGTGCTTATCGATAACATGCCTCCTTCTCTTCTGCGGTGTTGAGCAAAACCGCTCACACCCCTCCACAAAGCACCCGTACTACCCACACCACCGAATTAGCTTCCTACCAACCTACTTGATTTATGGATATTTAGGATTATATATGCATTAACAACATACCCCCTTCTCGCCTCTCTCTCTCCTCAATTCCTGCAATGGATCATGATGCTCTGCGATATGGAGCTCCAAAAACTTCCTACTCGGAAAGTTTTTCCCACATTCCAAGCAGCGGTTGGTATGCTCCTGCGTATAATGACTCTCAAAAAGCTCATGGCTAGCAAATTCAGTTCCCGCGCACGATGGTGGCAGGAAACATGTTATTGCCGGGGCAGAGGAGACAGCATGACGGGAGTGCTTAGTGTCATGGGGATTCGTGGGAACAATGTCGCCGTCGGCATCTGGAACCGTGGACGGCTCAAAGATAGTCCAAGTGTTGGGATCGGTGGAGGCAGCCGAGTCGGAACGGAGACGTTTTTGTGACATCTTTGGTTCTTGAGGGTGGGGTAATAAGGTAGTGGGGCAAGCGAAGTTTCTTGTATTATTTTACTGGGGATAAGCAGGACTATGTAGTGTAATTTTTGAGTTTGGTTGTCGTCCAAATTAACTACAGGAATCATCCAATTAACTACAGGAATCATATGATATGTGTGTAGGTTCTTACAAACGGACAAGACAGCTGCCAACGCATCAAATTAGGGGCAAACCCCCCTACTCGTTTACTACTATCAAATATCTCTCACCTTCTCAATATTACTTCCCATGATAGCTACTAAACCTGCGACCTGTCCAACTTAGCCATTATCTAAAATACAATTGAAACCCCCATGCATGGCGCGGGTCTCACGCTTCTTCCGCTTTTAGTACAGAACACTTGTAAAGTAAAGAAAAGTAGGAAAGAGAGAAAGACAGAAAGTAAGGAAAAGAAACAATCCGCAAGCCACAATAAATTAAACAAAAGCGAATCATCGTAACTTCATATCCCCCTATAAAGCCTCTAGCTCTTCCCTCCTAGCCCTATAGATGTCCTGCGCCTCCCTCTCCCTCTTATCCAAGAATGCAACTTCGGCTCTAATCGCCTCTAGCCTCCTTGGGATCGCATCGGATTCACTAATCCGTAGAGTTCTAAAAGACTCGAGATCTTGCTTGGTTTCAGATATGGCTTGCGAGGCTTGAATGATCTTTTGCGTGAGGAGCTTAGAACGTGATTGGTAGCCACCGAGATGGAGACCTAGCTTCTTCTCAAGCTTGTTACCTTGGATAGCATCTTTGGTGAGCTTGTCTTGCGCGGACTATTACATTAATTAGTTACCATATTAGGTGCAATACGGAGGGGAGAGGCAACATACGTCAAAAGCCTGCACCACCAACTGTATGCGATCCACACTGTCTTTCCCATACTCCTCCAACCCTGGCAATATATTCCTCTGCGCTCCATGAACATGCTGCCAAGCTTCTTCAAAAGCACTACCAGCCTGCTTCGCAGCCTCTTCAGGCATCTCCATCAAAACCTCCATTTTAGCCCTCTCCAGAAGGTCGTCATCAAACTTCTCAAAACGACTTGGTGATCCGCTGACTTTCCCGCCCTTAATTGGGTACTTTAATGCATCTGAACCGATTAAGGTCGCCATCTCTTGCGATACCATGGTCCTAATTACGTCATCTTCATTCTGTGCTCGTTTGACCAGAACGTCGATATCGATTGTTGATGGGCGGGGGAGTGACCGCTGGAGGACTTGGGTACGGCGCTTTTGTTCGGCCTCGAACTCTGCTTGGCGCTTCTCGCGCATGCGGCGGTCGATCTCCTCCTGGTCAATTACAACGGCAGGGCCGGCTTCCATGTCTGCGTCTTCGGGCTCTTCAGGCTCCTCGAGCTCAATTTCTTTTGGTTTAGGCAGGGACGCAAAACTAAATTAGGTTAGTCGGATATCACAAGCATTGCGCAGGCTTTACATACCCAGACTTCAGTCGTTCCTTTAAAGACTGCTGGTGTAATTTCTGGTCTCTTGGTGTCATTGAAACCATAGATCCTGTATAGGCTCCATTGTTTATAGCCAACGAATCTCTAGGTGTCTTTAAAGGTGTTTGCCCAATTTTCATTGGTGTAGCCCCTGGCGTAGCTCCAACTCCTCCGCCTTGCCGGAACGGTGTTGCAAGAGGATTAGGTGTAGAAACAACCATTTTTCTTGGTGCAATCCCATCAAAGCCTGTTGTACCTGCTTCGTGTAGAGGTGTATTTTCTCCACCAAGAAGCGAGGATTGCGTTTCTGTCAAGGCTCGGATATTCTTGATCTCATTGGCAACTCGGTCTTCCGTCGGAGGAGCCCGAGGGGTCCGAATTGGCTGTCCGGAATTGATACTAGTATAATTTCCTACCAAACCCTTCGTAGACTCGTTCTCGCTCGCGCCTGCAATCTTGTTTGCATCCTCGCCAGTCATCCCCATCTTGACAATTTCTTCCAGCTCAGCTTCTCCGACCTGTGGTGCCGGCAACACAAGTTGCCTGCGCTTGCTGAGTTGCTCCGCCTGCCTAATTTTTTGCAACTGCCCAGCCTTTGCTGCAGATGCAAACGCCGCCGCAGCGCCATTCTTGTCCTTATCGCCGCCCTTCCTCCTTTTCCCCCGCTCGGCTTCCTCATCTTGGTCACCCTTACGTTTTGTGTGTGACAGCGCCTTTCGAGGGTCGATATTTGCGCGTTGCCTCTCATTCCTTGCCTCTTCTTCGCTAATATCGTAGAATCCCAACGCCGGCTGCTTTTCAAATGGAATATCCGCATTGTAGTCCATCTCACCTTTACGGCGATGCGTGAGCTTGATATTAATGCCGGCATGCTTGAGCTCTCGGCGCTTCTGAAGAACAGCCAGGCGCCGTGAGTCCTCAAGCTGCCGCTCACGAGCTTTACGTTTCGCCTTTTTACCCTGTGTGTTAGCGAGACGAGCACGTGCCTCACTCAACATCTCCTTTTCGTCCTCGTCCATATCCACGGCATCTAGAAATCGCCGCCATCAGCACGCAAAACAAAGTAAAACTCGGAGAATAGGAGGAGGCCCATACCAGGTCTCGCAGGCTTTGTCTCGGGGTCAGGATCAGTTTCCCCCGGCCTAAACTTCCTTATATCATCTGCACTCGGCGCGCTTGCCTCTCCACCCTCCGGTCCTGCCAGTCCTAACTCTGAACTCTCCCTAGCTTCCGCCTCGTCTAGTAGCTTCTGGTACCTATCCAAACACTGAGTTGCTGTCCTTCCCACAATTGGCGCGATAGTCCTCCATTGTGTCGGCATGAGCTTCGCCAAGTGTAGAAGCTTCTCATCTTCATCGCGAGACCATTCGACTTTGCGGATACTTGGGTCGAGCCATTCTGCCCAACGGGCTTTGCATTGTTTGGCTGATTTCCGCGCGAGCAGCGAGGAGACGCGTTGCCATTGGTTCAGACCATATTTAGAGACGGAGGCTTTAAGAATTTCGTCTTCGACGTTGGTCCAAACGCCGCCCTTGACAACGGGCATGATTGTGACAGTGGTATTTTATATAAAATAAGGTATTATATGTGTTAGAAGTGGTTCGCCGGCGGTAGGAGGAAACTCGTATTGTTTGCTTGGAGGCGTTCGTGAATAGGAAAACGAGGCTCTTTCTATGTCTCAAGGTTTACATGCAACAGCATTACCCGGATGTTCTTGGCATACATAACCGTGTATTCGGGGGACGTTGAGAGCTCGCGCGATCGCTACTACCACTTTTCCACTCCCTCCCCTTCAGAATTAGTGAGATATGCGGCCGTCTCGAGCGATACCGTACTATCAGTACGCACTGAGAAATCTAGGCGCCGCACGTCTCGGGGGGTCCGACTTCGTTAAATCATGCAGCTGCACAGCTCGGCGTGTGACCTTGGTCATATACTATCACTCGACGAACAGTCCGATCCAACCATGTTACGAAATGATTGCACCCTAGAATATCGTACTACTCCCCTAAAATAAACACTATGCCTCCTATTATTAGCCGTCTTTTCGAGCCAAAACATCATACTAGACGCTGAGCATATGGGGCCACTATAACATTGGTGGTTGCGTACATCTATCACCTACTTGTACAAATATGTGGGATCGGCACATACTCTACATCCCTATGGCTAACATACAGTTAACAGCTGCGCCAAGCTATTCATGGACTCAGGTTTGATTTTATTACCCCTTGTTAATGCTCTCTTTAAAATTATTCGAGTCTACTAAACTAACCCCATCTAGTCAACCTTATTAAATCTAAGTAACATATTTCGCCTGATTAAGCTACTCACCAGAAAATACTATCTAGCCATGGTCTACGCGCCAAAAATTATCTTTAGCCACCTGGTCGGCCGAAGGTCATGATAATCACCCCGAGTTTACCACTCCTTTTATATAGCATCATGGGATGGGTTAAAAAAGAAGAGGACCTAAAGGTTGTGTACCCGTGTGGCTCAAAACATAACAGTTGTATTGGCTAAAACCGGCCGCCTTCCAGGCTACTCTCTCAAGGACACACCTTCAAAAGAAAGAGAAACCCAACTCGGAATATATTGTATCTGTACCTCCCAGTTTCTCTAGCCACTCGTTTATTTTATGCATGCATGGCCTTTGACAGACGAGGAAATAGTTGTAACTGGAGTACAGGTCGGGTTATACCGTGCCAAGATCAACTTACTAGCCCCAAAGCCTAGGGTAGGTTTAGTGGAATTGATACACTTTAGGGTTTCAATTAGCTGGGTGGTCTAATCTTGCGCGGGAAGATGAGTCGGCGGAACTCAGGAAACTTTACACAAATGAGTCTCGCCGGGCCTAAGATGAGGGATATGGGAGAGAGGCGAACAGGGATTATTGGGTGGGTATTTACTTGATTTAAAATTGATGACTTTTCAGCACTGCGACCCTCGGGCTCTGGAGGGTCATAAAAGTGGCCGTACTCCGTTTATACACTATGACTCGTAAGTTATAGGATAATACAGGTGCCTTGGTACTAAGCTACACGTGGATGGGTTCCGGTGCTGCCAGACTAGGGTTTAGGTTTATTATTAGTTTATCTCCTTTTTACAGTCACGTACCCCCACATGCACTATTTCATTTTTGGGTCTCATATTACCTGTATAATCTCCTTCAGGTATTGGTACGAATTAAACATCTAGGGGCATACATTTAGGGTCTGCTTAGGTCCGCGGAGCTCGAGACTAGAGTTGGGAGCCCAGGTATCCGAGGTTTTGGGGTATTTGGAGGCTATTTCCCAGTAAATCTGGCCTTGGTAAAGTCTAAAGGTTTCCCGAAACGGCGCCTAAACTCTAAGTGTAGAACCACAATACAGTTAATTTTAATGATGAACAAACGTAAACCCCCTTTACCCTTGAAAGAAGCCTTTTGCACATTTTTGAACTGGTAAAATGGAGTGGTTAAGATGTAATAAAACCTTGTAGTGGAGAACCCCGTTGCTAGGTAGATTTTGTAGGGGGGTGGGATCACTACGGTATCCCCGCTGATACGCTAGCAATGCGGTAAGAATACGGTATTTCTACAGCCCTCTTTTTCTAATGCCGGTTTAATTCGGTATTTGTCACTAAATTCCGTAGTCCTATAGTAGTGATTCCACCCCATACCCCCATACTATACTTTCGGGCTTTCACAAAAACTTTTAGGTAGGGGCTTTAAATACACGTAACCTCGCAACGTGCATCCCCTCGGTTGACCGTACAGCGCAGTGATGTCAATGATCAGGGTGCCAAGTTTTCTAGAACCAAAAATGAGCTCATGATTTATGTATCCATTCTATATCTCTTTAATTTAACCCTAACCCTGAGGATTATGTTGATTCGTGGGGCGTTCATTCCTCCTCGCAGTAAAAGGATTCACAAAATAACCTAACCCTAGTATGTCAATGATAGTTTTGTCAAGCAACACTTTGAAACCTAACCCTGATTCCCTTCTTTTTGGTGTTAGATACAACGCTTTAGCGCTTATCAGGTCGTGATTGGGCTTATAAATTATGGAAATGAACTTTTGAATGACTCAATAAACTATTTCATGATGCATGCCTAATAATATCAATAATCTCAATGTTAATTCCGGCAAACTCCTCGTAAAAACCTCCGGCTAGAACTCGATCATGATCAACTGATCATGAACAGGATGAATTAATTGGGGCTAACGAGAAGGAAACTACTTCGCGATCGCAACAGGCTTCACTCTGACATAAATGTATCGGGATCTGGACCGGATGGGGGGGGGGGGGTAAATCTAGCAATCTTTTCCTAATTTGTTTCTCGCAGAATATCTCCGCTGTACCGGACCAGAGCGTCATCTGGCATGACAAAATAAATATAGAAACAGCTCACGCACGACCTAAAATTACAATCCCTTAACGGTGCTGAATTCTTATTCGGGTAATATACATATATAATCTCTTTTCATAGGGTCCACATATTCAAGATCAACGCACTGCGTAATTAAAACCACGTCGGTGCTGGCCATGGATAATACCTGCGCATATTGATATAATGTAAGTTTTTCTGATGTCTGCAATTAAATGTGGTCTCGTGATTGGATTTCTAGTTTAATTGTAGTTAACACCAAAAAGAAAGATACCGAATTGGTTTGGGAACAAGAATACTAGCAGACTGCAACCTGTGACGGCATCATCAAAGTGAATACTTCGTATATTGTATACATACTTAAGTATCCGAGGCGTGTTTTAAGTACACTCTGTCATCTTGATACAGTGACGCAATCTGTCTTGAGATCAGATAGAGGTGGGGCCAAACGCCTATAAATAAAGGCTCAGTACCCCTCCATCCTCTTCCTCTTCCTCTTCCTCTTTCATACACATCTGAGACATACAACATCCATTCTCTCGACCAGTTTTCAATAAAGATTTCGTATAAATCTTTGACAACCTCTTGAGATATTTATCAACCACAGAAATCCAAACAAACTCGACGAAATGCTTTCCTTCAAGCTTTCTAGCTTGTTTTCCCTCCTCCTTCTCCTCCTTCTCCTCCTCCCCTCTTATCTTGCCTCTGCGCAAGATCTACTTCGGGCTACATCAGAAGCCTCACCCTCCCATGAAATCTCCTCACACGCTCGTGACAATGTTGAGATTTGCAAGTCCCGTCCCTTCGCCCCAACTGCGCTGAACTACCGCCGCAGCGGTAGCGACGAGTGGCTCAGGGAATACACCCTCCAGAATCGAGACCGCCAGTACTTCAGACACCATGGCCTGGCGGCTACTATCGCCTATGACTTCCTCGGCGATACAAACTTCAAGTGTGCAATTGGTGCGCAAAGCTCTTGCACTGTAAATTGCCTCGATGTGGTTGGTCACATTGAAGATCTCGAGCTCGCCCGACGAGTGTACTTTGTCCTGGCCTCGACTGGCCATTTTGTAGCATCCCTGGATATAATCCACAATGGGATGCAAGCGGCGCAGGGCAATGTCGGGCTCATGGCGGGGCGTATGTCGTACGTCTTTTTCTGGTTTCAGCACAGCGCCGATGAGCTTCAACGCATTGCCGCATTCAACCAGCTCTCTGAGATTTCTCTGTGGGCTGCCCAATCTGCGCTCAATGCGGTTATGCCTTTGATCCCTTGGGGTAGCATGAAGGATTGGGTCTTCGCTAAGATCTCGGAGAAGGCTGGACGCCCCATCTCGAACGAGCCGGGGCTTATTGACATGTTCCCAGCGCCAGCAGATGAGGAGATCTCGGAAATCCAGCTAACGAGATATACCGTCAACAACGGGTATCTCCCCGATGCCCCGTATACGCTTCGTGTACCTCCTCGGTTTGGCGGCCCGCTGTGGTGGAACCCTGACGGTGTGTCATTGGTCAACTGGTGGTTCAACAATGGCAAGATAGACGGGAGACTCAACAAGCAGGAGTTCTACGGGCAGTGGGAGGGTAATGCGATGGTTCGTCACGATCCGACGAAGGCAGATCAGGTCGGCGATGTGGAGTACCGCCATGGCTGGTTTCCCGATTTCCGTGCTCGCTGGAATGTTCACGGGTTCACAGAGGCTGCTTCGCATGCCTGGGGTGATTTCAAGGACCTCTGTGCGGGAACCTCCTATGGATGGAGAAGATTCATCCACGGTATCTGGCCTTCCGCTGCCGCCGCCGCCGCCGACGAAGAAGACACCCCCGAGAGCAGACAACAGCCAGAAGGTGAACCCCAACCAGGTCAACTCAGCTACATCACGTATCTGCGCGCGAAGGACAAGCTTAATCCTTCTAGCAGGCTTGGTGAAAGTGATCGGATTGTGAGCTGGGGTCCAACAACCGAGCGGGAGGCTTTGGGGCGCTACGAGGGCTGGGATTCATATGATGAATACCGCCTTGAGCAAATCGCAAAGACGTGGCCTATTCCCGACGAACCTGAAAAGATCTGGATAAAAGGTTCCTCGGACGCAACGAAGATCCCAAACCGGACCTTGGGGTTCTACCAACTGGCCGAGCGCACCGTTGGTGTTGGCCGCATCCTGTTTCCGATGATCAGTCAGGGTGTGGTCAAGACCATGGTCAACAGCTTCTTTTCCACGTGGAAAGCGGACGATAAGCCGAGAGAGATCAACGAAATGGGGCTTCAGTGGTGGATCCAGGAGTCTGGTCGCATCTCTCGGACAGCTCTCAAGGAAACAGTCAATCGGGTCATCAAATCTGAGGCTATCAAAGATGACGGATCCTCTGAGCTGGCCGATCTTCTTGCTCTCGGCACATATCTTCCGGCAACTGACGGTGTTCTCGGTGCTTGGACTGCTTCCGATGTTGAGACGCAAGTTTTTCCAAATTTCCAGCCTTTTGATCATTGACCTTACTAACTGCTTTTGTAGAACCCTCACGAAGAACATTTTCTACAAGACCCTCAACATGGCCTTGAACTCTCAGAAAATGTTCATTTCCTGCACAAGTGAATTTCGCAGATCCAAGGGCAGAAGTTCACTGCCTTTCGCGCCCCCCAACCCCGTCAAGGATTTCGAGGTAGTCAAGACCTGCGCCGAAGATACCACTGGACCGCAACACAGTAAGGCGTGTATCGGCGATGTGGCAGTCTGTTATCTGTACCGCTGGAACGATCGTGGTATTATCATGACACACACTGTCGAGGATCCTTTCGGTTTCAGTGAGCTCTCTGCGGACCCGTGGAACCTAAACACGGCCGATATCATCACGAGCTCCTTCTGGTCACATGTGATGGGCCTGAGAGATGTTCAGCTGGCTTCAAACTTGAGCATCTTAAATGATGGCCCCACTGTTCACCAGGCTGCAGACCCACAGACTCCCGGGTTATTCACTGTTCCCATTTGCCTGAGTTCATACAACTGGAACTCTCAAACCACTAAAGATGGCCTTATCGATGACCTCAACGTCAAAGGCCCCCGCAAAGCAATCCCTTGTTATTGCGGTAATCTTGGGAGAGATACCAGTGCCGTATGGCAGGCTATTGGAATCACTGGAACTGCAGCGACCAAGGAGTACGCGATGACGGTGTGTCCAGCCCAGATCGGTGTTAAGATGAAAGACTGGCTCGAACGATACGTGGCCTACTGTCGTCTTGGAATTCACAAGGGGATGTTTGGGACTGTGAAGACGGGCAAGGATGGGATGTGCGACTTGGTAATCCATGAGCTTGAGGGTAAGCGGATTATCTCGACCATGGACCTGGAACCGGAGCAGAGCATTGCATTCAAATGCAAGATTAAGGGGAGCAAGAACAAAAAATGCAAACCTTATGCAAAGACTCCGATTTCCAGCGTCTGGGACGACACGATGGAGGCAGTGAGGGAAAGGAAGGCAAAGGAACGGGAGGAGGGGAGAAAAATTGTTCTGGAAACGGATGTGGACGATGAGGATTCGCCCACTGTGGTTGAGTAGAGAGTTTGTTAGTTTTGCATTTAAATTGTTGTATCTTTCCTTTTTGTTCGGTCATTTTGGAGTTATTTTTTTTCTTGTACATACCCTATCTCATATAAAAAGTTGATTTAAACTCGAGCTTTTCCGAGAGCAGCAAAGCCCTCAAGCATTAAGCTAGATTAAGGTATATGTAAATAGGGTGAGCTTTGGAGCATCCTCGCGTATGGATTGGGTCTAGTCACCGGTAAAACTTTATGAACTCTAATCTACATGTAATTTGATAGTGGAGGTACTAGCTGCCGAGCGCTGCGGAGCTAACCCGAGAGAATATAATCCGAGGTAATACTATATGCCATAAGGTTAAGATAGTTTTATTAATATAAGGGGTACTTAGAGTATATATTGATCGATTGATCGAGAGAGAGATAATGTCGCCACATGCACATACAGGGACACAGAATCGAAGGGGATGGGGGCACCTAGCACTAACGTACGGATGGGTAGGGAAGGGTACGTATACGTACATGAAGGGAAGGCGGGTCTAGAGGAAACTCTCAGACTGTAACTTGTTTGGTGGGCACCCTATTTTTGATTATTTCTTATCCTCCTGTATGTTTACGATTTTATTTCCTTTATTGAGATAGCGGTGGATAGAGAGGGGCCGGGTTGTGGGGGGGAAACTGCATGCGCGATATTGCCATAGCCGTACGTGAGGCTGTATGCAATTCATAAAAGCCAATGCCGCCATGCGGCTAGCAAATCCGCCGAGTGAGGGCCCATGCGCCAAGACTATTGCATATTACACCAACGCATTAATGGGATGTTAATTCAGACCTCGAGCTCAGCATGCAGCTCCTTCCCTTTCAAACCAAAGAATTTTCTTTCTCTATATGATCTAATGTATAGGAAATATTTTATGGGGTTATAAGGCAGCTCCGGAAATTCCTAGAGCTAGCTGAGGCCGCTTTAATTTGAGGTTTCCACCACTCTATACTAAATCAAGTTCTTTAAGTAATTTAACAAGAAATTCTATATATGATCTCGCTACCCAAATAACTACATTTATAAGTGCACCCACAAAAACAATGATACAAATGCAACCCTAGTGAACTCTTAAACGAATAATAATGACTCTTCACTAACAGAAACCAGCTTAATCGTCCTGCCTCTTCCTAAACAACATATTGACTGCTCGATCCGGAACACAAGAAATACCGAAGTGACCGTTCGTAGGTCTCTCTCCCGTAGGCGACTTGAACTCATAGTTCATGATGAGGTGTGCCACCAAAATCTTCAGCTCGTTCGCGGCAAAGAACCGCCCTGGGCAGGCGTGCTTTCCATGGCCGAATGAAAAATAGTCTACTGATGTACTGACCATCTGGTGCTTTGCCGCCTGACCTTCCTCCTTTCGCAGGCGCTCCCAACGGAAACCATCATATTTCATTTCCTCCTGTTTGTGAATGGCAGCAGCAGGAGCGCAGAGCCAGGTACCTTTGGGGATAAAAGTTCCGTCAGAGAAGGTATATGGGACCAAAGCCTTGCGCATCATTGCGACTGTATTATATTAGTAAGTATATATAAAATCATTTAAGGGTATGAGTCCTACTTGAGGTGACATTGTTCATGCGTTGGGATTCCTTAAGACAGCTGTCAAGTTTTTTCATTCTTGTGAGGCCTTGTTTGGTCCAGCCGCCGTCTTCAGCAACAATTGAGGTGATTTCGTCTTTGAGGGGGTTGTGGAGGTCTGTGTTGACTGCGAGGTCGTAGAGTGCCTGGGTGACTGAAATAGAAGTAGTGTGAATAGCTGCGAAGTTCAGGAATAGGACCCGATTGACACAAGCTTCAGTGTCAGTATCAACACCATGTGGTGAACTATCTAAAATCCATTGGATTGCATCATCCTATATGTTTTCACATTAGAAACCAATTTATCATGAGGAAATCAGTCGCTGGGGTTTACCGGGCGATTAGTCCACTTGTCACCGAGCTCCTTCATCTTTTTTTTCCTCTCCTCAAACATTGGCGCAACAAATCTCATGAGTTTTTTGAGCTTCTTCGGCTTGTCTAAGATATACCATGAAACGAGACTAGTAGAAGAGTAAATATTTGAAGTTCCAAAACCCGAAACACTAGACATGGATATACTAACGGTTTGAGGAGCCGAGGGGCCATGTCAATCATAATACCACTTTTTGATGTTGTTGTGGCATATTCGACAAGGTTGTCCAAGTATTCTTGGTTACGGCATAGTGGCAAGCCGACATACATACGGTTAATAGTTCTGGAGATAACTTTCAACATAACATCCCAGACGTTGACCTCAGTCCATTCTTTAGGAATCAAGAGTTAGTTTAGCGAAAAACTTCTGTTTATAGTGAACAAATACCATCTCCAATGCTTGTGTTTTCTTGCCAGGCTAGTGTAACTTCACTAATGATTTCCGGCAGAATGCTGCTCAATCTTTGAGTGAGGTAAATTTGGATAACTTTGAGGTGATAAGTTTCTGTACGAAAGTTATGGTCCATTGTGTAGTCGATGGAGATTCTCTGGTTACGCCGGAACCTAATTTAGCAAACGCATTACACCATTAATATGAGTATTGGGAATATCACGTACATCTGCAGCGGCCTCCCCAAAAGAAAGAACATGATCGGGTGCACTATTCATCTCCTGCAAATGCTTTGGGTCTGTTGGGAAAACAAGATACCGGGGAATACTAGCAATTTTGAAGAACTTCCCATCTTTTCCGTATTTTTTGTATCCTTCCTTGATGAGGGCATCGGCTTCGTTGATATGTTGAAAGGCTGCTTTCCACGGGCCTAATATTCCTGGTGGAACTCCAACTGCTGCCACATCAACCTGTGCCAAGTGTCAACAGAAACTCATATGTATCTTATTAATTCTATAAGGACACATACGTAGACTGAATAGTGATAATACACTCTATATGTAATTAATCCAACAAAGACCACAGCCACAACAGTGGTTTTGTCAACGGAAGAAAGTCCTTCCAAAAGTTCCATCAATGCCATCTTTAAAATATGTGTATAAGTGGAAAAGTAAACGAAGAATAAAAAAGCGCCAATGAGTGATTGAATAGTCCCTTTCACTTTTCTAGGGCGTTGAACAATTATATAACAGTATCCCTAGGGATATTGTCTCTCGGAAACCGGTCGGAACCCGCTCGGAATCCGAATCCTTTGATATCTCGGGGAGTCTCCCACTTACAGTAAAGACCAACGGTCGTTTCTTGGCACCTACATGAACTCAAGGAAGGTACATAATTGTGGGTACGTGTATGATGTATGTAGCGCACGATGTCATTCCCGGGGATTACGGCAGACATTGTATCAAGGATAAACCTACATGTACTTTAAAAGGGGGGGTACAGGATGTTCCATGAGTTCTAGCTCTAACCATTTTCAAGTGCACTAGTATGTAGGACAGGTCAATAGGAGGAGCGAATCACCTTCTAGAGTTATTCCGACGCTAACCTATATCTAGATCGCTAGGCTTAGTCACAACCCAAAAGCGAGCAAGTAGCAATTATTAATTAAGTTCAAGTCTTACTCCGGAAGAGCTAGAATCTGATCCGAAAGAATCGAGGATGATTCACTTGTGTGTGTCTCTAACCATTCTACAGATCATGAACATGTAACTTTTATTGTAGAGTACGAACCTGTGTCTTGGGTGCGTGCATGTATTTTACCCAGCCATGTTATATAATATTTCGCAATATAACACCCTTACCCAATACGTGTACATGTATCAAGGATGGTTATATCTAGAGAATATTGATCTACCTACATGATAGATTAATCCCCAGCTCCTTTTTTTCTGGGGCCCCGCTCCCAAGAATCTATTCGAATCTGCTAGACCTTTTTGAGCCCCTCAATTAATATGCATTAACTACCCAATCATCTCTCTTATACACCCTGTGAGAAACATTTTCTGAAACAAGCATTGATTCAGGTTATATAACTATTGTAAGTAGCTATAGTATTAATAACATTTGTCACATTAGAGACTTTGCGCAGATAGAGCTGGCTCTATTCTGGCTGTAACCCCACCCCGGATACTTATGTAAAGTTCTTTCACTGGTTTTGCAGGCCATGGGGTTAATATTGTATATATATATATCCCGCAGCTGCATGCCACAAGCGTGATCGATATCGTCGTCGATCATGGTCATCGCTAGTGAGGCCCTTTAATTACTAGTAGAACGAGTACTCGAAAGCTGAGCTATGTCGATGAGAGTGAGATCTAGATAGTTCTATAGAATAAATTTAGCTAGGTCTATAGAGCCATGAGCAAACATGGTAACACTCAAGCATACCCCTAGTTTTCCCATACAAAAATGATGCGTTGTTGATGATACGATGCCCTTTAATTTACCCACAAATGATTTGACCTGTTACCCAATTCATTCCCTGCCGGTGATAGATATATGTACCTATACCGTTATTATGCACTGTGCCGACATATTCTAAATTCTCTGATCACCCAATATCACTCGATCTCTTAGCCTTCATGCTATATGTAGCTATGAAGCTAAAAGATTTCGATAAAGGGCAATTAGTGGTGCCTAAGATACGAACAGCTACTATGCTTGCTTTTAGTCCCTTTATATCCGCCAAACCAAAAAAGCCTGAGACCTATAGAAGCAATAATCCTCTCCTAAGACCTTCCCCTCTAAGGGTCGAGGGGAGGGTACGACGGGTGGACAAACTCATCCACGAGGCCGAAATTAGATGAGCGGATAACAGGTCTAAATGAAGATAAAGCGAAGAAACATGAGATAAGTGTGTCAATTTACAGTTTCAAATTCTTCTGGGCCATGTGTAAATAATACATAATGCGTGTGTTACGTTATAAGTTCTCGATCTCGGGAAGTGTTGCGAGCTTGCAGCACTTCAACTCTTTGAGAATCTGTATACCACTACGTCGTACCTCATCCATGCAACCAATATTCAATTTCCTAGATTTGTCTATAATTTATACGTAACGTAGGAATAAAAAATACCTCCTACAGATCCCCAACTCTTATCTATCTGGGACATGTTGCTTGTACTTTGCCTCTCCCCCATGATCCACGTGCCAAAGAGCTACAATGTAGTCAAATATCTCCCCTCCCTATCTACATATAAAGTACTTATATAGTTTGTTCTAAACTACCTGTACATGTATATATCGGTCGTGATCGCGGATGCGTACTTTATATATATGTAGGAAGTACAAACACCACGGGTATTTACTTTTACTGAACTGTGTCTTTGGCATTTAAACAAACAATTTCCTTTACAAAACCTATGAGTGTTTCGTATTGATCACCGCATAGCATAATTCTGGAGAGATATATGTACTAAAATTTGCCAGCCATCATGAGTTCAGACATCGTTTTGACGAAGGCTGCGTGCAAAAATCAGACGTGGCACTATAGTAAATTCGGGCAACATATAATTTGTGGAACATATATAAAGAGCCTAGCCTAGAGTCCATGGGAAATGGTTTTTAATTTTATATATATAACTATCCACAGAAACCCAGCCAACACTCTTCCTTTGGTCTTATCGTGCTAAACGGTCTTCTGTTTCAAAGGTAAAGAATTTTCGGCGTTTTGGAATATTTGGTTACCAATATCTAATAATGATTTTTAGATATTCAACATTTCCAGAACATATGTGCAATTATATTCGACTTCTATATGATTGCGGTCATCAGCCACCCCAGTTCAACACCATCTGCCGTATTGTCTGGGAGCAACTAGATGATACAAATCGACGCAGGCATGGCGATTATATGTTCTATGATTGTAAAATGGATCGTATAACGGAGGAAATCCGTATGGCTGGAATGTGCAATGAGTGCATGCCAGTGGCCAGTATACGTGTGCAGTCAAGAATGCGAGGCCATAGCAACTGAGATAGAATATGTAATATGCTATATTTGATCGATATTATAACAATTGGTTAGTCTTGTCAGTTTATTAGGGTCGATACTATAAGCAAATTCACGTTCATAAACCAACAAGCGCTAGATAGACTTGCGGGATACTTCATGAGAACATGGAAATCTACACTCTATATTCATAATCTCCCCAGATATAGAAACAATGTTATGTATTGATAGCTGAATAAACAAGCTAGCGTCTAAGAATAATAAAACCCAGGAATACAGGAATTCTCGAGACTCACGCCTTTCAGTGCTCCCAGTTTACCGAGATAGGAAAGGCTTCAATCCTTGATATAAAAATGGCCCCCACACACAAAAAAATAAAGTCTCGAAACGTCAAAACAATAGTAGCCTTCTCGCCCCGCAGCGCTACCGCTTCCATATTAACAAGTAATTATATCTGAACCTTTATCTCTGTTTTAGGCCTCGATCTGGTCCGCTTAATAATTTCGCAACTGATGTTTTTAGTGTGGTAAACACCTCGGGCAAACAACAAAATGAACATCACGTATACCCCTCAGGATAAAAACCCAACAACTGTGTCTAATAATGCAGTGAGGGCGGCTTGGATGTTGTGTTGACCATGAACGGCGGCAAAAGTCTTGTAGAATAAGTGGTGAATGACCGCACCTCGAATAGTAGTGATTTGTGTAGAAGCACATGTCTATAGAAGCACAGCAAGCTAGAGCCAAAAGAAGCCTTAATATAGTATGGGTTGATGTTGAATCCTTATCGCCTTCGAGCTCAGTTAAGAATAAGCATTCTCTAGAAGAGGGATATTAGAGGTGGTAAAGAATGAAAGGAGGAAATAGTCCTTCTTCGTTGACGCAAAATTCAGCACAGCCGTTGGTCAGTGATAAGGCTCCTTACCTGTATAGAAGAGAAACCTTGCAGCTGTAATGTAATTTCGGGATGCTGTCTTATTGGTTCGTATACAAGTCTAATAACCGTCGTAGCTCAAGGTGAATCTAAAGATCACGAGAGGTATCGATTTCTGATACAGATGAGGATATAGCAATGAAACCCAAATTTGAGAGTGTGTAGTTTTAGTGAACAGTGTGATGTGACAACGATACATATTAAGCATACATGTAGCCTTTATGCAACGTATACTTGCAACGTATATGTACTTGAGTATAGGTGTACCACAATGCATGTATTCGCTCAATTTGGGCCACGACGCATTACGGCCCGAGGCAGCCCATGTACTTACATGTATGAAGGTCTATAAAAACTTAGATCCCTGACGTTTCAGGCCATCGACTTACAAACAAGAAACGCAGAGGTACATGTAGTCTCGTTCCCAGACCCAATCGGTATTTCTTTAAGCTCATTGACTGCAATTGGCCGACTTCCACTGTACATACCACAAACAATATCTTGGCGTGCATGTCAGTCGCCTTAAGGGCGCTAGGGTAGATTCCCTGAATTAAATCACATGTAGAATCACATATAAACGGCCCATGATCTAAAGATGTAAGGGAAACCATTTAATCTTATTCTCGGGGAAAGACAAACAGAAACTCCGGAATGTAATATGAGCCAACCTCGATTGATCCCCAGTCATTCTTGCAAAACACTAGATATCAGATACCGCTGCAGAATGTAAGCATATAACTTGAGTGTATAACTTCCACGATGCTAGCCAGCTAATACTCACTCTCAGCACACGTTCTATCCACTATCCACTAAACAGCACTTTTTCCTAAGACCTATATAGTTTATCAAAATTATAACTAAGCAGTAACCTCATTATAATTACCCCACATAGTTCCATGTTCGCTCCCCGAAGTTATCTACATATAGTAATACTAGTCATAGTCCTTCAACTTCAATGGAAACCACTGCTAGCTCACTTGGTTATGCAAGACCCCAAACCGTACGGAATCGACGCAGAAGGTGGACCAGATTTCTATAATGCACCACTGAAAGCCGATGGAAGTGACTACCCATGTAAAGGATTTCACCTAACAGCGGGGATGGGTGCCCCAGTAAAGCAGTGGTTTGCTGGGGAAACTGCAACGTTCACGTATGTAACTTTACCATACTTCCAAACCCACTAAATGCGCCAAATACTTACTTGTAGCCCAGAATCGATATGAGAGGTGTTGCTGCTCATAACGGCGGCAGTTGTCAAGTGTCGGTATCGTACGATGTTGGAAGAACGTTTAAAGTTTGGAAGTCGTTCATTGGCAATTGCCCACGCGGAGCAGTTGAGAACGAACTTATGACCTCAGACCAAACATTTGAATTCATCATCCCTGAAGAAACACCCAGTGGAAGTGCGATATTCGCATGGTAATTCAGATAAATAATTAGACTGCTCAGTACATACTCTAATTTTTTCTTGTTCCAAATAGGACATGGTTCACAGTAACTGGTTTCCGACAGATGTATATGAATTGCGCTCACATTGAGATCCTTAACGGAGGGGACGGCCTACCAGAAGTATACCCTGCAATGTTTGTCGGCGAGATCAATCAATGCAAATCACAAGCAGGTACCAACTTAGTGTTCCCAAGAGCGGGCCCGCAGGTTGAGAATGCTATAAGAGAAACCCGTTGGGTGGGTGCACCACCTGAAGGGTTATGTCTAGATCCCCCAGAAATCCCAGAGAAGGCACTACTTTAGAGACTACATTCTAATTTAAAGTTTCGTTAATAACTTGTGAATGGAAATATCGTGCTATTTGGTGGCTTAGGGTCTGTTTTAAAAACATGTTGGGGGCACATATTTAGTTATCCAAAGCAATGCACTCAATCTCGACAGGCACACCCTTTGGTAGCTGCTTAGCAGCAACACAACTTCTAGCCGGTCTGTGCCCATTGAAGTTCCTCTCGTAAGCGGCGTTCATGCGCGCAAAGTTTGCCATGTCGTCAAGGAAAACAGTGGTCTTGATAACCCTGCTCAGATCGCTTCCGGCAGCCTTCAAGACGGCCCTTATGTTGTTGAATACAACATCCTACACCAACACGTAAGCGATTTATCTATATCAAGACTCTCAAAGACTTTTCTCACTGTTTGCTCCTCAATTGTTCCCTCGACAACGTTCCCGCTCTTGTCAGCGGGAATCTGGCCAGAGCAGTAAATCATTCCACCGGCCTTGATAGCTTGTGACTACAAAAGTATTAATAAAACATTACATGACCGGCCGCTGAGAGTATCTTACATATGGGCCAGCAGCTTTCCAATTAAAAAAACCATGATCAGTGAGTGTACCTAGCCTCAAACGAAGAGAAGCTTACCAGGCGCGGAATCGGTGGTCGAAACCTAGTCATCATTAGCACCAAGTTTGATGATTGTGATCAGAAAATGATATACTCACGGGAGTAATTGAAGACATTTTTCGAAGAGTTCTGAAAATTGCTCTGGAAGTAAGATGGCTCATGGAGGTGAAGAAGTGGGGTAGGCTATATAAATTTACGGTGGTGGGGCGCCTATAGCGGGGGCGGTTAGTTCCGTGACTGGCCTACCACAACATAGCGCACGGGATCGCCAGGTATGCTCCCGCTCCCGACGTGGTCAGGGTCCAATTCCGTAAATAAGACATGTACATACATGTACATGTATCTATCTCTATCTCCATTCTAGAGAACTTTGAGTATTAATTCCGAAAAGAATCTACCTTTAGCTGGAACTTTGCTGCATCATCGGGGCTCACTCGACTAACCTGCCAAGGCTTCCGATAATTGGACAGAGATATAAAAGTATGTGATAGTACATAGTATCTACATTTACGCATTAGTAATTAAGGTACAGTCTCGATGGTATCATATGCCCCGGAGGGTCATCTAGTGCTGTTATTTATTTTCCTGATTTGGAATTGATTAAATAGTAGATGTCTTTGATATGCTGCATTCGAATATGCTACTGCTTTACAATTTCGAAGTGACTGGGCATCAAGACAGTACAAGTGCCCTGATCACACCACTGACCACCTAGAATATGATATATACGCAACTATACGGTCCTTTTAGATCTCAATGTAAGAAAAATAATCGTAAAGCTTCTTGTATATTGGCAAGGACAACATTAAAGAACGTCGTTGTGTTGAACGAGTGAGTGTTGCTGCGCGAACGGGCCAAAGATTCAAGCACTGACTACGTCCCATGCACGTCACCTTCAAACACCATCCCCCCCCCCGGGCCACAACCCGTCGACCTCTAGGTGAAACTACATACATGTATTTATCCTCCATCAACAAACCGACTGAGATGTCTAAAACTCCTACAATTGATAGGTCAATATCAGCACAAAAAATCTTTCCATTCAACGACCAATTAAACATCCTTTCCTTCACTCATCACCCCGAAGATCATAAAAAAAAACGCAGCTATGATGGGGCAGCTCACCAATTCTACTG
The DNA here is from genome assembly GCA_024713925.1 of Morchella sp. 2016-103. Classification (NCBI taxonomy): domain Eukaryota; kingdom Fungi; phylum Ascomycota; class Pezizomycetes; order Pezizales; family Morchellaceae; genus Morchella; species Morchella sp. 2016-103. The sequence goes on from JAMGZF010000002.1 coordinate 2,093,585, forward strand.
TAAACACCCTGGTATGCGGTTTCTCGACCTCATTTCTCTTCTCTTAATTACACGAGGCCCCCGCGACGTCGCCACCATCTCTCTCATCAGATATCCTCAAAAGATCTCAATCTATTATGCTAAAAAGGAACCTTGCAACCAACAAGAGCGTATATACATCGATCGTATATTTAAACGCGCTCTCGCCAGTGCGGATGAAAAGACCAAAGCTACATGTCGGACGGACATCCTACACAGCGTGATCCAGAACTGCACCTCCAAGATCAACAGGCGACTTGCCAAGATTTGCCACCGTCTAGAACACCTCCACAGAGCTATAGGTCACTATCGAATAATTTCCAGTCCTTATACCGCGGATATCGAAATATCACTCAGGAAGTTTATTCCAGCATATTACTTCCCGAAAGAAGAGACTCTAAAGCAGTTTCTAACCCGGATCTTTGATGGAATTAAAACTGATGCCGGAAAGCCCGATGTCAATCTTGGAACCCTCATTAGGCTTTCATGGGCAATATCTGTAACTCGGAATATTCATCTCATACTCGATCAGGTCCTGTTATATCGCATCAGAAAGCTTGGGGACTATGAATTGGCTATCAGAATGCTGGTGGCTGAAGTCTCAGGCCTAAAAGAAACAAAAAAGTATTTTACGACAATTGAAGAGGTAATCCCTTCCATCAGGGGCCTACCACGCTGTCCTTACTTACTAATGGCCTGGTAAAGGTCTTATTATTTGAGTCATCGAAGATTTCTCTCTCCGCAAGCCCGGAAGATATTCTCAATACATGGGCCAAAGATAAGGATGCACTAGAGTCCGTATACTTGCACAATTTTCCTCATACAGTTTTCCCGCACACGAAACTACCCACTGGGAATTCCGACAGGCCCCCACAGAAACAGATTATTATATCATCTGTGCATTGTGAGTGCGCACTTACCTTGCATCTTCTGAGGAGGTATTGGGCCACCGGTAATCGGAGAAAAAGATATTTGAAAATTCAACTTGGGATTTCAAAGTCGGGTTGTTTTATGTGCCGAAAATTTCTCGAAATCTTAATGGTGGAAAATCCCGGTGTTGCAATTGTTGTTACAAAGTTTAACAACAAGGTACCGATAGGATGGAAAATTCCAAACACCTCCTCGGCGTTCGTGAAGGATATCATCCATGAACAGGTATCAAGCCTAGTGGATGATGTTTGTGAAAGGGCTCTCTCCACATGTCTGGAGTTGAAAGAAAGAGGCGTCGTTTCTGGATCTATCGTTTCTGGAGTGTGACGTGTTGCTGATAGGCTGCCGGCGCTTTGAACCTGAAGTAGGCTCCTTATTTCTATAATCCACAATATACTCTTCCCCTACAACTCTTATATTATCCTATCCTCCTCCTTCTAGAACAGAATTAGATGGAGCGTGGAAAGGATATTCTCCTAGTTTATTCCGTCCATCTCTTGATATGTTCCACCCGCTCTCCAAAGTCAAGAACTCCCGCTGCCCATGAATAGAATACGCACACCCACATTTATTATGAAATTTTGCTTGAAATGTCCTAGATGAATGCATTCTTTACTCATAATCTATCTAAAGTTACTTAGGATAGGTATATCTTATATCCATGATTTATTAGCTAGGAATGATTTATCTACCGACTTTACACATCCCATCTCACTTTATACCCATGATACGAGTGCCGTCATTCAATAAGATAGATAGAAGGCCATATACTTTTCAGACTCATTTGCTCCTTAACTAGCCCCGCCCTTAGCAGTGGATCAGGCTGGTTCCGATACAGTCACGAGGCCGGTACGCGGTTCACCCACGAATGAACCAGCTCAGTCGACGAGCTTTAACTATTACATGGGCTGATCATGGCACAGGACCCTTAAAATAGGGTCTGGGGGGCGGTGGCCGGATGATAAGTTGGGTTGATGCGGACAGAGCTACACGGACTACCCAATTAGTCAATGTCCGTTATTCATTTCGCTTATATCGAGTGAAATAGCATAAACAGATGGATACCGCGCCGCCTTGAGCCTCTACACTCTGTTGCTGATTCCATGAAGTAACTAGATATTTCTTGGCTGGACCGACTACATATAGTATATACACAAATGGTCCTAACTTTGGAGTAGACTCGACCACACTTTAGCTTCCAATTTAAACTTTGTTAGGGTTCGGATTCTGCCCCGAAGCGCAGCCTCGCAGTGATACTACTCTATCACGCAATTATTAACGAAAAATCAATCTACTAGACCCTGTCACGCCAATTAATCGTTATTGTCATAGCCGGAAGGCTGCATCCAATTAATTTAAACCAACAAACAAAAAAAAAAAACCAATTAATCGTCCAATATATCTCATCATGTAAAATCACTCGCCATTGCGCCAAGTCTTTAGAAGTCTTGGCAAACATAGGCAGCATAACCTTTAGAGAAAAAAACCCGTCTGTCCTAGGCACATATTTACACCAATGTTCTAACAATGGAACATGGCATTACCCCTAGATGGGTTGCTACTTCAATACGACTTAGCTATCCAGCCCTTACTACATGTGCCGAAATTTATGGAAACCCATCAATCAACCAAATGGCCATCAATGGGTCAGTAATGCGGTATTGGTGCAGTATTTGCCGGTTTAATTCATACTTTAGTTGGTCAATACTAGCACCCGCAACCTTTATAGGTGCAGAAATGCCCAATTTATGACCGTCAGATTTCCGTGGGGCTAGCTAGGTACAATCAAAAAAAAAAAAGCTGGGGATGACAAAACCAGGCCAAGATTTGAACCCTACCCACACGCCAATAATTACCCCTATATTCCCTCTTGAAATTTACTCTCCAGCCCAAGGTTCATTTTGATTGGCGTTTAAAAATATTATTAATACACATGATTCGTGAAAGATGGGCTAGTATCGCCAAGAGGTGGGTATTTCCGTCTGTGGTTGGACGCCTCGATCGCTAACAACACACAAATTTTATCCGATCCGGCTCTCCAAGCTTTCGGGAGCAGCTTGTGTCGGTTCCCCCGCGCCCTCTTCTTTCGCTGGACCCGGTGACCTACTCCTTGACCTTGCATGGCTACGGCCTCCCCGGTACCCGCTGTTTCTATCGCGTCTATTGAACCCAGCTCCACCGGCCCTTCCACGGTTACCGCTCTTATGATCGGGTGGCGGACTGACGAAGGCGAAGTCGACATAAATAGTTTGATCGAGAAGTTTAGTGTTATCTGTTTGTGTGATTGCTTCACGAGCTTCAGCGAGGGTAGAGTACTCTATTAAAGCGTATCCCTGCATGCGATGAAATAAGATAGTTAGCAAACTATGGAGAGATTGAATACATTGCAAGCATTCAAACACTCAATCCAGCTGGAAATAGCTTTGTTATACCGCTAAAACAAATGCTTCAAAGCAACTTATGTACTAATTTGAAATTGCATACCTTGACATAACCCGTCCTTCGGTCAAGATTTAGGTGTAGATTCTGGATGTCCCCATATTCTCCGAACCTTTCTTGGAGATCTTCCTCGCTTGCCTCTTCGTGTACATTTATGACGAGTACAATCCACCCCTCGACAGATCTTACAGCCGGTGCGCCAGCTACAGTCTTTGCAACGACAGTCTTTGACGCGCCTGTTTCCTCGAGCTGGTCTTCCACAGAGGGTACAATGTCACGCATCTCATCGTCCTCCATGGTGTAGATTTTCGGTTGTAAGAACGTGAGTTTAGAGATAGCCGAAGGGAAGGATGTATGTGTTTTGTTTCTGAGAATTGGAGATGTAGGGCTTGGGTGTGGGCGTCGAAATTGGTAGTTGAAGAGGCTCAGGGCTTGATTTAGGCCATGTCGCGCATGTGGGGACAACAAACCTACAAGTAGGTAACACCAGGGTGCATACACAGTGTTACCCGGCTTCCTTTCTTGCTGGTTACCCGGTCATTCTACATATAAAAGTTTACCACATCACTTTCTCTGAGTACCAGTAGGGTCATGCATCATCTACTGTCACTCGAGCGATAGAGTTGTGTCACCTCTGGTGAAAAGTGGATTCAGGAGCCTCTTTTATTAATCTCACTTTTCATCCCGCTTTGTTTCTATCTTACAACTTAGATCATATCTGGCCCCCCTCGCTTTCATTCGCCAGCTTTGTTGTCTTAATGTTTTCTGTCCCCGTCGATCCTCAGCGTAGCTGCATCCCCGCATCTTTCTCAAACATTCTCCAACTTTCCTCAGCCTACGTTGTGCTCTACTAAGCACCTACGCATGGTTTCACCACTCTGAGTCATACTACTTTTCTATTTACATCTCTTTCATCTTGGCTTGTGGGCGCTAGCATTTGATCTCTTACGTATATCCTCTTTTGAGCCCTTTCTGATTGCGGGGCCGACCATTTAATTGTAACAATCACACTTAGATACGTATACAAGGGATTAGTTTAATAAATAAGAGAGAAAGTTTCTGGCCGCTGCTACGATTACTACTGCGGGAACACCAGCATGAGTTTGAGCGATTCAAGATGGGCACCTACAGGAGGTTACAGCAGAAACACCCCACCTTCTGCTGTATTTAGAGACGGTCGAACACCTTCCCTATCTCTAACTACTCAAAAATCTACCAGCGATACTAGAAACGTTAATGGTGGTCATGATATGGAATATATGCACCTCGATCCGGGTGATATCGGCGGCTATACTCACGACATTACAATAGATCATGATGGCGACGTTGTGATGGTGGATCTAAATGATCCCGGAATTATTACAATGGTTACCGAACTCACTAGAAACGAGCGCCAGGCCGAGAATATAAGTAACTACTCTGATGTAAATGCCCCTGCATCTTTTATGGCGCCGAATTACTAACGAGTCTAGCTGAAACCTGGGCTACGACCAGCAGTTTCCACATCTCGTATTCCCCAACCGTCTTGCTTGTTTATAATCGATACGAATTTTATTATTTCCCACCTTCAGCTAGTTGACGACCTTGTTCGATCTCATCCTCGCTGGAAAAATGTCGTTGTCATGCCATGGGCAACTATACAGGAACTTGATGGTCTTAAGAAGTCGTTGCACATACAGAACGGTGTAGACCTCGGAAAACTGGCCAGGAATGCGATCAACTGGGCATTTGGGGTATTCGCAAAACTTGACCCTGGCGTTTGGGGCCAGACTAAGGAGGAATGCGAAGACTCCCATGTTCGTGGAGATGCCGCAATTCTGGAGTGTTGCCGGTTAGTATATATTTATATTTCATTCTAAAATCCAGTGTAAATTTAAGGGTGGCCCTCGAACCGGCAGCCCCCCAGTTACACATCTTTGGATAGTAAACCATGGGGTTGACCTATGCGTTTTTGCACCTATAACACTGATTCCTAGTCACGGTACTATTACCTAGGGGGAATTTGAGAAAGTCATTTTTCTGGTTATGCGCACAATATAGGAGTTTTTTGTGCGTCTTATTTAGAAGAACGATTATCTAAAGACCTTACCTTGGCTGGTAATATTTCCGAGTTCTTACTAACGTCAGGTTCTCTAGATATTTTAAAAATAGACACGAAACGGTTCTTTTATCCAACGATAAGAACCTTTGCATTCAAGCAATGATCCACAGTATGTTTCAATGTTCCCCTCTCAATTAGCGATCAATCTGTTAATAATCACCCAAGATATCAAAACCATATCGAAGGTTGGCGAGATACTTACTGCAGAAACAATTCTCACTCGTATTCTTGGGAGCTCAGTAGATCTACCAAAGGTTACGGAAACTGCTGTTGCCCCCCGAGAACCATCCAGGCCGGACATTGGGTGCAGACCAATGGCTGATTATACAACTTACAACCATAAGAATCACTGGGCTTCTATGAATCGTATCTATCAATCTTCCGACGTTTCCGGGGGGGCTGATCGCTCACAAGGAGGAGATATAACGAGTGGGGTTACACCGAAAATCCCAAAAAGAAGTGGTTTGGGGGCCTCTATATACGCAACCACCACAACCACTACCACCACAACCACCACTACCACTACCATGTCTCCGCAAAGTCCCCGATATCGTGGTCAACTCAGCACCTCCAGGAACCCACCCCGAACGCCAGTTTCAATTTTGGGAGTCTCAAATAATGGTGATAATAGTGAGCAAATTAAAAAGAATCTCAACTTTCTCCTTCAGAGAATTTCTACAGATTTAGTTATTATTCTCGTACCATTGCTAAAACAGTGTGTGCGGAGTAAATTGATCGGGGTATCCCCTTCTACCCTTGATGCACTCAACTATCATCTGGAGGAACAGATTCGAGATATCATCGGCCTAGAAAGGTTATTCCACACCTGCTGGATCCCAGTATTCCGTGAATATCTGCCTGAAGGTTGCGGAAACGTTTTCAGGGGTGGTGATCTTAGCAGATCCTGGTCTGGATGGATTCAATGGACCCTAGTCAACGGTTCAGATCTTGCTGGCCCTAAGTCTAAGGAGGTTAAGAGATGGATTGATCAGTGGGATTTTATCTGGAAGAGGCTTATTTTTACAGCGGGGGAGGCACAAGTGAACATAGAAACGGCCGATCGATGGAGGACTGCCTTAATGAGGGTTGGGCTTGTAGCTGAGTGATGTTCCTGGGTATTATATATGTCCTGAAGCCAGGTACGGACCGAAGTTTTCCGTTTATATATCCCGATGAGTTCTCCTTTCTTGTCTGCGAAAGTCCTAGAGATATATCCGTCCGTCTTCCTATTACCTTTAATTTATTGGCTTTTAGGTAGTCTTTATCCCTCCCAATTCTTTCAGTATCCTCGTAATACATGTACCCACAGGTCTTGTTCCATAAGTTTTTGGATATTATACTCTGAGGAAGCTAGTTCTTTTTTCATAGTTCATTTATCGTTGTTCATATCTCGTTGCCCATTGCTTCCTAGTGCGGTTTCGTTCCCGAAGAAATTTTGTATCTTCGAGAAGGTAAATGTATGCTATGAGCCACTTTCTACGCGTGAGAAAGTTGCCTCGGCTACAATATGCGCTCCTCCGAGATATATGTATTTGATACCGATCCCATGCTATATAAGATACATATGTATTAAAAAAACCCTATCAGTACATACATAATTACATGTATATAATTATTTAGGTGAAAGCGGCATCTTGTATGTAAACACGTGTTTTAGAGATACATGTATTTACTATCGAGTCGTGCATAGAAGTAGTCTCGTTCTCAGACCCAACCGGTATTTCTTTAGGCCCTACTGCTATGAACTACATGTAATACATAAAATACTACATGTACATCATCAACCACACCAAAATAGGGGATGGGCACGAGACTAGCATAGAAGTACATAAGTACATATAAGTACATGTCAAGCTGCTCGTCTGCTCGTAGGGGGTGGGTACGAGACTAGTATGTACTCTAAACTTTAAGCATTAAAGTGTCGGAGGAACCTACCTGCGAGAAAGGGGGCTGGTTATAAAGCCTGTACCTACTCGAGCAGCGTACCATGTTATGGTACATCTAGATCTCTTAAAGCGGGCAAGTTACCTGTCCTGGCCCTGATCCAGTATAGACTACACCTATATATGTGCATGTGTACGTACTTGCGCGTTTATTAAGCCCTGAGAAATTTTGTGAGCCTGTTGCTAGATTACATGGGTGTGATTTTGTGAAAACATGTACAAGACACTGGGTATTTCTTCATGATCAGTTAAAGTGACTTCTGGAGCACCCCGGAAAGGTACGAACTTCCTATGTTAATTTCAAACTTTAATTAAATGCACTTGAGTACTATTTGGCGGATTTTGCCCATGTCGGGGTTGGTCATTGAAAGCCTTTTCTCGGGACACACTCGCGTGTACATATACATTTAGTTCTATTTGTATCAGTTTCCCCAAAGCTTGTATACGCATGTAGGCATGCACTCAGGTACTTATATGCACAGTACCAACAAGGGGGATGTATATAATAGAAAAACTTCAGTGTCATGGCATTCTGGCAGGTAAGGTACCGGATACACCCGCTTTTTTAGTACTGTATATCCCAAATAATCCCATCTCTTCATCGGACGATTACTCTACACTTACATGTGCGTATACTTAAGTACATATATATGATAACCGCATTTTACACACATATATTGTATTTTTACATTGATACATGTATATTAGGGGAAGGTCGCCAGAACTGTCGCCATGGTTGCAACAGGCCATACATGTACTTCTACATGTATGAGACTTTCCCCTACCCCCGTAGTACTTCCTACATTTACTATTTAGGCATCGGTAAAATATTTATTCTGTGCTGGTCCCGTGCTTACAGATGTAAAATACTTTACGGACCAGGGACTACGTACATGTATGTACTTATAGGTCATGTAGGTACATTTACTTTAGGGTCCGATCCATGCCTCTTTATTAATGCTACTGCAACTCATACGTACCCGTTACTCTACATGCATGTAATTAAAGTACATGGATAGTAGAAGAGAACTGATTAATTATCGCCACGAATACCAAATACATACATGTATTTACCTCGGTGATTCCTGGAGTCCTGTTGACGCTTGGTTTTTCTTCCTACTGCATCTATTCTAGAGACAATCAGTTAGAGTAGTGGGGGGCTCCCAGGTGTTCGCAAGAGCAAGGGTGTCTGTTTAGAGTATAGCAACGTGAATGTAAGTACGTAGGCAGGTATTCTAGAGTTTTCATGGGCGAGTATGCGTAGGTAGCTTAAGTAGATACGTACTCTAGGTTTTATTCCCAGTTCCAACCGCCGAGAGATATATGGCAGAATATTGTATCAGATGCCATAGCTACATGTAAGTACATGTAAGTATTGCTTATATTAAAATAGCTGATATTCAATACCATCTAAGCTGCCAGGGAATCCTTTCTATTGGGCTAACCTGGCCGGGTGTAATAGGCGCATGCACAGCACCTTCCACCAAACTATGTTGCTGGGCAATAACACAGTAGAGTATAATATATGCGTTATGCCTGTCACTTCTGTTCGTTTATCGGACAAAGACCTGGTTTTGGTTATAATCTGACAAGTAACGTCGTGTTAGCCACATGTCTAGCGGAGAGTAAGGGAATTCAGGCAGGTACATAATATCAAGATCTTCCCCATGCCACTGACGCAGTGACACGAGATCGATCACCATCAACAAGATAGATAGATAACTCCATGAAGCAAGAAAGGGCAAAATTGGGCCACTTCACGTCAACTGTTCTAGAAGCAAGAAATGGAGACTTGTCCGGATCGATGAAACCGCCCGGAGGGGCCGGTTACGTTTCGGTTGATGAAATCATGCAGTTGGACCTGTTTTCTTTCGGCGGGGTGGCCACCCTCGCCATTTGGCTGAATCTGTCCACGGGCAGATGTTACACAGCACAAAAACAAGCCCAGTGTGGGAACATCTATCACCCACTCTACCAGTGGAAATAGTAGTGGCAAATGGCACGCGTAGAATATTCTAATTTGTACCTGTGGACTACCACATTCAAGGGGAAATTGATTTTAGGGGGGATTACTCTATCGTTGCATGAGATCTGTTCAAGTGAGAAGCTGTGATCTTGACTGACTTGAGATCAAACCGAATAGCTGTAGAAGCATATACTCTAGAAGAACCTGTGTGTTCAAATTACTACCAGTAGGTACTTATATGTATGTAGATTCTCAAAGCACCTTAGTGTACGAGGAGGACATAAGATCAGAAAACAAGAAGTACTAGAGTAGCCCCCAATGTGTATAAATATACATGCACTTATGCGCCTATGTAGATGGATTTACGCATCTGTACCACCGTTCGTCTCCTGTACTTACCTCCTGGGAATTCTCCTTGGAACATATATCTGCGCCCACCCCCTGTGCCTACCTTTCACAGGGCTTCAGTCCATTTATTCTCCTACCCTACCCTGTTACCCCTTTGATGAGTTGATGCTTTATCCTTTTTATCAACTCTTCTCCCCCCTCATTTGTTTGTTTGTTCACCTTCGTTCACTTATTTCTCGACAAGGCCGCTCTAGATGAACTCACCAATACGAAAAAAGCCGTTACCCATGAGAGATAATACTGACCCAACGCCCGATCGTAAGGGAAAGGGTAAAGAAAGAGTTCAGTTATCAGCGTTTGAAGCGCTGCCGAGGGAAATCATACAAGAGTACGTTGTTTGTGATTACATCTTTGCGCAAAGTCTAGCAACATCTGATCATACGAGAAAACCAAACTAATAATAAATAGAATCCTATACGCGGCTGATCCGAATACTTTCGATTCTCTCACTCTTCTTAATTCAAAGTGGCACCAAGCCTCACGAAGCCCACGACTCTATGCCCATCAACTGAAGCAATGTGGTGCAACCGATGTCCCAGAGGAACCTACCGATGATTCATTACCAGGGCTCATTAGAATGTTCTCAGCAAAAGCGCGTCGTGAGCTATTCGAGACCATGTTAAGGCCACGGATCACAGAAATTCAACTCATCTGCCAGGCTTCGTCTTCGGCCGCTGCTTTCCCTGGGGGCGAGGCCTTTAGATTCGAATTTTCGCCAAAAGGAACACGCCTATTAGCTTTAAGCTCGAGTAGAATATTTGTACTAGATTTGTCAGTGGAGGAGATCTGTGTTAAACGTGAGCTGAAAATCAGTAGGAGACCAGTGTGTGCAGCTATCGTTGATGACGGGAGTATGCTTGCTGTCTTGAGTTCGAATCATACTGTTACACTCTACGATCTTACCCAGACAAAGGCACAGCTCATAAAGAGCATTCCCCTTGAAAATGCACCCCGTACTATCGCACTCTCGCCAGGCGCAGAGGTTCTTGGGGCAGCCTTTAATGGCGGCATAGAGGTTTATTCATTGCTTCCGGGTGCTCTCCCGACCGATCGTCGGGCAGTAAACTGTGATACTGTCGATACCTTGGCTTTTTCACCGGATGGTTCAATATTAGTGGGCACAACGCTGAACTGCAAAACGCCTACAACCGTTATGGTGTCCGCGCAGCATTTTTCAACTGACCTACCTTTTGAAGGGTTGGCACAGTTATGGACAACCCAAGTTCTTTTCCCTAGAAGTTCGAGGGATAGTAGTCATGCAAGTTTGTTACCGGAGGAAGATGATAGGGAGAATACCTGGACATTTACCTATGACCGGGTTTACGAAACGTTCAGGGCGGTCAGGGTTGATGACTTGAGGAACGGACACACATATTTTACAGGGCCCAGCGACGAAAGTGGCGTTTTAGCGCCGACCACGTTGCCTGCGCCTACGGGGGACGGGAGGATGGTAGCGGCCGGGTTCTCTGGGAAGATTTGGATCTATGGCGTGCCTGGAAAGTTAGAGTTACCAGCGGAAACAGGTAGCCAGGACGGGGATGGTTCCAATGCCCCATCTAGGAGCAACAGCACTTCTGGTAGGGCCCCAAGCTGGGTCAGTGGGCAGCTTGGAACAATCGTCATGCCCCAGTGGCAGGTACTATGCGATAAGATGAGGAATGTGTTTATTGGAGGCAGGGAAATTGGAGACGTTAACGCGTTGTCTGGAATAAAATTCGTCAAATGCAACAATGGAACAGAAAGACTGGTTGCCGTGGCTGGCGGAGGAGTCGATGGAATGCTCGGCGAAGGGGGAGAGGAGGAATTTCTGGCAATTGGAGGTGGGCGAGTGGTTTTATATGATTTAGGACGTACCCCAAAGACAGCAGAGAAAACGATAATTACCATTGAAATTGGAGATGGAATACAAGGGCCAGTCGAAACTCTTGAGGAGCAACATAACGACATCGAAGTGGAGGTGGATATCGTCAGGCGCAGGACTGTAGCTCAAAAAAGGGACAACGATAGGAGACGAAGCATGCGTCCCCAAGGTGCATCTGAGAGCAGTCACAGTAATAGCTATATCCCCCCTGTACCGAGACTACCGACTGCCTTGCATTCCCCTGCACCGCCGCGAACTTCACCCGGCCCCGTTCCAGCACGGAGACAACGAACCTTCGATGAGGAAGACGAGTCTACCGAGCCAATAGATTTGCCGTATTCTCAAGGAGAGCCACGCTCAAGAACTACTCTACATCGTGCTGCAACAGCTGCTAGGAACACACCTCAACAGGCAAATGGAGGCCGATATGCCCGCGCACTTGGACCAGATGGCAGACCTGTGCCACAAAACGTAGCAGCTCCTCAGCAAATTAGGCACGATGATGGGTCGTCCTGGGTTCCACCACCACCGCCATATACACCAAGGAGCGAGGATAACCTTCCATTGCCAGAGCATCTACTTCTGACATTACAAGGGCCTCCTCGTGTGACAGAACCATATGTTCTGAATGATAATCCACCTCAGTCACCATCAAGAACAATGACTACGCTCCAGAGGACTAGGACGACTATCGAAAGCACTATGGGGAATATGATGAGGCGGCCAAGCGTTTTCAGGCCTAGTGTTAACACTGGAACCTCTCAGTCGCATCTTTCCATACACCCAAATTACAGCGCAGGGAATATTTCTCAGTCCCGTTCGGCGCCTGTTAGTCCTGCTGTTGGGGTGCCTCCATCAGTTTTCAATGGCCCAAGAACTGGCCCATTACCTGGTAGCACCCTTCCGCCTCAAAGGACGTACCCTACGAGTCAACCGCGCCATGTTCCCTATCAACCACAGCAGAGCCACGTCCGTAGAGGCAGTGCAGGAGATGCACTGAACTTTCCAAATATCCCGCCAATCCCGGCCATATATAGAGAGCGTTCCGCTCCGTTACCCCAGCAGCAAAACTTTCAGACACAGTCTATACAGCCACCAATACAAGCCTTGCCGCCTCCACAGCCGCCTCATACAGCTCCTCCGTCCAGGCAATACCACACTTCAATGCTATCACCGGAAGTACCGCCCGCACAGAGGGACTCGCCGAATTACAGGCCAATTCCTACGCGGCGGCCCAGTCCTGCAAGGTCTGCATCACGGGGACGAAGGGTCGCTTTGCAAGAGTCATATGTCGCCGGTGCACCGGCTACAGGTACTGGTGGTGTAAGGCGTGGAATGAGTACAACCAGAGGAGGAAGTGTCAGAAGTAGTGGGGGTAGCAGGAGAGGAAGCAGAGCGCAGAGAAGTGCAGCGATTAATGTTAGAGATAGGAGGAGGAGGCAAGAGGGGAGGGCGCAGGCGACTGAGGGAAAGAAGAGAGGAGGTGCTTCCTGTATCATTTGCTAGAACTATGGAATTTTGTTTTTTGTTTGTGTTTGTGTTTTTGTTTTTGCTTTTCTTGTGGTGGGGTGGGCGTTTAATCTCAGGATGGGTTTAGAGTATCGGTCGTTTTCTACTAGTTTTGGGGGATAATAGCTGACGTTCGTTATAAATGGGTTGGGTTTAAAGAAAGGGAATGGGGTTTATCATTGATCGTTTTTCTTTACTAATTCTTGATAGTTTCTCTTTACCGGAGGGACATCATTCCTTGTTCGTCCTTCTGGACCATTTGGACTTGTTTTCGAGATAGTTTTGCTTTTTTTATCTGTAGTTAGTTTGATACCCATTTTGCTATCTCACGCAATATAAATATCTAAAAACTCTGGGAGCGAACATGATTGAAGGTTTTGAAAATGCTTATGAATCGATTTTTGCCCTCCCCCCCTGATATATAAAGTACATGTGTAGATGTAGAACGCAAGGAGACACACCCGTGTAAGTTTAGAAACGCAGAGGTTTCATACGAATATGTACTATGAAGGTTCTTTAGGTAATGCTTGCTCTTGCAACTGAGCCCATATCATAAATACGATATAGAAACCCCTACAGCCCCCACTACACCTTCGACCACAAAACGCAGTATGGAAGGGAGCGGCTTTCTTCCAGGGAAGAAAACTTGTTATGGTTCCTAGAGGAGCAAGTGGCAGGATTGGAGTTGGTTGCGGTTTTTTTTTCGAAGTGAGGGATCGAGATAAGTGGAGGACCCAATGGTTTCCGTTTTGTTCATGTTGATATATTATTACTACTATACAGAGTATCCATACCGATAGAAGAGGCGGTGATACGTCGATTGGTGGAACTAGTGACATTGGGTTGTGGTAATGGAGGTGAAAACTCGAATTTAAAGGTTCCCTTGGCAGCCCTGTACGCTCAGAAACCCTAACCTCGGCGACATCCATGAGAGCCGCATTCCCCATCTCCAGGGCACAACGATAACATCAGCTTCATGGAATCAGATTGGCACGAGGTAAGTGCCCTATAATCGAAGGTTTTAGGCACATGAGTTCTCACCGTTGTAAATAGGTAGCACGTATCGCCGCCGCGCCGGCTTCGCAGCAGGTTGTGGGTTATAGCGCTTCCCCACCTCCGGCTATAACATTCGATACAAACCAAGAGCTCTTATGGCTTGGAAACGAACATGTAGGCTTTGAATCTCGTTTGAAGACTATGATGTCAGTTTTGACGATACTCTTATGAGTAGGGAAGAGTGACCTCGTACTTTGGGCCAGAGTTAAGGAAATATACCAGCTACCGTGGCCACGCTACTGCCATATCACCGGCAGTGTCACCGACAGAGAATGCTGTGAGGCAAATTATGGTGAATGATCGGGGGGTGGTATCTTTGTCGGCAAAGAGCTTGCATTTTGCTATTAGAAGGGGATTGGCACAGTGGAATATACAGTCGGTAAACCCCCTCGCTGAGAGGATCTTTGGAAGGACGCTATTAACTCCCATTATTGTTGTTTTAGGAATGATAAATTCCAGAACCTTTCAACAATGGCATACACAAATCGAGGGACCTCGGAGATTTTGGTTGGCGGCACCCAGTATTCAATGCTTACAGTCAACCTCGATCGTGGGACAGTTTTGGGAGAGGTAATTGCATCTTTGTTAATCTTTCTCCAAATATATGGCAACCAACCTCGGTGTGGGTGTATAGTACGATACAGAAGACGACATCAAAGCTATGAAACGGAGCTCAAGATCAATTGTATATGGTACAGCAAAAGGAGACATAAAACTCCTAGATATGAACACCATGAAGATTATCAAGGAATTCCCTCAAGTTCATGGGAGCGCGATATCCGACATTGATACGCAAGCGAATATTTTGTTAACTTGTGGATATTCACCAAGGTATGTTAAAAGAACGGCTCGCGTGATATCCCTATGCTAACTAGGAATTAGGCAAGGGACCTACCACCTCGATACACTAGTCAAAGTTTATGATCTTCGAATGAATAGAGCTCTTCCACCTATTGGATTTCCCTCCGGGGCAGCATTTGTCCGGATGCATCCGAAGATGTCAGCATCAGCTATAATCGCTTCTCAGGCAGGCCAATTCCAAATAATCGATATCAATAATCCTGCAGCTATGAAGCTCTATCATGCGAATGTTTCCAGCTATTTAACAGCAATGGAATTAGCTCCTTCGGGTGATGCACTGGCTTTGATGGATGCAGATGGGTACCTACAACTCTGGGGCTCGCCAGATAAAATGAGGTTTACCGAACTGATGAATCCTGTGGAATGGCAAGACCCTCACCCATTGCCTAATGTAATAATTAATGAAGACACACCACTTAACACCATAGGAATGCCATTCTATCATGACGAACTTTTGTCCGCTTGGCCACCCCACATGGTCTTTGATGTGAATAAGCTACCACAAAAGATTGACTCGGATATATTAGAAGCTTCAGCAAAGACAGGATATGCGCCGTACCACAAGAGGACGCCCCGATATTGTATTGAAAAAACCCCCACAGACACCCCCGTCCCTGCGCCAAAGTTCTTGAGCCAACAGGCTAAGAATAAAAATAGAGATTCCGGGGATTTCGGTGATGCCAAATTGCTATTCGGGGATGAAGCACGAAGACAATTTGAGGTACCGCCGGCGTACCGGAAAGTTGAGATCAAATACAGCAAGTTTGGAGTTGATGATTTTGATTTTGAGTGAGCCATATCCTCGAAACATTATCTTTTAATAGGTGCTTTCGTAACTAATCTCTTCTATAGATATTTTAACAAGACAAGATTCTCGGGGTTAGAGACTCACATTGCAAACTCGTATATGAACCCACTATTGCAGATGTACAAATTCACACCGCTATTAAGAAATTTGGCTCTTCAACATACAGCCACATCGTGTACAAAAGAGGACTGTATGTTATGTCAAATGGGCTTTTTATTCGATATGTTGGACAAAGCGAATGGCCAAAATTGTCAAGCTACAAACTTTCTGAAAACCTTCAGCTCTTTACCAACTGGTGTGCTTTCCCTTGTCCCTTCTGTAATCACTATGAATTCCGGTACTAATAGAGGATCACGGCATCTTCTGGCTGGCTTTGGGAAACTTTAGCTGCTCGGCATGGTGTACTTGAGGAAGATTCTTCGGGAAATGGATCTTTGACAGCAATGATTCAGAGCCTGAATCGTTTTTTACTAGATCAAGTTTCGTTGGACCAAAGGAACTGGGATCCTGGTTCAACTGTGCTTGAAGAGGCCATTAATGTTGCAGCTACAAAGATTCAGCGATGTGTAGTATGTGGGAAGGAAACACGTCCGCTGGGCGATACTAACGTTACTGATCTCAATTATCTTCCAAAGGTATGTGGTATATTGTTTTAGGATTTCCCTAGCTGATCAGAGAGAAAGGTCCCAAATAAACCAGTCATGACTTTCTCGGCCATTGCAAAACAGAGCATCCAATTAGATACAAACCAGAAAGGGTGGTGTGATAAGTGTCGTCGCTACCAAACACAGGTCATGCGGAAAACAATTCGGAAGATGCCTAAAATATTGATGTTTAATGCTACTGCACACGAAAAGACTGCGAGCTTTGCAAAGGATCATTGGTCGACGCCCGGGTGGCTACCTGAAGAAATTGGAATGGTAGTGACTAACAGTCAGTTGAACATATATCAAGGTGATGATCTAAATGCCATGAAAGAAAGAGATAGGAGTGGCACTTTGATTGTGTATGAACTCGTCGGCTTTGTAGCAGAGATTAGGTTGGAAGAATCTCGAAATTCACATCTTATCTCTTTCGTTAACGGTTTGGCCTTCTGTGGTTTCCTTTATTCGGACGATTTGCAAGATCCTAATGAGGTGTCATTGTAGTTGCTCTTTCATCGGCCGAGCGTACTGAGGACAATAACTGGCACATGTTCAACGATTTTATGGTCAGGCCTGTCTCTAAGGAGGATGCATTAGACTTTACGCCTAAATGGAAAATGCCATCAGTTCTATGCTATCAGGTAAAATCTGCTAGCAACGTTGTCGACAATTCTTGGAAAAACCATTTAGACACCAGTCTACTTTATCACGATTTAACATACGGGTATATATTTGAAAGACCCAAAGCACCCATCTCATTTGAGTTGGCTGACTTCAGGGGGCCCAGAAAACGCGAGGTGTATAGGGAAGCAAAATACAAGCCACTCACACCAGATGAGGGGCCGAGACCAGGAATGCTCGTTGCGTTGGATGCGGAATTCGTTTCAATGCAAAACGAAGAAATTGAGGTTAAGGCGGACGGCTCACGCTCTGTTATACGGCCTAGCAGACTAGGTCTTGCGAGGGTTTCTGTGCTTAGGGGGGAAGGAGAGTATGGAGAAGTCCCATTTCTGGACGATTATATCATCACCAAGGAGCCAGTTGTAGATTATTTGACTGAGTTCTCGGGGATTCATGTTGGTGATCTTGACCCAATGCAGTCCAGGCATGCATTGGTACCACTCAAGGTGGCTTACAAACGATTATGGCTATTATTGAATCTAGGATGTGTGTTTGTGGGCCACGGATTGTTGAAAGATTTTAGAATTATTAGTAAGTTTAGCCCCCCAACAAGATGAATAGGGTATCTGTTTTACCGGATAACACAAGATGTGCTGATTATGAACAGATATCCACGTACCCAAGGAACAAGTCGTGGATACAGTCGATTTATTCTCTCTAAAAACAACTTTCCGGTAAGGAGTTATAGAAAACTTGCACTCCCAAGAAAACCACTAATAGTCGCAGAAAATTATCGCTTCGCTTTCTAGCGTGGGTTATCTTAGGCGAAGAAATCCAACTGAAAACGCACGACTCAATTGAGGACTCCTCAACAGCACTCAAATTATACCGGAAGTATCTGGAATTTACAGATGCTGGTATTATGGAGGTCATGATGAATCATGTCCAAGTAGAGGGCATGAAATGGGGGTTTAAACCACCATCAAGAGTGCTTTCTGAGATGGGACAAGATAGGATGGACACGCCACCAATATTGCGCGATCAGAGATCCGAAGCCAACACCCCTCAACCACGCAGCAGTATGATGAGGTGTCCTTCGAACACGTAAATGTATTTATTATTGGGGATAAATTGGTTACCTATTTCACTGGGGATTATAGATGGACTAGAGCAGTGTTTGCTTAACCACAAGCGCATAAGGCGTGTTTGCGAGTCTGATAAATGTTTCGATCACTTGGACGCTAAACCCCAGTAACTATAGTCGCATGCCATTAAGTTCTTATATATTCGAGGATTAGCTTTGACAGTTCACATTGTGTGAGTAGGCTGGCAGAGCCCCCTCAATGTATGGTCACGGGACCTTAAGGGTTTAGTACACCCAAACTTCTATGCAAGCACCACCGTTGTTTCTAAGCTTGACAGCTACACGTACATAGGTACATGTAGTCACAAACTGCTGTCCGCTCGCCTAGTGCGTCTCATTCAGGCCACATATGTACGTACTATGTAGTAACAATCGACCGCCTATTTGAAATTCTATAGTATTACATTCTACGTTCAAAGGTTCAATAAATACCTACAAATTGGGTATCTAGCAGCCCCCCTTGCCCTTACTACTACCTACCTTCTCAACTTCCACACCTCCAAACCTCCACCACCTCCTCTACACC
This sequence comes from Morchella sp. 2016-103, assembly GCA_024713925.1. NCBI lineage: Eukaryota > Fungi > Ascomycota > Pezizomycetes > Pezizales > Morchellaceae > Morchella > Morchella sp. 2016-103. The sequence goes on from JAMGZF010000002.1 coordinate 2,112,420, forward strand.
TCTACCTCTCTACACCAGACTCAACCTCTACATCTCAAGCTTTATTTCCACAATCCCAGCCATCTATTTAATATACGTCCTCGGCTGTATATGAGCCACAATCAAGAATTATTAGAGATCAAAACATTATGAATTCATCAGTAATGGGCATCACACAAATAGCCAAGCTCACAAAATCTACGGGAGCCACTGGAGATGCGGAAGTTACTGTAGGCACCGAAAATACAAGAGCCATCGGAGCCATAAGAGCTCCAGGGCCTATCACAACTAAAATGACAATGGAAAGAGGTGAGAAAGAGCAAAAGGGGAAGAAGCTTGGTCCCCCCGGGCCTGGTTTTCAAGCCGTCATCCTCTGTGGGCCTGGGACCTCCCTCTACCCATTTACTGGAGATGAACTGTTGCCTAAAGCACTCATTCCTATTGCGAACAAGCCGATGATTCAATACCCTCTTGAATGGTGTCAAAAAGCCCGATTTGAATGTATGTTGGGAAAAATCCTTTCGGCCTTGTCTTACTATTACTGCCTACATTAACGCAGCTCTTCGGAGTTAAATAATACTAATCTCCTTTTATTCAATTTCCAGCAATCCTGATCATTACGCTTTCTGAGCATCTTGCCCAAATTCAGGCATATGTTCACTCCCAAACATTGCCATTCAAAATCCAAATTGAGGGCCCATCGGCCCTGGATGAAAACCTAGGCACTGCGGATGTCTTAAGAAGGGCTTATAGGAAAGGATGGGTGACAGGGGATATTGTAGTGTTGCCGTGTGACCTTATCACTGATTTAGACCCCGAAGAGCTTGTGAGGATCTGGATGGTTGAAAATGCTGGCTTCGATAGCGATATGGGTAAACGAAATATAGATACTGTCAATTGCCGCGAGGATGATGAAAGGAGAGGGGGCTTAGGTATTTGGTATGACGTTATGGGAGCAGGGCAGGTAAAGGGACAAGGTACAATGTTCTTACGGCTACTTTCTGCTTTATCGATTAATCAGGCTGACAACTGACAGAAACCGACCTCTTGGCCCTTGCTCCACATCGTGAACCAAGTATAGGATCCACCCCTGAATCTCAATTCTCTGGTGCTCTCAAGTCACTCTTGTATAATCTCCCGGGACAGGAGTTTACCAGTAAGGGAGGATACCCATTCCGCAAATCATTTATCAGAAAGTGCCCCGACGTCCAAATCAACTTGAACGTTCGCGACAGCGGGATCTACTTCCTCCCTTTCTGGATTCTCAGATTCATTGACAAGAATCCGAAAATGAACTCAATTCGTGAGGATGTTCTCCCATGGTGGTCTAAAGCTCGTTGGCAGAATAGACGGCTTGCCAAGAAACTGGGCCTTCTTGATATCCTTTCTGAGGGTGGGGGCGCTTTTGAGCAAACGCTTAACCTCGCAGAGATGAGTTCTACTAGGAAACGAGATATTACACAATGGACTCAGCAAGACCTAGATTTACAACGAGTATACTCAGCATTAGATCTAGGGGTATTGGAGAAGCTAAAGAATGGGGTAGCGGTGTCCAAAAAACCTCTTGTCCCAGAATCATCCACCAGAAAGGGACCACCACCACCACCACCCCCTCCCCCGGGTGGTATCAAAATTCCACCTATGATTGTATATCTCCCAGAGCGGTCAAGAAATTTCACGCGGCGTGTCGATACAGTTCATTTATATCACTCGATGTGTCTCTACATAGCAAGTCCTGCTTTCAAATCTGGCCAGATTAAGATAAATCCGTCTGCCTCAATCGACAAAACGGCTAGAATTCATAGAGAAGACTGTCTAATAGCAGGAAAAGTTTCCATTGCTGGGAAGTCATTTATCAAAAGTTCTGTCTTAGGGTTCGGCGTTTCTATCGGTAAAGCGGCCAGGGTATTGGAGTCTGTACTCATGGATGGAGCGTCAGTAGCGGAGGGTTCGAGTGTTGAGGGGTGTATTTTGGGAAAGAGTGTTATCGTTGGGGCTGGGGCAAAACTGAAAAATTGCAAGGTCGCTCCCGGATTATTCGTTGAGCCTGGAAGTGGGTCTCTACATTCCCCTTTTTCTTTTTTCTATATAGAAGATGGTATTGATATAGCTTCGACTTAAGGTGTGATTATAGGCGAGATTATGACGGCCTTTGACGGTATCCACAACATCTCTTTTCAGCCTGGATCAGGCCCAAACAATGACCTCCAATGCGGGATTAAAGACCATTATGGCCAAGAACAATCCGAGTCGAACGAATTCTTTAGTGGCGCCGAACCGGTACAGAGAACAATGGATGAAAATGCTGAGAAACATGGGCATATCTATAATCATGTGAACGGTCAGGTTGAAAGCGATGAGGATAATTACAATATCGAGGATAACGAGGATAACGAGGATAACGAGGATAACGAGGATAACGAGAGTATCGAGGATAACGAGGATAACGAGAGTATCGAGGATAACGAGAATATCGAGGATAACGAGAATATCGAGGATAACGAGAATATCGAGGATAACGAGAATATCGAGGATAACGAGAATATCGAGGATAACGAGAATATCGAGGATAACGAGAATATCGAGGATAACGAGAATATCGAGGATAACGAGAATATCGAGGATAACGAGAATATCGAGGATAACGAGAATATCGAGGATAACGAGAATATCGAGGATAACGAGAATATCGAGGATAACGAGAATATCGAGGATAACGAGAATATCGAGGATAACGAGAATATCGAGGATAACGAGAATGTTGAGGATAACGGGAATATCGAGGATAACGAGGATATCGGAGATAACGAGGATATCGGGGATGGTGGAAACACTGAGGATACTGATGACGGCAGGAAAATCAACAGTTGTGAAAAGGATGAAGATCAGATAATCGAAGAGGGTCAAAAAGCCGGTGGAGTCCAAGTTGAAAAAGTTGGGGCTGCTATTAAAGAGCCGGGTGATGATGGCCCTATGGGAGATAGGGATATTGGTCAGGGGCATCTTAGTGATCTAAAGACAGGAGAGATCCAAACCGAGCAGAAATACGACGAGAAGGAAGCACTTCCTGAATCAGATCACAACCTCGATAGGGCTCGCCCTGTGAGGCGCGATAGCAGTGAAACGGAAGCCTTGTACAAAGAGGCAATCACCACGCAGGACATCATAAATACCTCACCTTCCACCAAGATCGATCAGAACGATATTGATTTTGTAGAGGCCGTGTTTAGAACCGAACCCTCTAACTCGGCACTATCAACACCGAAAAAGGCTGCAGCATTGGTGTGGGGTACTTGGGGTCTTGGTATTCTCGCTCTTGGTGCTTGGATTGCTCTTTTCGTCGCCGTCCTGTTGCTGAGAGAAGGGGTAAATTCTTCTGAACAAGAATAACTCATATAGGGAATAATCGAGTAGATAGATTCAATAATATAATGTTTGCTAAATTTTAGTGCTAAGGC